>CM034150.1:697051515-698284015 GCA_019776745.2 Taxus chinensis
TGGGTTTTGTTAGATTTTGAATCATTTTAATCGTGGGAGAAAGGTTCTAGAGTCCCCCTAACTAACAATGTTTTTTCAATTTGACTCCCTTTTTTTATTACCTCTTCAAATGTGTTTCCACGATGCATTTGCAAGTGGAATGTAATGTATGGATGGAGGTTGGGAATAAATATGCCTATTAGCTGCTTTTCAGGTATGGAGCAAGGGAAGCGACTAAATAACCCTATCCATCTTTGTAAAAACGTAATAAAGTTTTTCGTTGTTTCCCATTCTAGCATCGTTGCTCCTAAACTTCGTGGAAAGAGGCACATAAGATAATTTTCGCCATATGTAACCTCTTGACATGCCATATAAAATTATTTTATATGATCACAAGGGTCACTTTTTACCTTATATTTATCAAATTTTGGAAAATCAAAATTTCTTGGGAAAGGTACTTGTATCATGGCTTTGTCAAAAGGGTAGGGAAATAACTCATCAAACTGGTATTTCTTGTTATTGTTACTGGTTTGGCTCTTTTGTAATGCTTGAAGGGCATTCTTCATAGTTGACGACTCTTGATTAAAAAGTGGATCTTGCGTGGGTGGCATAGGCATATATGAAGGATTAAATCTAGGTGTATTCCCACCTCTATTTATTGTGAGAATATCTTCATAAGGATGTCTTTGTGCCTCCCATCGAGGAGTGTTTATTGGGAACTCGTAAAATGAAGCTTTAGGTTTTGCTTTTGGTATAGCTTATTTCAAAACTTTTGGTTGTTCCTTATGTATAGGCGATTACAAACTTTCCAATTGGTGAGTGAGGGATTGGACCTATTGTTCTAATGTCACCTCTTTAATAGGTATCTCATGACGAATATTTGTTAGGAGGAGGTTGTGCATGATGAACATGGTCTTCATCATCTTCACAATGAACCCTAACTGTAGGTATGTGATATTCCCTGTCATTTTCAAAAGGCACCTCTTCATTATTTCGTCATCCAGAAGTAGAGGCATGATCTGGGTTTAATATCTCGTTAAGAGTAGGATGAGGGCGGTCTACTTCTTCTTCTCCCCAAACCATGTCGACGATAAGAGAAGGGTCTACTATGGAAGGTAATTTGACCCCTAGTTCCATAACCCGCATAAGAACTTCACGTTTGTTATGAAAAATGTAGTCATCAGAATGGGTAGAATGAAGCTTTGCATCTGCACGAGGATAATCTTCCTCTCCACCACTATGGTCAACCATGAGATTATCCTCTAAAAGAGGGTTTATCACCTCCAAATATATTGGCTTCTAAATTTCGTGACCCCATTCTTGTCACTGTAGGCATTACTTAGAATAGAAGGTACAACGTGAAATATTTCCACTAAGGTTTATTAACAATGGACCCTAGTCAAATTTGTGCAGCGTAATGACCTGAAGTCGTCAAAAAAATGGTGACTATAAAATAACCACAAATTCAATAGGTCAATGTGAACCTAAGAATTAAAGAATAAGCTACCCTAACAAGGTAATATATGACACAAGTTTTCTATAGAAAATACGACGATGTATAGTACTCAAAATTTAGTCACGAACAAATAGTCTATTCCCTAAAATTTATCTAGATAGGTTTGAAACCAAATAGTGACAACACAATATCACCAGTTAGGTCAAGTTTGAAACAAAACAAGGCCTAAATTATAAGAGAATGTTGACGTGACCTTCTAACAATATATACTAAAAAAAGTTTCTAAACACTAGCAAATTCTAAGTCTTGTAAAATGGACGATACAAATGTGAGCAGCGTAACAACGCTATTTAGACACATAATCAATATTTGCAAGAAAGTGATATTTTAGTATCAAAATGGCATTATAGTGATGCTAACAAAGTAACCTCAACACTTACAAAATTAAAGACAAGGCTAGGGTGTAAAAACTACATCTAATTATAGCAAGGAATTATTAAGCGTGCGAGCAGCGTAACGATACAATATAGAGATTTAGGCCAAGTTTCACAATGGAAACAAGACGTAAATGTCACAATTGTATGGCTATAATGCAGGCAGCGTAACAACTCTAGAGAAGATAATGATAAGACAACCTAGCTATAATGATAGTAAGTCTCAAATATGGGTTTTGAGACACAAGGGGCTACTAGATCATGAAGACGTACCATTCACACTTTTAACTCTTCGCATTCTTGCTACATATCATGGTCATGCAAGAAGACTACAAAAGTGGTGGACACAATTATATCTAGTAGGTATCCATGTATGTTTCTCCTTTTGTCTCAAAATGAGCAACAAGAAAACAAGGGGATAGACCAAATGGTGTTGAAATAAACTTGGTGTTATTTTGGCAGAGTTTTGCCTTGTCTTAGGACAAGTGAAAAACTAGGAAAAAATGACACTAAGTAGATTTCGTGATGAAATGTCACATGGTTTCAACTTTAAGAGATTATTTCCCTTGTTCAAAAAACAATATTTTGAATCTAACAATGTTATCACTTTGTGAGAGAACTCAAGTATAATATCTAAGACAAAAAACAATGGCTCCAACCCAGGAAAGCTTCCTAGGTGGTTCTCTCTCTAGGTGTCACAAGATATCTAAGTCAGGCTCGATTTACCTTGGTTTCCCAAGGAGTATCTTGACTTTACTTTACCCCCTTCAGTATAATTATCACCAAAGTGCGTTTAGTTATACTTTCACTAGGGTCGCAATACGGATATCTTTTGACTCTAATCTCACCAAGGCGTACTAGACAAGTCGGTAGTGTGGAGACACTTTCTTATTTCATTCACAAGGTTCCCTCTTGTGTGAACTACTTTAGGGTTCCTAGGACCACCCTCATTGTTGTAGCTTAAGGCTTATGCCAAAGGGGTTATGTCCTAGTTAAGCAGACAAGCCGTAGCTCTTAACCGAAACCTGCAAATACAATGTGATGATTGTGATGTGTTTTTTATCTTGTATATTTAATGTGGTTTTTGTCACACTCCTTTTGGAAACCTACAATCACATGTGTAGTTGGAAAAAAAATTTTAGAGTCCTCCTTTCTTTGACTAGCATTAGGTCCTTCACAAAATGGTTAGTAGTTCCAAATAGATTCACAATATCATAGGAAAATAGCAATGAAAAATGCTTGTAAATCAGACTAACTACCATCAAACTTTGCAAAAATAAGGTTTATTCCCAATTTATCCAAGTGTTTTTTAATGAAAAGAATAAAATTATTTTTGATTCCCAAGATCACACTAGGTGCAAGGGAAGAGCATACACAAATTTTAGCCTTGATTTCTTTATTAAGTGAAAAATCTCTTAAACTAAAAGATCAAGCACATGCAAAAAATGAAGGTTTTTCCTCTTAAGCACAAAATGAATGATAATTGTTCCTACTTACTCCCAAGAAGAAAAAAAAGGAATGGTTTAGAGGTGCTTTTGGTTCTCAAGATCACACTAGGTGCAAGAGAAGAGCATACACAACTCTATTCCAAACTCAATCAAAGTATGAAAACACAATCACTTCTCAAACCCTAACCCAATTTACTCAAAAATCCTTTATTGAACCCTAGGACAATTTTGTTAGGAATATTTCTCTAAAATCAATAATTTGACAAAAAAACATCTAAAAACCCTTAAAAACTGATAGGAATCATAAAATTGAAATTCTAGAATTTGAGAAAATTTTACATTGATGCACAGGTACCCCTCTTAGTGCACAAATGCTCACAGTCATGCACATGCACTCACAGTAGTGCACAGGTGCTCACAGTCATGCATAGGACGCCCCTCTATCATTTTTCACATAGTCAATGATGCATGGGTAGTTCCAGTGAGGCACATGTGCTCACAGTCATGCACAAGTGCACCTTTTTCCTGTAGATGGTCTAAAATATCTTCCGGAGGCCATAAATTTTCTCCCGACCTCAAAATGACTTCCTTTTTTTAGTTGGAAAGGTATTGAGGATCTCTACATAATGCCAATATAAATTTGGAGAAAAAAGTTACCAAGAATTTAGGGTATTAATTTTTAGAAAACTATTCCTTTTCTAACATATCTAAATGCTTTGATGAATGTTGTTTTGAGAAGATTTCTTGAAAAAGGTCCAATATTTGGTATTTTGAGGGAATTTTGACAAGGCTTCGCATTTCCTTATATCATGTAAAAATCATGAAAACAAAACTTCTACCACTAATCTAGTTGAAACAACTTTACAAAATGGAAATTGATCTATAAAACTTTGAAAATTACTCTAAAAATTTGAAATTAATCTAAAAAGCTTGAGAAACTAATATAAAAAAATTGATAAACTAATATAAAAATCTTGAAAGTAATCTAGAAAGCTTGAAAGTAAACTATAAAACTTGAAATTAATCTAGGAAACTTGAAACTAATCTAAAACTTAAAATTAAAAAAACTTTGAAACTAAGTTAAAAAGACTTTAAAAATTAAATGCAATGGGGTATGGTCCCACTGGCGTGCCAAATGATGAACACCCTAAACTTTCATAAGCAAATTGCAAAGCTAAACAAGGAAGGCTAACACCATTGCCACCTAATTAGATAGGGCTCTAAGTTTAGGAATGAAGCATTAAGATAGAAGCTTAAAGGAATGCTTAACTAGTATGAAAACAATGCAAAACTAACTAAACATGCCTACCAATATGATTAATTACCTAACATGGGCCTAAATAGACTTAAGAGGGAAATCAAATGGTTATGGTTGCTACTCCAAACAATGGTGAAATGACCTCTCCAAATGACTTATGGTAAGTCACTTTAGATTATTCATTTACTAACCTTGTTGAAGGTTTTAGGCAAGAATTGAACTTGGCTTATGAATCATATGTATTTATATGAGATGTAAATCAAAGCATGGTGTAAAGTATAAAGGAATGAGGTGCACTCCTTTTTATAGTTTTCCTTTTGAGAGAAACTTGTATTTTGGTGCATGTGGGACTAAAATCCCCAAATTAGATTAGAATTACTAATCATGATTAGGCCTTACTAATCACAATTAGTGAATTACCAAGTGATTAAGAGGTGGGGAGCCTTAATCAACCGCTTAGGGTCAACTAGGAGGTAGGATAAGATTTTGAAGCTTTCTGAGATGTTGTGGATGGTGAATGAGGTGATTTTGAGTGGTTAGAAGAGGGGTTTGAGTCAATACTAGGGCATATTGACCAAATCAAGGGTAAAATAGGCTTAATTAGCTTATAATCACTAATTGTTTATTTTGAAGAGGATTTTGGCTTACGATTCATCGTAAAGTGGTATCCTGAATGTGAAAGAGGTTTGGTGATCAACGAAGTGCTTGTTAACCAACCAATGTGGTGAGAAACATTACTTAATTAGCAAAGAGCACTAATTATAATGGAATTGGGAAGAATAAGAGTGATTTGCGTGCATTTTAGCAATAAGATTACAAAAGCGGAATATATGTGTCTGCAATTATTAAAATCAATATATAAATTCAAACTTGTTTGTCTAACAAACTATAAGAGTATATCTAACTCCACATAAAATATCCCCTCATCTGGTTCAAACATCCTACAAAAACCAAGACGGGAGTCATTTCATCATTATTTAGGTTTATTTCAATTTTCTAAGTTTTCTACATTTCCAGTTATCAACACTGTTGTGTTCTAGGTGTAGGTTGTTCTAGGTTAACTGTTTGTGTTTCATGTTGGCCCTGGGTCCAAGTGTCGAACCTCGCTCTCATACCAAGTGTAACACCCACAAAAATTGACGCACAAAACCTAAGACAAAACTCAATAATTATTTAGAAAAAAATCACGGTAATTGTTTTTTGTTTAGAAGGGTTCTAAACATCACTTACGATCAAATAAGTTCTTGTAAAGGATTTCTACACCTTAATAATGTAACCGAATTCAAATTAATAATTAAATATTATTAATTTATTTTTGCAAACTATTTTACGGTTTAAGAGCCTCCCATTAAGATCCTTTACTTTATTATAGTGTTTTTTTCAAATACTTAATAATATGTCCCATGAATTTATTTAATTATACTCTTACTAATAATTATTTAAAACCTCTTTTAGTTCATTATTTAAAATATAATTCACAATTTTCTTAATTAACCCTTACAACCCAATACCATTATTTATCCATTGCCTTAAAAAAAAAAGGTCACAACTTAACCTAACCACTAAGTGGCCCCATTCAGCGAATTACCCATAAATTTACTTTGTTATAAATTTGTAGGTAATTGTGAGATAGTTGGACTAATTCTTTACTTTGTTATAAATTTATAAATATTCGAATAAGTGAGATAGTTGGACTAATTCCTTTTTCATTCAACTAAATGCAATATGGGAAAGAGCATTTTCTTCCTTGATTAAACTACTAAAATTTGAATACAACCACCACTATTTTTTTTGCATATAAGAATGAGACCCTCTTAAATCTATTTCAACCTTCCAATAATTTCAACATTTCAATGTACTAACTCTTATAATAAAAATTAGAAAGTGTCTCTTTTCTTTCCTTGCAATAAACTCATACTTTTAAAATAATACAAATTTAAACAAGGTAATAATACACTCTTTTCTCAATGATCATAGTTCATTTTCTTACGATACCAAATAGCTCTTCTTTCCAACAATTTGAAAGAATAATTTACAAGATTACAACTTTCACTTTACAACAATGGGATAACATTACAAAGGTGATCTTTTTGGCTCCACCATAGTATAACTCCTCCAAGCTTCAACTTTGCACTCTTTCACCTCTATCAAATTTGAATCACATTACAAATGAAAGGGGAGTAGGCGACACTCTCTCCCCCAACCTATAATCCAATAAGAGGATAAGACATCCTCCTTATTGGCCCCCGAGCCCCAACCATAGAATGATAGTGTGTATTTGCAACTTTGACAACTTTCATAAAAATGGCTTCCACAATATAACACTCATACAAAAATTTCCATATTCAAATAATATTTCAACACTCAAATCACATTTTTCAAATAATTTTATCAAGAGTAGTTTTGCATTATTTTTCAAAACAACACAAATAAAATTCACATTTTCAACACATTCACAAAGGCTTAATATTAAGCCAAATGCATACAAAAACATGGAGTCTTTTACTTATGCCTCCCATGTGAAATGAGGGTCCACCCAATGCCTCCAAGTGCACTATTAACAACACACACACAACACCTTATTTCTCCCTTTTACCTATACAAAATAACATATAAACCCTTTTACCTCCACATAGGTAGAGCACCTCTCCCACAACTCCCTCCACATTTCCCTCAGTAACTCCATTTTTCCTCCACAAAAATAACTCCATTTCTTTCTCCCACACCACTCTAAGGGAAATCTACCCATCCCCAACATATTACATTCACAATACACATAAATATACTCAAACAAACACAAATTTCACATCTATATTCATAAATAAAGGAATAACAATAAGTGAAGATCCTACCTCTCCATTAAGCTTCCAAAAATATTCACTCAATAAGCTTCTAACTCCTTCAAACCAAGCACAATCCCAAAATGTAACTCCCAAAAAGCTCCAAGCATGCAATCTAAGTCCAAAATTCCAAAAGTGCAAGTGTAGGAAATGAGACAAGTAACCCAAAATCCTCCAAATTCACTCAATAAATAGAAAAGGAGGTGAGGATGATGAGGTGGCTCCATGTAGGATGCCACTTCATCATCCCTCCCAAACTCAGACAAGTCAACACACAAATACCAATGCAATTAAATGAACAAGTAAGGTTATGACATGCACAAATGTACACTCCAACATGCACTCCATACCTTCCAAGGACATATTAAATGTGGTAAGTAGAAAAGTGACTTTATTTACTCTTTTACACTCAACAAATGCATTAAAAAGGCTAAAATTAGCTCCATACTTCATAAGTGTGGTTGGTAGATGAGTTTGAGATGTAAGGGACAAGGTTAACTTGTCCCGCAAGTCTCAAAAAGTGGCCTATAAGGAAAAATTCGAGATTGGGAAAGAAAGGAAGAGTACACACCTCTAAAATGTAATTAATTCATTCAACATCAAGCACAAATCAAGGACCATCTACCCTATTAATTACTCCATTGTCACATCTTCTTTTTAGTTTACAAATTAAGTTAAATTAGCTAATTAAAACATATTAACAAGTGTTAATAAAGTAAATAGATTTTCCAAATAATTAGATACATGCACCAAAAAATAAAATACACAAAATTAAAAGAAATTAAAACATCACAACCCATGGCCACACACATGAGGTCACCCCAATGGGAAACCTCTTAACCAAGCATAACAATTACACAACATCTACATAGAACATAAGTTTGTAAATTAGGCCTTGTTGCAAACACCCAACATTCTTCTAGGGTTGGTCCCCTATCCCCTTTCGGTGTATAGTGATATCATTTTCCTGTAATCATAAATAATAATACCTCTCTGGCCTCATGACCGCATCAATAACATTGAGAAATAACACATACATAGAAATCAATAGTTGTAATCAAAATTAAGTAATTCTATCATCTATCAACCATATCAAAATAATTTGATTCTACCATTTTACTAACATCCATGAGATCACAATACTATTTAGAACATCCAAACATAGGAAATGCATCATGAATATAATGTGTTCAGTATAAAATCAGAACAATATAAATCAACATGTATAGAACTTGTCCACCAGTGTCATCTAGCATATCATAATCGAAAATGTGAACCAAAACATATCAATAATCCAAATGCCTATATAGTCTATCAGCTATTGATAAAAATATAATAATAATAATGTCAATTTTTCTAATAAATAGATAATAAAAATCATAGTGGAATAGTGTTGAAGAAAAGTGGGCATTACAGCCCCTCCCCTTAGTCTCAACTTCCTCCTGGAAGTCACTGAAATATGTGTGGAAATTGGGCATGTAACAAAGTAACATCCTCCCATGTAGTTTACAGTCTCATCATACCTATCCCACTAGACTCATACCTGATAAATATCATGGCCTCAAAGGCCCAGGGTCCAATGCTCTATAATACAGAAGGGCTCCATCATCACCTATCCTTGCTCCTGTACCTGCAATGTTGTCTAATCCAATACATGAGAAGTATCTGATATATATCTTGTAAGAAAAAAAATGGAACACATCATGGAAATGAGACAAGATAGGTGGCAAGGCTAGATGGTAGGCTAAGGGACCGATCCACTCCAAGATCTCAGATGGACCCACAAATCGCGTAGCTAACTTAGAGCCTTTTCCATAATGGATAGGGCTCTTATGAGGTTTGACATGAAGAAACACCTTCATGCCAACCTCAAAATTGTGGTCAAATCTCCTCTGATATACATACTTCTTCTACCTATCATGTGCCTCCTATAATCTCTATTTGATCAAAACAACCTACTGCTCCATGTCCTATAACATGGCTTTCCCAAGAGATACTCTATCCTCTAACTTTTCCCAATTCATTGGAGTCCTATACTCCCTGCCATATAACACTTGAAATAGTGCCATACTAATAGAACTCTGAAATATTTTGTTGTATGAAAACTCAAGCAAGTATAAATAGTCCTCCCAACGTTGATGATCCATGATGTACATCTAAAGCATGTCCTCTAATATCTGGTTCACCCGCTCAGTCTGACCATCTGTCTCTGGGTGATAGGTTGTGCTGAAGTTAATGTTCATCCCAAGGGAATATTGTATGGTAGTCTAAAAATGGGAGGTATGTAAGGGATCGTGGTCATAAATGATCTTCTACGAGAATCCCATGCAATCTGAAAATATCATCCAAGTACACTCACGTCGCTACACTAGCTATATAGGTTTTCTTCACTGGGAGAAAAATGAGCCACTTTCATTAATATATCCACCATGACCACGATGGCGTCGTGGTAGTATCTCGACGTAGGTACCATACTATAAAATACATGAAAATGATGTCCAATTTCCACTCTGGTATGGCATGCAGGTAAAGAAGGATAGCTGGATGTTGATGCTTAGCCTTAATCCTCTGACACTCCAAACATCGAGACAAAAAATGAGCTATATCTCTCTTAATTCCTCTCCAATGATATAACTGTCTCAATGTGGCGTGCATCTTCTTCATCCCTAGATGGGCTAAATAGGGTACAAAATGTGCCTCTACAAGGATGTCCTGATGAAATCCTCCATCTCCAGGTACATAGATATGACCTTTGTGTCTGAGAAGTCCATCTGGCTCCAGTGTCAGTCCCTCAAACTTCCCCTCAAGTGGTTTTTGTGACTCAATCTCTGCTCTAGCTGAAAGGTAGAAGCAATCATGTGGAATTTGTCGCAAGATCCTTCCCCGCAAGTCTGTACCTACTGAAGTAGCCATAACCAAATGCCTCTAAACACTCAAATTTTCTACAACCACATTATCCTTCCCCTTCACATGATCAATCTCCATATCATACTCACATAAAAGCTCCATCCAAGGTTAATGTAGCAAAATTCTAAACAAACTCAATATACTGCAAATAATATGAAGTCCAAAAGAAAATAGATCTCCTTATTCATTATTGAATCATGAATTACAATGTTTCCTAAATAGGAAAACACCTCCCAAATCAATTTTCCAAGAGAACTCTAACTAACTTTGACTAAATCTACTCTAGGTGGCGGAAATTACTATTTTTAGCAGTTTACTAGAATCGGCTATTCTTAGTAAGTTTACGTGATTATTCGTATGGGAATAGAAATTTCCACACATATTCTATATGCCTAAATTAGAGGAATTTTGAACTTTCCAACTCATAAAGAAACTAAGAGACTAAAATTAACTAATGCCCTAAAATAGGAAAAAACTGAACTACAACTTAAATCCTAATTTTTAGCCTCAAGATGGCAGATTTCTGGCCCGAAAATGTGCCGAAACGTGCTCCAACTAGTAGGGAATGTTGACTGGTGCATTCGTCTCATTGAAATAGGTGGTTTTAAAAAAAGGACTCAAACGGACACCTGGAGCACAAGTTATGATCTTTTCAAGTTCCTACTAATTTTGGCGCATCATTCTCCCCTGCTTGAAAAAAGTGCAACTCCTACAAGTTGTCTTCTTCAAATTGCTTCCATTTATCTACATCTAACTTCTTAATCTCCCAATATGTGACCCAATTATTTTCCTCTTGTTCCAGTCCTTTCCAATGTACCAAATATTTGTTGTATTTCCCATGTCGCGTGTCCACTATTTTCTTATCTAAAATCTGATCCACTTTTTCTTTCTTCTTCACTGGAACCTGCTACCTCCAATCTACTACTTCATCAATAACATCCCCTTCTACACCATCCCCATGAAAATAATACAAGTCTGAAACATTAAACACTGGATAAATATCAAAATTCCCTGGTAATTCTACCTCATAATAATTATCATTTATTTTTTCACGATTTTACAAGGACCAATCTTCTTGTACTTCAACTTGTTATAGGTTCCTTTTGGAAATCTTTCCTTCCACGGGTATACCATAAAAAACTCACCAATTGTAAATACTTTTCTTTGTCTGTGCACATTTGTTATTTCCTTATCATTACTATTCTGCATCTTCTTCCACACTTCTTCCTACAATTTTTGTATATGTTCGGCAAATGCTTCTGCATCATCACTTACTCTGCCATCAACTGGTAGATGTACCAAATCTAACACCCCATTTGGATTACTCTCATACATAATAAAAAATGGATACTTTCCTATGGATCTATTTATGGAAGTATTATATGCAAACTCAACTTGTGGTAATGTTAAGTCCCATTGTTTTGCCTTTTCCCCAACTGTGCACCTTAACAAGTTTCCCAAACTTCTATTTATCACCTTTGATTTCCCATCAGTTTGAGGATGATAGGAACTACTGAAATATAGTTGAGTTCCCAAATTATTTCATAAAGTCCTCCAGAAGTGACTTAAGAACCTGGTGTCCCTATCTGAAGTAATGGTTTTTGGAACACCATGCAAATGAACAAATTCTCTGAAAAACAAATCTGCTACTCCTATCGCATCACTTATTTTCTTGCAGGAAGTAAAATGAACCATCTTAGAAAACCTATCAAAAACCATACAAATTTATTCATTACCTCATTGTGTTTTTGGTAATCCCAAAACAAAATCCATACTCAGATCTGTTCATGACCCTTTAGGAATAGGTAACAGCATATACCACCCTGTATTTTGTGCATGGTCTTTAAAGACTTGGAAAATTTGACACCTCTCCACATATCTTACCACATCTCTTTTCATCTTTGGTCAATAGTATTTATCTGCTACTAAGGATATCATCTTATCTTTACAAAAATTCCCAGCCAATCCTCTGTTATGCAACTCTTTCACTATATTCTCTAACATAGACCCAATTAGAATACATAGTTGGCGTCCCTTGAATAGATAGCCATCCTGTTAAATGTACTCATCCTGGACATCTCGTGCATCGTATAACAATGGAAGAATTAACCCTTCAACAATATTCTTAAAATCATAATCAGAATAATACAAACCCTTTATTTCTTCAAAACCCACCACCTCATTTTCCATAGTGGTAAATAGAGTCACACGCCTACTCAATGCATCTACAACTTGATTTTGTTTTCCTGATTTATGTTTTAAAGAAAAAGTATAACCCTGCAAAAATGATACCCACTTTTCATGCCTACTATTCAATTTTTTTTGTCTAGTCACGAAAATTCATCCTCTTCCATGTGGTCTTGTAAATTTCACAAATTCCATTAGGCACTAAGTAATGCTTTCACAATGCCTCAGGGGCATTGATAACAAGTTTGGGGTGATGTTGGACATCATAATTAGAGTAGTTATTTCTCACCAATACTTTGGGACTATGTCCCTCCTTCACTAAAGAAAGGGGATTGGCTTTCCACTTTTTTTTATGCGAATAACAACAATACTTTGTGGGTGGTCACATAGTGCCAAGGCATCACACGGGCACACTCTCACTGAACACTATATCAAAATGCATGGTACCTGGTGCCAAAAGGGAATGCCTTTTGCAAGGGAGGTGAGATCAGTAGGAGTGAGAATTTTGAGCAGAGGGGGTTTTTCTCATAAATAGGCTCAAGCATCCTTTTGTACAATCTATTAACCAAATTTCATACACACAATGCTGAAAGAGAAAAAAAATTGCTAGTTATGGAAAGACAAAATGAATGCATGAACCATAAAATATTCATTGATCAAAATATTGTTACACCCTTCTTGGAGTATGGCCATAGAGGATAATGTTATCTTTATCTTGTTCCTTTGCAGTGCATCTATACCCTATCTACTCAAATAATAAATCACAAGATTGACCAACCTATATTGAAATGAGAGGGTGCACTACAATATATAGTTTTTTCAAATAGTCTCTCTTACCTACCCCCACATGTTTACACTAACCTTTACAACATGTGACCTTTCATGTTCCTAGGAAAGAAACTGAGTCCCTGTTCTTGCTAATTGGAGGGAACTCATTACTAAAGTATCAAGATATCAGATCACATTTTAATGAACCACAGACAATAGTGAAAAGTAAACCCCCCCCAACACAAAGTTCATCAGTAAAATGAGATAAGATAGGAAGGTGCATAGGAAAGAGAGAATGAGCAGGACCATACCACTACATTTGAAGAAGATGGTGCATTTTTTGAATGAATATTCGCTTACCAACTTGACTTCTGGAGAGTACTTCTGGATCCAAATCTTGATGGTAACCACTGCAAAGATAAATCCTTGATGAACTGAGCCTACTATCGAGAAAAACACTTCCATCATATCATTGAGGCAATGTGTATTGGAAACTTAGATCCTTGATTGTAATTCTTGGAGGTGGCATTGATACTTTTGCTACTGTCTGTGAACCATGTCTCCAATGCTCTTTCATTGTGTTGGAGATAACAAAGTTGGGATATCGTACAAGACTCATGATCTCCCTTATGTGTCTTCATTTCTCATGAGAATGGGTCACTTTCCCACCTCAATTCTACATGCAATGTCTAGCTCATCCTATAAGCCACTTGGTTTGGGAGTGAAGACCCTGGATTCAAATCAATATGGTGTTAAATCTCATCTTATTGCAGTGTTGTCATCCATACATGCGCATATCATGTAGGAATTTCAACATTTTCAAGCATGAAATTATTTTACCCAAGTGTCAAAAAATTTCTCCTGAGCCTTCCTGAACCCTGCAGGTTCATGGGTTAGTCTCCCCCATAGTGCATGTACAAAAACCAGTTGACCTTATAAGCCTTCTTCAAAAACTTGTGTTGCAGATAGCATATTGGCATCCTTAGTGTCTTCCTAAAGTGGTAGCAAAACTATTTTTGTGCCATCCTTCCAGAAAGTATAAGTATTATTTCCCCCATCATGAATAACTTTTCTATCAAATTGCCATGGTCTTCCTAGCAGCATATGACATGCATCCATAGGAATAACATCACACCAAATCTCATCCTTGTAATTGTTCCAAATAGAAAAAAAATATTAAACATCTCGTTATTAACAGTAACTTCATTACCCTTCTTAAACCATGCAATACGGTAAGGGTTAGGATTCTTCTCACAATGCAGACCCAATTTCTCAACCATCTCATTTGAAACCATGTTCTCAAAGCTACCACCATCAATAATAACATTACATACCTTTCCTCCTAATGTGCATCTTGTTCTGAAAATATTTTTATGCAGCCATGCATCCCTCTTGATATCCTTTATTGGATAAATCATCATCCTTTTGATCATCATATTTTCTCCAACATCTGGTGGAATTTCTAGGTCCTGTTCATCTTCTACTTGTTCAGATTCAACAAGATTTACTCTTGGAGCATATTCTTTCCTCTTGTCATGTGTATAATAATGTGGGAATTCAAAGCCCAATGCCCCTCTTCACCACATCTGTAACAAACAAATGGTCTTCATGGAGCCTCCCATCCTCTATCGCTAGCATATCCTCTGCCCCTAGAAAATCCTCTGCCTCTTTGTTGATTCTGGGAATCTTGTCTCGTATCTTCTTTCTTCTCCACTCCATGAGGTGATTCTCCCCTACCTTGGCTGAAACCAGCTCGTCCCTAAAAGGAATATGATGCCCCCTATTCATTCTATGTGATCTCCTACAAGTTTGATGACTTTTTTTTCCTCAACATTTAAGGCTAATTGATAGGCATCTTGATTTTCACATATATACATTAATCCTGTCCCAAAATAAAAAATGCTCATTTTTTGGAAGAGGAAAATTTTAGGTCCATTTACATAACTTGATCCCATTTGATCTTGTAATTATCTTCATGAATCAAAATGATATAAAAAATTTCATGAAAAGGCCTCTTAGAGCTCTGGGAAATGTGTTGCTCAACTTATCCAGTTTTGTCTCAGATTCTAAAACCTCAGGTAAAGGCACATTTGTACTATCCCAACTATCCACTGGGATGGTGGGGATGAGAAAATTCACCCCACCCTTTAGACCCTATTCATGGTTCTTCACTATGACATCAAAATAATTCTACAATGCTTGAAACAAGCCCTCCTCCATCTACTCTCTCATGTCAGGTGATCCTGACCAGTGACACATGAGCATGGCCTTTCAATAATGAGCATGAAATTTTGTGCACCTCCTATCCCTGTGATAGTATTCTTCCAATGGGGAAACAATTTCCCCAAGCTAGTCAACCAGTCTATCAGCTCCTCATAGTATTAGGCTAAATCCATACTCTGTGCCCTCAGCTACTTATCCGCATTGAAATTCTTAT
Source organism: Taxus chinensis (assembly GCA_019776745.2). Lineage (NCBI taxonomy): Eukaryota > Viridiplantae > Streptophyta > Pinopsida > Cupressales > Taxaceae > Taxus > Taxus chinensis. The sequence continues at coordinate 697,067,230 of CM034150.1, forward strand.
CCTGTCGTAATGCTCGAACCATCAAAACTTCAAAAATGACTAAGGGTGGCACTTAAGGGTTTCCTCGCCTGGTGTAGCACAAGATTCTTCTTCAGTATGTGTGATCTCCACCTTGATTTCCATTCAAAGTTATCATTGCAAAATTATTCTGCAACACCACATCCATGCTTTCCAAGATCCTTCCATAATTACCGTGATTCATCTGAAGATTGAATGTTTCTCATAGTCCTTCATCCAGAAATCAAAGTCATGAGGTCCATGTATGTTAGGCAGAACACAACTAGAACTCATTGTTTGATACTTGGATCATATTTTTTTGTCAAAGCTTCTAAGCCACAAACTCAATATACTGTCAAATAATATGCAGCAGCAAAATAGATCTAGTGAGGCATTGTCTGAATCACTAGAGGTTACGATGTGGGCGAAATCAGTTGAAAGAAACTCCCAGGACTCGAGATCCCTAAACAAACTCTAAGTAACTTCATGACTAAAGCTAGTTTTTGTGTCATGATAGTCCCTATTTTTTATGGAGTATTACTAGGACCTACTGGTCTTAGTCAGTTCAGATGCTTATTCCCTAAAAGCAAAAAAAATTCCACACATATTCTTGACATATCTAAATAAGAGAAATCATCTGAAATTTCGAAGCGAGGGTTCTTAAAAAGAATCTAGTTTCATGTAAACTACTTTTTGTGCGATGGAGATGCCTTATTTTTCGAAATATCAACTGACTTATAACTTTTTTCTTATTATTTTTCCCCTTCACATGATAAAAATATTTAAGTCTTTCAATTTTCAAGCTCTGATCACCTAGACCACTCAAAAATAGTGTTCAGAACTGGTAAGGCAGGGTAAAATTAGTTAATTCGTCTCATCAAAATAGCAAGTTCCAAAAAATGGACAACCGGAGCTACAAAATATGACCTTTTCAAGTTCCTGTTAATTTTGGCGCATCAAAGCGTCATCGATGACAGGTGTTGAGATTGGGAAGTGTGACCCAGAGGTCTCATAGGAAATCAAGAAATCTGATCCTAAATAAGGTGGAATATCCCACCTAATAGAAAATGCTCACGGACCCACCAATGCATGAACCACTGCTAGAAAGTCTCATTTTTTAGATGTCATGAAAGTTACAACTGGATCTGATTTCAGCTCATAATCGTTGACTTTGTGAGACTCAAAATATTCTACGTGGCCATCCTACATTAACAGTTGTCTCTATGTCTTCCAAAATAAGCATTTGATGCACACGAATAAACCTCCCTTAGGATCTAGTACTGGTGAGTTAAGTCAGGTACTGAACATGAAGTGCAGTTGGTTCACTTTCCTGAAGGCCTGATTGAGCATATGTCTAGATTAAGGTAGAGCATTCTTCCCTTTCCGCTATCAGGTGAAATTATGAGACATTGTGTAGGTTTCAGAGATTTGTAAATCTTGTCACAGAACCTCATATAAAAACCCATGATTAATCAGATAAATGTCTACGCACCTCAATCCCTTTGGTAGTTGAGTTAAGTTGAGTTCAGTGAGTTGTGTTAAGCTCGAGCTCATTGAGCCAGGATTAAGCTTGGTGAGATACTTTCCCCAGTAAGTTGTGTTGACCTAGGAGTGAGTAAACATATTTGTAATGAAATTACTTGTATAATTCAGATTATGAGCATAAATAGAACACCACAGAACACAATATTGCAGATAAATGATCTCAATATGTAATTAAAATAGCTTCGCCACTTAGAGGGGGGCAACCTTCAAACCATACAATAAGACTCAAATTCTTGAATGCTGATGAACTAATACCTACAATCCCCTATATATACTATTCATATGTTATGTCCATCACCAAGGCTAGACCTAGTAAGCATGAGAAAGTATAAAATGATATGGTAAGCCATAAGTCGGTCTACTTATATCCTAATACAAGCAAAAGGTTAAGGGTATAGCATGCCCTTCCCCTTCAAACCAAATTTCGTCCTCAAAGTTGAATAATCTTAGATGTTATGCTGTCAGAAAACCTTCATCCTCCCAGGTTTCATCCTCTATGCTCAGATTCTTCCACATGATCATGTATTCCTTGATGTATCTAGTTCTCACCCTCTTAGTACGTGTTTACAGAATCTTCTCTGGCTTCAAACTGATTCTTCCTTCCTCATCAAGTTCTAGTAGCTCTGTCTGGGCTATAAATTTATATCTAATAACCTTCTTCAGGAAAGAAACATGGAATATTGTCTGTATACATGAAGATTGAGGCAACTCTAGTTTATAAGAAACACTTCCAATTTTCTGTAGAACCTGATAAGGACCATAATATTTAGGAGCAAGTTTTTTGACCTTTTTCTGTTGCTTCATGGACATCTTCTTGTAAGGCTGCAGACACACAAAAACCCAGTTACCAATTTTAAAATTTATTTCACTACAGTGTTGTGTGTTTGTTGTTTCATCTTGTTTTGTGTCAATGCCAAATTCTTCTTCAAACCAACCAAAACATGTTGTTGATGTTGAATGTGTTCTTCAACATATCTGACCTTAGTTTTCACCCTCAAGGAAGAAGTGATAGATGGTGGATTTCAACCATATAATGCTAAAAATGGGGTCATTTGAGAAGAGGTATGAAAAGATGTGTTATACCACCATTCTGTAAGTGGTAGCCATTTAACCCAACGTTCCTGCTTATCTGATTAAAAACAATGTAGATGGCCCTCTAAGAATTTGTTAACCACTTATGTTTCCCCATCAGTTTAAGAATGGTAAGATGAACTATGAGCTAGCTCAGTACTTAAACATGCAAATAATTCTATCTAAAAATTACTTATGACAATAGGATCATGATCACTTACAATTATCTTTGGGGTTCCATGTAGCTTTTGAATTGTCTCCAAAAAAAATAGTTGCGACTGTACTGGCTGCAAATGGGTGTGACAAGGCACAAAAATGGGCATATTTTTTGAGCCTATCCACAACAACTGAAATAACATTTTTACCCTTTGAACAAGGAAATCCTGTGATGAAATCCATGCAGACCTCCTCCCATCTCTAGCTAGGAATTAGTAATGGTTGCAATAGACCTGATTTCTTAATGGTTTCACCTTTGTTCTATTGGCACACCAAACACTCTGATATAAAATTTTATACATCACCCTTGAGTCCTTCCCAAAATAACTCTATTTTTATTTTATGATATGTCTTCAAAAACATAGAGTGTACTCTAACAGGCGATGCATGTAGATCCGCAAGAATCTTATGCTTCAACTCAGAATCTTTGCACAAGTATAACCTGTCCTTGTACCATAGGGTATTGGCTTTCCACTCAAATTTATTAGATGTTATAGAATCCTATCTTGATATTCTATATTAGATATTGTGTATCCTTGTCCTTCTCCCATTCCAATATTGCTTCATCTACCCAATCGACCTTCAACATGGACATTACACATAGTAAAACGTATGTGGATGTATCCCTTCTGAATAATGCATCGATAAATTTTCTTTACCCTTTTTTATATGATTTCAAAATCATAACCTAAAAATTTTGTTTCCCAATTTTGTTGTTCCTCAGATGATAACCTTTACTACAAAAATTATTTGAGACTATCATGATCAATTTTCACCTTGAAATGTCTACCCTTCTTTTCAGGCTCAACAATTGGTTCTTTTCGAACGACAACAAGAAGTTTTAGATACAGCCAAGCATTAATGACACCATACAGGGTATCTCAAAAATTGGTTTAATGAAGCATAACACCCATGTCTTTTCTGATAGAAAAGTACCATTAGAAAGCGGACCAGTATGGTTGCCCATACCTCCATACAAGAAATTAATGAGTTTTTTTCGGTAGGTGAGATAAATTTTCTATATAATCTATTTGACCCCCTCAAGTTTTAGAGAGAAACATTATTGGTGCTAGGGAAACTCTTGCGGATTTTTCCCTCAACTCCATTTTTGAGCTACAAGCCTTCTCTTAGGCCTAGAAATGTAGTTATGCCTTTGTGCATCAAATGTAATGGTCTGTGCATACTTTGAAGCAATAAAAATCATGTTTTGTGTTGTTTCTTCAACCCTAGCTCATTTTTATTGTATTTCATTTCCTCTCCATTATTATTGTTGTATTTTGTGCATGTTCTTTCACTTGGAGGTTTATTATGTTATGTTCCTTATAGTCTTGATGGTGGTTTAGGATTTGGGTCTGTGTCACATTTGTCTAACCTCCCTGAGCCCCCTTTTCCCTATTTCATCCTCCCTCAATAGAGTATCTCACCCCTTTTCTGGTGTTATCACCCCTTTAGTATAGGATTTCCCATTTTTCATTCACTTTCTATCCCCCCTATCTCCTTGGAATTATTAGTGTAGGCTTAGTTAGGTGTTTTCTTGCATGAGGAGTAGTTGTAGAATTAGGATTAGGTATAGGAATCTGGTCTTCTCCGGAGGGTTATCTCAAGTTCACAAGTCCCATAACTTGAGGGATAACCCCATGTTAGCACAATTGCACCGATTTCCCCACACACATAGAGAGAAAATCGGGGGGTGTTATAATTCTGACATAACAGTTTTGGCACACTCAGTGGGATAGGTTTGAAGCACCTTACCACTTCATTTCATCAAGTTGATGTGTTCTTGGTGAGATTCAACCTTTGGAGGAACATGCAAAGAATTTCTAGCGACTCCATCTGGTCAACAACCCATTCTCTGAGTTACAGAATTTCCTTCCATCCCACCCATTTTTCTTTCCATCCCTCTCATTTTCTTCAATTCCATGAATTTTTGCAATCATGACTTCATTCCCCTCATGGAATTCACACTTTCAGTAGCAGCAATGCAGTCTACCTCCAATTTATTTCTCAACTCCTCCAGATCAGCGTTATGAGAAAATCAATAATAACTATGCCTACCCCTATGAACAACACCAAGATCAATTCGAATAAGGAGCCTACCAAGAGGGATATGCATGCAGTGAAATCAATTACATGGATAATGCTAATTTGTGGGATAAGATTTAAAAAATGGAGGCATGCATGGTGCATTCAAGGGCCATAAATAAGATTAAAGCATTCAGAATTATCTATAGGGCACCATGTCCATGGGTTGGCCCTATGCCAAGAAATTTTAGCCCATAGTAGAATCTTTATTTCATGGTTGAGATGTTACCTCATCTAGCATAGTGGACCGAGGAGATAGAGGCCTATGAACTTGGTGTTATGGAGCCTTATCAATGGGTAAGTCCTACACCATCATCTAGTAATTTTCTCTCCATTCCCCAAACAACACCATCTCAACCTGAGCTTCAATTTCCAAGCTTCCCATCCATTGCTTCTATTGTGAAAACCTCTTCTCCATCTCATAGTATTTCACCCCATCTCATCTTTTCTACCCTTTTCCCTTCCAAATCCAAATCCCCTCTATAAGAGCCAAAAGCAATACTCTCCCCCCCACCAAAAATAAAGAAACAACTAGTGGAGACCCCACCCACCACTCCTCCCACTTTCCTAAGTCTATGTCGGGAACATACTCAAAAATCCATCAAAGGGGATTAGCAACAAGAAGATCCAAGAAAATAAGAAATGATTATAATTTTGGTGAGCTTGGCTCTTAGATTCAGGATTGATAAAATCCCCTTAATGGAGAAACCCATGGAGGAGGCTGAGGTAAAGCCACGTGTGGTGGAAGCTTCGACTACAGCACAAGCGAAGGAAGAAGAAGTTACTCCAAATCCAAAAGAGGAACAAATTCTGGCTGTAGAGGAGAACCATACAGTTTTAGAGGCTTCGAATATAGAGAAGGCCGCAGAAGAACCTTCAGTTATTCCTCCCACTTCATCCCCTTCAAGCTATAATGTCGAAGAAGGGTTTGATATTTCAAAATTCATGTTTGAGGATGAGGGGAACCATGGTGAGAAATTTGTAGATTAGGAGGACACCATGGAGGAGGTCAGGATCATGCAGCAGGACAATAAGGAGGTAGATTATCTGTCTAATTTAGAGGACTGCTTCGATGGAGAGGAGCATGTGGAGATTACCACCTTCACTACCTCATCATCCACCTTCCAAGCATGTGAGACCACTGTTATGGGGAAGAGAATTCAATTACAGTAGCTTGAAGTTCATAGCAGCCCTCTAGAACCAAGGTTGGAGGATCTAAATCTTCCATGTTCTTCACAAGAGGAGGAAGGTAATAATGATGACACACATTGCATATCAATCATCAAGTAAGAATTTCAATTGTCTTTAGGTGAATAACAAACAAAAAAACAGCCCATGGAAAACCATTTCTTCCAGGAAGGTCCGCAGGAAGACTCCATTTTTGGATTTAAATTTCATAGCAAGAGGCACATCCATTAGATCAAATCGTTCCCAATCAGGTACTTGGCTTCATTGGAGCTAAGGGAGAAGACAAAACCGGTCATGTCCATTTCAGGGCATGAGGATGATATACAAAGCACCAAGGGTCACCATTAACACCTCCATGAGCTCAATTTCAATCAGATTGAAGAGGTATTTTTGATTGATGTTGATAATTTGGTGATTTGTGTGGAGAATCAGCCTCTTGTTGGTTTTTTATTCATAATAATAGCCATGTTTAGTGCCAAATCATATACATGGCTACCTATTTTGAGAAAGGGAAGTTACTTCCCCTAGCCAGTTGCAGGTTTTGTTTGACTTCCCTTTGCTTCCGGTTAGCGTAGAGTAGGTAGGTTTTTTTTCAGTAGAAGAAGTGTTTGTGCACACTCTGCATGCATGTATGTTTTTCCTCCTTTGTACATAGTTTTTTGTGGTGATTTCTCTTTCACAGTTCATCATGTTGCCGAGAGGGAAATGTTGTAATAAGGAGTTCAATGTGGCAAGACATAGTTGTTATATCCAATCAAATCAAAATGTAGAGCAACTAAATTAGATTTGGGGACAATTTTCAATGTTTTTCATTTCTTATATCTCCATAGATCAGTCACAGTTGAGCTCCTATGTCTCTTCTTGCATCATAAAAAACAATTGCAAGCACATTCATATCTTCAACATCCCAGCCAATGGCAGTGTTCATGAGGAGAATCATATCTTTTAGGGCCTTTTCATGGTACATACTTTGAGTACCAAAAAATTAGTTACAAGATCAAAGTTCTTTGTGCCTTTTCCTTGATCAGATTTTTAGTTTTAGGGGACAGTTTATAGGTTTTATCCAAATTCCAAAAATCAGCTTTAAAAGTAGGCCAAGGAGTTTTCAACCTAGATTTTAAGTTCATACAATCCTAGGAGACAAGTTTCCAAATGGAAAGATCAGTTTCTTCAAGGCTAGGCTTGAATCCATGCCCAATGGTTTCTTCAAGGCAACTAGTCTTTCAGATCTAACCGGAAGATCACCCAGCAAGTTGCTAAACTAGTGTCCATTTTTACACCCCCCTTGCAAAATGGACCAACCTTCAGGTTAGGACATTAATAGTTAATGGGAGAAATTTACAACCAGCTCGCCGTGGTGAAGGTTTGGAGCAGAGTTTACATTAATGGTCAAGCTAGAAAAATGTACGGATTGTCAAAAGTTAACGAATCATTCTTGTCAGGTGTCAATGACTCCTTCTTATCAAGCGTCAATGAATCCTTCCATTCGGGCGTCAATGACTCCTTCTTGTTGGGTGTCAATGACTCCTTGTCAGGTGTCAACGAATCCTTCTTGTCAAGCGTTAACTACTCCTTCCTGTCGGGCATCAATGACTCCTTCCTGTGGGATGTCAATGAATCCTTTTGTTAGGTGTCAACGACTCTTTCCTATCAGGCGTCAATGACTCCTTCCTGTTAAGCGTCAATGAATCCCTCCTATCATGTGACAACAAAGATCCTGTCACACAACAATGCATCTCATGTCATGTAACATCATCCTTTGTTGACACCCATCAACCTCTCCTCACTTTCGTGCGACAATATTTCTTCTTGTTGTGCGACAAGTCTTTCCCTCGTCAGCGGTGCCTCTTCCCTTCTTATCAGACATCATCAAGTAGTTCATGTCGAATGAAAATAAGGGATTTTAGATACGGCCAAGCATTAATGACACCGTACAAGGTATCTCAACAAATGGTTTAATGAAACATGTCACCCATGTCTTTTTTGATAGAAAAGTACCATTGGAAAGCGATCCGATATGGCTTCCCATAGCTCTGTATAGGAAATTAATTAGGGTTGTTGGTAGGTGAGACAAATTTTCTATATAATCTATTCGACCCCCTCATTTTTTAGAGAGAGACATTCTGGGAGCTGGGGAAGCTCTTGTGGATTTTTCCCTCAACTCAATTTTTGAGTTGTGAGCCTTCTCTTAGGTCTAGCAATGTATTTACGCCTTTGTGCATCAAATGTAATGGTCTGTGCATACTTTGAAGCAATAAAAATCATGTTTTGTGGTGTTTCTTCAACCCTAGCTCATTTTTATTATATTTTCTTGCCTCTCCATTATTATTGTTGTATTTTGTTCATGTTCTTTCACTTGTAGGTTTATGATGTTGTGTTCATTGGAGTCTTGATAGAGGATTAGGATCTAGGTCTGTGTCACATTTGGCTAACCTCCCTCAACCCCTTTTTCCCTATTTCATCCTCCCTCAACAGATTATGTCACCCCTTTTCTTGGTGCTACTTCCCCTTTAGTATACAATTTCCCCCTTTTTCATACACTTTCTCCCTCCCTGTCTCCTTAGAATTGTTAGTGTAGGCTTAGTTAGGAATTTTCTTGCATTAGGAGTAGTTGTAGCATTAGGATTAGGTAGAGGAATCTGACCTTCTCTGGAGGGTTATCTCAAGTTCATAAGTCCCACATCTTGAGGGATAACCCCATGTTAGCATAATTGCACCGATTTCCTGACACACACAGTGAGAATATTAAGGGGTGCTATAATTCTAACATAACAATAACCCTGGAAACTCACCAGGAAAAAAAATATGAAAACTCCCTCAAAATATGATGACCATCAAGTGACAGTCCATGAGTCTCATCCTCTAAACTATCATTAGTTTTAATAACATACAACTGACATCCGTATCAAACACATCGTTTCAGCTACATAACAAATATGGTGCGAATAGAAATGGCCCCCCTAACTCCAACTATCACCAACTCCACTCCTAAATTATTTACACAAGATATGACCTTTCTGTAACAATCCATTCTAGCTTTGTTTGCATATAGCTAGTCCATGCCCAAGATAAATCCATATGAACCCAAGGGAAGGATACAAAGATCCAAGGTCATGGTGAAGGGTCCTAGGTCTACTACACACTCCTTAACTAAGGATTCCATTGTGAGCCTAGATCCAGAAGCCATCTCAACATCACAACTATGACCCTACCTATGTGCCACCATATTGCATCGCTATACTAATAATGGTGCAATAAATGAATCAGAAGAGCCAAAATCAAACAATATAGAGGTAAGGATACCACCAATGCTACATGTAGTCTCTATCATTATACCCTGATGCTCTACCTGGTGGTTCTCGACTGCTACATAAATCTGATGGCTCCATCCCATATCACTGAATCTAAGCTCTTAAGTAGGTTCCTTACCCTGATCAACAAGGTTCTATGGACACTCCCTCTAATGGTTCCCAAGTACACCACATTTAGAATAACTACCAGGTCCCCTCAAATGGGAAGAAAACCCCTCTAGGTCCCCTAACCGTCCATGAGGTAGATCCTGATGATCCCACTATAGATTGTTACTGTGGTGGATGAACTCCTACTGATTGGGCTCGGGGTGGAGACTGTGTCATAATGGGTCCCCTTATTGGAGGATCCATACTATGCCCTCTCTGTGTATCATGGCATTTTGGAGGTCTAAAAGGTGGTCAAGCCTACTTTTGTGCCATTGTGGTGGCCTGAAAGAGGACTATGTTGAACTGTGTCCACCACAAGGAGGAGGAGCTAACCCCCTCAACTGAATATCCTACATCTACTGAATACGACTCCTCACTCTATCTCTAGCCTGATGTGTCTTCCCCTTATTCTCCTCTACAATGTACGCATTCTCAAAGGCCTCGGCTAACTTCTGCGAACAATGAATTTGTACTACCCCTCCCAAATCTAAGTTTAGGCCCCTGATGAACCTATGAATCCTAACCTACTCATCCTGCATGTAGTTGACATACTAAAGCAAGTCTAGAAACTGACTCTCATACTTAGCCACTGTCATAGATGCATGTCACAGATCATGAAACTCATTGATCCTCTGTTGAATAAATCTCCTGGATATATATCAGTTATGGAAACACTCCTCAAATATCTCCCATGTAACAATCTATGAATCCACATGGAGATTTTTCTCTTCTTTCCTCCACCAAACACCTGTTCCATCTCTCAGAAGATGAAGCACGACATGAGCCTTCGTGTTACAGGTACAAAGACAGCTTGAAACATCCACTCAAGCTCACCAACCAAGCCTCTTCCTAAAATCCTCATATATCTCCAGCAAAGTGAGATGGGTGAAGCTTTAGAATCTCTCTAATATGATCTGTTGTTTTCGACCGTCTTCCTCTAGGTCTATCCTCATGGCCATCTCCCTATCTAGGGCTCCTAGATTTCTCTCTATGTCCTGTAGCCATATCTCCATGGTCCCCTATGTGGTGAATCTGGTCTATCTGAATCTGCATGGGAGTTATCCAAATTAGATTTCTCGTTATTTCATGAAGGGATATGATCCTTTACTGATGGCTCTCTGTCATACTAGCTAGATCATCCCCCTATTGCTCCACCTTGTATAACTGCATTGACCTCCTGTAAGGTCTGTAGGATCTGTGGCAATATAGTGGAAACTGTCTACTTATGGGGTGGTATATCTAACTCCACGTAAAATATCCCCTCGTCTAGTTCAAACATCCTACAAAAACCAAGAGGGGAGTCATTTCATCATTATTTAGGTTTATTTCAATTTTCTAAGTTTTCTACATTTCCAGTTATCAACAATGTTGTGTTCTAGGTGTAGGTTGTTCTAGGTTAACTATTTGTGTTTCATGTTGGCCCTGGGTCCAAGTGTCGAACCTCGCTCTCATACCAAGTGTAACACCCACAAAAATCAATGCACAAAACCTAAGACAAAACTCAATAATTATGTAGAAAAAAATCACGGTAATTATTTTTTGTTTAGAAGGGTTCTAAACATCACTTACGATCAAATAAGTTCTTGTAAAGGATTTCTACACCTTAATAATGTAACCAAATTCAAATTAATAATTAAATATTATTAATTTATTTTTGCAAACTATTTTACGGTTTAAGAGCCTCCCATTAAGATCCTTTACTTTATTATAGTGATTTTTTCAAATACTTAATAATATGTCCCATGAATTTATTTAATTATACTCTTACTAATAATTATTTAAAACCTCCTTTAGTTCATTATTTAAAATATCATTCACAATTTTCTTAATTAACCCTTACAACCCAATACCATTATTTATCCATTGCCTTAAAAAAAAGGTCACAACTTAACCTAACCACTAAGTGGCCCCATTCAGCTAATTACCCATAAATTTACTTTGTTATAAATTTGTAGGTAATTGTGAGATAGTTGGACTAATTCTTTACTTTGTTATAAATTTATAAATATTCGACTAAGTGAGATAGTTGGACTAATTCCTTTTTCATTCAACTAAATGCAATATGGGAAAGAGCATTTTCTTCCTTGATTAAACTACTAAAATTTGAATACAACCACCACTATTTTTTTTGCATATAAGAATGAGACCCTCTTAAATCTATTTCAACCTTCCAATAATTTCAACATTTCAATGTACTAACTCTTATAATAAAAATTAGAAAGTGTCTCTTTTCTTTCCTTGCAATAAATTCACACTTTTAAAATAATACAAATTTAAACAAGGTAACAATACACTATTTTCTCAATGATCATAGTTCATTTTCTTACGATATAATAGCTCTTCTTTCCAACAAGTTGAAAGAATAATTTACAAGATTACAAATTTCACTTTACAAGAATGGGGTAAAATTACAAAGGTGATCTTTTTGGCTCCACCATATTATAACTCCTCCAAGCTTCAACTTTTCACTCTTTCACCTCTTCAAATTCGTATCACATTACAAAGAAAGGGGAGTAGGTGATGCTCTTCCCCCAACCTATAATCCAATAAGATGAGAAGACATCCTCCTTATTGGCCCCCGAGCCCCAACCATAGAATGATAGGAAGTATTTGCAACTTTGACAACTTTATAAAAATGGGTTCCACAATATAACACTTATACAAAAATTTCCATATTCAAATAATATTTCAACAATCAATCACATTTTTCAAATAATTTTATCAAGAGTAGTTTTGCATTATTTTTCACATTTTCAACACATTCACAAAGGCTTAATAGTAATCCAAATGGAGAAAAGAACATGGATTCTTCTCCTTATGCCTCCCATGTGGTAAGAGGGTCCACCCAATGCCTCCAAGTTCACTATCAACAACACACACAACACCTTATTTCTCCCCTTTGGCTATGCAAAATAACATATAAACCCTTTTACCTCCACATATGTGGAGCACCTCTCCCACACTCCCTCCACATTTCCCTCACTAACTCCCTTTTTCCTCCACAAAAAGAACTCCATTTCTTTCTCCCATACCACTCTAAGGAAAATCTACCCATTCCCAACATATTACATACATAACACACATACATATACTCAAGCAAACACAAATTTCACATCTATATTCGAAAATAAAGGAATAACAATAAGTGAAGATCCTACCTCTCCATTAAGCTTCCAAAAGTCTTCACTCAACAAGCTTCCACTCCTTCAAACTAAGGAAAATCCCAAAATGCAACTCCAAAAAGCTCCAATCATGAAATCCAAGCTGAAATTCTATAAATGCAAGTGTAGGAAATGAGACAAGTAACCCCAAATCCTCCAAATTCACTCAATAAATAAAAACGGAGGTGAGTATGATGAGGTCGATCCATGTAGGATGTCACCTCATCATTCCCTAATTCCAACTCGACAAGTCAACACATAAAGACTAATGCAATTATATTAACAAGTAAGACTATGACATGCACAAATATACAATTCAACATGCACTCCATACCTTCCAAGGACATATTAAATTTGGTAAGTAGAAGAGTGACTTTATTTACTCTTTTACACTCAACAAATGCATTAAAAAGGCTAAAATTAGCTGCATACTTCATAAATATGGTTGGTAGATGAGTTTGAGATGTAAGGAACAAGGTTAACTTGTCCCACAAGTCTATAAAAGTGGCCTACAAGGAAAAAATCGAGATTGGGAAGGAAGGAAGAGTACACATTTCTAAAATGAAATTAATTCATTCAAAATCAAGCACAAATAAAGGGCCATCTACTTTATTAATTACTCGATTGTCACATCTTCCTTTTGGTTTACAAATTAATTTAAAGTAGCTAATTAAAAAATATTAACAATTGTTAATATAGTGACTAGAATTTGCCAATAATTAGATACATGCACCACAAAGTAACATAACAAAATTAAAAGAAAGGAAAACATCACAACCCATGGCCACACACATGAGGTCACCCCCTATGGGAAATCTCCTAACCAAGCATAATAATTACACAACATCTACATAGGACACAAGTTGTCAAATTGACCTTGTTGTAAACACCCAATATTCTTCTATGGTCAGTCCTCTATCCCCTTTCGGTGTATAGTGATATCATTTTCTTGCAATCATAAACAATAATACCTCTCTAGCCTCATGGCCGCATCAATAACATCGAGAAATAACACATACATAGAAATAGTCTCATCAAAATTAAACAATTTTATCATCTATCAACCATATCAAAATAATTCGATTCTACTATTTTACTAATATCCATGAGATCACAATATTATTCAAAACATCCAAATATATGCAATGGATCTTGAATATAACGTGTAAGTATAAATTCATAACAATGTAAATCAACATGTATAGAATTGTCCACCAGTGTCATCTAGCACATCGCAATCCAAAATATGAACCACAACATATCAATAATCCAAATGCCTATATAGTCTATCACCTGTTGATCAAAATATAATCAACATAATGTCAATGTCTCTAATCTACAGTAATAAAAATCATAGTGGAATTATGCCGAAGAGAAGTGGGCATAATAACATTGAAGGCCTTGATATTTCACAAATTTTACCTGAAAATATAAAATTCTTATAAGTCAAACTCATGTTTCCAAAACTACCCCCAATCTTGACTTAACATATTGTTGATGCTTAAAATTGCTTTCATGAAATTATCAATATTGACCTTAGCTAATGCCTTTTCTAAAAATATATACAACTTATTTTTTTAGGTCTGTAAAAATCTAGGTATATATCACCATTTTTGAAAATTTATCTTATGAAATGATATCTTATACTAATTTTCTTGCTACTTTTGTAAAAATAGGATTCTCTGATGGTGTTATTGTTAAATTATTTCAAAAAATATCTTTTTTTCTCCATATATCTTCGGTTTCAAATATAACAACAATATTCACATCCATACTTCTTGAGATGTTGCTAACATAGCTGCTATATATTTTATTTTTGGTGGTGACAGAGTAGTAATGGTCTTGTATAATCCCAAGACACATCTCTTGAACATAAATGAAAATGTACCTTCAATTACTCTTTCTATTATCAATGTTTTCTTCAAATTCAAGGTATATGTAGCCAAATAGCTTAAATTCATTCGATTATGTATATGAAATACCATACTATCTTATTCCAATTATATGTCCCATGATTACCTTCCCTATTTACCAAAGCAAATATTTTGGATTTTCACTGAACTTTAAAATTATGCTTACAACATACATTATTTCAAGACTTTTTACCATCAAATACACCAAAATTACTATTCATATTTTATAAAATGTTAGATCAACATAATTTATCTTAACATCCTTTCAAAACCTAATCCTATAGGTGTAGGTATTGGTTTTTTATTCAACATCCTTAAAATATTCAAAGCATCACTTGTATATGTGTATTAATGAATGAAAATGTCATCATTTGTTTGATTTACTTCAATGCAAGGAAAATATTTCATCATACCTAAATTTTTCATCTCAAAATGTTTATTTAATTGATGACTTAAAATATCAATCGATGAATTGCCTATGAATATCAAATCAAAGACATGCATACCTAAAATCAAATTTTCACCTTGATTAATCACTTTAATATATATAATTAGTTTTATTTTTCTTAGACTGAAAAATTCACTCAACAAGTATCAGTCAATGTGACTTTATCAAACATTTGGTGATTTATTCAGACTATATAATGCTTCTTAAACATGTACACTTAGTATTCATGACAATGAATATCATAAAATAGTGTTTTTTAAACATATAATTGTTCCAATATTCCATTCAGAAACATTTAACCAACATCAATATGATAAAATTTCCACTTATTCAAATACATAATTACTAAAATAGATATGGCTATATCCAACCTAACTATAGGTATAAAAGTATCATTTAAACAATTTCAATTTGTTCTAAATATCCCTTAGTAACTAATCTTTCCTTATATTTTTCAATATTTCCATCATTGTTAAACTTAATCTTGTAGATCTATTTTACTCCAACTAAATTATTTTTTTGTTGGAAGATACACTAGATTTCAAGTTTGGTTCCTTTGTATTACATCAATTTCTTCATCCATGATTTCTTTCATCTCTAATTCGTAATTGCTTCTTTAAAATGTATTATAATGAATCTATAATAAATAATGCAAAATTCTCAAATTCATCATTTTAATCACCTTGATCTTCACATAAATCTTAGGTTCAAAATTCTTATCTTCCAAGAGTTGTTGCTAGATTAAGACCTTAAAAAATATGAATTTAATTTTTTTATGAAGGTATAGTTTTAGATGGACCCAAAACTCTCCGCGAACCCTAAACCTAAAATCTCTAGTTACGATGGCGATTCCCTTGTTCACAATGGAAGATGTCAGGTTGATTCCCGTGTGGCTAGGAGGCTCAGCTCTGTGACATACATGTTCCTCTCCCTAGAGCAGGAAAAGGTGAGAAATGGTCTTTTCTCCCTTCACCCCTCATTTTCTAGAGCGAAGTTAGAATATCTCATGGTGGAAGTAGATCTAGGCTACCTCATTGATGTGGCCTAGAATTTACCAAGAATAACCCAGGTGCACTAACACATCACTCAGCCTAGACTGAGTGCTCACCCAAAGCGCACAAAGGTACCAAACCCCTCCTTAGAGTTGATCGTGCAATATGTGAACATGATGAAGAGTTAACGCATTCAGACCCATAAACAGTATAAACTTTCCACATGAACATATTCTAGATCTAGATCTTAAATAATCATGAATCAAACGATAAACATAATGAAATTATCCATGCAATAACTATTTACAGTCACGTTTAACACCATTGTTCATCCAATATGCTCCATTATAGTAAACACAGTAAATACACAGAGAGCTTCTTACAATAATTAGTATCATAAACTCATGCGCACATCAAATATGACAGCATAACTCCATAATAGCTCTCTCTCTCTTCTCTCTCCCTAAACTACACAACTCACTATATATTTATAAGGGTGGGGACTTGCCCTTTATCACTTACATAATTCCCAAAATAGGTTGCACGTGCTGAAAATAGCCATGTCACCTTTACAATAATAGGCACACATGCAAGTGCTGCTAATAATAGAAATCTTCTAGTTAACTGGCAGTAGTAATTCTATTATTAGCTCGAACTCATGCAAAGCTGCTTAGTAGACTCTCTTCCAAAAATAGCATTTGTGTGTCTGTGCAAGTTTCCATCTAGTTGTGTGCCCCATACACTAACTCCAACAATATCTCGTTACCATGAAAATGGCTAAATACTTAGATTAGTCCTTGTCTTTCATGCACATTTCCTTCCCTTATCCTTTTGTACCTTCAAATATGCCTTTCTCCTGCACTGCAAATCTTCTCTGTTGTTCTCTTCCTTAGTAGCATACTCTGTCTGCTCAACATTACCCCACACTAAACTACATTGTCACCCCGGAAATGGTTTCCTTTTGATGGATGGACAAGAATAAAGAATAAGAAATGGAAATGAATATAAAGAATTACTATACAAAGAATAATTTTTACTCTGCAACACCCTCTATCTCAATTGGAAGAATTAATCTCTGGATATTCTTCTTTGATTTCTACCTCTAAGGTTTTGCAATCATTTAGAGTGGCTTCTATCTTCTCTGGAATATCCACTGCAATAGAATCTAACTCATCTTGTGAAATCTCTTCCTTCTCATTCTGTAATACTAGGAACAATATTGGACATTGCAGTCATTCTTCCTTCTAGAAGATCCATCTTTTGTGCTATAAGCTTTCCAATTTCATCCAGCCTTTCCTTATGGGGGTCTTGGGCCACTGCAAGGGCCTCGCTTTTTCTTTACTAGTGCTAATCTCTCCGCGTGCCCATAAAGTCTCATCCTTCATCGCCTTCAGGACTTCATTGTCTTCTACCATGGTCCTGATTCTTATTACTTCCTCTGGGACTGCACAAATATTCAATGTCTGGTCTACTTTCTTCATCTCTTCCTACAATGTTTAGAGAAAGGTCTCGTAAGATGAAATATTTCTAACCACTGAAGCCCTTGCTCTCTCTTCTTCTTGCATAGGGTCTTTTGGCACTGGTATGCGAATGGGTCCATCCTCAAGCATGAAATCAACTAAGGTATGTGCATAATGCATAATTGAAGGAAACCTTTCAGGTACCTTAGACTCCAAGTGTGGTCTTGCTTTCAGAACATGGTCACTGATCTCCTCTACCATGATGATGAAGGCCTCATTCTTCTTCTGCTCTAGGTCCTTCTCTCCTTTTAGACACGTTATTTCAGCATCTTTGGCCTTGTTTTCTTCTCGTAGTGCTCTAATAGTGGAAACCTTATCTATGTTCCTCTACGCCACCTCTGTAGATACTTTCACTAAGGCATTACTCACCTATTCATCAGACATAACCATGGGTTTGATAGTTATGTGCCTATTCTGTGGTGCCTTTTTCATTCTTCTTGACACACAAGACTCTTCACATACATCAAAATTGGGCTCTTCCATGTGAGTTTGCATAGACCATGAAAAATTTTTTCCTTGTGCACGTGGTTGTCCATGTCTGGGTCCATCAACTCCCATCCATAAAACTCCTTGAGGCCCACTATATTATGGAATCAGGCACGGAAAATTTTACCTGTGTCCTCGTCATAACCCATGTGTAGAACATTATATTCTCCACTTGTTTGCTTTTTCTTGACCCCTTAGGTATCTGAGCGCCAAGGTTTGGAGTTGGATCTTTGATGTGTTGGGTGGTATCATGTTTCGGTTCTTCTACCTCTTTTCCTCCTTCCTCTTTATCCTTTATATCTTCATCCCTGGGTTCTTCCACTTCTTCTGGTTGTACAAGGGATCTAGGTGCGCTCTCTACAGACTCCTTTGCCTCCTCATTCAACTTCAGCTTCCTCTTTTCCTCTTAGTTGTCTCTTTTTGAGGAGAGAGTCGTGGTGACCTCCTAACAAATTGAGGAGTTCTCGTGCCTTGTGTCCTTGTTCTTTTGAACACCCTCTTGAAATGGCACTCTCCTTGGACTGATTCTAAGTCCTATTCTTCTTCTTGTACCTAAGGTGGGGTACCCACGTGCTCAGTATCCATTATGTCTATGGGCTGCCTCCAGAATCTATGTTCTAAGCCACCACTATCTTCACGTTCTTCTTCCTCCTCATCCGACACTATAGTTTCTACAGGCTGTGGGGCTCGCACGTTCTCTACCGTATGTTTACCTTTAGGCGGCCCTGGGAGTGTGAACTCATTTTCTACGTACTTATTATTCTCCAACTTGGGCTTAAGATGAAGGTATACAAGCACATATCCACTATCCCCAATAGCCAAGCTTACAGGATTCATGCTTATAACATTTGAAATGAGCCTTTCAATATAAGTTGTCTCGTCCTAGATACATATATGTCTTTCTCAAAGTGTGGTAGTCACAGTCTAGCATTAAAACTCAAGAGATGTGCATCAGTGAACTGGTGGACTAATGCCAAGAAGTAGCGCATTGTGAAGGCATACGACAGTTTTGCACCATGGGCTCCAAGTCCCATCCCTCATAACAAATCGCACAATGTAGAAATGTTGGTGTACCACAAACTGTAACTGCCTTTCCCACCACCGATGGTAACTCCTTAAGGATGTACCACTCCTCTTCAAATGTCATGTAGAGCCGGTCATACCACATCTCCACCCTCTTTTTAAATGGTCCACCCATCGATCCTTCACATAAATATTTGGCAAACCTTTCCGCAAGGGACTTATTTTCCACAATATATTCCCAAACCTTGTTCTTCGGCCCATCGGGCACTCCAATTTCTACAAATACAAGTGACAATAAGATAGTGCCAAAACTTATTTTATCACATGTGCACACTTCCTCGATGATGGTTTCTGTAATGTAGCCTGCTATGTTATAGACTACCCCCTGAGACATCTTCCTTGCAACATGGAGCCACATTGTATTCACCTGCGACCATCTCTCTTGATCATTCAACTTGGTCACTAGATGCGCAACTTCCTGTACCACTGGGTACTTCTTCAATTTATCAATGTCCATTCTATGTGGACCCTTTATATACCCCAACTCCTTTCGTGTTTCCATGATTTTTGCTTTATTAGTCAGGTCTGTCAAGGTCGCCCCTGTCCCCTTTAATCCTGTTAGCATCGAGATCAGTGTTGCTGTAATCCTTACCCTTCATCCGAAAAAATAGAAGAATCCTCATGGACTCTTCTCATTAGCCACTAGTATAGAGGTTCATATTTTCCAAAGTATGGGAGCTCATACAACTGATATACTCCTACTTGTTTTAATAGTTTCTCCCCAGCGTCATCATATACTGGCATATCTTCCATTGTGTGCTTGTTGGTCTTTGTACTTAACAACGCGTCCAATTCTTTCTTGTTATCAGAAGTGTGGTGGTTGTAATCACTCACCTTGTAGCCACGGATGTGGGAATCCCACTCTTGTCCAATTATCACACCTTTTGGGTACTACATCTCTGAGAAATTACTTTCAGGATCAATTTCAACTACTGCCTCCACTTTCTTCTTTCCTTTGGCTCCTGCGGCAGGTGCTTTCTTTGGTGCCATATGAAAATCTTGACTTTATGTCCTCTGTAGTGAGCAAGTCAAAACCCTAGCTTGAGTTTGTGTGCCCTAGTTTGAAACCACATGCCCTAGCTCTTTCTCAATACATCTATCTTCACTCAAACCCTTCACCAATGGGGACACAAGCTTCTTCTATGCAAAATCCACTCTCATGTGTCTAGTTTCACACTCTTCGCACATCAATACTCTTTCGCTCATCTCAGTCGCACTTAGCTTGTTCAAATTCTTATAATTACAACTGTAAAAATGAACTCGCATCACCTCCTTATATAGATTTTTTAAAATTTAGTGCATTTATTTCTCCTTCACCTACCAAAAATCCTCTCATTAATTGACCATTTTCACACTTTCCGATGCGGTACATCTTCACACCCAAGCTATAACCTTCTAGCGCACCTTCCTACCTTTTGGCCATGGACTTCTCTTCAGCGTGCTTCCATGCACTCGAGTACCTCACCATTGTGCCTTCCCTTGGTAGTCTCCATGGCCTCTGCTTACCTCACGTTATACTTGTTCCTTCATTTATCTCCATCTATGGTCCTTGTTTAGAAGCAATATCCTTTCTAACAACTCTCCAAACTTGAATAACACATGTAGCAGTTTGTTCCTTTATGTGTACCCAATTTTCAATAGCCACCCCACACAAATGGTATGTGCAGTCCTCTGCACATAAAAATTCTTCAAATGGTAATTAGCTTCCAGCGTGCAAACACGTTTATTACACAAAACACCAACTAAATTGACAAAACATAGTGCCAAAGAAGGAAATACATTAAGGAATACATAATTGAAAACCTAATCTAAATGGAAACACTACCTTATTACAAACACCAAGAAGACTTATTTATAGTAGGGCTTCAGCCTACTCCCGTTGAAGTAACCAGGGTAACCATATTCCATCAAGCACCTCTAACTGGAAAGTGCATGTTTCAAGTATGTGAGTGATAACATACGGTCCCAACCAATGCACTTTAAGTTTTCCTGGATGGCACAAAAACTTAGAATCATAAAGAAGCACCATCTGTCCAATCTCAAACTTTTTATCCCTAATGTGCCTGTCATGCCATGCTTTCTGCCTGGCCTTTTCTTGCTTCTGACTCCAACGTGTTATTGCTCATCACTCATCCAACTTGATCAACTTTTCAATCCATTATTCTAATGCTTTCTCATCAGCTAGACCTCCAGCATGCGCAATACACAAAAAGGTAACATGAATTCCATAGGAAGAACTACTTCCATGCCAAACACTAACTGAAATGGTGTGGCCTTGTTCAACCTTTTATATGTTGTTCTATATGCCCAAAGCATGGTAGAAACTTTATCATCCCAATCTTTCCTTCCAACATCACAATTTTTTGTCAATGTCTGGCTCAAAATTTTGTTGAAGGCCTCAGCAGTCCCATTTTCTTGAGGATGATAGGGTGTAGTCTTATGGTGTGCAATCATAAATTCATCCAATAATATCTTGATTGTCTCATTCAAAAAATGTGTGCCCCTATCACTTGTCAAACTTAGCGGGCATCCATACCTTGTAAGAATATTTTCCCATAAAAACCTGACTAGTTGTTGTAGCTGTTGTACAATCCTTGGTAGGTGTTGCTTCTACCCACCTTGTGAGATAATATGTGCAAGTGATGATGTAGCGTGATCCAGTCCTACGCATGCAGCTGGTGAAATAGGACCCACAAAGTCTATAGCCCATTTTTCAAATGGTTCTACACTAGGAATAGGTTCTTAAAGGAATTTCATCTCTTTGCCCCAGTTTTCCAAGGTGCTGACAGTGATCACATGCCTTGCAATATGCCTTACAATCCTTATACAGGGTCTCCCACCACAATCCAGTGAGTAGAATTTTGTGCGCAGTGGCGTCACCTACATAGTGTCCACCTGCAATACCACCATGAGCCTCTTCCATGATATATGTGCGCTCATGCTCCAATACACATCGGTGCAATACTTCATCTTGATCCTAACTTGTATAGGTCACCACTGATCAACATAAAAGGTGTCGTGAATTGCAAGGTTGTTTCTTCTCTAAGGCTTTCAGTCCTTCTAACGCCACACCTGCATAGAAAGACAACAATATCCTCCAAGTCTAAAGGTGTGTGATGTAACCTGTATAACTGTGCATCTGGCATTGTATCTTCAATTGTTTGCACGTCTTCCCCTGACTGTATCCTTGATAAATGGTCTAGGCCAGAATTACTTTTCCCTGGTTTTACCACAACTATAAAATCAAATTCTTGGAATAAGAGCACCCATCGACATATGTGCCCCTATAAGATGGGCTTATTTACCAAGTATTTCAATGCCATGTGATTGGTATAAAATACAAAATGGTGTTGCTAGCAGGTATTGTCTGAATTTATGTAGCACATAGATCATTGACAAGGCTTCACACTCAGTAGTTGTATAATTCTTCTCTGCAGGGGTCAACTTTCTACTAGCAAAACAGATAGGATGATCTATAATACCTTCTCCAGGATGAGCTAACACCGTGCCAATGGTTGTGCCAGAAGCATCCACATGTACATGAAATGGTTGGTCCCACGAGGGAAAGCACATAATAGGCGTTGTAGTAAGTTTCTCCTTCAATGTCTCGAATGCACGTTGTTGTGGTTCTCCCCAATAAAATGTCCCTTTTCCTTTTAGTAACTCTTCCAGGGTGTGGCAACCTTAGCATATCCTTTGATAAATTTTCTATAATACCTAGTGTGACCTAAGAATCTGTGCACCTCACTTTGACTGGTAGGCTCTTCCAGGCCTATAATAACTGCAACCTTAGCTAGATCAACCAACAAACCTTCCTTGCAGATGATGTGCCCTAACAAAGTGCCAAATGGTGTAGCAAATACACACTTCTTGATGTTCAAAGAGATGCTTAACTATCTACATCTTTCAAAACATTAAGCGCAAATTATCACAATGATCCTTAACAAGTCCATACACCGTCCAATCATCCAAGTAAACCTGCAAAAAGTTGTGGATGAAATCTTGGAATGCTTGAACAACTATACGTGAAAATACAACAGGTGCATTTTTCAAACCAAATGGCATCATAGTATATGCAAAACTTCCCCACTCAGTGGTGAAGGTTGTTTTCTCTTGATCCTCCTGTGCAATCCTAACCTGATGATACCCAAAGAATCCATCTATAAAAGAATAGATTTCACGCCCTGCAATGCCTTCTAATATATCCTCTGTGAAAGGTGTAGGAAAAGGATCAATTACACATGCAACATTCAGTTCTCTGTAATCCACACAAATCTGAATCTGACCATCCTTCTTTATACTGATAACCATGGGGCTAACCCACTCAAACTCTTCTAGGGGCTTGATGATGCCATATTTCAACATTTTGTCAATTTCTTCCTTAACTTTGACTCACAAGTTAGGGTTCATCCTGTAGGGTCTCTTCCTGACTCGGGTCATGCACCTTCCTTAAGCTTGATCTTCATCTCTCCTAATGATTCATGCACATGCCTTTTAATTCATGGTATCCCCTAGGAAATAAGTCCTGAAAGTATCATAGTAACTCTATGATTTTTTCCACTTCAGAGTCAAACCAATAATCCCCAATTATGGCCTCCTTAGGTTCAGTATCCGTGCCAATATTCACTTTCTTTGTCTTCATAGGTTCATGATATGTGTGTGTGTTCTTATCTACATTGTCCAAAACTTCATGCGTCCCATTGAATGATCAACATCCATATTTTCTACTTCTTCATCATCCACTATGTAGACCATCTTTCCTTTTTCTTTCTCAAAGCAAGCACGTTGAAGTAACATGGAGTATGTCTCTTCTTCTTCATCAAAACATGCTCCTGAGTCTGTCTCACCAAATAACTCCTGAATGAGTTCTTCCACCTTTGCACTATCTCCCATAGTTAAGTGTTTTATAACCTTTAATGCCTCTTCTACTGGAGGTTTAGTAGAGAAGTAGTCAAAAGTTATGGACCATTCCTGCAATCAAATCCTGCCAATTTCCAGTCTCTCTATGTAGCTCCGCATATACATACCAAGCGCGTGCGCAACCTTGTAAAGTGGAATAAAATTTGTGCACCCAGAGTGAAGGTGGTAAATCTTCCTACCCCTCTATCCAGAGTCTCTCACACTGCTGAACAGTGGTGCTGAACAGGTTGATTACCATGATAAGTGCATATTTTGAGTAGGTGCATTGCTTCTGAAAAACTAAGTTGAAAGAGCAATCCTGATTTCATTCCATTCTATAAGATTATCTCTGTGAACCACCCACCAGTGTGTTGTTGTCCCGTGTAGGGTATATGCTAACATATTTCTTCTCTCAACTTGGTCTGTCCACTGCTCCTCCATGGCTCGCAGGAATACTGTAGGGTCTTCTTCTCTAGTGTACCAAGGTACAGGGTTGTTACCTATCCTTCTAACAGAATGAGGTCCACTTTTCCGTGTAAATGCACTTCTTACTTCATGCCCTACCAACTCATAAGTACCATGAGCCCAATTATCGCAAGCAATACTCATAGTATCACTAATAGATTGTGCATCTTCCCACTGAAGGATTCCTTCCTTAGATGGCTCAAGGACCTCTGGGTCTCGAATGACACACACATAGATCCTGTTCAATCTTCCTCACTCAAAGGCTCAACATACGGCGTAGATTTCCCATTCATTAAAGGGATTATAAATCTTTCCTCCTTATTCTCAAAACTGATATATCCTTTGTTGAATAATAAATCAACATTATTTCATAACACCAAGGGCGCCCAAGTAGAGCTGGGAAACTGTCTGCTTCTGCAAGTGCTAAAACCTCAAAATCCCCAGTGAATTTGGCCCCTTGTATAGTAATGGATGCATCTTTTAAAACTCCTATGGGAGTGGCCTTAGTCTGATTAGCCATAAACAACACATTAGAAGACAGACTGCAATGGAGGTCTCCCCATCTGCACCCATGCATCTAAAGTAAGAACATTGACTTCCGCACCTGTTTCAATCAATATATTTCTCAAAAGCCATCCATCCACAACAACATTCAGAGTGATCTCCTTGTCGTAGTCTATGCTATCAGGGGAAGATTTGCATGTAGGATCTTCCATCCATTCTCAATACCTATGCACGGAGTGTTTCCCTTCAGCCAATTCCCTAACAATGGAATGATATTCTCCTGGCACAACATTTTGCACACCTCCCTTAAGTCATCAATATCAGATGGACCTTCTCTGCTTCCTTCTTTGTTCCATCTTCCGTGATTGCTCTTTTAAACACTGTATTTCACCCTGAAGATTTCTAAGACCTCCATGGTCTCTTGATAAACCTCCTTCTGATGGGTGGATCTGGGTACCTCGCATGTAGAACCTCCTCCTTAGTGATGGTAGGCTTTTGTTGTAACGCTTCTTTGGCATGTGCACTTCAGCACGTGTAGTAATATTTACGGTTAATGCCTCAGGTTCCAGTGTCAACTTGGGCATCCACTGATTTTCCACAGTGCGTTGTATCCTAACCATCCTTGTGCCTTTGTTCTCTTGTTTTTGTTGCTTACTAAGATGCTCATATAAGTTTGGGCATTCCTCATAGCTATGATTCTTTCCATAAAAAGAACATGTAATATTTTGGGGACATTCACACCTGTAGTGGTCAGGAGATCCACATGTAAAGCACGTCCATGAGGAAACTCACCTCGTCCACCACCACGGCCTCATCCTCCGAATCCACCATGGTATCTGCCCTCTGCCATGACCTCCTTCAAAATGCCCCTCATTCTGATCATAGCGCGCTTGATTGTGATCCTGATCCTGGTGCTCATTCTTTCCCTTAGAGTTATCTAATATGCTTGTCTATCGCACACCAATATCTATAGCATCATGGATCTGACCAATCAATCTACAGTCCATGTATCATGAGTCGTGGACCGGAAAATATTACAATAGCAGGATACATTCTTTCTTATCGTGCGTTGTAATAATGGGCAGTGGCTAACATCATGGTTTAAATGACATATCTCACAGTCTAGTAGCAATGAACGCACTGATCTGGGGACAACTATCCTTGGTGTGCCCTTCCACTTCACAATTTGTACACCAAATCCCCATGTGCATCTCATGTGCTGAATTTTCTGATAGTTTCTCCAACTGCTTTTCCATAGCTACAATCTGTGCTTCCAAGAATGGGCTGAATCCAGTGTCTATACTCCTGACTTCCTCAGTGCACGCAAAGCTGCTTCAAGTGCTTCGCGTGGATCAATGTATGTCTTATGTGATAGTGCCCTTCTAAAAGGTGTAATCAGACCTCCAATGAACCATTGTGCATGTTGGCTTGCGTGAATATCATAGGAAATATTAGATAAAAGTGTTTTGAAGCGGGCGTCATACTCCCAGACACTCTCAGTAGTGCCTTGTTTAATATCCTTGAGCACAATTATAATCTTCTGCTCAAACTCAGGGATATAGAACTCTTTTAAGAAAGCATATTTTAATGTTGCATAATCTACGCAAGTTTGATCAGGGTCAAACTTCATGTACCAACTGTGTGCACGTCCCTGCAATGTAGTCACAAATTGGCTTTCCTTGCGCTCAGAAGCCATGATTCCTTTTGTATGCCATAGTATTTCACACATGTGCACGTGTTCAACAACATCTTCTATGCCCCTATACTCTGGAAGATGAAGAGACATCTCCATGTAAATATTCTGGGGTTGGTGCGGACCTTGCCCACCTGATCCAGAACCTCCTATGTGTTTCCTCTACCTCCAGAACCACCAGATCCACCAGAACTAGAACCACCTATACCTCCTGATCCCCCACCTGTAGCCTGGAAGTGGACTAGAAGATGTACTTCCCTGTGCCCCAATAGTAGTACTGAACTGAACCCCTATGGTCTGTGAGGTGGTACCACTCCCAGAAGTGAGTCCAAAATTCTACGCACTCACATTCTATGTGGACGATGCACCTGAAAAAGTACCCCCAAACAACAATGAAGATGTCTGCCCTGCCATAGATGTGCTTTCTATCTGACTTACTCTTCTCTCCTACTCCCTAAATTAGCTTGCTGACTACTTGTTGTACTAGATACTGGAAAACCAAGTGCAAGGGCTAGGTTTCAGGTAGGTTCAGATGCGCACCCGCAGCCCAGGTCATCTCTACTGGCACACTTCCTTGTGAGGCCGAGGAGGGTTCCCTGTCATGATTTCCCAGATGGGGGAGTTCCTGATGCTCTGGCTCCACGCCTCCTGCGTGAGCTCCAAATCCTTCATGAGCCATCTCTCTCCTCAATGCCATCTGCTCTGCAATGTCACGTTGCTTCTCTATCTCCCTCTCGCATGCCTCATTGTACTTAAGCCACCTTTCTTCCCTCTGCCTTACTGCCACTAAGTCCTGCCATCTTTCACCAATCCTGTTCTTGCCCCGTGCACGTGGTGAGGTTTAGCTAGCCATAAGTTTTTCTTCCAAGTTCAGGGTTACCATCAAAATCTTGATTGCCAGTGGAATTCCTTGTAAATAGGTTCCCCTGGGATACGTAGAAACTGAAACTCAGCTACCTCTGGATAAGAATAAGTAGAAATTGAGTACTCCAGAATATAGCTATTCAAGATGCCATGAAACCAAGTATCCACAACGTGCATCTAAATTAGATCAGCATCATAGAGGGCCTGAAATTCTTCCTACATCCAGACAAGTGTGTGATACCTCCAGTTCCATTTAGACGCATAAGCAACCAACCACTCGTACAGTTCTACTAGAAAGATAACAAAGAAATATCTCATACAAACAGTCATACAGATTCTGTTCCACCACATGTGTGTGTTAAACTCAGATCTAGTGTTGAACCTCTGTGCTTACTCTTCTTCCAGATCTTTTATCCACTCCTCAACACTTTCTAGGGTCAACCAGTATGTCTTCATCATGAACCATCCTGAAAACAACTCAAAAAGAGGTCCCAGTAATGGAACCAATGATGCAGCCTAGAATTTACCAAGAATAATCCAGACGCGCTGGCACATCACTCAGCCTAGACTGAGCGCTCACCCGAAGCACGCAAAGGTACCAGGCCCCTCCTTAGAGTTTCTTGTGAAGGATGTGAACATGATGAAGAGTTAATGCATTCAGATCCATAAATAGTATAAACTTTCCACAGAACATATTCTAGATCTAGATCTTAAAGAATCATGAATCAAACGATAAACATAATGAAATTATCCATGCAATAACTAGTTACAGTCACGTTTGACACCATTTTTCATCCAATATGCTCCATTATATTAAACATAGTAAATACACAGAATATTCTTACAATAATTAGTATCATAAGCTCATGCGCGCATCAGATCTGGCAGCATAACTCCATAATATCTCACTCATTCTCTCTTCTGAAATACATGGACTACACAACTCACTATATATTTATAAGGGTTGGGACTTTCCCTTCACCGCTTACATAATTCCCAAAATAGGTCGCATGCTAAAAATAGCCATGAGCCTTTACAATAATAGCCACACATGCAAGTGCACTAATAATAGATCTCTTATAGTTAACTGGCAGTAGTAATTCTATTATTAACTCAAACCCATGCAAAGTGCTTAGTAGATGCTCTTCCAAAAATAGCATTTGTGTGTTGCACAAGTTTCCATCTGGTTGTGTGCCCTGCACACTATCTCCAAAAATAGCCCGTAACAATGAAAATGGTTAAGTCCTGGATTAGTCCTTGTCTTTCATGCTCAGTTCCTTCCCTATCCTTCCACACCTTCAAATATGACTTGCTCTCGTGTGTAAATCTTCTGGTTATTCCTTCCTTACTATCATACTTTGTCTACTCAACAATCATACAAATCACTATAATGGTTTTCCCCTCAATAACACAGGAAGACAACGGATCTAGTAGTTTGCTACCTATTCTCTTTCTAGTGCTTCTGAGTCAGGGTGTTCATGGGGGTGGTGGAGACATAGGCTCAATGGTGTGCCCTAGAAAATCCCCTTTTAAAAATGAAGGCTCTATGACTATTGGTCCTCTCCCTGGTAGTCCCAGTATGCTCCATGGTTTCAAAGGGAAGGTTGGAGATGCAACTGCTAGTATTGGGAGGTCGCAGGGGACCATTTCCCCTATTTAGAGAAATAAGCTAGTTCTACACATACAATAACCTCGAGTGGAAACCCTGCCTCTGCATGTGATCAACCCCCTATAAATCAAATCAAATATTTCAGGGATGTGGTATAGAAGAGCTCTACTTTCGCACCCATGACCTCGGACTCTACCATATTATGTGTGAATTTTGGGGAATAAGTGATCGAAGTAGAGTCATACCTCCATGGGCATGGCTTGATTTAAAAATTCAGTGGTTAGTGGCCCACACTTCTAGACCCACATGCTTGGATTTCCAAATGGTGGCTACCCTTGATTGAAGGTCAAGTAGAAATTTATCCTTGCATCAAAGGAATTTTTGTTATTATTTTCATTGAGATTAGTGATATGAATACTATAGCAGAAACTATCTAGATTAAAAAACCTTATTATCTGATTTTGAAACCTTGGTACACATATTTCAACCCATTAATGGAATCATTCTCAACTAAACCGGTATCAATTATAATGCCACATTTTCCACTTCAATTTTGGGTTAAATTTGTCTTGTTTCCATTGGAAAATCTTTAGGCAAGATCATTGATATTGATGACAATACCATTTCCTATATGCACACAACTTATACAATGATCCTCGTTGAAATAGACACCTCAAAAAAACTTCTAGAAAATATTGATCTTAAAGTCCAAGACAAAACCTAGACTCAGTTGTTGGATTATGAAGGGCTACCCTTCAGATGTAGGAAATGCTTTTCTTTGGGCCATATTACTACTAATTGTCATTTAGAGAAGCAGAAGCATGTGAGATATAATTGGTGGAAAGATGTTTGCCCATGTCATACTTTGGTCCATGAAAATTTATAAAGTGATCCTGAATCTAATTCTGATTTGGATGATAATATTCCTAAAACTCCCATAAGGGAGCCTATGGTGCCTCCAAAAGCACCAATCCCCAGTGAAGCGGTAAAAGAGAATGTACCTCCTACTTCTCCTAACATTGATGACTCATATTTGCCAATCAATTCTTTTGAATTTATTCATCAAGTAGAGGATGACAAGGTTTGGATGTTGGGGTTAGAATAAGGTTGTATAGATAATATATCAGATCTAAGCATACATGCAATAAAAATGGATATTCTACCAGAAAAAATATACAAAACAAGAGATATAAATCAACACCATAATTAATGTGGTTCACCCATTGTGGGTTATGTCCACCAAGAAACAAGTTAATCTATTATCCAAATCTTTCAGAAGATATACAATGAATATTTACAATCTTCCACACCTCTCATGATGTACAATATTTTCTCTCTCTCTCTCTCAAGATTTTACTTCTTCTCTAAGAATTATCTCTTACACAATTAATTCCACAGTAATCATTAAAAAATTTCAATTATCTTCTAAACCCTAGATTTTATGTTTATATAGGAATATAAAAACTTAGGGCACTTAGTCATGCAATTACAATCAATACATATAATTTAATTCTAAATTTCGATCTAATTCTTGAGAGTTAAATAAAACAATCATGCATAGGTAACCGATGTCAATTAGCCTTAAACGATGTCGGTTCCTCCTTTTCTGACCGATGTCGTGCCCTACATAACCGATTTTGGTTACTGTGTTTTCCAGCAAGATTGATAAAGCATGCTAAACTAAAGTAATTGAGCTCCACAACTCAACAATCTCCCACTTGGAGATAAATTGCTACACTATACTTGTACAGTGTCATTCTTGGATTCTTTCCTTGGCTTTGTTTCTTCCTCTTCAATTATCAAACTCAAAGACCAACATAAGCGAATTTTGGCCCCAACTTCTCATTTTCTAATGGCTTTGATAGCATATCCACAGGGTTCTCACTCGTATGAATATTCTCTAGTTTCAATTGTCCATCCTCCCATATCTGTCATATGAAGTGATATATCAACTAAATGTGTTTCGTTCTAGAATGAAATGTTGAGTTCTTTGCCAAATGAATTTCACTCTGAATGTCATTGAATAATTTATAATCATCTTGCTCCTTTTCCAACTCGTCCATGAACTTGCTCATCCATATCATCTATTTTCTAACTTTTGTAGCTGCAACATACTCTACCTATGTAATATACAAATCCAAAACCTTCTGCAATCTCTAAATCCAACTAATTGTCATCCCACCTACTATGAAAATATATCCAGTAGTGTTCCTCCTACCATCCAGATCTCCAGCCATATCCAAATCAATATAACCACATAAATAAATATTTGAACCTCTATATCATAACTGCATGCTAGATGTCCCTCTCAAATACCTAAGTATCCATTGCACTCTTTTCCAATGCTCTTTCCCAAGATTGGCCATAAATCTACTCATAACTCCCACTACTTGTGTAATGTCTGGTCTGGTAAAAACCATAACATACATAAAAATCCAAACTTCTGAAGCATATGGTACTTGTGTCATGTATTTGACCTCCTCTTGTGATAAAGGACACTGATCTTTTCTCAATTTGAAGTGTCTAGCCATAGGTATACTTACAAGTTTTGAATTCTGCATTTTAAACCTTTATAACACCTTGTAGATATAATCCTCCTGAGACAAATACAATTTCTTATTATTGAAAGGAACGATAACCAGATTGTACCAAGCCAAGAACACAGATGCTAATCAAACACCATGATCAATAAGATGAAAGTAATTCGCCAGAACAAATTTACATAAAACCTTTGCAAACAAATGAGAAAAAATATCATATATTATTATGGAACTCAATGCAATACATTGAGAATGGGCCTTGCTTAAATAGGCAAGGAATAAAAATCTAAAAACTAGTCAAGGTTGTATATCAAGCCATAAATCAAGGAAATAACTAGTCATCAAAGAACTAGTCAAAACCATAGATTTAGGAGAGAACTAGACATCAAGGATCTAGTCAATACTATGGATCAAGGAAAGAACTAGTCAATACCATAGATCAAGGAAAGAACTATACCTAACAACTAGATAATATCTCCAAATAACTAAATAAGATAAAAGAAATATCCACACACATAAGTGGGTGAGGATAAATACAATAAAGGTAAATAAAGTACCTAGGTGAACATGAGCTAAGGTAAATACCTACTCTAACAATTATTTATGTCTCTGTGTATTTGCATGCCAAGGATTATTTTTGTAGCTCCTAAATCCTTCATATAAAATGTGTGAGCTAGATTTCCCTTAAGCTCACCAATGTCCTACATACTAGATCCTACAATAAGCATATCATCCACATACAATAACAAAATAATATAGCTCCCATTTTCAAGCTTCTTGAAATAAACATAATGGTTAGATTCACATCTCAAATAACCATGCTCATACATGAAACTATCAAACCTCATATATCATTTCCTTGGAGCTTGCTTGAGCCCATATAAGCTCTTTCTCAACCTGCACACTAATTTCTCCTTACCCTTGACTTCATACCCAAGAGATTGCTGCATATAACTATCTTCATCTAAATCACCATGAAGGAAAGTTGTCTTGGCATCTAGTTGTTCTAAATGCAAATCATCTACTGTAACTAAACTCAATGCAATATGTATGGAAGTTATTTGAACAATAGGAGAAAAAAATTCACCAAAATCAATAGCTACTTTTATGCAAATCCTTTTACTACAAGCCTTGCCTTGTACCTTTTCTATCCACCCTCTTCTTCCTTGATCCTATAAACCCATTTGTTCTATAATTTCCTCTTACCTACTGATAACTGAACCAAGTCCCAAGTTTGGTTTTATTCCAAGGATTCCATCTCCTCATCCATGCCATGCTCCCACTTCTCGTGGGTCTTATCCTGCATTACTTCTTCAAAACTCTCTGGTTCACCATTATTAATCAATAATAAATAAGATAGAGAAGGTGTAAATATTTCTAGAGGTTTACTTACCCTTTGTGACATTCTCACAGGATTTTGGGGTGCTGGAGGATCATTTTGGACCTCTTGGACATTTATTTCCAAATCTGTCATTGACTGACGCTAGTCACCTATAACTGATGTTGGTTCTGCCATAACCGATGTCGGTTCATCAGCTACCAATGTCTGGTTCAGGGGTCAACCGACACCAGATTACTGTGTAACCCTGTAGGTATGACTTTTAAATCCAAGAGTTCATTTTCATTCACAAAATTCTCAACCATTTCATCCTTGGGTACCAAAATTTGATCCTTGTACATTCTCTTTTCATTCCATTCAATGTCATGACTCCTAATAATTTTAGAATCCTCTAAATCCCAAAAACGGAATCTGAAATCACCATATCGATAACCAATGAAAGTACATCTCTTGGATTTTGCGTACAACGTTTTTCTATTTTCCTTATCAACATGCGCAAAATATTCTAAACCAAAAACTCTAAGAAAATAAAGATCTACCTCTTTTTCGATCCAAGATTCCTCTGGTATTCCTCCATCTATTGAAATTGAAGGCCCATGGTTAATTAAATAAACTGATGTATCAACTGCTTCTGCCCAAAACTGCAAGAGAAATCCAGTATGTATTCTCATACTTATAGCATGTTCCATGATTGTCATGTTCATTCTTTCTGTAACACCATTCTCTTGTGGTGTTTTTGGAACCGTCCGTTCTCTATGTATTCCATTCAATGAACAATAATCATTGAAATTCTTGCTATAGTATTCACCACCATTGTTAGATCTAAGGCACTTTAACTTTGAATTTGATTCATTCTCAACAAGGGATTTCCATCTTTTAAAAGTCTTAGTTTTACATCAGATTTACATTTAATACAATAAACACATACCTTTCTTATAGCATCATCAATGAAAGTAACGTAATACTGGGATCCACCATGAGAAGCTACCTGGGTTGGTCCCCACACATCTAAGTGTACAAGCTCCAATTTCTGCTCCTTCTTAGTATCCCCAACTTTGAGAAATCTCACTCTCTTTTACTTTCCAAAGACACAATGCTCACAGAAATCAAGATCTAAATATTTAAAATATGATAACTTACCCTTAGCCTTTAAGATCTACATTCCTTTTTTACTCATATGGCCCAACTGATTATGCCACATGCATGCACCTGAATCTGAAGTAGATAATACAGAAAATGAATCAGTAACACAGATAGATAAATATAAAGTTCCTACCTTCTTACCTCTTACCACAACAAGGGCACCCTTGGTGAATTTACAAGAGTCAGATGTCAATGTAACCATGCAACCAGCTTCACCTAGTTGTCCTACAGAAATAAGACTCCTCCTAAAGCTTAACACATGCCTCACATCTATCAATACCCATGTATTTCCATTATGTAATTTTAGATGAACTTGTCCTTTACCAGTAATACTGCAAGGTTTATCATCACCCAATAAACATGCCTAAAATTACCCCAAACATAATTTCTGAAATAACCCTTATTAGGGGTTGCATGGAAAGAAGCTCCTGAATCTAAAACCCATGATTCTATTATATTATCCAAAGAAAGAATAAGAGTGTCTTGCATTATCTCTTCTGCAATATTTTCCTCTTTACCTTTATCTGGTTGTTGGTTATCTTTATCCTTTGACCAAAAATATTTCTTTGCATGTCATTTATTTCCACATTTCCAACAAGTAATTACCTTACCTCTCGATTTAAATTTTTCATCCATTGAATTTGATTTCCAATTATTATTACTCTTGGATCTCTCCTTCTGCCCGCCTCTTCTTTCTACATTCAAAGCAATTCCCAGATGATTCCTCTGTACTATTCCTACAAATTTCTTCATTCAAGATTATACTAAACATGTCATCAAACTTCAAAATATTATTAGTAGATTTTGTATTACTAACATCCATTACCAATTTATCCCAACTATCAGGAAAAGAACATAAGAATAATAGTTCTTTCACTTCATCATCAAACGGAATGTCAACCGATTTTAACTGATTTACAATAGATTGGAAATCATTAAAATGACTAGATACAAATCCACCTTCATGCATCTTGGAACTAAATAGTTTCTTCATCAAATAAAATTTATTTGAAGCACTAGATTTTTCATATAAATTAGCAAGAGATTTCATTAACTCTATTATAGATGTCTCTTCTGTAATATTAGAAGCCATAGATGCTGCCAAGCTCAATCTTATATATCCCAAAGTATTTATTTCAAGAATCTTCCATTCTTCATCAGTCATCTTTGTAGTTCTAGAATTTTCATCCAATGGTAATTACAAATCTCTTTGATACATAGAATCCTCAATCTGCATTGTCCATAGTTGATAACTTCATCCGTCACACTTCTCTACCTTGTATTTATTTTCTTCTGCCATTGTTGTATCTCCCACTCAATCAGAAAACCCTCTGTGAGTAAATATTTCAAAACAAAAAACCATCAAACAAATCTCTGATAACAATTGTTGGGGTTAGCACAAGGTTGTACAGATAATATATCATATCTAAGCATACATACAATAAAAAGGATATTCTACCATAATAAATATACAAAACAAGATATATAAATCAACACCAGATTTAATGTGGTTCACCCAGTGTGGGTTACGTCCACCAAGAAACAAGCCAATCTATTATCCAAAGCTTTCAGAAGATATACAATGAAGATTTACAATCTTCCACACCTCTCACGATGTACAGTACTTTTTCTCTCTCTAGTTTTTACTTATTCTCCAAGAATTCTCTCTCACACAATTATTTCCACAATAATCATTAACTCTTTTCAATTCATGTTCTAAACCCTAACTTTTATGCTTATATAGGCATATACAAACTTAGGGCAATTTAGCCATGCAATTACAATCAATATATATGCTTTACTTCTAAATTTAGATCTAATTCCCGAGAGTTAAATAAAACAATCACACACAGGTAACCGACATAGGTTAGCCCTAACCGATGTCGGTTCCTCCTTTCCTGACTGATGTCGGTCATAGGTGACCGATGTCGGTTCCCTACATAACCGATGTTGGTTACTGTGTTTTCTAGCAAGTGTGATATAATCATGCTAAACTGAAGTAATTGAGCTCCACAACTCAACACTAGAAAGTGTGTCCATAAGAAAAAGAAAACCATAGGATCGTAAACATTGTTCTTTAGTTTCTCCTATCATCTTTGTTAAAGAAAATGAAAAAGGCAACTTATCTTATTTTGTTTCTTATTGTGATCCATTGTTCTATCTGGGCTCTTAGGTCTTTTTGTTGTAACAGGGTAGGGTCCTTGGAAAAACCCTCCTTTTATAAATGGATAAAAAAGGTATATTTTGAGATATAACTTGGATATGTATGAGGTTGACAACAATTTATTCTTAAGGTATCTTCTAATGATATAATTTATGGGGTAATTCACTAATGAGGTGTTTCCTAAGATATATCTTAGATTTATTGAATTTTAAGTTGTCCTTAAGGCATCTCTTAGGTGATACCTTATAAGACATTTATTTTAGAGGAGTTTTCCTTAGGGTGTATCTTGAGATATATCATGTGGGGTATCTAGGATAACACTATCTTTGCAAGGTATCTTCTAAGGGATACTTTATGGGCCATAGTAGGTACCTTTTTATTAACGTCAGATTTCCTTGTAATGAAACCTTGTGAATTTGGAATTCCACTTGATGAAGTTAACCCTAAACATATATATTATGCATATTGAATGACTACTTGATGCCATATTTTAGCATATTTTGGATCATTTACACTATTGAAGTAGTAACTTCCTTGGTGAGTGATTTGGATTTGCAAATCTTATCAATTCCATGCTTACTTATCTTGATTGTAACACCGAACAAATTTGACGTTCTAAAACCACATGAAACCACTAAATACTTATCTAGAAAGTTGCAGAAATAATTTTATTTCTTTATTTAAGACTACAAGAGTGTCAAACCCTAATACATATTTAATTAACTTCCTACCAACAATGTTACATTTCATAAGATAGATCCGGTCTAGATTATTAATTAAATATTATTAATCTCATTCTAATGCTAAATTAATTATCATTACTAGATAAGGTCTTTTAATTTCTTTTACTTGATTAAATAGTATTCACTTTAAAAAATAACATTTATCCTACATTTATTAAACCCTTACCCTTAGGATACCTTAGTTCTCTTAAATTATTCCTTTTAATGATCATTGAAACATACTTACTAAAACATCACTAGGAGAGTTACACATTTAACTTAACGTAATACAAGGGTGCTAAGTGGACCCATTCACCATTTACACATAACTTTAAATTATTTAATAACCCAAAATATTCATTTTTACCTAACAATTGTAGGGTTGATCCCTAACCTTGGACTAAATCAATACGGACCACAATATTTGATTCTACCCAACTAATACCTAATCATTATCCTTAGGATGTCTTCTTAAGAATTTCTTACCCTAATACCCATTCATTTGTTTCTTTTGGTTTTTCATGTTGCAAGGAGTGGATGCCATGGATCAAGGGAAAAACATGAAGGATTCTTCTTGGATCCAATATGCAAGAAGAGGGGGATTCCATCGAATGGCTCCTCCTTTAGGATAGTTGAATCTTAGATTTAACCATGAATTCCTAGTTATTTAATTTCAATGCAACATCTATCCTAGATTTCCGATTTGAGATCTATTGTTGATTAGTTCTCTTTTTCTTTGTTTTGGTTGTTTTCATTAAATAGGGAAGAAACCCATTTTGTAGATCAAGAGTTTAATGCATTTAAATCTCTTTTTGCAGGTTGGATTATGGGTCAAAACAAGCATACATGACCCTCATAGGCTAATATCTATATTTGGGTGAAGTTAAAAAAGATCATAAGAGCCAATGGCTTGGCCAGAAACATATTTTTAAAAAAGATCATGCACAGGTGACCGACAAAAATCTCTAGACTCGACCGCGATACCCTCTGTGCTACCGACGTTGGTTCCACTACCAGCGCCGAGTTCCTATCTGTTATAGATAAGTTTTTATCATTCAATCATTTTAAAAGCAAGGGAGGTAAAAGATTAATTCCATGAACAACTTATTATTCAATTTTAAGAAATTATAATAAGACTCAAAATAAATCTAATATAAACAAGGCAACATCACAAGACTATCAAATTTTGATAAATAAAATGGTACAGTATAACAGTGACCAATGTCGGTCACTAGGAATACCGATGCAAGGTAAGAAAGTCACCATCAAGCCACATTACTGTCATTTGAGTCTAATTTATAAATTTTAACATATCCTTCTCCATTTGCAATCCACACTCACTCTAAATGACTTTTCCCACAATTATGCATTTAATTAAAGGTTTAAGAGAAAGAAATGATATCATTTAAGTTGAAGACTAATTAGATTGGATGTTTAACATTTCAAAATTGTAACCATGAAAGACCGACCGATGTCGGTACTAAGTACACCGAAAATAGTTCAGATTGGCCGGTATCGGTCACTGTGTAGGCCAGAGAACTATAAAAATGAACATATGAAGAGAACCTAGATTTAAAAGGATAACTTTAAATTCTAATATAACAAAACCAAATAGTGTTTAACTGTGTCAACATCAAAATAAAGCTATGACAACCTCCCAATTCACATTACTATCAAAACATTTTAAATTTGTAACTTTCTTTTCTTTTCAACACAAGGTAAAATTTAAACATGATATCCATTTAATTCATTATTTTGCATACAAATAATTTGAAGAGAAAGGAAAGAAACATCCTACTCAATGAACTTTCTTCAAATATATATTACAACTTAGTGATCAAAATATACAATACAACTTTTCTTTCAAATATAATGCTACTAGTCTTCCACCTTAAGTGGGAATCACAAGAAAAGTTTTTATAATGGAGGATTTCTGTTTGACTTCAACAAATTCTCCAAGTCCCAAGTCTCCAACAAATGCTCCATCATGCCTTCACTTTAATCACAACAACAAAATGGGTGGAGAGGCAACACTCTGCACCCAACCAATAATCCAATGAAGGGAAGAAGCAATCCTCCTCATTGGCCCCCAAGCCTCAACCAAAATTCAATAAAAGATGGATCCAACTCATGGAAACTACACAATACTTCAACATCACAATACAAAATTTCACAACCATTTAACACACATTCAATATAAGAAAACAATCACAAGAATACAACTTTCACAATACACAAGGCTTGAAATTCAAAGCCAATGGAACAAGGATCTATGGGGAGATCACTTATGCCTCCCAATGGGATTAGGTACTCCCACCTTAAAACCCTCAAAAATACATCTCAAAACCCCTACACAACTCTTATGCCTCCCTCAAGATCCTCTTATGCCTCCCACATTTTCTTATGCCTCCCTACAATCTCTTATGTCTCCCTCAAAAGAACCAAGTAAGAAATGCAAGCATTCTCTTATCCAAGGTGGGGCACCCAACCCAATTCCCTCCCAAAACATGAAATAAAATCTTATGCCTCCCGTACATATAAAATCCCCATAGCCTTCTTCTACACCTTACTTAGGCATTCTACCCATGATCCCAACAAGCATGCAAACCATTTACCTCATACAAATAAACATATATAAAAGAAAACAAGTAAAACAAGGGTGTAGTTCCTACCTTTCCATAGTATAAATTTGATTAAATAATCACACTCCAAGATCCTTCAAGATCAATCCAACACCAACAAGCTCAAGACTTCCACAAGCATTCCCAAAATTCTCTAACTCCAAAAATGCAAGAGCACAAATGAAAAGAAGTAATCCTTAAACAACCAAATAAACTTGCATATATAGAAAAAGGAAAGAGTAGGGTTAGGTGGCTCCATTAAGGATGCCACATCACTCATCCTCAACTCCACATCACAATTCAAACCTTAACCCCAATGCACAATAAATTGGTGTTACACACACAATCCAAACCCACACCCTATAAGGACAAAATTAAAAACCCATGTAAGAAAAGTGCAATAAATGTCATTTTTTGTCTTATAAAACACTTAATGGGGTCTATTTTTGACCCCTCAATCCATAGGTAGTGTTGGTATAATAAATTAAGAGGTGTGGGACAAGCTTAGCTTGTCCCACAAGCCTCCAAAATTGGCCCTGAAGACCAAATCCGAAATTCCAAGGTAAGGTAGAGTTTACAACACTCAAAGTCACATACACTCAACTAAAAACGCAAGAACCCAAGGAACCAACTACTCTAATAAATGACCCCCTTTTATCATATCCACAATTACTTAATAAACATGATTAATTCACTTAATTAAGGCACATTAATAAACAATGATAAAAAAGGAATTACATCACAAATTAGATCACATAACAATAAATAAATAAGAAAGGAAACATACACACAAATCTCATGGTATCAATTAGAGGTTATCCCCCCATGGGAACCCCCTAACAAAATAAACAAAATAACAACATTACACAAGTTTCCGTGGTGACAATTGTTGTATCCATCCAATATTCCGTTGTGGTTGGTCTCTGTACATCGGAAAAGCAACAGGCGAGCATGAGAATCAACAAGTGACTCTTCCACGTACCCGACCTCCCGAGGTAGTGCCGGGATAGCCGATGGGGGTAGAATGCGCAGACAAACTAGTTAGGCAGTCTAATGTCTTCGACACACACTAATGGTATTTGCGAATCTAAGGCAAAGAAGGCCCTTCTAACTTGGACTGGTGTGATAGATCGATCAGCGAGGATGACTGCTCGAAGGCTCCAATCAATATCGAGCTCTGGCGTGATTCGATCTATGGGTTGTGGGATGCGTGGAAAATGACCCGGGATGGTTTCGTGTATTTCTCCTGATAGGGTCATATGGTGAATATAGTCAACTCTATGGACGATTCTCTGGCCTAGTCCAAAATTCTCTAGCTTTGTTAGCTGTTGTATCTAGTAGGGATAACTGTTGAATGATGATAGGTGGAATCGGAGTAGACTGAAATACTAATTTGCGTAGGCCAGTGTCTATGTCTAATTCTCTTATGGATTCGTTAGGCTGTGGGATTTGTAGATCACACCCGTAGACTCTTGGTTGTTGCGGTCCTGTTATGGTCATATGCGAGATTAAGTCCTAATCCCTAGTATCCAGTAGTCGTAAGCCTTTTCAGCCTCTACGTTTAGAATCAGCAATTGTGCGATTTTCTCAGAATACCTCACAGGTGTTCTAGCAACTTGAATTCTTAAGCTGGTATCTATATCTACGAGGGTGTCTCCAGCGTCTGGCTGTGGAACTAAAGGATCACACCTGAATATTTGTTCTCTTTCAAATCCTTCTACAGTCATGCGGATGTTTTCTAGGATAACCTGTAGTTTGGCTGATTTGACCAAAATGTGTGTGCTTGGTCGTCTTTGATATTTAACCCTCTCAACTGGGACCTGATCTGTTGGAAGTCTGTTGTTTTTTGGAAAATTTGTATTCTAATGTTTTGGTCAATGTCAGTTATTGCCACTACGATATTGGGTTGGGGCACAATTGGCTCAAAAATGTATTCCCTGGGCTCCCTAGGTCCCGTAATTGTCATGCAAAAAGCAGTAATGAAACAAACTATAATAAAGTAAAATCTAAGTACACTTCTAGCATATATAATTTCTTTTTGTATTTTCTGGCAGTTTATAAGAAAGTAGCTATTTAAAATATTTAGAATTGACAACTAAACTAATAACGTAAAACAAACAAAATAGCCGAGTGTAGCTATTTGTCTGTGCAATTTTGTATATCTATTCTAAACAATGAAATAACTAATCTATTAGCAAGATTCTCGATCCTACCTCAGAGGTGGGGAATGAATCATAGTTTCTCAGAAACTATCAACCCCCACAACTTCCCTGGCAATATCGAGAATGAGAATAACTGAAATAAAGTGATTAACTACTTTATTTGATAAGTTCTAATTAAAACTTTGAAAGATGGAACCTGGATTTCGCAGAACAGTGGCAAATCCGACGGTGTGTGTGTTCTTGTCCCCTCAGTATGATCTCTTCGTTCTTTGTGCTCACGTGAATCCAGAAAAGCGTGTAATGCTTGCATCAACAGGAATAGATATTTGGATCAATGGGCAGCCTTCAGAATGCAGACAGAATAGAATGCGGATAGGAGAGGGATAGCACAAGATTACAGAGCTTGGCCTATGCAATTCCTAGCGGGGTCTACTGCGAATCATGCAACAAAAAGTGTCCAGAACCTGA
Organism: Taxus chinensis; assembly: GCA_019776745.2. NCBI lineage: Eukaryota > Viridiplantae > Streptophyta > Pinopsida > Cupressales > Taxaceae > Taxus > Taxus chinensis. The sequence continues at coordinate 697,109,583 of CM034150.1, forward strand.
AACTAGTATGTATGAAGAGCAAAACCTGCAACTTTAATGGCTGCCTAAACTATTCTACTCTAAAAACAATGATACTGTTTGCACAAGTTGGATTTATGGCTTACCAACAGCTGAGTAATGCAACCAAGCATGTAAAGGATTTAAACTATCAAACTTAATCAAACTAGAAGACTAAACTACTGGAAATGGTGAGTTTGAAACAAGAATGAGGGGCTCCAAATAATGTTTGCACTTGCACAAGTTGGATATGTGGCTTACCAGCTGCAACACAAAGCTAAAACAAACCTGCAACAAACTATGCTACCAATCCTAAGCAAACTAAAAAGACCACAGCACTGAAAACATGAAAGTTGGAGTGAAAAATGGTGGCCATTTGCTTGAGCACAAGCAATTCATTTATAGGAATCCAAACATCCAAAAGATCAAACCCAAACTGAACTCCTAAACAATAAACAAAGGAAAAACACTATTCCAGGGGACCAAAAACATAAATGCATGCTCAAGTCGGCAAGGAAAGCTGGTGAAGCATTGAACTTTGCGTGCGTTCTGTCAAAAGAACGTTTTGGAAAACGCATAAAGGACCGCCGCCCTGCTCAGGGCGGCGGTTACAGGACCACCGCCCTGTTCAGGGCAGCGGTTTCGTCACTGAAGACCAAAAAGCCAAGAAAAGAGGGAAAAATGGGGAAAACAAAGCACGCGGGGGCTAAGCGGGGCATGCGGGATGTTAACGCATATCCGTAAAGCTTCTCTGGATCCCGAACACCTTGCGAAGAGACCTGTATCATCATTGGGGCATGTGTAACATCTTTCCGGTGGTGCAGTACATACAATTTTGGGTACGTACATATTGCCCCCTCGGAGAAGCGTTTTAGCCATGAAGAGGCATAAAATGTTGGGTCCGAGTATGGCGGTCCCAAAATGGGGAGTTAGAGGCTATACCTGACATGCCCGTGTGTTGAAATGTCGCCAACTTTCACATGCTTTTCAGAATGTATGCAATGGATGACAAGTGATAATAAATGTTAAATAGAATGTTTTTACTTTATTTGCTTTTGTAATGCTGATATGTGATGACGATCATGTAGTTTTGAACTTTTGACCTCTTTGGGCAATGTCTGTGATTTCTTCTTATGTTGGCAAAATGTGATGAATGCATAGTGAAAAAGAGATGAACTTGCCCCAATCCCAAATCCACGCAACTAGTAAGATGCGAGGGCTCAACACCAAGAATTGGGAAGGGTACAAGTTGTATGATTTTGATTTGAGTGGAATGATGAGAGACATACAAAACAAGAACAAGAACCAAATTTGGACCTACACACCCACCCTACTCAGAACTACTACCAAGCTTAGAAGGCCACTTACTTTTCAGTTTATCTAGACTTAGATTCATAAATGGCAACCTGGTTGACAAAATCTGGTTTTGAGGATTTGATCTCTTTGGAATTTAGATGTTTGGATATTTGCCTTCTTTTAACAGAATTTGACTTGTGTTTTTTTAGCATACCAAGATTTGTTAATTTGTGTGACTGGACCCCCCACACCTTGCCTCACGCCACTAGTAAGAAGCATGGGTTTGTCACCAAAGGCAAGATATAGGTGAGTAAGGGCACTTCTTTCCTTTCCCAACCTCACATCACCAGTAAGAGATGTGGGCTTATCACCTAAGGTTGATGGGGCAAAGAAGTGTGTAAAATAAAATATTTTGTTTGCTTGGCGCTTTTGATTTCATTTGATTTTGACATTTATGATCTATGACTTTGGGATATCCTTTTGTTCCAAGAGATTTTAAGAGGGATAGATGTGACACCAAGAAGCTTCTAGAACAGACCGTAGGCAAGGACAACTTTACCTAGTAGAAAGAAAGAGCAAAGCCAAGTATGCAGGTCTTGGTATGGTTTCCGTCAATGTTTGTCTGTCAAACTTGATGAGAAGATTTGAAAGTACTTGATGATGTTTGAAGAGATGTGATTTGAATATTTTTGCCAATATCTTCAGAAATTTGTAACAGATTTACTTAAGAGTAAGTTCATGGACTACAATATTTATGAAACAAGTGAACAAAATGAACCTATCTAAATGAATATGTAATGCAACTGTAACCATGTACATGTAAAAATGCAAGTGGAACTATATGTCATGATGTCGAAGGTGAAGAAAGTTGACAAATATCGAATTCTTCACCCCTAGAAGTACACAGTGGAGAACCATTATCCTCAAATTTTTCATTTTCTTGACGAGGGCCTACCATTCTGGGTTTGAACTTACAACCCTTGCCCAGAGGTGTATATGTCCCATTATTAAAAACATTTTTCTGAAAGAGGTGTTCGCATGCCTCTTTGTCATGTTTTTGAGAGATGGCATGTGGGTGAGCATGACTATGCTGCTCGACCTTCTCTCTCATAGTGAGCAATGTGTTAATGATGAGGTCTTGCCCCATGGATAGGGAAAACTTAGCTTCAAACACGCATGGGTCGAAACTAGACTTTAGAATAGGGTTGTGCCTAGAGATGGTTTTGATAGGCATCATTTCAATTTTAAATTTCCCTTCTTCGTTTGTTAATTCTATTATGTTTATATCTAGATTTAGGTCATCGGAGGGAAGAGATGCTATACCGAGAAGACTACCCATTCCTTGAGGTTCAAATGGGAGAAAGATCGGTTCGTCATTCTCCAAGAGTTTCACAATTCCTGTTGTGGTTTTAGTGGAGACTGTTTCCACAGAAATTGACTTATCTTTATTTGTCTTTGCCACCTCGTATATTAAATCATAGGATCCTACCGGTTTAGCATTTGTAGGAACTTCATCTCGTGTGGAGAAAATATTGGGTAGGGGTTGTGAAACATACTCCTTTGTCTGAGTTGTTGCATTAATTTCACACTCAACCTCTAGCTCAACTAATCCCAAGATTTTTGTATTACCATTTGAACCTAGGTTAGGAGCAACCTTAGAGTTGTCAGGAGTTGAGGCATCTTGATTGTTATTTCTTATTATGATACCTTTGTTTTTCCCATTTGGATCTAACATGTTATTGTTATAGTGATTTGGGAAAGGATCATTGAAGATCTTGAGAGGTGCATTTTGAGGGGAAACTGCCCCTGCAAAAGTATTTGGTGCTGGTGACGCAGGATCTGCCAAGAACATATCTATGAAAAGTTGTTTTTGTTCATTTGGCAAGCGTTGCATGAATTTGTTGTAGTCACGACATGTTCTAGTGTCATGACCCCGAATTTTATGGAAACCACAATAAGAATTGGGGTTGTAATTCTCGTTTTGTTGGTTTGGTGTGTATTGTGGCCTAAAATTCCGATCGAACTGTTGCCTATTAGGACTAAAGTTTTGTTGTTTCTGGTTTTGACTTTGGTTTTGATAACCAAAGGAGTTTTGGCTTGGTCCTTGCATGGGATTTCGCTGTTGTTGTGGATTATTAAAATCCACCGTGTTGACCGTCGGGGTAAAATTGTTGTTTCTTTGGTTGTTTGTTTGTGATGGAGTATTAACGACATTTACCCTCTTGGGCTGGTCAGTTACCCCATCTGTTGTTACCCCACGATTTTTGTTAAGGATTTTGGGTTCTTGATTGACGCTTGTGGTGGTTATAGTATTTTGAGTAGGGGTGATTAACCTCCCATTTGCTCCATACGTCTTACAGCCACTATCTATTGCTGCTTGATCAATTCGCAGAGCACTCTCAAGTACTTCGTCATAAGTCCTTAGTGGGAACTTCTGGACTTCTTCCTTCACTTCTCTGCTAAGAGAATGAAGGAATAAATCGCATAGCTCCATCTGATCCATGTTTGGAGCGCTTGCCGAGGAATAAAGGACTGTGCGCCACCTTTGGATGAAATGGGTGACAGACTCATTATGTTCTTGCTTGATGTGCAAGAACTCCCTGATTCCTGTCCTTAATAGTTTGTTCATGTCAAAGGCTTTGATGAACTTAGACACGAGTTGTTTGAATGAATGTATGGAAGCCTCGGGTATTCTGTAATACCGATCGAGGGCAATGCCTTCCAGTGTTTTAGGGAATACTTTAGCAACAACCCCATCCCATGGGAGAAATTCTCGAATGGCTGTAGCGTAAGCTTTGATATGCGCATTCAGATCTCCTTCTCCTTTGTATTTGGGCAAATCAGGAAGAGGCCTTGGAAGCATAATGCTTCGTATGGCGAAATCTAAGGGCTCCTTTAAATATTCTGAACAAGTCCCTATCGCATACGTCTCAACCATTGATGGTGCCTGTTGAGGAGGCGGTGGCGGAACGGGTTGTTGATATGGCGTAACGTACGTGTTGGCAGGGGCATAAGGCAATCCCTGCATTTGAGTAAACATGCCAGGGGATGAGTACAGATCCCCTTGTGGCGATTTGGAGTACATGTTTAAGTACGAAGGGGTACTATCCAGGAATGGATTGCTCTGTACTGGACCAGGAGGAACAGTGCTAGCGATAGTGGGTCTAGTTGGCACTTGTTGTGAATACTGAGGAGTCATACCTAACGTGCCTACTCCTGTGAGGAGATCTACTTGGCTAGGATGGTGCGGAGGATTGGAACTCCCCGTTTGCATGAACGGAGAATTTTGATTTGCTTGAGCAAGTTCTAACCCTCTCACTCTTTCTACTAACGTTGAAATGACTTCATTTGGTGAAGTCACGGTACTTTGCCTGAGCGGCGTTTGTTGTGTACCCTGGTGTTGTATAGGCATGTGATAGCCTGTCATGAACTGATTGCTATCTTGCCAAGTTTCTCCAAGAATATTTCCTGTAGAGGTATTTTCTTGAAAATGGGTCTCGGGTTGTACTTGTAAACCTCCTATAGGTGGGTACATACCCCGGGAGCGTTGTTCACTCCTAGGATAAGGTATTGATTGTCCATCGTCTAAGACCAGGTATGGATCTGATTGTCTACTAATATGTGGTCTGAGTAGTATTTGAGGAGACGAACCAGATTCTCCGGTAAACGTCATATTGTTTGATCCTGAAGGCTCTGTTTGTTGGGTTCGAGGGAGTTGGTCCAACTCCTCGGTTTGAAGAGACAAACTATATCTGGTTCTTGGGATTTGAGTTGACAACTGATTAGTTGAATAGTTTTCGCCCCACATTGAGAGTGAGGGTGATGACTGCCTATTTTGTTGGGCATAGTACGCCTCGAGGCCCAGGAGGGGTCTTCCATATGCATCGAATCCCGACATATTCGGGGGGTATATGAATACCCACAGAATAATGGGAAGGAGCGAAGGTGATTTGGACAAGATGAAACTTCTCAGAGAGAAGGTGAAGCAATTGTAAGGTTCACGTCGGGTTCACCAATTTTGTTGGTGAATCTGATGTGAAGGCTAATGAGGTACAAAAGGTGAAACAGTTGTTTGTTTCACGTTGGGTTCACCAATTTTGTTGGTGAAACTGATGTGATGAGGTATAGAAGGTGAAACAGTTGTTAGTTTCACGTCGGGTTCACCAATTTGTACGTCGGAAAAGTGACAGGCGAGCGTGAGAATCAACAAGTAACTCTTCTGCGTACCTGACCTCCTGAGGTCGTGCCGAGACAGCCGGTGGAGGTAGAATGTGCAGACAAACTAGTTAGGCAGTCTAATGTCTTCGACACGCACTAATGGTATTTGCGAATCTAAGGCAAAGAAGGCCCTTCTAACTTAGACTGGTGTGATAGATCGATCAGCGAGGATGACTGCTCGAAGGCTCCAATCAATATCGAGCTCTGGCGTGATTCGATCTATGGGTTGTGGGATGCGTGGAAAATGACCCGGGATGGTTTCGTGTATTTCTCCTGATAGGGTCATATGGTGAATATAGTCAACTCTATGGACGATTCTCTGGCCTAGTCCAAAATTCTCTAGCTTTGTTAGCTGTTGTATCTAGTAGGGATAACTGTTGAATGATGATAGGTGGAATCGGAGTAGACTGAAATACTAATTTGCGTAGGCCAGTGTCTATGTCTAATTCTCTTATGGATTCGTTAGGCTGTGGGATTTGTAGATCACACCCGTAGACTCTTGGTTGTTGCGGTCATGTTATGGTCATATGCAAGATTAAGTCCTAATCCCTAGTATCCAGTAGTCGTAAGCCTTTTCAGCCTCTACGTTTAGAATCAGCAATTGTGCGATTTTCTCAGAATACCTCACAGGTGTTCTAGCAACTTGAATTCTTAAGCTGGTATCTATATCTACGAGGGTATCTCAAGCGTCTGGTTGTGGAACTAAAGGATCGCACCCGAATATTTGTTCTCTTTCAAATCCTTCTACAGTCATGCGGATGTTTTCTAGGATAACCTGTAGTTTGGCTAATTTGACCAAAATGTGTGTGCTTGGTCGTCTTCGATATTTAACCCTCTCAACTGGGACCTGATCTGTTGGAAGTCTGTTGTTTTTTGGAAGACTTGTATTCTAAGGTTTTGGTCAATGTCAGTTATTGCCACTACGATATTGGGCTGGGGCACAATTGGCTCGAAAATGTATTCCCTGGGCTCCCTAGGTCCCGTAATTGTCATGCAAAAAGCAGTAATGAAACAAACTATAATAAAGTAAAATCTAAGTACACTTCTAGCATATATAATTTCTTTTTGTATTTTCTGGCAGTTTATAAGAAAGCAGCTATTTAAAATATTTAGAATTGACAACTAAACTAATAACGTAAAACAAACAAAATAGCCGAGTGTAGCTATTTGTCTGTGCAATTTTGTATATCTATTCTAAATAATGAAATAACTAATCTATTAGCAAGATTCTCGATCCTACCTCAGAGGTGGGGAATGAATCATAGTTTCTCAGAAACTATCAACCCCCACAACTTCCCTGGCAATATCGAGAATGAGAATAACTGAAATAAAGTGATTAACTACTTTATTTGATAAGTTCTAATTAAAACTTTGAAAGATGGAACCTGGATTTCGCAGAACAGTGGCGAATCCGATGGTGTGTGTGTTCTTGTCCCCTCAGTATGATCTCTTCGTTCTTTGTGCTCACGTGAATCCAGAAAAGCATGTAATGCTTGCATCAACAGGAATAGATATTTGGATCAATGGGCAGCCTTCAGAATGTAGACAGAATAGAATGCGGATAGGAGAGGGATAGCGCAAGATTACAGAGCTTGGCCTATGCAATTCCTAGCGGGGTCTACTGCGAATCATGCAACAAAAAGCGTCCAGAACCTGAAACTAGTCTGTATGAAGAGAAAAGCCTGTAACTTTAATGGCTGCCTAAACTATTCTACTCTAAAAACAATGATACTGTTTGCACAAGTTGGATCTATGGCTTACCAACAGCTGAGTAATGCAAACCAAGCATGTAAAGGATTTAAACTATCAAACTTAATCAAACTAGAAGACTGAACTACTGGAAATGGTGAGTTTGAAACAAGAATGAGGGGCTCCAAATAATGTTTGCACTTGCACAAGTTGGATATGTGGCTTACCAGCTGCAACACAAAGCTAAAACAAACCTGCAACAGACTATGCTACCAATCCTAAGCAAACTAAAAAGACCACAGCACTGAAAACATGAAAGTTGGAGTGAAAAATAGTGGCCATTTGCTTGAGCACAAGCAATTCATTTATAGGAATCCAAACATCCAAAGATCGAACCCAAACTGAACTCCTAAACAATAAACAAAGGAAAAACACTATTCCAGGGGACCAAAAACATAAATGCATGCTCAAGTCGGCAAGGAAAGCTAGTGAAGCGTTGAACTTTGCGTGCGTTCCGTCAAAAGAACGTTCTGGAAAATGCGTAAAGGACCGCCGCCCTGTTCAGGGTGGCGGTCATGAGACCGCCGCCCTTCAGGGCAGCGGTTTCATCACTGAAGACCAAAAAGCCAAGAAAAGAGGGAAAAAGGGGAAAACAAAGCACGCGGGGGCTAAGCGGGGCATGCGGGATGTTAACGCATATCCGTAAAGCTTCTCTGGATCCCGAACACCTTGCGAAGAGACCTGTATCATCATCAGGGTTTCTGTAACCAATTTCTGACTGTACAGTACATATAATTTTGGGTACGTACAGTCTCCAATCCCCCTTTTGATTGTTTTGATATAATTACCTGCAAATCCACACAATACCTCATTTGGCCTCATGGCCGCATCAAAACATCAAATATAAAATATACGCATACAAATCAATAATCATCCTCATATAATTAAATCATCATCTAGGATAACAATGCTATCATTTTAAAATTCCAACAACGTTTCAATTCTATCCTTTTATCAATATCAACAAGATCACAAGATTAGTTAAAATTCTAAATTCTATTCAACATGACGAGACTCCAAATGTCAGTAATATATATGCCAAAAACACATCATCATCATCAATATAAAAATGTCTCTCTATGCCTCTAAGAACCAACACAAATCATACTATGAATCACAATCCATCAAAAATTAGAATACCTCTATCATCTACCATCACAATAAATCAAAATGATACAATAATATCCATGTATATAGTCAACAGTAATCTAAATAAAAATATAATAAGTGTTGAAGAGGAGTGGGCACTATATCCCCCTCCCCTTAGACTCAACTTCCTCCTAGAATTTACTGAAATAGGTGTGGAAGCTTGACTCGTAGCAATGTAACATCCTCCCATGTAGTAGCAGTCTCGTCATACATGTCCCACTAGACTCGCACCTGATCAATCTCTTGGCCTCGAAGGCCCAGGGTCCTATGCTCTAAAATACGCATGGAATCCACCATCATCTTCCCCTGCTCCTGTGCCTGCAATGCAGTCCAATCCAATACATGAGATGGATCTAGGATATATCTCCTAAGAACATATACATGAAACACATCAAGCATGTGAGACAAGATGGGTGGCAAGGCTAGATGATACACTAAGGGACTGATCCACTCCAGGATCTCAAATGGACCCATGAATCTAAGAGACAACTTAGAGCCTTTTCTATAATGGATAGGAATATTATGAGGTATGACACAAAGAAACACCTTCTTTCCCACCTCATAACTATGGTCAACTCTCCTATGATCTGCATACTTCTTCTTCCTGTCTTGCACCTCCTGTAACTTCTGTCAGACCAAAAAAACTTGTTGCTCCATGTTCTGTAACAAATCCGATCCAAGGGATACTCTATCCTCCAATATGTTCCAACTCAAAGGTGTCCTACACTCCTTGCCATAAAGTGCCTTGAAATGGTGTCATGCCAATCAAATTTTGAAAAACTATTATTGTAGGAAAACTCCACCAAATACAAGTACTCCTCCAAATTTGAATAATAATCCATGATGTACATCCGAAGCATGTCCTCTAAAATTTGATTTACCCCACTCCATCTATCCATCTGTCTCTGGATGATATGATGTACTGAAGTTTATACATGTCTTGGGGGCTTATTGCATGGTAGTCCAGAAGTGTGATGTGTAAAAAGGATCGCAGTCGCAGATGATCTTCCAGGGAATCCCGTGACAGTCTAACAATCTCCTCCAGGTACACTCTCGCTACTGCACTGGCTATGTATAGGTTGTCTTCACCAAATAAAAATGAGCCACTTTCATCAATCTATCCACCATGACCATGATAGCATTGCGGTGGTATCTTGATCGTCGGTAGCCCTACTACAAAATCCATGGAAATGGTGTCCCATTTCCACTCTAGGTATAGCATGCAGGTAAAGAAGGCCATCTGGATGTTGATGCTTGGCCTTCACCCTCTAACACTCTAAAAAATGTGAGATAAACTGAGCTACATCTCTCCGAAGACCTATCTAATGGTATAGCTGTCTCAAGGTGACGTGCATCTTCTTCACCCCTATATGGGATGAATAAGGTGCACAATGAGCCTCTTCCAAAATATTCCTTTCTCAAACCTCCATCCCTAGGTACATAGATCTGGACTATGTGTCTGAGAAGTCAATCTAAATCTACTGTAAAACCATAAAAATTACCATTGAAGGGGTCTCTGAGACTCAATCTCCGATCTCGCTGCAATTTAGAAAAGCTCGTGAGGAAGCTATCACAAAATCTTGCTCTATAAATTTGTACCCACTGAAGTAGCCATAATCAAATGTCTCTGCTTCTACTCAGAGCATCGGTAACAATATTCTCCTTCCACTTCACGTTATTTATCCTCCATGTCTTACTCACATAGCAACTCCATCCAATGCCACTCGATGAGTGCTGAGATTGGGTTGCATGAAGAGGTAACGTAAGCCCAAATGGTCTGTTCCTAAGAATAAATCTCTTGCCAAGAAGGAAATTTCTCCATCAAACCATAGATCATGCACAACTGCTGCAAGCTCAAGGTCATGAGTCAGATAATTGATCTCATTATCTTTGATTTTTTGAGACTCAAAGGCAACCATGCACGGCCCTCCTGCATCAATACCCCCACCTAATCTTACAAAAGAAGCATTTCCATACATACAAAGAAATCCCTCTGAGGGTCTAGGAAATACAAGATTTGGTGTTGACATAAGGACATCCTTTCATTGTACTAAAGGCCTGCTCACACCCCGATCAGACCAAAATAAACTTCTTCCCTTTCCACTGAAGGGAAGTCATGGGGTGCGCAATCTGAAAAAAGTCCTGAATAAATCTTCATGTAGTAACCCACTAACCCCATGAAATTGTGCACCTCGGTCACACTAGTTGGTGTGGGAAAATACACATAATAGCTCGAATCTTGGAAGGATCAGACAATAATACCTTCCCCAGAAATGATGTGACCCAAGTATTGCACCTCTGACTGAAACAATATACACTTCTCTAGGTTTCTCGTAAAGTTGCTTCTCACGAAGACACTCCAGAACCTAGCGAAGGTGTTCCTCATGTTCCTCACATCGTATGTGAGTAAATAAAAATTTCACCAAGAAATATGACCACGAAGCGATCTAAGAATGTTTCATAATACCCCATTCATCAAACTCGTGAATACTGCGAGGGGCATTCGTTAGACCAAAAGGCACTACTATGAACTCGTAGTGGCCATATCTCATACGGAAGGTTGTCTTATGAATATCTACCTCTGTGATCCTCAACTGATGGTATTTAGACTTAAGATATATCTTAGAAAATATTGTGGACCCCCCCTTCATTTGATCAAACAAATCATCAATACGTACAAGGGGGTAATCGATTCTTAATCATTACTTTGTTTAGTTGATGATAATCAATACAAAAATTGCAAGAGATCCTATCCTTCTTCTTTACAAAAGTCACCAGTGCACCCCAAGGGGATACACTAGGACAGATTAGGCATTTATCCAAAACGCCCTCAAGTTGCAACTTAAGCTCAAATATCTTAGGGGTAGTCATTCTATAAGGTTCTTGTGAGATAAGCTCTGCTCCTAGAACCAAATCAATGTGAAAATCTATCTCACGTGGGGGTGGTAACTCTGGCAAAGTCTCCCCTGGAAATAAATCAAAAAAATATCCATCAAGATATGATGATCATCAAGTGATGGCCCACTAGACTAATGCTCAGACCTGTCGCTAACCAGTGACAGCATACAACTGGAAACCTCGTCATGCACATCAGTTGAGCTGTGTAGCGGATATGGTGCGAATAGAGGTGGGTCTCCTACCTCCAACTATCATTGACTCCAGCTCCAAAATCATTCGCACATGATATTACCTTACTGTAACAATTAACTCTATGGCCCTATGTGCAGATAACGAGTCCATGTCCTAAAATAATCCCATAGGAACCCAATGGAAGGATATGAAGATCCAAGAATCATGGAAAAGGGTCTTAGGTCAACTATGCACTCCTTGACTAAGGAGTCTCCATTGTGAGATTGGATCCAGAAGCCATCTCCACATCCCAACTATGGCTCTGCCTAACTACCACCAGCTTGCATCACTCTACTACAAATGGGGAAATAAAAGAATATGGGGAACTTGAATCAAATAAAAATAGGAATAGAAATGTCTATCAATGCTACTTGTCATCTCAATCACCATGCTATGGTTCTCTGCCTGGTGGTTCTCGACTGCATTGCATATATCTTGTGGATCCTAGCCATATCTCTTATAATAGGATCTAAAACCAGGTACCTTACCGTTGTTATTAGGGTTGTGAGGGAACTCTCTTAAATGATGTTGATAGTACGTCTGCACCCATAGCAACTACTAGGTCCCCTCCAATGAGAAGATGGCTCCTGCAAGTACTCTAGTGGTCTGTGTCATGGATCGTGATGATCCTACTATGGACTTGCTGTGGTCGCTTCTGACAGTGAGCTTTTGTTGACTAAGTTCTAGGTGGTGCCTGAGTCCTAATTGGTCACCTAGGATGAGGCCCCATACTGCGTCCCCTCTGAGCATCAAATCTCTGTTGAGGCCTAAATGGAAGATAAGTCTATTCCTGTTGCTACTGAGGTGGCTAATGTGGTGAGTGTGAATGAAGACTATGCATAACCATGTCTTCCGTGACGAGGAGGAGCTTAACCCCCTCGACTTGTCAGTCATGCATCTGCTGGATGTAGACTCCACACTCTATCTCTAACCTGTTGCGTCTTCCCCCTAGTCTCTTCCACAATATAGTCCTTCTCAACGAACCTCTACTAGATGTCTGTGAGACAATGAATGTGTAGCTACCCCTCCAATATCTAGGTTCAAGCTCCTAATGAACTTGTGGATCCTCACCATGCTCGTTCTTGCATGTAGTTTGACATACTGAAGTAGATCTAGGAAGTGAATCTCATACTATACCACTATCATAGATTCCTGATGTAGGTCATGGAACTCCTCTATCCTCTACTGATATGAACCTCCTGGACAAAGTATCTACTCCTGCACCACTCCTCGAAGAGCTCCCCAAGTGACTATCTCAAAATCCACCTGGAGCTTCTTCTTCTCTTGGCTCCTCCACCAAACCCCAGCTCCATCTCTCAGAAGGTGGATGGCAACATGAGCCTTCGTGTTGCTAGTACACGGACATAGCTTGAAGCATCTGCTCAAGCTAACCAACCATGCCTCTTCCTAGAATCCTCCATTGTCCCCAGCGAAATGAGATGGATGGATTTTTAGAATCTCTTTAATGTGGATCTGCCATTGTAGACTATCTACCCCTAGGTTTCTCTACGTGATCATCACATTGTCTAGAGACTCCTAGATCTGTCTATGTGTCATGTAGGCCTGCCTCTAAGAACTCTCTATGGCAAATCTTGTATGGCTGACTTCACGTGGGAGTTCTCTGCCCTATGCTCATCACTATTTATGGATGATACAAGAGCCTCTACTAATGGCTCTCTATCTTGTCTGCTAGGTATCCCTCCTAACGACCCTCTGTGTATAGCGGCATTAACATCCTGTAATGTCTGAAGTATCTGAGGTAATATGGCTGCTACCGCTAGATCTAGGGTAGTAAGTATAGGTATCCACGTGCAAGAACCTCTCATTTGATCCGTGCCTCATGCACAGGCCAAAGCGAGAGTTAGATTATCATTCTAGGTTTTGTTTCAGTTTTCTATGTTTTTCTACATTTAAAATATCATGTAAAGTTGTGTGATCTAGGTTCACAGTTGTGCTAAGTTTCCTTGTTATTTCTTATGTTTCCAAGTGTTCCCAGGGTCCAAGCATTAAAACCATGGCTCTGATACCAAGTGTAACACCCACAAATTTGACATTCTAAAACTACATGAAACCCCTAAATACTTATCTAGAAAGTTGTGGAATAATTTTTTTATTTATTTAAGTTATAAGAGTGTCAAACCCTAATACATGTTTAATTAATTTCCTACCAACAATGTTACATTTCATAAGATACATGCGGTCTAGATTATTAATTAAATATTCTTAATCCCGTTCTAATGCTAAATTAATTATCATCACTAGATAAGTGTCCATTAATTTTTTTTACTTGATTAAATAGTATTCACTTTCACAAAATAACATTTATCCTATGTTTATTAAACCCTTACCCTTAGATACCTTAGTTCTCTTAAATTATTTCCTTTAATGATCATTGAAACATTTACTAAAACACACTAGGAGAGTTACACATTTAACTTAATATACAAGGGTGCTAAGTGGCCCCATTCACCATTTACACATACCTTTAAATTATTTAATAACCCAAAATATTCATTCTTACCTAACAATTGTAGGGTTGATCCCTAACCCTTGGATTGAATCAATAGGGACCACAAGATTTGATCCACCCAAAGAAGCCCTAATCACCCTTAAGGAAGTCTTCTTAAGCCTTTCTTACCCTAAGCCCATTCATTTGTTTCTCTTTGGTTTGCAGGTTGAAGGAGTGGATGTCATGGATCAAGGGAAAACCATGAAGGAGTCTTCTTGGATCCAATATGTAAGAAGAGGGGGATTCCATCCACTGGCTCCTCCTTTTGGATAGTTCAATCTTAGATTTAACCATGCATTCCTAGTTATTTAATTTCAATGAAACATCTATCCTAGATTTGATTTAATATATATTGTTTATTACTTCTCTTTTTCTTTGTTTTGATTGTTTTCATTTATAGGTAATAAACCCATTTTGTAGATCAAGAGTTTAATGCATTTAAATCTCTTTTTTGCAGGTTGGAGTATGAGTCCTGTTGGCAGAAAAGTTTGTCACGAGGGAAAATTTGTGGGTTTCCTGCAACCACTATGGGAATCTAAGTCCCTCTACTTGAACGGTGCAGCTTTCGTGTTTACATTCGTAGAAAAGCGGATTTCAATGGTGGTTTTTCAACTAGAGATCCACAAGGGCACTCCATTGACCCCGTGGAAAAAACCAGAAATTTCTTGCTAGGGAAGAAATTGATCTGAGAGTGGGAAAGGGAGTGAGATTGAAGATGAGAGGATCAATGTTGTGGGTAGGATATCAAATGCCAGCAAACACTGATTAGAAATTTCATTACATGCGTTAAATTTTGGAAGAAGAATAAATCTCCAAAACCTTAGCTACAAGACCAAATAAAACTCATTGGTCGCAAAGTACCAATCAATTCCTCCATCAAAGGGACATAAAATTCCTTCTTTTCTTATTGAAGCCTGAGCAAAAATTGTACAATAAGTGAGAAATGAATAAAAATTGCAGAAGGGGAAGAATGGAAGAAGATTAACTATCTTTTTTGTTCTTTGTTCATGCAATGCATTCACAATTCCCAAAACATGATCGCCAACCCTTTACAATGGATTTCCAATCCCTTGAAATAGCTCACAAGAATCAGTTACAACCTCCTCCAATGATCAAGAAATGGTTATAATAAATTCCAATCATTCGCACCCTTTCGGGTCTTTGATTCGCAATGAAACGGCAATGGCGAAAAAAACCAGAAATCATAATTATAACCGTTACATTATTTTGCAAGTTTAAATATAGAGCACTCGATTTACTTTTATAACTTTGAATTTGAGCCACCCACGTGGTAGGAAGTGATTGGATCGGGTGCGGGGAACACCTTTGCGTCTTATAACTTTTTGAAGATTTGGCATTTCGGAACAATTTGGTCCGCCAATCCGATTTGACTTTTCAACATGGCCACGTGTCACCATTTGAATGGCTATAGAGCCACAACTTAAATTATCCCTTTTAACCTTTTATATCAAAATACTTAAAGGTTCAAAGTCCTTTGCCGACCCATACCTCCACTTTGACTTTTCAACACCGGTATGGACACATGTCCACATCAGATTGGTTGCGGGCCTTAGGCCTCATTCTTTTCACTACTCTACCCGGGATCGCAGGTCTGCAATTGCCAACTGCACTTTTTTTCCAAAAATGGAAAAGTGGCAAAGAAATCCCCTCAGCTCCGTCGGTCCACCTTTGTCAAAAAATACCACCTTAGGTCTGCCGAGCCATAACTTGCAAAATATAAGGAGTTAGAAAAACTTCTTTACCATTTTGGAAATGGGAAGAAATTTCCCATCTGATGGAGAAGCTTCTAAGAATCCTTGGGCCCTTGGGAAGTACCATATTTCAAAACACTTTGCTTTAAACATTTTTTAAAGGGTATCAACTCAAAATTTAAGGTCTAGACTTGGAAAATAAATGAAATTTTGAGGGTGACAATAGTTGGCTCTAGCCTGGGGGACATGGCATGAATTGAGCATGGTGAAGACATGGCATGAGGATCCAGAATCACAAGTTTCAAAACATATAATTTTTACTAGTGCCTTATCCATTGGGCCTTGCATATTCATGTACAATTCTAAGGAAAGAAAGAAGGAAGAGGGGCACACACAAACAAAAACCACACAAAACACAAAGGGAAAACCAAAACACATAGCAAAAAAAGGGGAAAAAACAAACTTATGGTACAAGGTGAGGGACAAATCACTTTCAATGATGATATAGCTTCAAATATTTCCCACTTATAGGCAACCCTAATGGAGTTCCATCCAGGTGTGATAAGAGGAAGACATTTTCACCATAGGCTCCATGAATTTGAAATGGACACAGCCACAAGGAATCAAACCTTCCATGGCTACCCTTTGGCTCCCTTCTCTTGTCCCATAGCAAGAAAAGATCTCTAACTCTGAACTCCCTTGCCTTGGTCCTTTTTTCAAAGATTTTCTTCACTTTTAACTGATGTTCCTTGATTCTATCCACCACCTGAGATCTATTTTCTTCCAACTTCTCAAGAAAGAGGATCCTTTTGTCAATGGAATCCTTGTATTAGCCATACTCCATTGTTTGTAGCAACTTGAGAGCTGGCATCTCAATCGTCATGGGGATCTCTACTTCAACTCCATACAACAGCTGGAAGGGTGATGTACCTATTGCCTTCTTGGGAGTGATCCTATCAGCCCACAATGCATCATACAACTTCTTATGCCAATTCGTTTGATTCTCATATACAAGCTTGCAAACAATGGTCACAATATTCTTGTTGCTTGACTCAGCTTGACCGTTTCCTTATGGATAGTAGTTAGAGGAAAGAGATAGAGAGATTCCAAAGCTATAAAAAAAAATTATCTGCTCCTTTGAAGAGAAATATGTGGAATTGTCTACAACAATCTTCTGGTGCACTCCAAAATGAACTATGATGTTCTCTTTGATGAAGTTGCATACTATTTCAGAGCTAGCTTGTTTGGTCAGAATGGCTTCCACCCATTTGGTGAAGTAGTCTATGGAAGTGAGCAAATAAGTATGCCCTACACTTGAATGAGAGTTCAAAAAACCAATGAAATCCAACCCCCATTATTGAAATGGTTCTTCAATGAACACAAACTTGAGTGGGCAATGCAACTAGTTGTGGTTTTCCAATAAATTGTTGGCATGTTTTACATTTGGAAACCCAATTTTGATCATCTACAAAGAGAGAGGGTCAATCATACCTACCTCTGAGGATCTTATGGGCAGTGACTATTGCTGAGAAATGTTCACCACATGTTTGGTCATGATAGACCTTAAGCAACCTTCCTTGTTGCTCTTTATCAACACACCTAAGGAACAACCATCTAGACCTTTCTTGTAAAGTGCATGATTCCAGACCACATACTTGGGTGCCTTCAGCTTGAGGATTATCCTTTGTCTGTAATCAAGATGAGATGGACATTCTCCATAAGTGAGAAGAAAGGAAATATCTGCATACCACTCATCAGTAGTGGTTACAAAGAGAACTAGTGGGCTATCTTCTAAGCAAGTTGAGCAAGTGCCATCTTCTTCTCCATGCCGAGTTTTGAGAGTTTTATCTTCAAAAATTAACTTGCACAAACCATTTCCTCTAACCAGATTAGAGGGTCTAATCTCCAAATCATACTCTTGAGTCTTTGCAATCCAATTTCCTCTTTTGGCTCCAGGATCTTGTTGTGTTAAGATGGACTTGATTGCACTTCTAGAGACCATCACCACAGTATGAAAGTTGAGGATGTAAAATCTGAAGTTTTTTACAGCCTTGACCACTGCATAGGCATGTTTCTCCAATTGGTTGTAGTTTAGTTCATGCTTCTTAAAAGGATAGCTCATGAAAGCAATAGGTGCTTCCAAACCATCATCATTTCTCTGGACAAGGACAACAGAGAGAGTATGTTCTGATGCATAGAAGTACATGATGAATTATTTGTTGAAATTTGGAGATACTAGGGTTAGAGCTTTAGCAATGGCTCTCTTGATCTCTTCAAATGCTACTTTCCCTTCATTGTTACATTTGAAACTTGTTTGAGGCTTCATCATGGAAGTGATATGCTTTTTCAATTCAACAAACTCAGGGACAAAGCGGTGAAGAAATTTTACCTTCCCAAACAATGAGTGAACTCCTTTCTTGCTTGTGGGTAGAGATAGTGCTTGAATGGCTCTTACTCTCTCAGGGTCAATGTGTGCTCCATGTTTGTTTACAATGTGTCCTAACAACTTGCCCTCTATGACTCCAAAAATGCATTTCTTGGGGTTTAGTGATATGTCATGTTTCCTACATCTTGCAAGAAATTGCTCCAAATGGCAGATGTGCTTTTCCCTCTTTTTTGAAAATATTGTGAGGTTATCAAGATAGATGACAATGCAATGTTTCAAATCTTTGAAATCCAAGTCCATTTCTCTCTAGAAAGTGGATCATGCATTGATTAGGCCAAAAGGAATTCTGCTATAGGCAAAAGTGCGCCAAGGAGTTGTGAAGGTTGTTTTGTTGCAATCTTCTTCTACCACTTTGATTTGGTTGTACCCTAAAAATCCATCAAGTAAAGAGAGCATCTCAGATCCAGTGACTGCTTGCAAAATGTGATCCATGATTGGAAGAGGGTAGTTGTCCTTGAGTGAGGCCTGATTAAAATTGCGGAAGTCTTCACATATCCTTATCTCTCCATTTTTCTTTCTCACTGGCATAATGTTAGCCACCCATGTTGAGTGGTGAATGGGAAAAATGATCCTTGCATTTAGCATCTTAGTCACCTCTTCCTTGATAGTGTCAGAAATCTTTGGGTTATAAGGCCTTTTCTTCTTCCTGAAGGGCTTAGCACCTTGCTTTCAAGAAATTTAATGATGCATTTCCTTTGGTTGGAAATATTTGAGTTCATCATAGGAGTAAGCCAAAACATAGGAGTACTTTTTGAGTAGTGCAACAAAATTTCTCTTTTCTTCTGGTGAGCAACATTTTCCAATGTTGACCATCCTTGGATCCTCTGCAGTACCAATGTTTTCTTTATCAAAATCAGATGGACACCAAGAATATTATTTTTCTTTCTCATGAATGAATCTGTCATGTTTGTCAAATAGGTCTTCCAAAGCGACTAGGCCTTTGGGGATCTTCTTACCTTTCAATCTGATCATCCCTTCATTGTAAATTCCTTTAATTTCTTCAATTCCTTCTTTTTCTTCTTCAGTTACAACTTCCCTATGTGAATTAACACTTCCTTCAAAGAATAGATTATGGAAATTATCTCTTTGCTCTAAGAAGGTTAAAATCTAATTGTCATCATTGAAGATCTGCCAATGATTTGCATTGTCAAGTACACTAGGTCTAAATACCATCTCAATGGTCACTTTGTCTTTTCCAAAAGAAGGATGAGGTGTCAATAGAGAAGCTGATACAATAAGAGAATCATCCCTTTCATTCCTGCTTCCTTGGAATGGCTTCGATAGAGAATGCATCAAAAAATTCAATGCAATCCCACACTCTATTTCTGTAATGTCTGAGCCTTAGATTGTTCACTTGGTATTGTTAGCAAACTTGTTTCACTATCACCTCTACATCACCAAGATATCTCAGCTTCTTGATTCCCATGTCTTCTTCCACACTCATGCTCAAAAGGAGAGCTTCATATTCTGTTGTGTTGTTTGTATTGTCAAACTACAGCTTGCAGGTAAAAGAATGCATCTCATTGGAAGGGGAATACAAAACTACACCTACTCCTGAGCCTGTTTTGGAATGACTGCCATCAAACTCCATTGAAAAAATTTTATCTTCTTCATCCTCCATGAGAAGTGGCAAGTTTTCTTCTTTTTTTGATGTAAGGAAGTAGTTTCCTAACCCACAATCTTGAAGGAGGATGCTGGCTCTTGGATCATCCAAATTATTCACTGTAAATTTCATTTTTCTTATTGGCAGAAACTTCTTCATTTCACATTTTACTAGGATAGTTACAGATGACGAATCTATTTTTATCTCTCCACCTAGGTCTCTACAAAAACTTCCGGTCAAAAGCATGACAAAAGATGTTGGGATGTCTGCCACTAAAATGGTTAGGAGCACCTTCTTGTCAAGAAAGTCAGCCAAAGCTACTTGTGCATCTTTTATTCTTCCTATTAGTGGAAATTATTTAGATTCCATTGAGTAGTAGGCTCCATTTACTCTGGTTAAGGTAAGGCCAAGAGCATTTGTAACTTTGAGTGGAATCACATTATTAGAAGCTCCATAATCAATGATACAATGTTTAGCTCAAAGCCATTTATGAGCAAGGACAAATAGAAAGGTTCAACCCTATTTTTTTTGGAATCACTGAGGGCTAATATGTTTTGAGAAGGTGGTGTGGGGAGAAGACCTTTAGAATTTAGGCTTTGGGATACAAGGCTATTACCATGAACTGCATTGATGAATCTGTCAAATTGGGCAGGATGTGTTTGTAGGTACTCTATCTCTGAAAGTTGAACTTTGGTCTTACTTGCATGTTCCACAAAGTCAAATGGGGAAATGTTGGGTGAGGAGAAAGTTCCTATAGTGGAAGAAGATTTACATGGTAAAGGCTTTGGAGGGACCTTAACTATTTTGGATGTTGAACTTTCTCCCAAAGGTGAATCAATCATCTTAGAAGGAGGTGAAGGTGTAGCCTTTGACTGAACTTTATATTTTTGTAGGGACTCCATTAGAAGGGGGAGTATTCTTAACAATTGGTGAGCTAGAAGAAGGAAAAAATGACTTACTTGGTATAGTATCATGGTCTCTGTAAACCATTAAGTTTGGTTTTTCTTTGGCTGAATCCATGGAAGGTGGTAATGGTGATCCTCTACTAATGACTCTGTTTTGTGTGGCCTCTAAAGTAGAATATTCTTTAGTATTCTTCTCCTTTGTGGCCCCTGAGGATGAAGTGTCTTTCTTGGACTGTGTTCGAGTGAAAACAACACATGAGAAACTTGGGGCTTCTTCATCATCTTCTTCATCCATCATCAACAAACTCAAATAGACCATTTTGCATATCAACTTCTTCATCTTCGAGGTAGCTTTCATAATCTTCTACATTTTCTCCTTCAAGTTCATCAACTTCAACTTTCTCCCTTAGCTCTCTGATGTCACAGATAGTGTTGATAGATGGTGCTGTTGTTACAGACTCACAGCACCCCTGGATGCAGATCAGGCTTCTAGGTTGATGTTCAGGCATCCAGTGTGATTGCACAACATGGAATCCTTTCTCCAAGTGTGGGACTTGTAAAGATGAGAAAGGATTCTCCAGAGAAGGCTGGTTCCTATTCCTCTGTTCAGATGCACACAAAAATGCAGAGGGTTTACTAAAACCTAATCTAACTTGTCCAAGGAGACAGGGTAAGAAAATGCATAGAATAAAACCTAAACTACAAAGGTGATGCACCAAGGAATGTTAGACACTTATTTTGCAAATTTAACATAGACCACATAGATGCAATACAAACACCATGCACAGGTAACCAAACTGCAATAAGAGATCAAAATGACAGCAATGAATACATGAGAGGGTTGAGAATCAATCACAAACATATATATATTGCTCAAGAGTCGATACAGTACATTATAGTGGCCAAGAGGCAGAAAAAACTAGCATTACAATCCATATGGGAGGTTTGAAAAGCTCCACAAATTCTCTTGCAAGCAGGGAAGAAGGGAGGATGCAAAACAAAGAATGTCTGACCTCTTAAAAGGGCTCCTCTTTACAATATATATCAAGAAATGAGAGGGGAGAGAGGGGAAATCTAGAATCTACTCCAACCACTTCTTGGTAGCATTTAAAATCATCTCATTATGATCCAAGCGGCGGATCCTGGCAAAACGGCGGGCTGTCTAACAGGAGCGGCGAGCTGTCTACTGCATTAAAGTTGGTAGTTGAAGCATTACACGCGTTAGAGACATTTTCTTAATTTTCTCCCCCCAAACTACATCAAAATGCAAGATTGACCCCAAAATCATGTAGATAATTTCAACAGCTTTCCGTTGATATAAAGAACGTGCAAATCTGAGCTCTGGATCGAAAGATATGATGATCTGAAGATTTAGGGCACAAAACAGGTGAAAACGGATTTTTAAATTTCTTTTCCCGCGCTCTGCCATCTGGACGACACGTGGCAGGCTCTGGTTCACTGAGCAATTCCCTCTCTCCACCTTTTCGTGGGATTTTCTTGTGGGCCCCTTAAACTTGGACACGTGGCGCTATCTTATTGGTTTGGATCAGTGCTCGAAAACTCGCCCCTTTA
Organism: Taxus chinensis; assembly: GCA_019776745.2. NCBI lineage: Eukaryota > Viridiplantae > Streptophyta > Pinopsida > Cupressales > Taxaceae > Taxus > Taxus chinensis. The sequence continues at coordinate 697,131,868 of CM034150.1, forward strand.
ACTTTTTGGACCTTTTTTCTTGGCAACACGTGTCATGCTGTGATTTTTCCATGGGCCTGCCAGATTTTCACGTCCACCACGTCCTTTTGTCCCAAATGTCCCAGTGCTTCGTGGGACAAAATCTTTCGATCCGCCCGAAATGGGCTTCCTCGTCCCTTTTCTGCCGGTGACACGTGGCATGATCTGATTGGCTTTCGGCTCCTTCGGCTATCCACGTCCCGCGTGTCCCTTTGTCCCAAATGTTTAGTACGAAAGTTCTCCATTTCGGCCGATCCGGGCGGTTCACGTCCTCAAAGCCCAAATGTCCTGAGCAGTTAGCCATTTTTCTTCTCCTTCGGCTGAACCAGCTTTCCGCGTCCCTCGCATCCCGATGGCCCGATTGTCCCTGTGCTAAAATTTTCCTTTTCGGCCGAACCGGCTGGTTCGCGCCCTTCGCGTACACTTGTTCCACTTGTCCCTGTGCTTCGCGGGCCACCTGGAGGCGTTTCAGCCGAACCACGCCTTGGTGTCCCGAATGTCCCAAATATTTCTAGGACAAGGACTTAGCCAATTTTCACAATTTTTTCTCATCCAGGCTTATTTTCTGCAACTTCTCGCATTCTCTCATAGCTCGTTCTTTTTCAGCCTGGGACTTGAGAATCCTGATGTATGTTATCAATTCAACCCTGGGGGGGTGAAATTGGATAACAATTTGGCGACTTAGCGGGGTCATCTGCCTGCTAGATGAAAAGACCAGTTGCCCCTTTTTTTGCGATCCATTGGGCATGGAGTCATAAGCAATGACCTGAAATGAGCCTGATACTGCAACTCCCTCCACGAGAGCCCGCTGAACTGTAAAACTCAATCTAGGAGCAACAAAACCTGCGCCAAAGCACTTAGGGAAACTAAAACCTAACTACAACAAGACAATGTGCATACGCACTTAGAGGAATTGAAATCTAGGCTAATATTTACAAGGGTGAACCTTTTACTTTCAGTAGCAATGTTTGAGATAGATTCCATTTACTGGAATCTGCAGTTCTTCACCGTCCAATGAGGCCAATTGGAAAGCATTGCTGCTCTTGCACTTTGTGACCATGTATGGGCCACTCCAAATGGCATCAAATTTTGAATGCCTTCCCGGTTTTGCTCTGTCCGCATCCCATTTCAACACTAGATCTCCAACTTGAAAAGATCTATCCTTGGCCTTTCTATCGAAGGTCTTCTTGATCAAAGCTTGATCCTTTTCCATTGCTTGGGATGTCTGATTTCTGATCTCTTGCAGCTCCATCAACTCTACATACCTCACCTCCATGGGCTCAAATTCAAGTAACTCCAGCTGCTTCATGAGTTCCAATGTTGGCAACTCAAGTGACATGGGCAAGATTGCCTCTCTTCCATAGACAAGCCTGAATGGAGAGTTACCTGTGGATCTTTTGGGAGTGATCCTATCAGCCCATAAGGCTGATTTCAGCTTGGTGTGCCAAGACCTCTGATTCTCATCAAGAGTTCTCCTAATGATCCTCAACAAGTTCTTGTTTGTAGACTCAGCCTGGCCATTACCCTGAGGGTAATAGTTCGATGAAGTGCTCAGGTAAATACCGTTCTTGACAGCCCACTCAGTCACCTTAGATCCAATGAATGCCAATGCATTATCAGATATTATTGTGGCAGGTACACCAAATCTAGTTGTTATTCCCTCATAAAATTCTAGGATGCTAGACTCATTTGCCTCTTTGAGTGCTACTGCTTCTGTCCATTTGGTGAAGTAGTCTGTGGCTGTCAAAATCCATTTATGCCCTTGGCTTGAATTGGGATTAATGACTCCAATGAAGTCTAAACCCCATTGCATGAATGGCTGGTCAACTGAGATTGGATGCAATGGAAGGGCAGCAAGTCTTTCTTTTCCTATGAAGAATGCACAATTCTTACACCTCTTGATCCATGCATAGCAATCACTGAAAATTTTAGGCCAATAATAACCAGCCTTCATGATTTTTAGAGCTGTTACTCTTGGTGCAAAATGGCCACCAGCTGGTCCACCATGAAACTCTTCCAACATTCTTTGAATCTGACCTGTGCTAATGCATCTCAGCAGTACTCCATTTACATCTTTCTTGAACAAAACTCCATCAACAATGGCATACGGGACAGCCTGTAATCTGAAGTGTCTCCTTTGGGTCTTGTTCATTTCTGGGGGGCACTGGCCTGTACCTAGGAAGTGCATAATATCTTGGGTCCAGCAAGGAATGGGGAAAGCATTGTCTTCTTCATGATTGCTGCTTGGCTCATGGCTGTCTTGGACTATCAAAACAGCCTCTTCTTCGTTGCATACTTCCTTTTGCTTCCCCAAAACCAGCTGCTCACACAGTCCTTTCCCTCTTACCAGCTTGGTGATCTTGATATCAATGTCATACTCCATGACATGGGTGATCCAACCTACCCTTTTCTCATTCAAATCCTTGTTGAGGAGGAAGTCCTTAACTCTAGCATGTGAGACCAGCAACTGGACTTTGTTGTTTGAGATTAAATGCTTGAATTTCTTCAAGCTTCTGATTACTGCAAGTACATGCTTTTCAATAAAAGAGTACCTCACCTCATAGTCATCTAGACTCTGGCTGAAGAAGGCAACTGGCTGCTCATCATTATCTTTGTTCTGTTGTACTAGAATGGTAGAAATAGTGTCATCACCTCCAAATGTGTAGAGGATGAAATCCTTGGAGAAGTCTGGGTTGATGAGAGTTGGTGCCTGAGATATAGCTTCTTTGATTGCCTCAAAATTCTCCTTGCCTTCTACTATCCACTTAAAAACCATGCTCTTTTTTAACATTTTGGTGATGGGCTTGACAAGGGCTGCAAAATTTGGGATAAACCTGCGGACAAAATTGATCCTTCCCAAGAAACTTTGAAGAGCCTTCTTGTGACTTGGCAATGGCAGTGCTCTTATGGCTTCAACTCTCTCTGGATCAATTTCCAGTCCCTCTTTCGAGACAATATGGCCTAGAACTTTCCCTTCGTGAGCCAGGAATATGCATTTTTTGGGATTCAATGATACTCCGAACTTTCTACACCTCTGAAACACTTACCTGAGGTGAAAGAGATGGTCTGTTGCATTCTTTGAGAAGACAGTGATATCATCTAGATATATCAGCACTATCTTGTTGATCAAGCCTTTGAATGCCATGTCCATTGCCCTTTGGAAGGTAGCACCAGCGTTGGACAGCCCAAATGGCATCTTCTTGTAAGCATATGTGCCCCATTTAGTTGTGAAGGCTGTCTTGAATTGGTCTTCTTCTTTCACCATCACCTGATTATACCCTGAGTAGCCATCTAGGAGAGAGAATCTCTCTGAACCAGATACTACTTGCAATATTTGTTCCATTGAAGGGAGTGGATAATGATCCTTGAGAGAGGCCCTATTGAGGTCTCAGAAGTCCACACACAACCTGATTTCTCCGCTCTTCTTCCTGACCGGAACCAAGTTAGCAACCCAGCTTGAGTGCTTGATCGGGAATATAATGCTTGCCTCTATTAGCTTATTTAGCTCTTTCTTCATTAGAGGCTCAATGTGAGGGTTAACTGGTCTCTGCTTCTGCCTGATGGGCTTAGCATCTGGATCCAATTCTATGGTATGTTGTGCCAAATTCGGATTGAATCCTCTCAAGTCTTCATAGCTCCAAGCGAAGACATCTGGAAATTCTTGGCAAAGCTGAACAAAATCATGATTTCTCTTGTGAGGTACTTACTTTTCCAATCTGCAATGTTTTGCCTTCTTCCACTAAAATAGGCTCTGAATCCTCACCCTTTACTTGAATGTTTGCCTTCTCCTTCCGGAACTGATCATTCGGGTTGAAGATTGACTCCAAGGTTATGAGGCCTTTTGGTAATTTGTTAGTTCTCAACTGCACCACTTGGTCACCATACTGCTGATGTAACTTGTCTTGATTCCTGGCAGAGAACTCAGCTTCTTCTTGTAGGAAATTGACGATTTGCTGGTCATTCTCAAACACTTGCCAACTGACATTGTTATCCGGCACTGAAGGCCTCACAATCACGTGGATGTTTGGTTGTACCTTGTCTTGTTGAATGCTTTTCGTAATGTCGAAGGCTGCCCCTACTACTGCAAGCCTGTCAGCAGCTTGATTTTCTTTCCTGGGAATGGATTCGATGCCAAAACCTTCAAAATCTTCCATGAGGTCCCACACCCTGTTCTTGTAGCACCTGAGTAGATCATTCTTGGCAGCATGCCATCCCTTGACCTGATTTACAATCAATTCACTGTCCCCAAAGACTTGCAGATTCTTTATTTTTCTCTTGATTGCCCAATGCATCCCTTGCACCAAGGCTTCATATTCAGCAGTGTTATTGGAGCATGCAAATTGAAATCTAAAAGCTGAATAGTACTTTATTCCTTGAGGTGAAACAAGCATGGCTCCACCTCCTGCACCTTGCCTACTCCTTGATCCGTCAAAAAACAGCTGCCATACCTCATTGTCATCATTATGGCTTGGCTTGGTGATGCTAGGAACAGGTTGATTTTCTTCATGTATACAATAGACTCCCAGCTCAGATTCTTCTACTTCTTGATAGGGATCAAAAGCATGTATCTTGTTTTCCCATTCATCAAGAGTTAGGTCCAGGATACTTCCAACTTTGGTGTCAGCCTCATCAGTACTAGGGTGATCTTCTTGATCAAATGCTGAGCAATTGGCATTAATCTGACTTGGGGTGTAAGGCTCAATATGGAAGTTTGCAATGGGTTCAGACCTAATTGTAGCCTTAGTTCCATACCTTGTTCTAAACAGCATGTGAGACCAATCAGCAGACAAATACCCTCCAATCTTGGCTGTGAAGTCCCTTGACAAGCAAAGGGCAAAGAGTGGTGGAAGGTCTATGATTGATACATCTTGTAAGACAACAACATTTGGACATGCATGCAAGGTAAGACTCAAGTTTTTAATCACTCCAACTATTGCTATTGTTGTCCCATCCAATTGCACTACTCCTTTAGATATTACTTCATATTGGAGACCCAGCTGATCAGCTATTTGCTTGGGCATCACGGAGCTACTTGCCCCAGAATCAATCATGCAATTATGTACTAGTTTATCCCCAATGATTAATGAAACATAGAAAGGAGGGGGCTTCAACATTTTACCTTGTTGTCCTCCATGACTTCCTTCAGGTTGGGCAGCATTTGTAAGCACTTTGTCTTGCATCTGAACCCGCTGATTCGAAGTTGTCCAATCCTTCATGGCAGCTTGCAGCAGATCTCTTTGTCCTGGGATGGATAGGGATTCCCACATTGATATATTGACGTTAGTCTTCTTCATCTGTTCAATGATACTGAATGGTGATGAAGGATCTCTCTGCTGTCCCTTGGTTTGCACATTTACCCCTTGCACGTGGGCAGCAACAACTGGCATTTGAGTTGGCCTAGGGGTTGTTCTTGGCTGCCCTTGTGTATTTGAAACTGGACTCTGCTTGCCAATCATTTGTGGAGCCGTGGAAGGTTGTGGATTGGCTGGGGATAATGGTTGTTCTTCACCCAGATTCCTCCTTTTTGACCTTGTGTTGGCTGCAACACCTTGAGAAACTGCCTGATTCATGCCACAGAAATCTTCTGCTTGCCAGTTCACCAATGTAGTGTCATTTGGGGCTGATTGCTGTTGGAATGTTTCTGGTTGTTGGCTATTTCCTTGACTTCCCTCGCCCTCCACACCAATAGTTGTCACCATTAGTGCTTGATTGAGAGCACCATTGAAGCACGTGGATTGGTTATGAGGCTCGTTGCATGGAAAGCACCAATCATATTCCTGAGCAATGTTGTTCTGTGTTGGCACTAATGCCTTAGAGGTAGATATGGCATTTGGATTATAGGGCTGGAATGGTCTATTGATAGGAGGCCTTACTTGGCTTTGATTTTGATTCATATTTGCAGCTGGATTAGGTGGTCTTTGTGGTTGGTATGGCTGCCTATTAGGCTGAGCTTGGGGTTGATAGGAAGGTCTGAAACCTTGGGCTTGCTGCCTCTTGAGAGTAACCAGCTCATTGCCTAGGTTTTACAACTGTTTCATGACCTCTTAAAGCTCATTTGGGGCACTTGGAGATGAAGTGGAAGCTTCATTTGAACTCTGGTTTCTAGGGGTGGGAACAGGAGCCAAAGTGGGTGTTTGACTAGTGCTTGGATTTTCTAAGTTTGGATACAAGGGCATGGGAGGCCTAGGAGCCAGTTTACCAGCTTGAATAAGACAGTTTTCGGCTCTAATGGCAATGCTATAAGCCATAGGGATTGTTGTGCCTCCCATGGACTGAATTAACATAGAAATATCAGAATTCAAAGCTTTAAGGTAATATAGAAAAGCACCTCCTGCTGTTGGCCTGACTGCCACTGGAATCCTATCCCAAGACCTTTGAAATCTGAAGTTGAAGTCAGTCAGCTACTCGTTGGGGGCTCTCTTGATAGTTGTCAGCTGCTCCAAAAGAGACAAGTTGTCTCCCTTCTCTCCAAATTACTCGTGAAGTGCAATGCACAGCTGATTCCAGTTTGTGATAGAACCAGCCCCAAGGCTCCTAAACCATTGTAATGCTTTACCCTTGAATGAAGATGCCAGTAATTTGACAGCCACTTGCATTTCATCGATTTCATGGATCGCACAAAGGTTAGCAATATCTTTAACATGATCACCTTGAGTAGTCTGATTTTCTCCAGTGAAGTAGGGAATGTTCTTCAAGGCTGCAATAGGAACTGGATGTTGTGCATTGAGAGCAAGTGGGCTGCTGCCTGTGAAGTTGACGTAGGGGTTGTTCTGAGCCATTCTGATTGGTCTTAAAACCCTTGTATATTGAAAGAAAGGCCTGTCAGGTGGAGGAGTTGAGAGATTTCTGTTTGGTGGAGATGGAGACCTTTGAATCCTTCTTCCTCTTTGCCTTCTTCTTGGAGATAACTGCAGGTATTCAAACGGCACTTCTTCTTCTCCAACTCTTGACCTTGTGGTGATTCTTCTCATGAGTTTTCAGGCCTGCACTGCTGAAACCAGTTGATTCTTCCCCTTGGAGTCGCCAAATATGCAAATAATAGCTCTTATAAGCAAGAAAACTGCAGCAGATGCATATCAACTTTGCTGCAATAAAAATGAGACCTCTAGTTTCCCACCGGGCGTGCCAAAACTGTTGTTGCAAGACTCACAGCACCCCTGGATGCAGATCAGGCTTCTAGGTTGATGTTCAGGCATCCAGTGTGATTACATAACATGGAATCCTTTCTCCAAGTGTGGGACTTGTAAAGATGAGAAAGGATTCTCTAGAGAAGGCTGGTTCCTATTCCTCTGTTCAGATGCATACAAAAAATGCAGAGGGTTTACTAAAACCTAATCTAACTTGCCAAGGAGACAGGGTAAGAAAATGCATAGAATAAAACCTAAACTACAAAGGTGATGCACCAAGGAATGTTAGACACTTATTTTGCAAATTTAACACAGACCACATAGATGCAATACAAACACCATGCACAGGTAACCAAACTGCAATAAGAGATCAAAATGACAGCAATGAATACATGAGAGGGTTGAGAATCAATCACAAACATATATAATATTGCTCAAGAGTCGATACAGTACATTGCAGTGGCCAAGAGGCAAAAAAAACTAGCATTACAATCCATATGGGAGGTTTGAAAGCTCCACAAATTCTCTTGCAAGCGAGGGAAGAAGGGAGGATGCAAAACAAAGAATGTCTGACCTCTTAAAAGGGCTCCTCTTTATAATATATATCAAGAAATGAGAGGGGAGAGAGGGGAAATCTAGAATCTACTCCAACCACTTCTTGGTAGCATTTAAAATCATCTCATTATGATCCAAGCAGCAGATCCTGGCAAAACGGCGGGCTATCTAACAGGAGCGGCGAGCTGTCTACTACATTAAAGTTGGTAGTTGAAGCATTACACGCGTCAGAGACGTTTTCTTAATTTTCTCCCCCCAAACTACATCAAAATGCAAGATTGACCCTAGAATCATGTAGATAATTTCAACAGCTTTTTGTTGATATAAAGAACGTGCAAATCCGAGCTCTGGATCGAAAGATATGACGATCTGAAGATTTAGGGCACAAAACAGGCGAAAATGGATTTTTAAATTTCTTTTCCCACGCTCTGCCATCTAGGATGACACATGGCAGGCTCTAGTTCTGAGGCAATTCCCTCTCTACCACCTTTTCATGGGCTTTTCTTGTGGGCCCCTTAAACTTGGACACGTGGCGCTATTTATTGGTTCATGGGATCAGTGCTCGAAAACTCGCCCCTTTGAAATTTTTGGACCTTTTTTCTTGGCAACACATGTCATGCTGTGATTTGTCCACGGGCCTGCTGGATTTTCACGTCCACCACATCCTTTTTCCCAAATTTCCCAGTGCTTCGCCAAAATCCGAATGCCCAAAATGGGCTTCCTCAAATCCCTTTTCTGCCGGAACAGCATGATCTGATTGGCTTTCAGGCTCCGTCGAGCTATCCGCGTCCCGCGCGTCCCTTTTCCCAAATGTTTAGTACAAAAGTTCTCCATTTCTGACTAAGATCCGGGCAGTTCGAGCGTCCTCAAAGCCCAAATGTCCTGAGCAGTTAGCCGTTTTTCTTCTCCTTCGACCGAACTGGCTTTCTGCGTCCCTCGCGTCCCGACGGCCTAATTGTCCCTATGCTAAAATTTTCCTTTTCGGCCAAGAACCAGCCAGTTTGCGTCCTTCGCGTACATTTGTTCCACTTGTCCTTGTGCTTTGCAGGCTAAGCCTGGAGGCGTTTCGGCGAACCGCGCCTTGGTGTCCCGAATGTCCCAAATATTTCTAGGACAAGGACTTAGCCATATTTTCATAATTTTTCCTAAGTTCCAGGATTATTTTCTGTAACTTCTCATATTCTCTCAGAGCTCGTTCTTTTTCAGCCTAGGACTTGGGAATCCTGATGTATGTTATCAATTCAACCCTGGGGGGGTGAAATTGGATAAAAAGTGCTATATGAGAGCAAGTATTAAATAATAAAAAGTGCAATCCTTTGCCTATCATGATGGTTTGGTCTCCTTAAAGCATTTCTTGTTGTGATGTGTGTGACAGCTTGTGTGTTTTATGGAGAAAATAGTAGAACCAAGAATAACATATTCCTTATATTTTGGAACATTGGATCTATAGTGACTGCACTTGAATTCATAGACCACTAGTTGCTTTCCATTTAGACCCTTCACCTTTCCATAATATAATGTAGATTCATCATCAGTCTCAATGTGATGATGGTCTTGCATGCTTCGATGAATGTCCATGGTTGGGCTCTTCTGAGGAACCTACATACTTATGAGGAGAAATGGTAGCTAGTGGTGGACCTATTAAAGCTTGTAGTGGAGGGATTCACGATCTTCAAGGATCCTTCATGTAACTCACTCATACCTTGGTACAAATTTTTTCATGGACTTAGGGCACTTCATTTCAAGTGGAAGTTATGAACCAATAGAGACCCCAAAAAAGGTTGGCAATCTCCTTTACCCTCCAAACTATGTTCAAATGCAACGTAAGCTTATGATCTTGAGCGCATCCAGGGTTAAAACTAGCAATGATGCTCTGAATGGAAGCAAGTAAAGTTCATGCCATGTAATTTTCTACTATGGTTTCCAAACATCCACAAAGAGTCTAACATTGAAACATGTTGGCAGATTTTTAAATCTCTCACAAAAGACCACAGTGCTGATGATAGAGGAGGATCGGCTACTAAAAGGTTCTTCAAGGAGGAGGTGAATCTGTCCCATCTTGGCCTTTAAATTTTGGTAAGTTTCAAAATTTCATGAGCCAAATCTATCCTAGCAACTTGATTGGATTTATCTAAGATGGAAGGAAAATATTAAAGGTAAGATTGAGCTGTTATCCCTATTTTACATGGTTATTTCATTGTGGTTTATCCAACTTCATCTTCAAGATCATGGATTCTATGTTATGTTTGTGGAGCTTGTTGATTCATGTTAGAGTTTGGTACAATTGGATATTTCTTATGGCGGTCCCGCTCACCGGTGAGTGGGTCAAGGGGGTCAAATTGGGGGGGTGAAGCTCTTTTCTCGAAGAAAATTTTCATGGGTAGGATTTACCAATCCTCCTTGTCACGGGTGCCCGGGTATACCATCTATCAGGCTGGTTTTGAAGGCCCATGGATCTTCTCTGGGGATACTAGAATTGTTTCTGTAAAATGCACCTCTTCAGATTTACCTATTGCATGTACTTATATATAGATGGACATATAATAGGATCTGAGATGAGTGTTTTTGTGAAGGTAAAGTAGTGTGTGTGAATTCAAGTGCAAATTCGTGTCGAGGGTTTGTTGAGTGCAACATCCAAACAAGATCTGGTTATTGTAGTATGAAAAAGAACTATTGGTCTCTGTAATAGGAGGATCTGAAAGAATAGTTTTCATTGGTGGATGTATCCCACATTGGGTGAACCACGTTAAGATATTGTCTTCGTGTTTTGCATATTTCATTTCTGCAATTTCTATTCATGACCTTCTGGTCATTTATAGGGTGCAGATTCTGCAGGAATCTATTTCGCACGGTAGATTCTATTAACTATCCTAACAGACTAAATTTATGGCTTGACATTAGGTTTGCGGTGAACATTGGATCATGTCCAAGCCCTATGTTTTGTGTCTTTGATCCTCTACTTAGACACCTTCGATACCTACCCTATTTGGGTCTTCCTAGTGGGACGAATCCCATTACAACTTTGGAATATCTCATTCCTTAGATGCTATAGGTGCATACTTTACTGTTCCTTTGGCAAAATTAGCATGATAAAATTTCTTGCTAGAAGATTCACACAACTAATACTGAGAATGTTGGTAGATATTGATACCTCCCAAGACCTTCCAATATAAATTAGTATACAACTCTTGGGGGTAGGATATCAAGTGGTTGGAGAAGATTGACTATGAGGGTTTAGCCTAGTTCAGATGCCATTAAATTCTCTGGAATGAAGAACATCTCTGTAAATCACTATGAGTATAGAAGACACAAGATAAGAACTCATTGGTCGCAACATTACCATAAGAACTCCCTTCATCAAAGGGATCATAATAGTCAGTTCTAATTCTTCTTGAATCCTGAGTTTAGGAGATCCCTGTACAATGAGTGAGCCACTCACCTCCCAAAACATCTAGCATAAGGAACCAAATAAACCCTGGGATGGCATTGGATTTGTAACTACCCCCAAATTTGATGTTCTAAAACCGCATTAATACTTAAATGATTATCTAGAAAGTTCCCAGAAATATTTTCTTTTGTTTTAACCCTTTACAATGAATGTCCAAACCCTAATACAGCTTTTAATTGAATTCCAGTTAGCAACCTCCTCCAATGACTCTACAAATGGATACAATTAGGTCTAGATTATTCACATTATTTCGGGTCTTTGAATCGCAAAGAAACTTTTAATGTCAAATAAATTAGAAATCACTAGGTAAGTGATCAATACATTCCTTTGCACTAGGTTAAATAGTAGACTCTCTGCGAATTAACATTTAATCCACATCTGAATAAATCAGCCATCCTTAGTGGCAGGAAGTCCACTTGCAATTAGTTTGTTTAATGTCCATTCGCATCTTATAACTTTATGAAGATTTGGCATACTAAGAACTAAATAAATAACATAACGATACGATTTGGGTATTCAACATGGCCCCATGTCACCCATTTACACATGTCTTTAGAGCCACATTATTTAAAACATCCCTTAATATTCATTCTTACCTCAACAATTGTAGTATTGATTCACAAGTCCCCTGCCGATCAAATCAATAGGGACCGCTTTGAAGATTCAGATCTACCGGCTATGAGAAATGTGTCCTAATCATATTTTAAGTGGTGTCTTATAAAACATTTCTTACCGTAATGCTCCATTCATTTGGTTTCTTGCGGAGTCCGCAGGTTGCTAACTGGAGTGGATGCCATGGGTCAAGGGAAAAGTGCCATGAAGGAGTCTTCTTGGACCGTCAATGTACCTTTGGAATTAGGGGATTCCATCTAATGGCTCCTCCTTTAGTGATAAGTTGTAATATTACGAGTTAATCGACTGCTTTACCTATTTGGAAATGGGAATAGTTTTACCATGCAAATGGATATAGCTTCCTAGAATCCTTGGGCCCTTGGGAAGTATCAGATTGTCAAATTAGTTTACTCTAACCATTTCTTCATTGATGGGGACCAACTCAAATTTTTTGTAGATCAAGGGTTGGAAGGTGATTTAAATCCCTTTGATGCATCTTCAACATATGGATCCGAACAAACATACACGGCCTATATAGGATAGGATCTACATCTAGGTGAAGTTTAGATCCATAAGAGCCAATAGGTTTGGCCAGAAAAATGCGTTATAAAAAAACATCCACAGCATAGGTGAATGACGATGGTCTATTAACCTACTGCGGTAACCTTTGTGCTACTGATGTCGGTTCCATTATCGGAACCAATTCCTGTTGTCTGATAGCATCTGTATAGTTTTTAGATTATCAATATCTTTAAATGCAAAGGAGGTATTGGTATTAATGTACTATGGATTAATTTATAGTTCAATTTAAAGATAGCATAAACAGATCTCAGAAGGTATTTGATTCATACAACAAGGCACCATCACATGATTATTCAAGTTTTGATAAATGTACAATTTATGGTACAGTATACAATAACCAATGTCGGTCATAGGAATACCAACGAAAGTTCATTCATCGCCATGTTGGTTACTAGTCAATTGAGTCTATTTTGTGAATTTTAACATATCTTTCACATTTATGATTTACACTTTTCTATATGACATTTCCAACAATCATACATTAAATTTAAGGTTTATTGAGCAAGTCATAATGTCATCTAAGTTGAAGATATAAGCTAGAAGTTAAAATTTCAAAACTGTAATCATAAAATAGTGATTGTTGTCGGTACTGTGTACATCGACACCTAGTTTAGTCTAACCGGTGTCAGGTCACCATGTAGGCCAGAGAGCTCTAAAAATGATTTTTTGAAGGAAAATAGAGTTTGTCAAGAGGATAAACTTTAACTTTACGGATATATCAAAACCATAGAGAGTGTTTAACTATTGTCAAACTAAAATGAAATCTATGAAAACATTTCCAATTCACATTTGTGATCAAAACATTTAAAATTTACAACTTTCTTTTCTTTTAAACACAAGGTTAAATTGTAAACATGATGTCCATTTTAATTCATTCCTTTATATAAAACAATTTCAAGAGAATGGAAAATACACATTATTTTAATGATATTTCCTCAAATATGATATTACAACTTAATAACCAAAATATATAATACAACTTTTCTTTCAAATACAATGCTACTAGTCTTCCACCTTAAGCGGGAATCATAATAAAAGTCTCTATAATGAATGATTTCTTTTAATTTCCACAAATTCTCCAAATCCCAAGTCTTCCAACAAGAGATCTACCATTTTCTTCACTTTAATGACAGCAACAAAAATGGGGGGAGAGGCAACACTCTCCACCCAACCAATAATCCAATGAGGGGAAGAAGCAATCTTCCTCATTGGCCCCCGAGCCCCAACCACAATGCAATAAGGTATGGATCTAACTCATGGAAACAACACAATGCTTCCAACAACACAATACATAAATTTTCACAACCATTTCAACACACATTCATTATAAGAAAACAAACACAATAATACAACTTTTCAAAATACAAAAGGCTTGAAAAGCAAAGCCAATGGAGCAAGGATCTATGGGGAGATCACTTATGCCTCCTAATGGGATTAGATTCCCACCTTAAAAACCCTTCAATACTACATATAAAAACCCCTAAACAAATCTTATGCCTCCCTCAATATCCTCTTATGCCTCCCACATTATTTTATGCCTCCCTACAATCTCTTATGTCTCCGTCATACGAATCAAGTAAGAAATGCAAGCATTTTATTTTCGAATGCGTGGTGCACCCAACCTAACTCTGTCCCAAAACATGAAATAAAATCTTATGCCTCACTACATATAATATTCCCTTCATCCTTATCCTACACCATACTTAGGCATTCTACACAAGAACCCAACAAGCATACCAAAACATTGACCTAGCATACAAATATACACATATAAGGGAAAACAAATAAAACAAGGGTGTAGGTCCTTACCTTTCCATGGTAGAGATTTAATCAAAGAGTAACACACCAATCTCCTTCAAGCTCAATCCAATTCCAAGAAGATCCAAGACATTCAAAAAGCACTCCCAAGACTATCTCTTACTCCAAAAATGACAAGAGCAAAAATAAAATGAAGCAACCCGCAAACAAACAATTTAAACTTGCATAAATAGAAAAATGAGAGAGGAGGGTGAGGTGGTTCCATGGAGGATTCCACATCACTTATCCTCAACATCCATATCATAGGTAAAACCTCAACCCCAATGAACAATAAATTGGTGGTTGAGAGGAATGACAAACCTCTTACACACACAATCCAAACCCACACCCCCTAACAAAAAACTTTAAAACCCATGTAAAAAAAGTGCAATAAATGTAACTTTTCTCTCTTAAAAAACACATGATGGGGTCTATTTGTAAGCCCCCAATCCATAGGTAGCATTGGTATGATAAATTAAGAGGTGTGGGACAAGCTTACCCTTATCCCACAAGCCTCCAAAATTGCTTAATAAACATGATTAATTCACTTAATTAAGGCACATTAATAAAAAATGATTAAAAGGAATTACATCATAAATTAAATCACATACTCAACAATGAATAAATAAAAAAGGAAACATACACACAAAGCTCATGGTCAAAAATTGGAGGATATTCCCCCATGGGGAACCCCTTAAAAAAATAAAAAAAATAACAACATTACACAATTTGCCATGGTGACCATTATTGGATTCCGTCACCTGCTCATCCTGCATATAGTCTACATATTGAACTAGGTCCATAAAACAACTCTCATATTCTGCCACTGTCATATATGTCTGACGAAGGTCGTGGGAACTCAGCTATCCTCTGATAATGAAACCTCCTGGACAAATATATGCTCTTGAACCTCTCCTCAAAGAGCTCCCAAGTGATTGTCTCGGAATCCACATGGAGCTTCTTCTCCTCGGTCCTCCACCAAACCCTAGCTCCATCTCTCAGAAGGTGGATGGAAACATAAGCCTTCATATTACTGGTACACAAACATAGATTGAAGCACCTGCTCAAGCTGACCAACCATGCCTCTTCCTGAAATCCTCCAGTGTCCCTAGCAAAATGAGATGGATGGAGCTTCAGGATCTCCCTGATGTGATCTGTCGCAGTATACTGTCTACCTTTAGGTCTCTCAACATGATCGTCTCGTTGCCTAGGACTCATAGATCTGTCTTTGTTTTCTTATAGCCCTATCTCTAGGACATCTCTATGGTGAGTCTCATCTTGATGAATCCACATGGGAGGTCTATACCCTATGCTCATCACTATGTCAGGACGGTGCAATGAACCTCTACTGATGGCTCTTTGTCATGTCTGCTAGGTCTCCCTCCTAACGACCCTCCACGTATAGTGGCATTAACATCCTGTAATGTCTGAAGTATCTGAAGCAATATGGTTGCTACCACCTTATAGTGGGGGTGGTAGGTCTAGTTCTAACGTGCAAGAACCCCTTGTTTGATCCACGTCCTCATGCACAAACTAAAGCGAGAGTTAGTTTTATCATTCTAGTCTTTGTTTCAGTTTTCTATGTTTTTCTACATTTAAAATATCATGCAAAGTTGTGTGATCTAGGTTTAAAGTGTGTGCTAAGTTTCCTTCTTATATATTATGTTTCCAAGTTTTCCCGGGGTCCAAGCATTGAAACCATGGCTCTTATACCAAGTGTAACACCCACAAATTTGGCGTTCTAAAACCACATGAAACCCCTAAATACTTATCTAGAAAGTTGCGGAAATAAAAAAATTTTATTAAATTTATAAGAGTATCAAACCCTAATACACGTGTAATTATTTTCCTACCAACAATGTTACATTTCATAAGACAGATCCGGTCTAGATTATTAATTAAATATTCTTAATCTCTGGTTCTAATGTTAAAATAATTATCATCACTAGACAAGTGTCCATTAATTTCTTTTGCTTGAATAAATAATATTCTCTTTCACAAAATAACATTTATCCCACATTTATTATACCCTTACCGTTAGATAACTTAATCCCTCTTAAATAATTTCCTTTAATGATCATTGAAACATTTACATTGAAACCTACTACTAGGAGAGTTACACATTCTATCTTAATACACTAGGATCCCTAAGTGGCTCCATTAACCCATTTACACATACCATTTGATTTATTTAAAATTTACAATCATAATATGAATCATTCTCACCTAACACATTATAGGATTGATTCTTAACCCTTGGATCAAATCAATTGTGGACCACTAGATCTTAAGGTCTACCCATACTAATCCCTAATTATCCTTAAGAAATTCTTACTTAACCCTTTTTCTTTTCCCTAAGCCTCCTCATTTGGCCTCTTTTCTTTTCCTTTCTTTTATTTTCTTGATTTGTAGGTTGAAGGAGCAGAAGCCATGAATCAAGAGAAAACCATGAAGGAGTCTTCTTGGATCCAATGTACAAGAAGGAGGGAAATTCCATCTAATGGCGCCTCCTTTATGATAGTTGAATATTATATTAAATCATGCATTCCTAGTTATTTAATTTCAAAACAAGCATATATCCTAGACCTGGATTTAAGATCTATTGTTTATTAGTTCTATTATTCTTTGTTTTGGTTGTTTTCATTAATGGGGAAGAAACCTATTTTGTAGATCAATAGTTTTATGTATTTAAATCTCCTTTTTATGCAGGTTGGAGTATGAGTCCAAACAAGCATATACGATCCCACATAGGCTGGATTTATATTTTGGTGAAGTTTAGATCCATAAGAGCCAACTGGCTTAGTCGGAAACACATTTTAAAAAAAAAAATAGATCACACACAGGTGAATGACCACGGTCTCTTGATCTAACCGCGGTACCCTCTGTGCTACTGACATCAATTCAACTACCCGACACTGGTTCCTGTTGTTATTGATAAGTTTTTTTAATATTGTTTTGAATGTAAGGGAGGTAAGAGATTAATTCCATGAGAAAATTTTATTCATTTTTTTAAGAGAGTATAATAGTCTCAGAAGCATCTAATATAAACAAGGCACAACAAAAGACTGTCAATTTTACATAAATGAAAATGGTGCAGTATTAAGTGACCGATGTCGATCATAGGAATATCGACTGGTGGTTCAGTCACCGATGCTGGTTATTGTCAATTGGGTCTATGTTTATAAATTTTAGCATATCTTCTCACATTAATGTAATTCATATTTATCCTAAATGTCATTGCCAACAATTATCCATTAAATTAAAGGTTGCTAAGAACAAGTCATGACTATCATTAAAATTTGAAAAGTAAGCTTGGAGTTAACATTTCAAAACTATATACCATGAAAAAGTGATCGATGTAGATTACTGAGTACACTGAATCGCTGGTTGAGACTAACTGGTGCCGGTCACTGTGTAGGCTAGAGAGCTCTAAAAAATGAACATTTGAAGGAACAATAGATATCAGGGAGATAACTTTAACATTAAATATATAATAAAACCAGAGAGTGTTTAACTGTTTCAAACCAAAATAAAGCTATGACAACTTCCCAATTCACATTTGTGATCAAAATATTTAATATTTGTAACTCTTATTTTCTTTTTATTACAAGATAAAATTTTAAACATGATATCAATTATAATTCATTCCTTTAGCATACAAAACAATGTCAAGAGAAAGAGAAATACACATTCTTTAATGAACTTCCTTCAAATATAATAATACAACTTGGAAAATGAAACTATACAACACAACCTTTCTATTCTAAAATAAAAATGTTACTAGTCTTCCACCTTAAGTGGGAATTACAAGAAAAATTATTACAATGAAGGATTTCTTTTGGTTTCCAACAAATGCTCCAAATTCCAATTTCTTCAACAAGAGCTTCCACCATTTCTTCACTTTAATCACAATAACCAAAAATGGGGGGAGAGACAACACTCTGCATCCAAACCAATAATCCAATGAAGATAAGAAACTATCCTCCTCATTGGCCCCCTAGCCCCAACCACAATGCAATAAAGGATGGATCTAACTCATGGAAACTACCACATTTATTCAACATCACAATACAAAATTTCACAACCATTTAACACACATTCAACACAAGAAAACAATCACAAGAATGCAACTTTCACAATACACAAGCCTTAAAAAGCAAATCCAATTGAGCAAGGATCCATGGGGAGATCACTTATGCCTCCCAATGGGATTAGGTGCCTACCTTAAAACCCTCAAAAATAAATATCAAAACACCTACAAAACTCTTATGGCCTCCCACAATATCCTCTTATGCCTCCCACATTCTCTTATGCCTCCTTACAATATCTTATGTTTCCCTTAAAAGAACCAAGTAAGAAATGCAAGCATTATCTTATACAAGGTGGGGCACCCAACCCAACTCCCTCCCAAAACATGAAATGAACTCTTATTCCTCCCTACATATAAAATTCCCATAGTCTTCTCCTACACCATACTTAGGCATTCTACCCATGAACCCAACAAGCATACAAACCATTTCCTTACATATAAATAAACACATATAAAATAAAACAAGTAAACACAAGGGTGTAGCTCCTACCTTTCCATGGTAGAACTTTGATCAACGATTCACTCTCTAATATCTTTCAAGCTCAATCCAACTCCAGCAAGCTCAAGAATTCAACAAGCATTCCTAAAATTCTCCAAATCCAAGAATAGCAAGAGCACAAATGAAAAGAAGTAACCCTTAAAAAAACAAACAAACAAACTTGCATCTATATAAAAAGGAAAAAGGAGGGTGAGGTGGCTCAATGTAGGATACCACATCACTCATCCTCAACTCCACATAACAAGTCAAACCTCAACCCCAATGCACAATAAATGGGTGGTTGAGAGGAATGACAAATCTCTTACACACACAATCCAAATCGTACACTCTCTAAGAACATAATTTAAAACCCATGTAAGAAAAGTGCAATAAATGTCACTTTTTGTCTTACAAAACACTTTATGGGGTCTATTTTTGATCCCCCAATCCATAGGTAGGATTGGGTATAATAAATTAAGAGGTGTGGGACAATCTTAACTATGTCCCACAAGCCTTCCAAAAATGGCCCTTAAGCCCAAAGACGAATTTCCAAGGTAAGGTAGAGTGTACAACAGTCAAAGTCACATACACTCAACTTAAATCACAAGAATTCAAAGGACTAACTACTTTAATAAATGACCCCCTTTTTTCCACATTCACAAATAACTTAATAAACATGAGTAATTAACTTAATCAAGACACATTAATCAACAACGATAAAAAATGATTTACATCACAAATTAAATCAAATACTCCACAATAAATAAATAAAATATAAAGGGAAACATACACAAAAATCTCATGGTCACAATTGGAGGTCATCCCCCCCATGGGGACCCCCTAACAACAATTAAACAAAACACCCACATTACACAAGTTGTAATGGCGACCTTTGTTGTATCCATCCAGTATTCCGCTGTGGTTGGTCTCTCAATCCCCTTTTTTATTATTGTGATATAATTACTTGAAAAATCACACAATACCTCATTTGGCCTCGTGGCTGCATTAGAAACATCAAAGATAAAGTATACGCATAAAAATCAATAATCATCCACATATAATTAAATCATAATCTAGACTAACAATGCTATCATTTTAAAATTCCAACAACATCTCAATTATATCTTTTTATCAATATAAACAAAATCACAAGTTTTGTTTAGATTCTAAATCATAGTCAACAAGACAATAATTTCCTAATGTCATTAATATATATGCCAACAACACATTATTATCATCAATATTAAAATGTCTCTCTATGCCTCTAAGAACTCCACATAAATCATACTATGAATCACAATCCATCAATAGTAAGAATATATCTATCATCTAACATCATGCTAGACCAAAATGATACAATAATATCCATGTCTATAGTCAACAGTAATCTGAAATCAAAATATAATAAGTGTCGAAGAGAAGTGGGCACTACATTGATACAATGAAAATCTATGATGATTATCACTTTCTTCATGTTTAGTATATACAAATTGTATTTTTTTAGTCCTCATTGTATCATACAAAATAGTTCATATTTATTCTTATTCCTCTAATTCATTTCTCATTTCATTTGGTGGATGAGCATATGTCATATACCCAAAAACCATTAAGTAAGAATATTACTATTTTTTTTTTTTACTCTAATCCCTACACTAGAACTAAACCATGAACTCTATGTTCAACAACATTGAACTAAATATCTTTTGGTTAGATATTTATAATCCCACTTTCATTACGAAAAATTAGAATTTTATAGATATATAATCACCTTCTTCATCTATTCTCAACACTTTTATGAAGTTTCCACATTTCTCTTCCACAAATTCATTGAACTACAAAAATATACTAAAAAACCTCTAATTTTTGTTTTAAGAAATATACCCATGTATTTAAATTGAAATAATAAAAAAATCATGAAATATAGGTTTCTTCTTATATAGTTAATTTTCATATGTCCATGCAAATATTAATGTATATGAGTAGATAACTTGCTTTATAAGAATTTCAAATAGTAACTTCTTCTCTAAGTTGCTTTCCTAGAGCCCACCATTCACAAAAAAAAAATGTTTGACTACTCTATCAAGGGAGATAAATATACCATATCTACTATGATGATATCTACTATGCCACAACTATGCCACAACTCAAATGATGATATCTACTATGCCACAACTATGACTAATATGAATTACACCAACTTTAAAAGAGAAAAATTATTTTGAATTCTCATAAGAAAAATCATATAATTTTTCAGTTCAACTTGTGTAATTAACTCATTTCTACCATTACTATCCACAATCATACATATATCATTTTCAAAATAGACTCTATATCCTTTTTTAATTTATTTTCGAGTTCTAATTATATTTTGTTCAATACCTATAACGTAATACACATATAAGATATATTTATTATTTTCTTCTTTTGCTTTAATGTTTATTCTTCATTTACCCATGACAATTATCATTTCTCAATTATACATTTTATTTCACATATTCATCTATATTTTGACACATATCCTCATTTCAAGTCATATAATAACTACATCACTATCTAGGTACCTCATTTATTTTGTATCTTAATTCACTCATATTTCAAGCAATAAATATTTACTATTGTTTTCATTCTTAGTTTGATTTATTCATGATTATTTTTCACTTTCCCTAAACAAATTCTTTCTACATCATTTATACAATTACCAAACTTCTTTCAATAATTACATTGGACATGATATTTTTCATACCTTTGACCTCCATTATTATGGTTATGGTACTTCCTCTAGTTCTTCTACTTGTTAAGAAATTGGTGTTGGTTTTTCCTTTTTCCTGAAATTATTTTGGTCCTTCCTTTTCCTATGCACACCTGTAATATTGTGTTTTTTTCTATGTGTGTGTTGTATACTACTAATCAACACTTTTTATATGAATTGATTTTCTAGAAGAAAGTGGGATTTTATATTTACTGTAACACCCACAATCCGTTGCACCAAACCATGCCCAAAACTTCACCAGTTACTTAGGGAAAATTATGGGATTTTGTTTTGTTTAATAAACATACTTGTATTGTGTTTATTAAGGTACTAGCATGATCATTTTATTTCTCCTCTTTTAAATACTACACTCCCTTAGAAAATTCAAATACAAATTGATGATTAAATACTAATATTTAATTTCCCAAAATTTATCACGGAGATAAATCCTCCTCCTAAGTTCCTCTTAATTTCATTTAAAATATTTCCGAAATTAATCTCATTTAATTGACCCCTTTGAATTCCTCTTACGACTATTAAAATCCTTTCCTACATTTAATTTGAATTTAATTCCCTACGTACATAAAACCCATGTTGTACTTTTATTTATTTATTTAACTTCATATTTACATTTATTCATTTTAACCCTTTTAAATAAATTATATAAATTCTCATGTTCAACATTTTCTTAATTGGCACATAATCAAAAAGGTCAAAACTTATTTTTAATCCCACTTTACTCATGTAAATAATACTCTAGGTGGCCCCATTAAATAAAAACATAAACATCTCTTCCCACAAAAATTCCCACAAATTAAAAGTGTAGGGTCTAATCTCCACCCTTGGATTAGATCAATAAGCGCCCTTAGATTCTAGGTTTTCCTAAAAACCCCTAAACATCCTTATGTTTGTCTTTTTATTCATTGTTGCCATAATTTCATTCCTTTGCACATTTGGGTTTTTCAGGTAGAGAAGAATGGAGGCCATGGATGCTTCGAGAGCTATGAAGGCCCCCTTTTCTGTTAATGATCTACAATGAAGGGGAAATTTCTTCCCATAGAATCAATTTTGTTTATTTTTGCATTCCCTTTCTAGGGTTTGCATTATGAAGTTTTTTTTGAATGATTCAACTAGATTTCCTTGTTGTGGATATTTGTTTACCCTCATTGTTATTTTTTTGAAATACCTTGGTAAACCCAATTTGTGTGTGTGTGTGTGTGTGTGTGTGTGTGTGTGTGTGTGTGTGTGGTGTGTGTGTGTGTGTGTGTGTGTGTGTGATATTTAAAACTGTGTATTTTTTTTATGTTAAGCATATATTCGAAATGGTGTGTGTGTGCACGCGTGGGTGTGTGTGTTTATATATATATATATATATATTGGGGGGAGGAAATCCGCCTCCCAATACACACACACACACACACACACACACATAGATAAGTTGGTGGAGGAGGGTGTGCCTTCCCCTCCCCCTCCCCCCCCCGCCCCAAATCAATACTTTTATTATTATTATCATGTTCAATAAAACTCAACAATAATCTAATTTCATTTTATATATAATTTTTTTAATATAATATAAATATATATAGATATATGTTTAAATATATATATATATATATATATATATATATATATATATATATATATATATATATATACATACATATAAACATGTATATATAGTGTTGCTATAATTTTTTTGAAAAAAGATTTGCCAAGTATATCCATAGAAAGATTATATAAAAGAGAAAGTACCTTTTGAACACTTTTTGAAATGTAAGTAATAAAAACAAACTAAGGGAGAGAAATGAAACTCCCACAAACATTTCATTAATCAGATGCAACCATTCTTACTCCTCTCTTCCTTTAAACAGATTTTCAGATTTCTACACAACACAATACAAATTTATCAGAGTTTGCTAAAACTTTTCATAATGAGATCCACAATTTGCACACTTTCATTTACAACTTTTTTGGTAACTTACAAATCAACTTCTTTTCACATTTAAGTAGGACAACATTACATTGGCTTTCAATGAGTCACTTATAATAGGACTTGAAAATTTACAATATAAGGGGGGAAATCCCTACACAAATCTAAATTGTTTAATAAAATAACTAGCTTCCATCTCATAGAATAATCTCTCTGCAAATCCATCCAATGAACCAACATGCAACCTCTTTTGTTTTTATCCATCTTCAACACAACATAACAAGAGGAATGGAGCATAGGCAACACTCACCTCCCAACCATAATATAATGAGAAGGTGAAGCCAACCTTGTCATTATCCCCCGAGCCCCAATAATGGAAAAATAAGGAATGTTTACGACCATGGATAAATATTTACAAAATGGCTTCAACAATACATACATACACACCAATAAAACTTTTAACACATATACATAACAATAACACTAATAATAAAAATATACAATTTTCCACAACACATAGGAATAAAAAGCTAAGCCAAAGGAGAAGAGGAAACATGGGAGCCATCTCCTTGTTCCTCCCAAGTGGGATAGGGTTCCACCCAATGCCTCCAAGTGCACTAATCACAAATCACATAGACACGCAACACACACACAAGACTCCTTATCCCTCCCTCAAGTCTATTATCTCTCCCTCATGCAAGATACACAATGATATAGCAAGAATCTTTCCTTTTAACTCCACATACATGGAGCACCCTTCCCACAATCCTTCCACAAAATCATCACATACTCTCTTTTACCTCCACAAAATGGATCCATTTTCCGTCTCCCTACACCATCCATATGGCCAAATCTACCCAATCCCATACAAAATCAGATGAATTCATACAAATTAGAACACAATACATAAACATGAAATGTTAAAATACAAGTATAAGAGCCTACCTTTCCCTTGAAAACCTCCTTCAAACCTTTCAAGAAACCAAGGTCTAACTTCTTTTCGTACAGTACAATCCAATTCTCATGTAAGCTCTCCAAAAATCTCTAAGCAAGTAACCCCCAAAACAACCAATAAAACTCCAATAAATAGAAAATTGCTGGAGAGTATGATGAGGTGGCTACATGTAGCATGCCACATAATTTCTCCCCAATCCACCTCACAAGTCAAACACATAGATCCAAGACCCCATTTAAATGAGTAAGATGAGGGTATGAACACTTTAATTCTTCACACACAAACCTCCATTCCATACTTTTAAGGACACAATTAAGAGGGTTAGTAAAAATGGTGGCATTAATTTCCTATGTTTCCTTCAAAAATACATAATGATGGGCTACATTTGACCCCCCATATCATATGATAGGTTGGTGGGAAGATTTTAAGGATTATGGGACAAGTATAACGTGTCACACAAGCCTCCAAAAATGGGCTCAAAGCCCAAATCCGAGATTTGAGAAATGGGAAAGGGTACACAAACCAAAATAAAATAATATTCAATCAAAAATCATGAAGATGATGATGACTATCTAACACATTTATTTCCCCCTTTGTCACATTTCCTAGTTAGCATTATCCACATAGTTAATTAACTAAATCAAGAGAACACTAATTAAGTACAATAAAATGTGAAGACATTACAATTCAATAAAATCACATACAAAACTAAGACAATATAAATAAAAATGGAAAAAATACAACATTAACACCCATGGTCACTTATGAGGTTGCTTCCCCATAGAGACATCCTAACAAACATGACAAGTACAATGATAAATGCACATACGCAACACACACATGGCTACCAAGGTAACCAAGTTGTAAACATCCAGTATTCTTCCACTAGTTATTTTCCTAGTCCCTTCTTTGTTTATTGTGATTTCTGTTTCCTACAAACAACCAAGACAATACCACCTTCGGCCTCAAGGTCATATCAATACATCAAGCAAATTAAAACACCTATATCATTTATTAAATAGCATCGTC
Source organism: Taxus chinensis (assembly GCA_019776745.2). Lineage (NCBI taxonomy): Eukaryota > Viridiplantae > Streptophyta > Pinopsida > Cupressales > Taxaceae > Taxus > Taxus chinensis. Next base: position 697,157,238 of record CM034150.1, read on the forward strand.
ATACATCCTTGCTATGCACCATTATCCCAAGGTTAAGACAATTTTTTTCTAATTGAATTATTCACAATTACCAGTTATCACAATTTTACCATATTCACGTTAACATTTACTATCACCCTATGCCATTAAGTATAACAATCTATCAAAATTCATATATTTTACGATAACCATGAAATTCACATACATCATAGCTGAATTTTATACCTACTCTATATGTATTCAACAACATACTATTGATCACCTATCATCATCACATTATTAACAAACCACAAAATCAATGTGAACACAAGGTTAGTCTAATCGTCTAAACATAATCTCCATTGATCAAGAGTCTAAGATGTCATCTATATAAAAAAACAACACTAAATCATCATCACAGACTGCAATATCTATCAGTGTCCTCTATATACCAATATAATCCAGTAATAAGCACCAAAACATAATGATAATCACAATGTCCATAGGGTCTAACAACATGCTATCCAAAATATCATAATCATGTCCATGTCACTAAGCAACTAATAAACATGATCATTGCAAAATAGAGTGTCGAAGAGGAGTGGGCACTACATTTATCCTTTTCTCATGAATATGTAAAGACCCCATAACTTCATCAATAGATCTTTTTTTCTCTTCAATAGAATAATATGATTATATCTAATGAGAGGGCTCCCTAAAATATTTTCTATTACGTTTTGAGACCATACTTAATTTATCATACTCATTGCAAGATTAAAAAATCATTTATCTAATTCAAATCTTTAATTTCTAGATTTTCAATATACCTTCTACGCATGTGCAATATTACAAATATGATTTTTTTATTCCTTTATATGAAATTTTAATAGTTTTTCATTATTTTTAAAATATTTTTCTCTACTTATAAAGTTGGGAAAATTTACTCATCTAATGAAAGACAATGCATTGGAACCATTCTTCTTATTTTTCTTTTAAGGACATATTTATATGCTCATGGAACTCTTGATATGTATCATACATAGGTAATTGTGATTTACTTTTTTTTAATAATTACGCCAGAGGTGTGGCTTATATGGACTTGATATTTTACGACTACGCCCTGCAGGTTAAGGTGCTTGTCATCCTTGTTCTGCACCTGTCATTTCCTCCTGCATGCGTGTCATGCTCTAATCTTGCGAGGTTTGTTCATATCCTACCTAGTTTTTGTTGGATTTGCACAGTCGTTCCAAGGACCAGCCAAATTAGCTTCTCATCCTCTATCTCCTGCGGCTGTAAATTTTCACATGCGATGTGTGGATTCCTTGAATGGTTTTATTTTGGTTAAACCCCGTGGTAAAGACAGTCCACTCTTTCATTGCAAATGTCCTGTAGACATGTATGCAAAATGTGGAACCGTAGACAAGGCACGTGAAATGTTCGGCAGAATGCCTCAAATTAATGTGGTATCGTGGACAGTGATGATTGCAGGATATGCCCAAAATGGATTTTTTGAAAATGCGTTATAATTACTTAGAAACATTCATGCAATTGCAATAGGCAGATGTAAACCCAAATTCCACAACCTTTGTCAGCATCCTCCCTACCTGTGCCAAAATGGGAGCTTTGGAATAGGGTATGGACATCCATCAAAGCATAATGGATAGAGTAATTTTGACTTATGTAGTTGCAACTTCCTGGTAAAAATGTATGCAAAATGTGGAAGCATAGACAAGGCACGTGAACTGTTTGATAAAATGCCTCAAAGAAATGTGGGCTCATGGAATGCCATGATTGTAGGGTAAGCACAATATGAATTTGTTGAAAATGCATGTGAACTGTTTATAGAATTCCTCAACGTGAAGCACCTGCTATTTTGAAACCCTCTGCAACTTGTATTATTGAGAATTAGTGAAAACTATTTAGTATTTGGACATAAAGATCATATTTTCCTCCTTGACATTATATTTGACATATTACCGCAAGTCCGACTGTACCAAGACCAAATATTGTAACTTTTGTCTCAACACTGTGCATGAGACAAAAACTCTTTGAGGCATTTTATCAGAAATATCAAGTTTCAGTTGTTCTTTAGCAGCTCGACTTAGGCTCCCATGATGAAATTGGATCAACATGCCAATTGTTTGACAAAATGCTTCAAACAAACCCTGACGTTGTAAGTTCAGAGGCATGAATGACATATAATGGGCACATGAAATGGGTGCATAATGCCCCAATTTCTGAGATAATTACGAATACTAGACAACATTTTAGAGGTTCATTACAAAGAAAACATACTTGGGAATCACTATGAAACTCAAATGTCCTTGATAAAGAGGCATAATGATTGTAATGGGCATTAGCTCATGCCTGATACAAGATGTATAGATAATTTTCACAAATTTCAAGTGCTTAATATGGTCAAGAGGAAGCTACATCCATTTACAAAGCTCATATCCTTTTGTCCTTTTGATTAGTTCTGATGTGACAGGTAAACCACAGAATAACTTTTTTACAATATATACAAAACATAATGCCCAATTTTAGCTGCTTACATGAAATTCATACACTATTGCTCACAGCCACCATCTAAATTCCCATTCACCTTCCTACATGCCCATTCCTAGTATTAAAAAATCTCTTTAAGAGACGGGGAACAATAGTAATTTATTAATCAGTCTAAAATCCTAAACTATTGCCAAGAAGTTACAGAGCTAAGTGGAAGTAATAATTGTAACTTTCTTCCAGGGCTGCAACACAGAGTCTGAATACTTAGAAGGCAATGTTGGTAACCATCCTACCTTGGAGCGAGTCTAACACATTTCCCTTCCATCTGCATCTATATTCTATCACTTGAATGACATCCACCAACATCTCGAGGGATCCACACTTTCTCCTGAATTCAAGTACTTGTATTGTAAAATTGAACATTTTCATTGGGATGCAGGGATTCTCCGGGGCTCATCTGCCCAAACCAAAGAATTGAAATGGGTATAGAGAAATTAATAAACATTAAATAAGGAGAAATTGTCAAGGTAAAGTTAGAGAAATTGGATATGTACCTGAAGCAACTTGGTCTTTTTCCTTTCTATTGGGGTTATATTGCCTCCAAATCCTCGTTAGCAGTGTCTCCTCATTGTCTGCATGGCTCTACACTTCCAGTTTAGCAATCTTGGCCTTATCCACTTCCTTTCTCCCCCAAAGAGCCAACAGAAAAAGAAGTGAAATAGATAAAAACCCTCCCAATGTTGTTCCAACTGCAATTTTCCCATGTATCCGAGCCCCCTGTTCTCCTTTGCTTTCAAATATTTGGCTTTCGAGAGCTGGACCAGGGAGAGGAGTAGTGTAATTTGTGGAATGACAAGAGAAAACTCTCCAAGCTGAATGAAATTACAGACATTTATGTTCGTGGGAGAACCCATCTCATTGATGTTATTCGGTGCACCCCTCGAGTTCACCATGGCACAAGAAGGGCTCAAGGTACTATAAACATTCACTGGGATATTAATTCTTATTGGAGTACCCCTAACAGTGAGCTTGAGTTCTCACTATGATTCTCTTCTAGAGGTAGAAAAAATATAGGGTGTTGATTTAGTGATGCATCTCCCCTAACAGATCAGATAAACTTCGTTCAAATTTTGTGGAGTAATTTGTACCTGTCTCCCATTCGTATTTGATGATCTCCAACATTGTTGACACCTGTTTCATGGTGGGGCGTGCTTTAGCCATATGTGTTGAACACTGCAAACCAATGTGTAACAATAATACCACAATTTGGATTTCATTGCCTGTTGTATCAATGAGCTACCTCTAGTCGACCACATCAAGCATTTGATTCAGAAATGATGAATTCACCCAGTTATGCAATATCAGACTCCCCTTCAAACCTGTCGTTGGTGAGGCTCTTACCAGCGACCATTTCCAACACAAAATGCCATAACTATAAACATCTGTTTTAGTAGAAGTCCTTCCACTCAGTCTACATTCTACAATCAATTACATCAATTATTACAATCATTATTGATATTTGAACACAAGGAAGAAAAGCCCGAGTATTGATGTTTGAATCCATCCATGGTGTGATATAGCCCACAACACATTTCAAATATTTGAAATTAAGTGTGTAAAACCCTGCTATTCTGGCTATCCCAAAATCTGACATATGAGATGTCATGTCTTGGTCTAAAAGCACATTGCTTGGTTTTATATCGCAATGCACGATCTCCCACATGACAGTCATGGTGTAGGTATTTGATGACATGGACCAAATCTAAATCTATGTTTAACCGTTCTCTCCGTCCCAATTCACAACTGGGATGATTTTTCGGATGCAAATGCTTTTCTAAGCTTCCATTACACATAGATATAAAATAATTAAAGCTTTGAAGTTGTCGGTGTACCATGTAACAAAAGACTATAATTTTAACTAGGTTTCAATGTCTAAATTTGATCAATATTTCAAGCTCTGCTATAGAATTTTTGTGGGCGTCCTTTTTCTTTAAATTGAAATACCTATCACAGGAACATGCCTTCCATCACTCATTAGTCCCTTATAAACTGATCCTAAGCTAGCCTTTCCCAACAAGTTGGTGTGGCTGAACATATATGTTGCACTGAAAATGTCCTTGATATGGGTTACCCTTTTCTAAAAACTTGGCATGACTGAACACATCTACTGCACTGACAAGGTCTTGATATGGGTTACCCTTTCCCAAAAGGTTGGCTTCATCAAATCCATCTGCTGCTTTAACAATATATTCATATGGGATTTGTGGAAGTTTAAATAAATTACTTAAGATATAGATGCAAACTCTGCTCATTCAAAATCCTTATCTCCCTCTTTTCCTTATACATGCAAGAAAGGAGGGGATACATATGACCCCAACACACCATCATTTCCTATTACGGATATAACTGCAATATGCCATTTGTAAAAAAGATCTTCCTCCATCCTCATCTACTGCTAGACAATTGAATGACAAATTTAAGAAATGAAGGAATTTCAACATTTTGAAAGACATCGGTACTGTATAAACCGAACAGTATCATATCTGATAGATGATTGTGATGAAGAAAAAGCCTTTTCAACCTTTGTAAGTTAGCGATGGATTGAGAAATTCTTCCAGAGAGCTTGTTATGGCTAATCTTCAACACATGGAGATGTTTTAGCTAGCCCAATTCGTCAGGCACAGTCGCAACAAACTAGTTATTTTGAAGAAATAAACGTTCTAGAATTTCAAGCCTTCTCAATGATGGAATCTTTTTCATTCAAATGATTTACACTCAAATCAAGATGGACTAAATTATTAAGCTGATTGGGTATAGGTGAAACAATCTGAGCTATCCGGAAATAAAAACAAGAGTATTAGCAGAGGAAAAGTGGACATTTTTATACTATACATCGAACAAAAAAACATAAATGAATTTGGTTGAAATTATAACACAACGTTGGGGCAGAGCATATTGCAAGAAAGTGGATACTTTGGTTGTATTGTAGAGAAAATACAGTTTCTACGGTGTTAAACAAGGCATCTAACCAAGCTGCTTCGTTGGTAAGGTTACTTGGTAAGGAATTAGTTGAGGTTTCCCTCCAAAGTCCACTCTGTATGAGAGTAAAGTGAAAAGAAAGTGGATTTCTTTAAAATTTGAAAAGCTTCTATTAATAATAAAAAATTAGAAAGATGAAGAAAATGGAATTTGCAATGAAGCAAAGACTTTGCAACACCACTTGCGGCTTGCTACCTCCCGTTGGAAGCCTGCTCACCTGCATAGTTGGTTCCCAAGATTGATTTACTCACCTGCATAACTTACCCTTTTTGGATAATGAAACTTATTTTTAGTTGATCCTCAAAACTTGGAGTTTAGAAGGCCATTTCCTGCTTGGAGTGATATAGATAAAAAAGTGGTTCCATCGAATAACAAAGGAAAAATCAGAGATTACAGGGAGGAGGGTGGATGTAATTCACCAAATGGCCTAGAGAGTGGGTAGGAAGCAGACATAAAAAACACTCCAAAGCTACCTTATCCACACTTAAATTATTAACAAGGCACACGTCCACCCCATGTTCTAGAGAATACGGTGGTTGTTTTGAGAGATTAAATGATGCCAAATCTTTACCCCATGATGTGGAAATTATAAACAGGATAACTACCTCGAAAACTAGACCATTCTAGAATTCACCTATATTATTCACTCTCAAAAATATTTCTAGGTCAATGCATGAAATTGCAAAGACAATTTGCCATGTAATTTGCCTCCTCGAAGCAATGTTGTTGGGCTTCATGTCAGTTCTGCTGTTGGTTTTCAATGGCTAAGATGATTACTCTAGAGTTCCCCTTGATCAAAAGGCTCTGTGTACCACATTACAAAGTGATTGGAATGTCTGACACTAGAGCTTGTGCCTCAGCTTTGTTGTTTGAACCATCCCCTAGCTTCATTAATGCTGCACTTATCTGAAATTCAGTGCAATCCCTGATTAACCCAACACCTTAAGCCTCTCAAAGCTCCATTGCAATTCATTTGGAATGAGCCCGAAGGAGGAGGTTCCTCTTTCTTTTCTTGGTTAAGTTTACTACTGTTTATCTTCTAATGGGGAGATTTTTAAGATCTATATTAGCATGTATGACATACTTTTGTTACTTTGGGTGCTAGCTTGTGGGGGTTTGGTTTGGTATGGAAGTGGTACCCAAACATGGAAAATATTCTCCACTTGGAATTATCGAAATAGTCTGTTTTAGGAAAAATTATTTCATACTATATTTTTTTCGATTGACCCTAAAATTGGATTCAAAAATTAGAATTTTAGTTGTAAAAGCAATTAACCATCATTTTATATGTATCGTGTATGTACACACACAGATATATAGATACATGTATATATATTATAAGTAGATACTGGATTTGCCAAAATTACGCGTGAACTATGAATTATACATCCACCCTCAAACAGGAGCCTATGAGACTTTAATTTCTATTTTTCGAAACTGAAAGATTCCCCAACTGTGTTATACTCGTAAAATTGTTTCCATTCCTAAAAAAATTTGACAGTTGGTTCCTAGTTCATTGGTGTTTTCTTCCCACTTCAGAAAGCTTAAGTAGGTTGGTATTGGTGATTAACTTGTTTTCAGGAAGAATATATGCATGGATAATTCATAAATAAAAATTTAAACCCATTGGATTGGTTTAATATTTGGCCTTTGAGCTCTTGCATCAATGTTTTTCCTTTGAATTTGTTTGTTTCGATCATATAATTCTATCTGAAGTTTAAGTTTTTTATGATCACAGATGATAATCTTATGCAACAAACGTTTTTAGTATTAAAAACCCAAATGGGAGCACTCTCTTTGTCACGACACATTGCAACTATAATATGAAAAAATGTAGTTAATTCTTTAACTAGGGAGCAGGGTATAATGTAAGAAATATGTTCTACCAGGGTATAATTGTTTTCTTCTACCATGCATTTTAAAATATCCTTATTCCTTTCATCATGAAATCTTACCAGCATGTAATAAGGAAAAGGGGCAAAAATTTTAAAAACGACACAGAAAAGATAAGATGGCTATAAATGCATGCCTCCAATATGTAAATTCCATCTCTGCCAAGGGATTATAGCCTCAAATTTACACTATTTTCCTTACTAAAAAGTGTACTTTTACTGTTTAGCATGAGTCAAATCCTCCAAGCCAAGTCAGCCAGCAGTTTTTTTGTACTTTGTGCCTCCATCCTTGTGATCCTTATTGCATCCATTTGTTGTTTCCGAATTGAATTATTGTTCTCATCATCCCCTTTTCATGTTCCAATAGCAATTATAATAGCAACACAAATGCTCTTCTAGGAAAATCTCAATCTTCAGTGCCTTGTTTTCCTACTTTTTGAGTGTTTATGCTTTAGGGAAATCCATTGGTTGTTTCTCAAGGGACCAAATTGTGCATGAAACAAATTAATTCTTGTCAAAGAGTTAAGCCATGTCTTCTCCTTCTAAATTAGTTTCTAATGCTTACAACCGCACTAAGACGTGACTTTGGTGTGAGGAATTGCCTAAGTGCACAAAGGGTATGAGAAAAATTGCTCTATAGTCCTACCAGATATGATCCTACTCATTCACCTTCTCTTTCGGTTTGAATGCAGACCAAATGTTTCAACCATCCATAAGAGGAAAACCAACAATATCATGGCCACCAATATGCAAACACTCAATCCTACTAACCATAATAGATTAGGCCAAGGGATTCTTTGTGCATCCTAATCTCAACTAATGGTGGTAATATTTATGGTAACTTTCTGGAATCAAAAGTAAAATAGTGCACTAAAATTGGGAAAAACCAAAAATAGATTATGTTTGTTACAAATTTTGGTTATTCCAACATAGATTTAGTTCCTTGCAATGTCAAACTGATACACATCCATTCCTATTTATAGGAAATTTTATTACTTACACTGTGTATACTACTTTTGTTACTCATAATGTTGTACTCTCAATGTCACTACATTTACTTTGTTTTACCTATCGATCAAAATAATTTAGTCTTGTTGTGCACCAATATTACATGTGCCCTATTATTCAATTACCAACCCATTATTACAAGACCAAAAAAAAAATTACTACAGGCGCTACACGCAATAAAATACCTGATATTACAAAACATCCTACTGACACACTAAAATTACACAAAAAACCCACCACGGCGTAATCTTGCTCCCCTAGGAGCGACCACTAGTATGTAAGTATATCATGAGATTATGTAGAAGTAAATAATAAAGATAAGGAACAATATTTAAAATACCAAAATTACATTTTTTCTGGAATTCTTATTACCAAGAAAGTTCCTCACGTCTAATAGTAATAATTATTTCCATCAAATTGAGGATTATGCAAAGTAAAGCTATTGCTACTTACACTTTCCATAATTCAACTAGCTTGATAATTGGATTAATAAATCTTTTTAATTACGACATATATTTATAAGAAAATCACATACACACATATATTGAGAAAATGAACACAAAATATTTTTTATTCAATTATAAAAAGACTTCTTCTACACTTAACTTCTCATATTTATTCTTCATTCTCCCTTCTATTTTATTCAAACCAAATGAGCCAAACACTTCTATTTATAGGTTATCACCATCTTATTATTAAAGGTTCTTATAGACCCTAATACATCAAATATTACCAAATACCTATTTCATATATTTCAAGATTATCCTTTCTTTCCATATAAGACAACTAATTTATTAATTAAAACATATAAAATATTAAATACAAATTTATTTCCATGAGCTTTCAAAAAAGTTAGCTTAAAATATTAAATAAGTATAATTCAACTTTATAAATCCAATATTTTATTTAATGTTTGAATCTCAAATCCCTAGATGAACAGTCTTTTGTATTATGGGTTACATATTCCTACTTACATGTTATCCTTTTAAAAGAGGTTTGCAATATTTCACCAAATTAAGAGTTGTAACAAATCTATTTAGTAACCATATTTTATTAAAAAAAATCATATATTTTGCTACATACATGTAGACACTTAACTTTTATATGAGACTAGTTAAGTTCTATAGTAATAGCGTATTTTCATGTTTATTTATTATTAGTTTATATAATGTTATAACACTTTTTTCATGTTTATATGTGGTAAGTAAAAAAAAATTGGAGAGTTTGTGAGATTTCCAATATTATTTGGAATTGGCACATAAGAATTTGTGCAATAATTTTGAAATATTATCATAACAATATTTGAATGGATCCTAAAAACAATAATAAATATGGGTGGCATCTAAAATTTTAGTATATATTTGGAACTTTCCCATAAATGAGAGAGGCATGGAAATACAGTAGGATATTTTCTATTTCACATGATCAATCAAATATTTCCATGAATTCGAGGGAGATAAGTCAAAAGTAAATGGAATGCCCAAGAATTTAAACTATTCACTATGAGATATCCATTTTCATTAGTATCATTTTATCTCGTATGAAGGTGGTATGAGGTTTTAGAAAAATAATTACATCTTTTCCCATTAAATAGAGGATATTAGGATTTGTAAAAATCTAAATATCCAAGATATTATTTGAAAAAGCTTTTATGTTTATAGATATTTATAAACAAATTATTTACAAAAATTCCATTGATAAGTTAGGTCTACTAATCATGGATATAAAAACCATGAACTAATACCTTTCCTATATGATTGGAAATAAATTATCCAAATGATTAAACATAAAGAATAGGAGTTATTGGGAAAAATTAGCTGATGGTTTGAAAAAATACCAAAAATCTCAAATTGGATGTCATTGATAGTAAAGAAAAAATAGAAATTAAAAAATAGGTTTTGGGCCAAAGATAAGAAAGAATCACCAAATGTAAGAGATTTGAGCATGGATATGATGAAATGCCATTAAATGTGGTTATACGATCTTCACATCTTTCCAATTTTCATTATTAATATTTCTTTGTATGCCTTAACTTCCTTTTTATTTTTGCTTTCCATTATAATTTTTCTTGATTTGTTTCTTGATTATTTTCACCCATATTTTGCCGCTGCTAATTGGGCTTTTTATCTTTTGTAAATTGTTTTGGTTTCTTTTGTATTTTTATATTTTTCCATACTTTTTGTGAAAATGTCAAAAAAAATCTTGATAATGGAATTAATGTAGATATTTCAATATGATAGTGAATGAACAAAGATTTTATTTTCATAACAACATTATATTATAATTGATAGAATAGAATAAGATTGCAATGACCAAAGAGGGATAGAAGCCTCACAAATATTATTGATCATGAAATCAGATTACATAACAATGCAAGAGTTGTAATATTTATAGATATTAGACAGCCTCATATGGATAGACATGACCAGGCACCAACTACGAGATGATAAGACCCATCTCACATGCACATGTAATTACTACTAATACCAATATTGAATGCTATCCAACATAACAATATTGAATGCAAGTCACTAGACTAGAGTGCACATGTTGCACATTATTAAATAAAAGACAATGCAATAAAATGCAATAAATATGCCTATGCTAAATTATGCTAACATTCCCCCCCTTAATTTTGCATATTTTCCAATGAAGTGGAGAGGAACTCTCTGAACAGTGTGAATTTGTCATGTGCAAGTGACTTAGTGAAAACATCTACCTTTTGTTCAGCTATAGGACAGAACTGGAGTTGTATGTTGTGCTTCAAGACATGCTCGCGTATGAAATGAACATGTACTTCAATATGCTTGGTTCTCTCATGAAATACTGGATTGTGAACAAGCTTCAGAACTCCTTCATTATCAACATATACTGGAGTAGATTTCTGTTGTGGTAGACCAATTCCTTCCAGTATTCGGAATAGCCATATTGCTTCACAAACAGCTTCACATGCAGCTCGATACTCTGCTTCTGTAGAAGAGTGAGAAACAAAGTTTTGTTTCTTGCTTCCCCATGATATCGTTCCAGATCCCATAAAGAAGACAAAGCCTGATGTTGACTTCCTATCATCCATGTTTCCTACATGATCTGAATCTAAATATCATGTCAAGAAGAAGTTGTTGTTCTTCTTGTACTCTAGACCAAGGTCGATTGTACCCTTCAGATATCTTAGTATTCTCTTTGCTGCTTTCCAATGACATATTTTCGGTTCTTGCATGAAGCTCTGATACCAAATAATAACAATGGTATAGCTCTGATACCAAATGATAACAATGGTATAGCTCTGATACCAAATAATATAATAGAATAAGATTGCAATGACCAAAGAGGGACTGAAGCCTCACAAATATTATTGATCATGAAATTAGATTACATAACAATGCAAGAGCTGTAATATTTACAGATATTAGACAGCCTCATATGGATAGACATGACACCCTATTAGGCACCAACTACGAAATGATAAGACCCATCTCACATGCAAATGTAATTACTACTAATATCAATATTGAATATTATCCAACATAACAATATTGAATGCAAGTCACTAGACTAGAGTGCATATGTTGTACATTATTAAATAAAAGACAATGCAATAAAATGCAATAAATATGCATATGCTAAATTATGCTAACAAAAATCACAACAGTAAAATAAACTATGAGATGGAATTGTTTTGCAACCTTGGAAGCAATGAACAACAAAGAACTAAGGCCGCCATACATTGTTGCATTCAAATGGAAATGTGATAATTTCTTGCAATTTCCAATTTTCAAATCCACCTTCATACTTCACTTCAATTTCAAAAACTTCAATTGTTTTAACCCGTGCTCCCTCGCATGGTAAAGGAGAACTATATCATGGCCTAAGAACAACCCTGTGTGTGTGGAGACTCAATCTTTATCTATCTTGAAAGATTGTATTGTTTCTTCTATGTCTTTGAATGACATAAGCTTGGGATTTATAGGTGGAGATTTTGTGAAACACCTAACTAGATACGTGGAAGGTGTTTTGAAGCTAAACATAAGTTTGAGAAGTCCAATCCCATCATAAACCTATATATATGTTCATGTCTCAGTCCAAACCCTAATTATGGTATGATTTATGATCAAAACTTTGTCAAAGTGGAAGGAAACTAGTTTATTAGGGAGCTAAGAGATACCATAACAAAGGTTTATACCCTGGTTATATGAGTCAATGTGTGCGATCACTTATATATTGTCTACTAGCAGTGATAGTCAGGATAAGCTTCAAGCCCTTATATTATAGTCAATCATCACAATCAAGGTATCAATACTAAACTTGGTTGTTAATATGCCAGGACTCATTTAGATAAGAAGGAGATAACAATTGATTGAAAGGCAGGTAAATATATATGGAGAGTTAATGATTAAACCCCAATACTTAGTCTATAGTTATTTAAGCCAGTAGAGTGTAAATTTCAAGGTCTAAACTCTGTTTTGGAGTCTAATTTTTGTTCAAAGCAATTGAAAAGCGTAAAGGTCTATGAGTTGGGTCATTGGTATATTAATCACCTTGTAATATCTTAAGAAGGATTATAATGGAGGTATTTAGACATGCTTGGAGTAGGATTAAACATCTTGAAAACACCTCCATTATGCCCTGTAACAATCAGTTGTGTGCTAAAAAAATATCTCATGAATTCATTTATTAGTTTCAAGCTTTGAGGGTTAGTTAAAGCTAGAAGAGAGTTTTGCTTCATCAAATATAAAAGTAACTAGAAACTTTTAATAAGTAACATGAAGATAATAGGTTTTTCATAGATGATGATATATCACTAAATATGAATTGTGTAACATTAGTTTCCAAACAAAAAGAGCAATTGAAAATATAATTATGTCACATTGTCATTTTTGGTCGAAATGCATTGCCATTACACATGATAATCCAAGGAATAACAAGAATTGAAAATTCATATAAATAATTGGCTTCATTCATTGAGCTCCTCTATTACTTTTATTACTTTCAACAAATGAAGTTTCAATATTTAATATTGATGCATCAAAGATCCATCACAACTTCGAATCCCAATCACGAATCTTACTAAATTAGAAGGAACAAGACATACATTTCAAGAAAATATCTACTACATAAAATGCATATTGATTAATGTCAAAATGAGCATCATTGGAAGCAAATTCTACAAACATATAGACTTAAAAGACTTTCTGAAGCATTTCTAGAAATCAGATATATTGTTTTGCATCCCTGGAAGCAGTGAACAACAAAGCATAGAATTAAGGCCACCATAGATTGTTGCATTCAAATGGAAATGCAACAATTTCTTGCAATTTCCAATTGTCAATTTCACCTTCATACTTTAATTCAATTTCAGAAACTTCAATTGTTTTCACTCTTTCTCCCTCTTGGTTGTAAATCCAAATACTTTTCCCCACCACCAAAATCTGTCCATTCCTATTCACTGCAACATTGTAAGTTGGGTGTGGTAATTCTATTGGGAGTTGAATCCATTTGTTTATAATCCTGTTCATGCCGTCCTCTCCTCTAGTTTCTTTATTCAACATCCAAATGGAATGAAGAAGCACGTTCGCCAGCACTAGTTTGTCATCTGTTCCTGATAACTTCCAAGGCCAGAGACTATTAATATGATGACTGTATCGATTGTGGTAATTACCAGTCTGTTGCAGATTATTGACGGGCAATGGAAGTTTTTTTAAATGGGGTTCTCCAACACTGAATTCCCAGACTTGTCCGCCTTTCCCATCATTTTGCCAATAAAATCTCCCCTCGGAGTAAAAACCTCTCCCCACAGGGAAAATATCGTCCTCTGCATCAAAACTCAAATAAATTGGATCGGCCCATGTATTACATTCTGAATCATACACCTCGATTGTGATCTCTGTGCGATCAGTAGATATGCTGTCAATGCATTTGCCAACAACGAGAGTGCAACCATTACTTGAAGCAGGGAATCCTATCGCATAAAACAGGGAATATTTCATATCGTTAACAAATTTGTGTGAGGGGCGAGGAAGGATTCTCCAACTAGCAGTGGCTGGATTGCATAAAAAGAAGACTGTGTAATCCACATCTTTTTTATTCAACCAAGAACCACAGATGGAGTTGGCTGCTAGCCCGATCCTTGAAGGAATAGTGTGCTCATCCGGCGCCTTTGCCATCACCATTGGCATTGAAGGAAGTTTGTAAGCTGCATCTGTGTTTAATTCTGGCATTATAACCCATAACTGCCGACCACCTTCCTGAATGCAGAAAGCAGTAGTCGAACACGAAGACGGCGGTATAGTTTTATACAATTCCTGAAACTGGCGTGTGCGGAGCAAGTGGTTCCATCTCTTGCACACAGATCTCATCTTTACTTGACTTCGAATGGGCAGCAATGCCAAGATCCTCAATATCAGATCCTCTGGAAGATCATCATGCAGCCATGCCCCTTCTCCTTCCATCTTATCTTCCTGCACAACAAAATTCATGTACATAATTACGAAAGACTGCCTTAATTTATTGTTAATGGCTACACTGAATCATTAGCTATTTATAACGTTAAAGTCTCTATTCTAAAATTAAAATCTTTATTTTGTGCTTTACTAAATTTGTGATTGTATTGTTTCGTACTTTTGCGCGTGTTAAATAGGTTAAGTTTGACTCTTCAGCGTCAAGCTAAACTTAAGCCTCAAAAGGAAAGGAAATATATACTAGCAATTGCAAATGAGTTGCAAGTTATGCCGGAGAGGGCTTCAATTTTATGTGTATAATTTTACTCAAAGAACAATTCCAGTGTAAAGATAAAGAAGGGAAAGTTGTAGAGAGTCGGTTTTTCTGTCGGCCAGTTATGGCTGCCAGTAAAGTAAAATAAAAAACAGAACCATTAGTTAACACTGCGGTCACTCATGATGTCCTTAGGCCAGCCACTCTCAAAAGCAAGGGCACCAAAGAATGGTTATTGCCAAGTCTAAAATGTCATTGAAAGGATGTGGAGTAAAAGAATAGTAAATATCTATGACTTGCAAAAATATCTAAAATCCGACAACCTGTAAAATTAAGCCCCCCGGAATTTGACACTTTCCAACAATGCCTTCTTCAAAGTAAACGCCTCCGGCGAATAATACCAAATCGATTGGATTTTAATTGATAAATTTATTTCGTTAGATTACAGGATGTAATCAACATGGTCACACACACACACACACACACACACACACACACACACACACACACACACACACACACACACACACACACACACACACACACATATATATATATAACATACCAAATACATAATTAAGTTAGAGGATTGAAATTGTAGCATCCTTTAACTTAGTACAAGGTACTTGGTGATATAGTAATTACACATTTTTATATATTTGGACTAATAACATTTAATTGACTCATTTTCCAAACATTTGCACTTTTCAATCACTCTCGAGTCTTTTATGTTATCTCTATTTTCTCAATATTCATTCTCATAATCATTATAATCTCCAAAAGAACCTTCCAAACACATATAGATCATCTATCCATTCTCTAATTCTAGATTTGCATCTCTCATGATGGCATATATTCCTATAAATGGTTTGTAAATGATATTTTCTCTTTAGAAAATATTATTTGTGACACTATTTACCTCTCGAGATGTTTTTCTCTAATATTAAAATTTGAATATTTTTTCAATTTTGTAGCTTCATATATATAAGCCATCTTAAAGGTAACTTTAAGTACTAATTTTGTGATAAATTGAAGAAACGAATCATATCCCTTGGATATCATTATAAAGGACTTTACTCATCCTAACTCTATCACAAGATAGTCTTAGAGCAATTCGTGCGACAAAATTGAACTACAAAGATCGAATTTAAATGTTTCCAAGATTCTTGTATCAAATAAAGAAACGTCATATAACACATTGCCAATTTAAAAAGGTGCATTGATATAAGATTGATGAAGAGCTATGTGTAATGTTAGCCTTCTCTAGAATAATGATACATAGGTGATGATCAACCATCGTAAGGTAGTCTATTGAAATTAATCCAAACCAAAAATATAACCCATTCTAAAAGTGTTTATGGTTGAGCACACATTGTTAAGGTTCGAAGAAATAAAATCTTGGGGCCATCATACCACACAAGCCTCGAATATAAAAGAAAAGAAAGAGGTGAACAACATACACCAAAAAAATGAGATCATTCAAATCCTTTTAGGTCACATAGACATTGCCATGATCAATATAAATCCCACATAGTCTTATTGATGAAAATTTCTAGATTCCAACAATCCTAACCCAAGAAGACTACTAGAACATAAAAATTAAGGATTTTGAATGATATCTCCAATTAATATTTTTAGTTTAATTTCACCCATTTATACTTAGGCAACTCACAAAATATGTGAAATTGGTCCATTCTAAAATTATCTATAACTTATACTACTTTTTATTGCAATTATTTGTTCATTTACTATATTTCAGACCTAATTAAAACTTTTTATTATTTATAACTTGAAATGCATTATTAATGTTATTTTATGCTTGTGGTGTAAAATAGTTAATGTTTTTTGGTGGACCTATAAATTGGTGACTGCATTGCTCCTTAAATATTAAATTCATATGTTTCTTACTAAAATATTATGGGAATAACAAAAGATTTCTTAAAAAATTAATCCACATGAAATTAGATCCTATGTAACCTTTGGTTGATGTTTCCAACCAATGGCATGCACTATTGTCCCCTTCTTTGATTTCAAGCTATCACCATTGATACTTTTTATAATGATTATTACCATTCACTCCTTTAAGATTCCAATTTGAATCCATACATTATACTTTCCTAATATCCTCTAACCTTACATTTTAATTTATTTACACTATTTTTTTAATTCTCCTTAACTAATTTGTAGGTATGACATCAATTGTCTTTCCCTAACTGTTAGATGACAAGTTTGTTTACCTTAAATGTTCATTGACCTATAAAACACTTTCATTGATAAAAGTTTTTATTAGATTCAGAAAAAAGATGGGATTATGGCTCTCAGGGGCCATACAATGAAAGATACATCGTGAGAGCACCCAACAATAAACAGAAAGGAGAAACAAGACCACAGCTGGAGTTAAACAGAATTAACTCGAAAAAGGACCAGGACCTCAAAAGATAACCAAGGAAGAAACAAGTCTTCCTCCAAGATGGTAACAGTCCATGAATAATCACCACGTAACCCTTCTGGGTAGCATCATGTGCCACTCCTCATCATGATCGCCAACGCACCCAAAATTCTCCTTGATGTAGTATTTATATTTCTCTCCCTTCTAGAAAGCCAAAACCCTGAGGGAATCCAGATTTATTTGGGCCTTAGACTTTTGGGTCTTCAAATTAACTTCCTTTTTGAACTCTAGAACCACCTCCAACTTACCCATCAAGGTATCCAACATAGCCCTTTTTTTAAACAATAGATTTGATATTATTGGATTTGTTCTGAGTCTTTAGGGATCTATTATGCTTATCGTAATACACCCATCACTCCTGTTCATACAAAACCTCTCTATCCAGCAATATCTTTGTCAAGACATGAGACAACAATACATAAAGATTTGTAGAATCCTTTGATTCATAGCTAGACCCATCCTCATCTTTTGTTCTTTCATATGCCACATCGTCATCACTACTATCTTCCAAATCTGAGGGCGCAGAAAGGGGTTCCTTCTTGTTTGTTATCTGACCCTTTGAGTGATTAGGGGAAGTTGGAGAAGAAGTCACACCAACCCCAACCACCACCATCGCAACATTTTCAAAGTCCAATTCACTAGTTTTCAAATCACCTCCCATAGGGGGCAGGGTAACAAGGATATTGTTTGATGTAGGCTCCAATTCCTCATTTGGGAAGACAAAAAATCTTGCATTGTTACCCAAAACAAAAGAAAAAGGCCTCAGCTCTAAGGAGATCCATAGATTAGCCACGCAGAAAGTCTTCTCGTTGCAACCCATATCGTCAGGCAAGAGTCCTACTCTAGGAGACATTGAAGAAAATGTGGATCCACCTACCTCTAAACCTGCCTTAACGTGCGCCATCTCACCCATTTACAATGCATAATCCTTTGGAGAAAAAACTTGGGGATATGATATCACATAGGCCTTATCGACCCCAACACAAACAAGAGCTTTCAATCTCCATTCTGAAGGTGATCTAGAGCAAGAGCCATCGTTGTGGTCAACAGATCTATATTTTCCACAAAAATAGGGGAGTGTTCATACAAAATGTCTTGTTCCAAAAAATCATATTTTTGGAGACATGAAGTGGGAGAGAAACATGAAATTTCTTTTTCCTCTTTCTCACAATTTGGACCTATTTTGTCTGCCTCCATAATGGCTTCATCAATCAAATCAGCCCCTTCAAATAAAAGCAAAAATGTATCAATAATGCTTCCTTCTTCTAATGGCTTCAAACATGATTTAATCTTTTGCATTTTCTCCTCTTCAATGGGGTTTGGAGTTGGGTTTTCCTCCTCCATAATGACTGATTTTGCAGTGTAAATTGGATTAGCATTTTCTTTGGGCAAAGTGCCAACATGGACACCCAACTCATCACCAACAAACTGCTGATTCTTTTCCTCTTGTTCTTGTTTTTTTTCTAGCTACAAACTCAGCCTCAACCACCACTATTTCTTCAACTCCAACTTCCTCTTTTGGCTTCACCATCAAGGGGATTTTTGTAATCCCGAATTTGAGAGCCCAACTCTTCAGATTGTCTGTCATTTCTTTTCTGTTGGGCTCCTCTTCTTACTATTCTCGTTGACTAGTTTTTTTATTTTCATCTTCCCAACATGGATTTGGGAATGCAAGAGGATGGATGGGTTGTGGTTTAACTGATTTTTAAATTATTTGTGGTGGTGGAGGAGGTAGAACCTCTTGTTTCTTTGGAGGGAATGGAATTTCTTTTAGCTCTTGTGGAGGGGATGGATGTTTGGAAGGGAAAAGGACAGAAGAATTGAGATAAGGTGGAAGACTAGGGGATGGAGAAATGGAATCAACACTTGGGGTAGCATGGGCTGGATTTGGAATTTGGCATTCAAAATGAGATGGTGTTGCTTGAGGAATGGAAAGAGAAAAACCATATGATGCTATAGAACTTACCCATTGACAAGGTTACTAAACACCAAGTTTATAGGCCTCTATCTCCAATGTCCATTGTGCAAGTTGGGGCAACATCTCAATCATGAAGTCCAGCTTCTCTTGAGGGCTATAATCAAGTGACTTCTTGCAATCTTCTGAAAGAATCCCGAGCTCTGATCACCTTTAGAAATATTAATAATTAAAAATACTTGATATATTTTGAAAACCCTAGGCCTGGGGAAAGATTTGGTAGGAAGAATAAATAGGATACATGAATTACTGGAGAAAACAAACCAAAACATAGACAAAAAGAAATAAAACAAAATAAAAGAAGGTGCGGGCAATTGCTCGAAAATTGTCTCCAATTAGTTGATGTGTAAAAAATCTCCCCCCTAGGTGAATGTTCTATTGTAATAATGATGGGGTGAAGTACTTTATATAACCTAAATCCTCCAATTTTAGCTCAATCTATTTTTAAAATAACTTTATTTATTTAATAAATAAATAAATAAAATTCTCTCAGATAAAACCGGGTGAAGGGATAGAGTGAGTTTTAGCATGTGGGTATTTGGCGAATTTGGATTTTATGACTCTCTGGGGTTACCTTGGAGCAATGCAAACAATTACAAGAAAAACAAACACAAAACGACCTATTACTTTGAAAAGAATGATTTTTTTTTTAAATGGGTAGTTCCAAGTTTTAGGGTGAAATCTCAAGGACACCAGTTGGCTCCATCTATGGACATCTTTACCTCTGTCAAAATGAAAGGAGTGAAGATGATATCCCAAAATCTCTATTTTTATGTCTTGTCCATTGGGTTCGGGGTCAGGACATAACAATAAAACAAAACAAAAAGAAAAGGAAAGAAAACAAAAAAAAAATTATTTATATACAAACAGGTTTTACCTTTGTATCTTAGTTCTTGAACAACTTCATATGCTACCCGTTGAAAGGCAGTGGTAACTCAATTCCATCCTGGTAGGAAAGGAGGAAATTATCCATTCTGAAATCTCTCTTGATCATGAAAGGCCCTTTGTAGAGTGAATGAAATTTGTTGTGCATGCCCTTCGGTTCATGTCTCTTGTCCCACTAGAGTACCCAGTCTCCAATTTTGAACTTCCTTTCGCTGGCCTTTTTGTCAAATACCTTAGGTAAGTCCTTATCAACTTTATGTTGTGGTGGCTCATCCTTTCTTCTCTCTGTGGTGAGTAAGTTTTCATCAACTTCCTCCGTTCCCATATTTATCGACTACAATTCTGAGGAAGAACTATCACCATATTCTTTGTTCTTATTCAGGTACCGATTATGCTTATCGAAAGCCTCCAATAAGGAAACTAAACCCTTGGGGATTTTTTTACCTTTTGGTTGGGTTATTCCACTACTATCATCATAACCTAGATTAGATTTTCCTATGACTGTTTGTCATGGTGGTGGTTTACTCCCGTCAACATACACCCTATCAAAGTTGTCTTGTTCTAGACATGAGGATGTTTGTTTGTCATTATTGAAAGTTTTCCACTATTCAACAATATCAGGGATTTTCGAATTGATTAATGTAATCCTTGATTGATCATGTTTGTCTTAAATTTTCTAATTGGCTTAAGTAATTATTTAACACACCAAAACTATAATGCAATTGAAACTTTTTGGTAAAGACTATCCATGTAGCATTGAGACCACTATTTTTCCTATGAGCACAGAGCCATTGATACCAGATGAATTGGTCAGGTTCGAGATACAAGGATGCCATGGGCACCTTTTTTCTTGATGGAATCTGATGTGCATCAAAGAAATTATCCATTTGGTTAATATAATTGAGTGGACCATTTCCATCAAACTTATGCATTTCCATTTTCAGAATCATGCTACGGGCCTGCAGAGTATTTAGATTGGGTATGCTCAAAGATCCACCCTGGCTAGTTTGTCCATTACTTTGACTTGAAGATCCACCTTGGTTGATATGAGTATGATTGAATTGTGGCTATTTTAGAAGAATAAGATGACCCTTTATATTTGTACTGAATTGTTGCATGAAATCATCTAATCTTTGTCCAATATTTTCTACATCTTTTTTGCTGCCCATCTTAGACTCTAGGTTTTGCAGATCAATCTCAAGTTGTCTTACCTTATGGTGTGTTAAAGTAAACCATAGCCCTAAATAATCTATAGTTACCCCTTCCGAATACAAATCCTCAACTATTATTTTATCCTTATCTAGAGAATTACTTGGAGTGGTGATATTTTTTCCTCTTGTGGAGGGCCCTGCCATGATGCCCAAAAATAATAGGATTTAGGGATCAAGGTAAAAATTTAGGGTTTGGGATTTTGATAATAATTCACCCAAATATGAGAAATCACAAAGAGCTGACTCAAAATAATTTTTTCTCCTCTTTCCAAAAATGTAAAGAACTTGGAAAAATTCCACAGTTTTCGGCCTATAGAGCAAATTTAGTAAAAACCCTAAAATTGTTATAACTTTTGTGAAACAAGTCAAAAAAATAAAATTTGGAAGGATCTTACTTAACTGATTTCAGAACACCACCAAAATAATTACATAAAAAATCGCTACCAATTGGAGATATAGTTGAATCTTCACAATTAGGGTTTTGATGCAGTTCTGGGTGAGATCAAGCTCTGATACCTCTTGTAATGAAATTACTTGGATAAATTTGAATATCAACAACAATATAACACCAAAGAACACAAGGTTGTAGATAAATGATCACAATATGCTAGTAGAATAGCTTAGCCACTTTGAGGGGCCAACCTCCAAACCATACAATAAGACTCAAATGCTCAATATGATGATCAACTACTACCTACTAACTTTTGTATATACATTTCATATGTCATGGCCATCACCAATGCCAACCCACTAATGATAATATAACACATATGAAATAGATACATCATGATAAGAAGTTATGATAGCCACAAGTCAGCCATACACATCCAATGTAAGATACAAGATTAAGAGTGTAACATGTCATGTGTATGCACATCACATATTTTACAATAAGTAGTTACTTTTGCTTGCTTAGCATGATGAAGTAGGGGTCAATTCCATGCATCATGACCTCCTTCACATATTTCATAAGCTAAAAGCACAACTTTCAAATTTGTGTGGGTAAGTATTCTTGTTATGACCTTCTACCTCACAATCAACACACCATATTCCACCACACATTTATCTTGTGTTGTTTGTTGTCAATTTCTCCAAATGGGTGGCCATGAAGGTGATTTGTGCTTCCATAAATGGGTTGAGCCCATATCAATACTACCAAATTCTTTAGTGTGCAATGTTGCTTCTAGAGCTTCCTCGGGGTCTATATAAGTCTCGTGCAAAAGGGCATACCTAAATGACATTAACAGTGCGCTTACAAACCATTGCACATGCTTTGTTGGATGTATCTCATATGAAATTTAGAAAATGAGCACCTTGAACCATGTGTCATAAGCACACACACTCTCTATTATTTTTTGCTTGGTTTATTTAAGGGTTGAGACATTTTATTGCTCATGCAGACACCCATAATTACACCCAAGTAATTTAAATACTTAAATTGCGCTAATTATCTCCTTTCCCGCAAATTGGCGACATTTCATCAAAAGAGCTCATCTTCTCTCCTATCATCGTTAATTAATTACACTACACTAATTAATTAAATCGCCTATCCAACAAATATCCTAATTAACGACCTTCCGTTAATTAACCTCCCCTACTATCTAGACTAATTAATTATTATTAAATAATTAGCACCCCCTTTCATTTAACCAATAAATAAATATTCAATTGATTTAATCCCCTTCTGTAGTCTAAATCGTGCTAGTATTCCTCTAAAAGCTTTTATAAGCTTGCACATCTATTAATTAAATCACCTTGATTAATTAAAAGGCCCCCCTTTATCCACATGAGTCACTAAAGGACAAACTAAACCCTCCTAAAGTTAACTCAACCCTATCTAAACCCCGCCTTATCCACAACTAACTCAACATCCCTATTATCCCACATACAAAGGGATGTAGTGATTCCTTTATCCATTGGGCTATATAAAGAGCCCTCCTCCTACCCTTACACTTACACCTAAATTCCTTGAGAAGAAAAAAGCAAAGCATATAGCAAATAGACTAAAATATTTCCTTTGTTATTCTTGAGAATTCATCACTTGAAGAGTTAAGCCTCTTTTTCTAGCCAAAGTACTTGGGTCATATGGGAGGTGTCAAAAGGGTCTTGTAGCCCAAATTTGATAAGCTCTCATTCCTAGGTTCTTGGATCTCAAAAACAACCACTTTGATTGCCATGGAGCCTACATAGGTCCATTTAATTTTGTTGTTAATCAAAAGAGTAGAAGTTCTTGACAAATTTGCATGCTTAGTTTGATTTATGCTTTGAAGTTTTAAATGCAAATAATGTTATTGTCTAACCTTGTTTAGCTCTTATCTTGATGGTGCTTTAGACTTTGCTCTAACTTTGTTAATTAAAGACTGCTAGGTGTTAGTTTTTATTTTCATTAACTTAGCTTAAGCACAAAACTATACACAAATTTGGCACGCCCAATGGGACCTAGTCCCTTGGCATTTTCGTTTAAATTCTATTGTTTTTGGCTAACTTTTGATATGCACATATAGTAATTAATTTCTATTTTCTTAGAATTTTTGCTAATATTATATGTGTAAGTTTTTGTTTACATAGCCATCATTTTAATGGGTTGTTGCCATTTTTAAAACTAACTTGCTAAAATTTGAAGTATTGTGAGATTTTTTTGTGTGTTTTATACTATGTTTTGGTTGCAAGAGTGGCACAAGTGCACTAACAGGAGCGCAGACACAATTATGGTGGCGCAGGCACCTCTCAGGTGGCATAGGCACACTGTCGGAGGCTGAAACTCTGTCTATTGACCTTGGTATAGGCGCACTTAACCCCGGCACACGTACCCTAACCAGGGTGTAGGTGCATTAACTCTGAGTGCAAAAGTCATTTTGTATTGTAGCTTCACTACAATGCAAAACCTGTCAGACCAGCGCAAACACCCAAACCTAGGCGCACATGCTTTTTCTGGTGCGCACACACACGTTTCTGGTGGCGTACAGCACGTTCTGTCAGAATTTGATATTGTTTTAATTAGCGGTGGCACACACACTTTTCCAGTGGTGGCACACACGCTTTTCTGGTAGCGCAAGCGCTCTATACGAATCTAATCCTTATTTTTCTCAGAGGTGGCGCATACGTATTTTTGGTGGCGCATACGCCTCTCAGGTGGTGCAAGTACACTATAAGTCAGAAAAACACAGAGTAGCGCATCCGCCCTAACCCACGCATAGATGCCAAAACAAGGGCGTAGGTTTTTTTTTGTTTTCTTGAGATTAATGTGTTAGGGTGTTAACTTTATTACAGGTTTTATCTAATTAAATACTCATTTTTACAGGGTGTTTTTACATGCTTTTACTTGATTAGATAAATTTTGTATGCTTGTTTACGAGAATAAGATCATGTATGCTCTTCCCTCGCATCCCTTAGGGTGATCTTGGGAATCAGAAATGATTCTTAAGTCTTTTTTATGCTTTGAAATTGTTAGGATTATTTAAATTGGAATGGGTTAACTTGGTGAGTTTGAATTGAAGTGTTTTTCCATTTGATATCTTTTCGGATTTTGGAAACATCACGTATGATCTTCTCTTGCGTCCTTCGGACGATCTTGAGAATAAAAAATGATGTTTACTCTTTTGATGGAAAACTACTAAACCCGTAGTACAGGACCAAAACACCACTGTTTGTCAAAGAAAGAAGGAATTGAAACAAAGTCAAAAAAATTACTAATACAGTTGTCATACCGGTTGCCAAAAGGTGTTCAAGCAAACCACACCTAATTAAAAAAGATAAAAAGAACAACATATTCAAAACATTGTATTGCAGGTTTCAGAAAAGGGTACGTCCATATCCACTCAACTAGAACATAACCCCTTTGGCATAACGCCTTAAGCTTCAACAATGGGGGTGGTTCCAGGAACCCCAAAGTAGTCCATGCAAGAGGGAACCTTGTGGATGAAACAGGAAGTGCTCCACACTACCTACTTGACTAGTGATTCCTTTGTGAGATAGTGTTACCGGTTGTCCATATGGCAGACCCCAGTGATAGTACACGTAGGCGCACTAGTTGCCTACTGTTCTTGAAGGGGGTAAAGTAAAGATGAGATACTCTCAAGACTAGTCAGTGGGACTATTTGGGTAAATCACGCTCGCTTAAGATAACTTTATAACACCTAGGACAAGAGAACCACCTAGGAAGTTATTCTTTGGCTAGGAGCCCACTTTAACCACTCTAAAAACAAGTGTTGAGTTATGAGCCATCTTTTTCATCACGATACGTGTGATGTGTTACTTTCGCTTAGTTTTTTCACTTGCCATAGGGCGAGGTGAAACTCTGCCAAAGTGAAGCTAGTATTTTTCATCCCCATTTTTTGATCTACTTCCTTCACGTTCTTTTGAAACTTTGTTGATCAAAAGAAAGGTGATTACCTTTGTGTTACCAATCGATTGTTTCTGCCACTTTTTTGTCCGTTTACGCCCATCCATGTTTGCGGCTTGGGTAAGTTAAACGTCTAAAGTGTGCGGAGGCATATTCATATCATTGGTGGCCTTTGTGATCTTGATACGCATGTCAGGATCGTCATTGTAGTTAGGCATGGTTCTTCATCTTGAAATTCCTTAGAAAGGTTACCTTGTTTGTATTGTATCACTACAATTTTGGTATTTACGTCTTGTTTCTTGTGAACTTGACCTAAATATCTATATTATAAGGTTAAGATACACACATTTTAACAATTCCTAGTTATACTCTAAGCTTTTAGTTCAACTCTATTATTACCTTGATTTTTAAGAGTGCTACATGTTACCACTTGTGCGTGTTATATCAATATCATCTTGATATCAATACCTTACTTTCTTACAAATTTTGGTTAACATATCTTGGTGACATTGTTGTGTCACTCACAAATTGTAATTGGGACTTTTTGAGATATAGGTCCTAATCAAATTTGAGCTTGCTTCTAGTATACCTTGTTATGAGGTCACATTAACTTATTGTAGTTACTTATGTCTTGTTAATTCTTTTGAAGCTTGGCATAAGTGCGAACATCTTGTTAATTATCTTACGATACCAAACTGATTTGTTGAAACACAGTCTTAGGAAGTATTTCATTCATTTGACGGGCTTAGATACCAAATATTTGTGTCATTGTCGATTCATCAGTCTATCACATTGGTATTCTCACATTGTTATTCATTCATATTCTTGGCATTCATCTTGCATTTCACTTAGGCGTGAATAGAAATTTTTGAGCACATTTATAACTTACCCTAGTGAAACCACTATAAATCATGGATCCCAAAACACGATTAGGACTCAAGAAACAAACATATGAGGAAAAACAAGCGCAAGCTTGGGAAGCCTGAAACAGATAAGGGTCAAACCCTTTCATTAGACATGATATAGGGCCTCTTTTTCTGTATGGAAAAAGAGATAGAAGATATGGTCAATCATAGTGGTGATGAATTAGGATCCCCACACGCAGAGATTGAATTTGACCCTACTTTATTAGACGAGTTTATTTTTAGAAATAAGGATAGGGTGCTAGCGTGGGTTTGTAGAATTAAGGGACCAAAATGCCCACTGAAAATGAGACAATCCCACCCGCGAACAATGCTAATGAAGAAGAGCAAACCCTTATCAACATGGAGGATATTTTGATGCATGGGCATGCTTCTACCTCCAACACAGGAAATGATAAAGTAGTGGGACATAGAATACCCTTTATCAAAGTGCCACATAAAAACAAGTCAGGACATGAGAATGTTGAAGAACCTCCACAATACAAGGAAGAGGAGGAGCCTTTAGAAGAAGAAAATACCATTCAACAACATATTAGTAACCTAAGCCGGACAATTAGCTTTGCTAACCTCTCATGTACAAAAGGAAGCAAGCAAAAATGTTCAAAAGTCAAGGCCTAATGTTAAAATCAATGAACTCCATAGAGAAAATCAAGGAGAAGACGATGTGGAGTATCATCGAATATATATCCCTTCTTCTCCCACTAAAGAACAATTTCTTGCACAAGAGGTACAGTCTATGAAAACAACATTTGCAAGCCTTCAAGAGAGCAATATGGGGAGCATTAGAAAGTATCAATAT
This sequence comes from Taxus chinensis, assembly GCA_019776745.2. NCBI lineage: Eukaryota > Viridiplantae > Streptophyta > Pinopsida > Cupressales > Taxaceae > Taxus > Taxus chinensis. The sequence continues at coordinate 697,184,932 of CM034150.1, forward strand.
GAAGAATTATGTCCCTATCCTTTTGAAAAGACTATGACCCTTCAACCTTTTCTTAAGAAATTTGACATGCCAAAATTCAAAAAATATAAAGGGAAGGGAGATCCACGGGATCATGTCAAATATTTCTATATGGCATGTCAAGAGGTGTCCTATAGTGATAATTATCTCATACGACTATTTCCCAAGAGTCTAGGAGGTCAAGTCTTGGAGTGGTTTACACGTTTACCCTCGGGGATCAATTTTCACTTGGCGAGAATTGGCTAGAAAGGTTTGTGTGCATCACTTCTCATACAATATAGAGAGTGATGTCACCATGGTAGATTTATGTGGTGCACCAAACAATGCCCTAATGAGACTTTTGCTAGCTTCTTTGTAACGGTGGAGAGGGATAGCTAGCCACTTCGCCTGTGCTTTCACTAAAAATAGCTGGTAAGATATTTTTGTACCCAACCTAAATCCGGGCATAGCCTTCCACCTCCAAATGAATTGTGTTCGCACTTTTGAGAAGGTCATTGAAAAAGGGGTTCAAATAAAGAAATATCTCATTGCCAAAGGAAATATCAAGTCCCAATCTAGAGATAATCAAAATGTTAAACCCACAGAGAAGTTGAAGGTATTTAACAAAAACAAAAATGTGGTAGGAGACAGGATCACTGATTCCAAACGTGTACAAGTGGTTCAAACTGGTCAACCTTTTAAACTGACCAAAGGACCCATTCAACCACCACCCAAGAGGAGAATGTTCACCCCCCTCAATGAACATTTGTTGGTTATATTAAAACAATTGGATGCAGATCACATGGTGACATATCCTACGACACAACCATTTAATGACAATGCTCCAACACCGTCATGGTACAAGGAGCATGAATATTGCAAAATGCATCATGTTAAGGGACATAAGATAGACAAATTTATGTGACTTCGTCACTATATCCAAGACCTCATAAAAAATGGGGAGATAGAGGTGGAAAACCCAGAGAAAACTCAAACACCCAACGAAAAGATGGGGATATATAAAGAGTCATTCCCCAAACATGATAAATTAGAAAACTCAAAGTCGAATCGGGGAGAATCATCCCACGGTTATAAAGCAGTGAATTACTCATACACCAAAAAAGACAACAATCATTATGATTCGCTTATTGGATGTATTCGCTCTCCTACTGACCATGTCAACACCATTCAAATCAAGGGAAAGGATTGCACTGCGATAACAAGACATGCCCACCTCGTGATTCCGGAACCTTCTCCATCAACCCCACAAAATGGTAAGTATAACCTCTTAGAGCAACTTGAGAAAACATCTGCTAAGATTTTGATCTTAGATCTTCTTAAGATATCAAATGTACACAAAGACATTCTATACCAAACTCTTCAGGGGCCAGGAGTGCCATTAGAGGTAGATCCTACACGTCTTCAAGCCATAGTAGCAAATCATCGTACCAAATGAACACATTGCCTTCAATCATACGGAGATCCCTATTGAAAATCCAACGCATAATCTTCCTTTATATATTGAGGTAGTTGTTACCCACAGAAAGATCAAACGAGTGCTTGTGGACAACGGATCAGGGTTGAACATATGCATGCTAAAGTTGGTTAAGCAGATAGGACCTACTGAAACATATCTTGAGTCAAACATGATCACTATCACTGCTTACGACAATGCGAAGAGGGAGTCAGCAGGCACAATCACATTGCCCATGGAGGTGGGTCCCACTTGCCATCAAATAAAGTTTCATGTCCTAGACTCGAAACTTCCGTATAATATGCTTCTAGGCCGACCATGGATTCATGCCCTGCAGGTCATGCCATTGACGTTCCATCAATGCATTAAATTGAAGCATGAGGGACACACCATTACAATACAAGGATATTCAGAGCCCTTTGCTCATTGCAGAGCTCTCAATAGTTTGACACGTAAGGGCACATACGCATGTCCCTCCACTGATATAGTTGTCTCTCTCTAATTTGAGGCCATGGAATCTCGGATAGGTTCAGATTCTCTCAGTTCTTGCACCCATGGTGCGTCTACATCAACCTCTCCTTTTGTTATGATCCTCATGTGTGGATTTCACTAATGCCTTGAGGTTTTGGTGTATTGTTATGAACCTTCAAGATAGCTAATGAAGATCAACAAAAGATGGCTTTTACAACTCCTTGGGGTACCTTCTACTATCAGGTAATGCCGTTTGGGCTTAAAAACACAGGAGATACTTATCAAAGGGAAATGACGGTAAATTTTCCATGATATGATCCATGATATCATGGAAGAATATGTGGATGACATCCTCAAAAAATCTAAGACTAGAGAGGATCACCCTATTATTTTACGGCGTATATTTGAGCACTTATGAGAGTACAGAGGTTTGGCTGAACCCAAAGAAATGCATGTGTTTGGCGTGTTATCAAGGAAAATTATTGGGTTTCATTGTATCAAGAAGGGGAATTGAGGTAGACCCTGCTAAAGTATCTGCTATTACTTAGATGCCTCCTCCTAAGAACATTAAGCAATTACACAGCTTACAAGGAAAAATACAGGCTATTTGCCGCTTCATCTCCCAGCTTGCAGATAAGTGTCATTTGCTCACCCATCTACTTAAAAAGGATGTCACCTTCATTTGGGGACTCGAGAAGCAACAAGCCTTCACCTTTCTTAAACAATACTTGGCCAATCTGCCTGTCCTCATGTTCCTCTAACTCCTGGTGAGCCGCTCCTGCTTTATATCTCTGCTATGTAATTTGTCTATTGGTGCGTCTTCTCACCCAATATGACCTTGGTCATAATTAAAATGTGGTGTACTACCTCAGTCACACTCTCATCGCTTATGAGCTCAAATATCCCCAAATTGAAAAGGCTTATTTGGCTATGTGGTTTTTACCTTTCAAAAAATTTACCATTATCTATTGAATACCAAAACCAAGCTTATATCCGAAGTTCACCAGCTCAATTACTTGCTGGCTAAACCCACCCTCACAGGTAGAATGGATAATTGGATCATTCTACTAAGTGAATTTGACATAGAATTTGTGCATCAGAAGTCGGTTAAGGGACAAGTACTCGCAGATCAATTAATAGAAGCACCTTTGCAAGGCACTGAATCTTTGAATCTGGATTTGCTCAGATGCCTCATTAATGTACATTGAAGAATCTATCATATGGTAGATACACTTTGATAAGTCCTTTAATTTTCATGGTTCAGGAGTAGGTGTTGTCCTCATTACTCCTTTTGGTGACCCTATACCACAGGGTTTTCACCTGGGTTTTACTTGCACAAACAATATCACAGAGTATGAGGCACTTATCACAGGGATGAAGCTCGCTATCAAATGGTAAATCCATCATGTCAAGGTTGTGGGTGATTCTTGGTTAATTATCAAGAAATTTAATGATGAATACAAGGTTAAGGATGAAAAATCTCATACCTTACAAAAAGTTGGTAAAAACTCTAAAGGATTATTTTGTGCGCATCACATTTGAGTAGATCCCAAGAGCACAAAACAGATCAGTAGATGCTATGGCAATAGTGAGTTCTATGCTTCGTATTCTCGCTAGGGAATAATGGCATGCCGTTGTTTGTGGAAAATTTACGTTAACCCGCGTATGACATGCCAGAATCCTGTCTAGCTTGTGATGTTGTTGGTCCCCAATTCCCCATGGTATGAGCCCATCTTTACCTATCTCAAAGACAACATGTTCCCTCCTATCATCTCCCGTTCTGAGAAATAAATCCTAATTCACCAAATAGCCCGCTATACCCTTTTAGGAGGTACGCTTTATTGTCGTGGCTATGATGGGAATTTGCTACGTTGTCTCAATATGACAGGGTCGATCCAAGTGATCAAGGAAGTACATGAAGGGTTGTGCGGAGCACATACTAATGGAATGGTTTTGGCTAATAAATTGTTAAGAGTAGGCTACTATTGGCCTACCATAGAAACTAACTTTTGTAACTATGTCAGAAAATGTGTACTTTGTCAGAAGTATGAAAATTTCATCCATATTCCATCATAACCATTGCAACCCATCACTACCCCATGGCCATTTTCTAAATGGGGACTTGACTTGATAGGGAAGCTTACCCCTACCTCATCTGATGGTCATACCCACATCATCACGGCTACTGAATACTTTACCAAGTGGGTGGAAGTTGTCCCCTTAACCTATGTAACAGGAGCTCAGATTTCCAAATTCATCATGAATCATATCATTGCTGGTATGGCATTCCTACAGCCATTGTTACTAATAATGGAAATTCATTCAAGAATAAAACTATAAAGGGTCTCTGTCAGCAGTTCCAAATCAGGTTAAAATAGTCTACACCATATTATCCCCAAGGTAATGGACAGGCCGAGGCCAAAAATAAGACTTTGGTGCAAATAATAGAGAAAATGGTAAGTAAAATAGGTCATAATTGGCATTTGCAAATCCACCCAGCTCTTTGGGCTTACAAGACCTCTATTCACACTCCTATGGGTGCGACGCCATATTCTCTAGTATTTGGGATGGAATCTATCATCCCACTAGAAATTGAGCTTCCTTCCCTAAGAATCTCTCTTAGGATTATCTGGATAAAGATGAAGATTACCGAGGTGGCTAGACTGGCTGAGTTAGAGCTCCTAGACGAGAAGTGCATCCATGCCCTTAATCACCTCAAAGTGTATCCAGAACAGAGTCTCCAGAAATTACAACAAGAGAATCATACCTCGCCAGTTTGAGGTTGGTGATTTGGTCATGAAGGAGAATCAGTTCAACACAAGGGCAGAATGAGAAAATAAAGGAAAGTTTGAACCACATTGGTTAGGACCCTATGTTATTGTGGCCAAGTATGGCATAGGGGCATACAAACTTGCTCACCCCAATGGTGATGAGCTCCATGAGCCCATGAATGCCATGCATCTTAAGCGGTTCTATGCTTAAACATGGCACAAAATCAAGAAAAGCAAAAAAATAAAAAACATGGTAATAATAATACAAAATACAAAAAAATCAATAGAAAAAGAAAAAGAGAAAAACAGGTCATCCATAAGTGAAAACCACACAATTGTGGTGCTTTGGATAAGTCCTTGGGTGAAAACTGGTTTCTGGCACCTTGGGAGGATTCGTTATTCACAAGCATCTTGCATCTGAAGGGTATTTCTACTTATCCTAGGGCTAGTTCCACGTCTACCTACTGAGATTCCCTGTGGGCCCAATCCTGTCAAGCCTTGATCCGGATTTGTCTCCTTTTATTCAGTCTATGAGGGGCATGGTTTTGGCCTATTCCCCATCTTACGTTGGGGGCATTTCTATGACTTCACCTTCCTGTGTATAAGCACATGGCATTTGCCCTTGTATATTCCCCATCTAACGCTGGGGGCATCCACGCTTTCTTAGTTACTTGTGCATAGCTCTAGAAAACCGTTAGAAAAACGCAAAAACAATAGAAAATTATTTCTCGCAAAAAATGCAAAAACAATAGAAAATTGTTTCACAAAACACAAAAATAATAAAAAATATGTTTCACAAAACATTCAAAAACAATAGAAAATTGTTTCACAAAACACAAAGACAATAGAAAAATGTTTCACATAAATCAAAAAGCAATAGAAAATTTTTGCATGAAAAAACAAATCTTACAAAAAGTATTTACTTACGTTTACTTGCATTGTCTTGTTTCTTGCTTTGCTTGTTTGTACATTTGTGTTGTTTGTTGCTTGGGCATACTTTGTTAGGATTCATCTTTTCTTGATTAGATTAGATTTATTCTTACTTGTGCATATTGAGGTATGTTTTTGCATGCTAGTGAATCATGGTACATTGTTGTATTTGTTCATTATGTTCGTTATGGGCATTTGATTGTGTTTGCTTGTTGCATGTGTATTGTTTTGTTATCACATCATCACATTACCATCAATATCATCATATCTAACATCATCTATACATCATATATCATGAAAAAACTAAGTATACATCATACATGAATGCTAAGCTAATCATCACATATTGTATCATCAAATGGGGGCAAGAGGGATCACAAATATCAAAATCTATCCCCCCCCCTGCACCCATATCATCATATCATCCCGTCCACTAAGTATGGTACATCATATAAACAAACACATTTGATATATTCTACAAGATCAATCATCTAGAAATAAAAAACACATGTGATACATCAACAAAATCATGATACATGTACATGTGAAATCAAATCAACTAACATCATAAACACATTCTATCTATCCATATACTCAATCAAGAAGTAACAAAAATGTCCATCTCATAAACACATATGTCATGGTTAAAAATGTCCATATAATACATGTGTGTGTATCTGTGTAAAAAATGATAGATATCCATAAGTTGTAGTACATCAAAAATGCCTTCATCTAAGGTGTACAAAAAGATGATACATCTATCAAAGAATAACTCAGAGGCAGTATCAAAATTTCTATACATAAAAAATGCCTTCATCTGAGGCATGTATCAAAATGATGATACATCTATCAAAGAATAAAGGCCTTCATCAAGAGGCATATATGTCAATACAATACAATCAAGGCTGACTCGAGCCCTCAAAGGGGGTGGCTGGTCTGTCTCGTGGTGGTGGCATAGCGAGAACATCACTCGGTTGCCCTAGACTGTCCTCGTGGCTGCTCCACTGAGGCCTGAGGCCTCTCCGATAATCTGGTTCCCTCTGCTGGACTGCTGGCTGTAGGAAGGTGCCTGTCTGCTCTATCTGAGAACTACCTCAAATTATAAAGATCTGTAATAAGAGGCTCTGCCCTCATGGCTATAGCCAGATCTTTGTGTGTCTGGGCAGTCACCATGTGGTACCATCTGTGCGTCGGTAAGACGTTATCTCTGCTGAAGCTCGGGCAAGCTCGGCCTGGCCCACTATGCGCTCTCCTCTGAGCCTATCTCAGCTCTAATATCACGGGTTGTAGCTGGGCCTATGTCTGCTGATATAGGCTCATCATCTGAGCCATTTGCAAGGCCATCTGTCATATCTGCTAAAAGTGCACAACACTATCACCTCCCGGGCCTAGCCTGGGCCTGAGCCTGATCTCGCTCTGTTGATACTATCAAAATATGAGTCTGAGCCTGATCTCACTCAGCTATTCACTATCACACTCAGGGCTCGGGCCTCGTCTCTCTATGCTCTGGCCTGGTCTCTCTCTGCTAGAGCTTGCTATAACTATTGATGTAGGGTGGCTGTCTGTGCCACTAGTTGTGCCACCAGGACCGGTCCCTGTGGCGCTCTGGATAACTGACCCTGCTCTAGAACTTGGGGCCTAGAAGGCTATGTAGATGCCTGTCCTAGACCCTGTGGCCTCGGTCCCGTGTACCTATGTGGTACCCTACTCATCATGGGGTAATCCATCAAATGGATCCTCTGGGTCATGACCTGCTGCACCCTCTCTCTGATCACCACCATGCCAAATCTCTCTCGGTGGTCTGGCACCTGTTGCCTAGGCCTCCTCTGGGATAGTCAGACATCGAGGTAAAATAGTCACATACCACATCTAGTAATCCGCGAGTAGTCCCTGGATCTCTAGTCTGTAGCGCTGGGTCCCATACCTGTGGGGCCACCTATAAGAAACTGGCCCTAGCTTAGGTCACTTGTATACGCGGCCCCATGGTCTACCTCTCCGAGTCTCTACGGGCATACCATATGTCGGGCTGCGGAACCCCCTGTACCATGCCTAGTTGTCGTTGGCATCTGTCGACCCTGTATAGCTCGATGATATAGCTCCGACTGCCAAGGAGAAAATAATCTACTATGCAAACACTAAGCTCTATGGCATCCTCTAGCCACTGAATGTTCCTGTAAGGTCTCCATATGATATCTCTCTCCTGGAAACTCATTGAACTCTCGCTGGTACCTGTATAAGCTGCCTAGGTGGCCTTATACATCACCACCTACTGAATACCCATGCCATGTAAGATGGCTCCTCTGGATCTTGAACATGAAGAGTGCCCACGGGGCACCCGATAGCAATGTGGTCCCATGACCAAATCTGTAGTAGAGAGGCAAGCCCCACCGTCTTCTGACATGGTGGTAAGTAATAAGATGCAAGTCCTAGTACAAGTGAGCTAGTATACACTATCCCCAGCAGTAGCACTCACCACTAAATATCCCCTGTACCAATGTCATCAACCCTCATTGAAAAGACATCCTAGTCTTATCAGTGAGTAAAAACCCACTGATAAGTGTCATAACATATAGGGGTCCTCGGTGCAGTGTAGGGTCAGTGATGCACTCGTGGAATGCAACAATCATACCATCATGAGGTATGTCATCTCGATCAAATAAATCCTAGATAGCTACCCTAATCTGCCTGGCATCAGAAGTGTACTCAATCAGTGTACCCAGGATGGGCACACAGAGAATCTGCCACACATCCTCCAAAGTAACGGTCATCTCTCCCGTAGGGAGTCAGAAGCACTGACTCTCACTGTGCCACCACTCGCCCAGTGTAGTAAGCAAACCGTGGTCCAGTGTGATGGAAGGCATCCAAGACACGGGGCCTAGGCCCACTACCTCCAGAAGAATGGCTACTGCGTGTAACGATCTCACCGTAGACGCATGCTCCCCTCCAGCTCGGTAATCCGTGAATGATGCTCCCGTGCATATGAAGCACTGGTAATCGTCTCTACAAAAATCAATCCACTCGTCAATCACTAACATTTCTTCTAAAAATCTATATATCTTTTTTTAGGGTTAACCCAAAAATCCTAAATTTTCTTCTAAATGCCATCTTTTTGGCATTTTCTTGTCTATCCTCCGTTGGGACTAAGTGCACCTGCGTGCCCATTTCGGGCATGTGTGCCTCCCTTTTGGTGCACATGCATGCACGCAACTATCTCAAGGTGCACTTGCACCATCAATCGTGCGCCTGTGCACCCTTTTGGGCGTGTGCACCACTCTTTCGGCACTTGTGCCATTAGTTGTATCCCTGCACGTGCATGCATGCATAAACCCTATGTAGTGTGTGCTACCCTTTTAGTGTGTGTGTGTGTGCACGCATATGTGGCATAGGTGTGTTTGAGTGTAGTCTACCAGTGTGCGTGCATCTACCCTAAGGCACCTACACCCCTAATGAGACACTTATGCCACCTTTAGCATGCCTACGCCTATGCACGCACGTGCGCCCAACATGACTCCTAACCCTAATTCCTAATTCTAGGGCATTAATTGCAAAAATTGACAAGGAGGGTTTGATTACTCATAAAGATGCCATCGTCGGCGTGCTCGATTGGTACCCTCATATTGTGTTTGCCCATCTCAATCAGTCTTGTGCTATCACCATCGTCCTCATCGCTGTCAGAGCCTCGCGGTAAAAAATCAGTGGTGGTCGGTAAGAAATGAATTGGTCGCTGGTGATTTACCCCCCTCCCCTAGGTGGGGTATATCAACCTGTTTTTCACCATTGTGAGTGCCTGGAGGCTCGTTTTGACCACCGTTTTCTCCTCTATTCACCGTTGAATAATTATTTTAATTAAATAATTATTTTTCTCTTTATTTTTCACCGTGTTGGGGCATTTTTTGTCTAGTACCCCTTTCTTCTCACTAGGACAATTTTATTGCTCCTAGTGATTTTTCTTCTTATCCACACTCTCGTAAATATTTTTTTTACAAAAAACAAAAGAATAATTATTATTATGTTATTGATTTTTCCACTATACAGGGACATTATTTGTCACTTATTGCTTCTTTCGTCCACCTGGGGCATTATGTATTACGCCTAGGCCTCTTCATTCTATTTCTTCTATTTTATTCTACTGTCCACTGCATTTCAGAAAATGGAAAACCAAATATACATAAATACATACATATATACATATATATATATATATATATATATATATATATATATATATATATATATATATATATATATATATATATCACTATCATATATCACTCCAAAAATCCAAAAAACAAGGCCAAATTTTTCACAGAATCCTAAAAAGTAAAAAACCTTACGCAAATAGGTAACCTACTTATTACTGGCTGAAACTTCTGTCTTGCGCATGGTATTCTCTTCATACCCTAATAGTTTGTTTTGCATCTTCCTCAATTAATACGAACTCATGGATCGTCAGATTCACAACCATTCACAAAGCTAGCTAGCTTGCTTCATCTATACTCTGGGGCATGTTTTGTTTCCTGGTGTTGTTTCACTACGCACAAAGCTTTCTACTTAGACCTAGTGTCCATTATCACTTCCCCTTACATATATCCTTGCTCGGGGCATCATTTTTAACCCTTATCATCAATCACGAACTTGTGGATCTTTTCAACTTGATAACGAAATGTTTGTACAACTGTCTTGACTGTTGTTGGGTTGGATATGTGCATTCGTACTTGTTTTCCCCTGTTAAATGAGCTTGTTTACTTCTCATATTGCATTGAATTGTTATATGTTGCATGGATTTGATGTTTTCAGTAGTGGAAAATTATTTGTAGTATGGATTTTCATGTCATTCTACCTTTGTTGTATGCTAATATTTTGCATAAGGAACAATGACATAGATATTTTGGAAATATGATGATATTGAAGGTATTCCCATACAAAGGCTAGAGGCTAAGTTCTTCTCTCCACTTCTCCATATTTCTTCTACATCACTTTCCTCTTCCCACTATTCTCCTACTTCACCTGGGGCATTTTTCCCCTGCCCATTCTTCTATCTATTTCTCACACTTTTTTCGATCATCAATTGTCTTCCTTCATCACCCCATTGACACTCAAGGGGGCATCTCTCTATCCTAATAATTTTTCTATTTCATCCCTTCAAAATTTTCATCTGTTTACTATCTTTGAATTGGCGTCACTTACGCCACCCCAAAGAGGGGAAAGTGTAGACACCCATCATTGCGCCCGAGCAATTTAAATACTTGAATTGCACTAATTATCCCTATTTCCCAAAAATTGGCGACATATCACCAAAAGGGCCCATCTTCTATCATCTCGTCATTAATTAATTACACAACGCTAATTAATTAAATTTCTTATCTAACAAATATCCTAATTAACAACCTTCCGTTAATTAATCTCCCCTTTACTATCTAGATTAATTAATTATTATTAATTAATTATCTTCCCCTTTCAATTAACCAATAAAGTCAATGATTCAATTGATTTAATCCCCTTCTATAGTCTAAAACATGCTAATATTCCTCTAAAAGTATTTTATAAGCTTACATATCTATTAATTAAATCACCTTGATTAATTAAAAGGCCCCCTTTATCCACATGAGTCACTAAAGGAAAAACAAACCCTCCTAAAGTTGACTCAACCCTATCTAAACCCCCCCGTATCCACAACTAACTCAACATCCCTATTATCCCACATGCAAAGGGATGTAGTGATTTCTTTATCCATTGGGCTATATAAATATCCCTCCTCCTACCTTTACACTGACACCTAAATTCTTTGAGAAGACAAAATCAAAGCATATAGCAAATAGACTAAAAGGTTTCCTTTGTTATTCTTGAGAATTCATCACTTGAAGAGTTAAACCCCTTTTTCTAGCCAAAGTGCTTGGGTCATATGGGAAGAGTCAAAAGGATCTTATAGCCCAACCTTTATAAGCTCCCATTCCTAGGGTCTTGGATATCAAAAACAACTAATTTGATTTCCATGGAGTCTACATAGGCCCATTTACTTATTTTGTTGGTAATCTAGAGAAGTAAAGGTTCTTGACAATACTTTAGCATGCTTAGTTTGATTTATGCTTTGAAGTTTTAAATGCAAATTATGCTTAGTATCTATACCTTGTTTAGCTCTCATCTTTGATGGTGCTTTAGATTTTGTCATTAGCTTTGTTATAGAACTATTTAGGTGGTAGTTCTTATTCACCTAACTTGGCTTTTCTTCACCTAACTTAGCTTAAGCACAAAACTATGCACACAACTCAAAATCTAGTACATCAAAATATTTTAAGAAGACTACTTTCAACTTATCATAGTCCACTATAGCTTACAATGGGTCATGTTTTCTATACCAAGTATATGCATGATCCAACAAGTTCATTATAAATTGACTTGCTTTCTATTATGATGATGTTATGCCCTTCGCGCACCAGATTAGTTCACGCTTGTGAACATGTTCAATTGTGTTTTCGACACCATGATATTCTAGTAATTGTAAGGACATCTCGTAAAAGATATTAGGCATGCTACCACATGTGGCATGGTATTCACCATTTTACCTAGAATTGGTATATTCATTGTTGGGATGCCATTTCCACTCCCACTTGATGGATTAATCATAGTGACCTAATTTGTTGGTGTGTTTCCTTATACACTTATTGGTGTCAGTGTTGTTGTATTGACACTCATCATGCCAAATCACCACATTTTCAAATAATTCAGGCTGAATTATATTTTTCTCGGTGTTGGTTGCAGCAATTGTAGTACATACATAAAATTACTACTTAAAGTATCTTTATCCTTGGCTCTCTTAACTTCCTTGTCATTATCACTTTCAATTAGTACTTTTTATGTATCAGTTGGCCTAATTACATGAGTAGACGAGAAAGGTTGGATCATGATGCTACTAGTGTTATACTGCCTTCACCCACTAAACCTCATGTCATGTATTTACACACTATTACTTCTTCTCAGAGCTCCTTGTTCTTGTTTCCTTTTCCCTGCCTCCACCAAAGTTGTTGGTCATCCCCTGCGATTCCCATATTTGAATATTTTAGACATAGGTGCTCCATTTCTCTAATTCCTTACACCTTTTTTCTTTAAATCACATCCTCTTTAAGGTGTGCTCATATGGAGAATTTATGCCTTAATCTCGATATCTCTCTTATCATTCATATCTCTCATGCCACCCATGCTTGTGGATCATTTAGCCTTCTATTAGGAAATTTTCAATCCCCATATCAACCATCGTCTTCTTGATTTCCAAGGGGAGTTGCTTTAAGTATGATCCTTGTGACTCTTTGAAAAAATTGAATTGTGCTTCATTTGTGCAAGAGAACGTGGAAACCGAACACTCAAGAATATAACTACAAAGCATACCCAACCACTAATAGTCCACCATGCATGTCCACGTTGTATCGTAATTTTCAAGTTTCCTCGTGTGCTCAAGATTCCAAGGGTGATTTCTACCCAAATTATGACTTTTCCCTAGGCAATAAGCTACTAACCATTCATGCAAATGCATCGAGAGTTTACAGAAAATGTCTGATACAATGCATCATACAGGTTATCTTCCACCATGTTTTTGGTGAACAATCTTCATGGCTCAGATGTTGTTGTGCGAAAGCGTCATCAACAATGTGCAACCAAGCCTCGACATTCTCCTAAATTAATCGGAGCATCTTCTATCCACTTCATCCTTGCATGTTTATGAGGGTCCCAACAATGGAACCAAAATGTTATGCATCTAGCAGTGTTGCTACTCTAAGCTCATGTGTGTGAGGTTGCAGAAAGTTGACACATACGATTTTTCCTTACTCTTTGCTTTGGCCTATCACATTGTAGTGTAAACTAGGGTGGGATCACTCGAAGTGTGGAAGGTTCCAGGTAGAATCAAGGTTAACATGGTTAAAGTGGGTTTAGTAGTTTGAATGTATAAAACTTGAAATCATAACTGACTCAACAAATAATTCACAAATTCCATTAGTACCCCAAAACACATGTTGCATATATATTAATCATTAGCTACATAGTATTCAAGCAACTTACAAAGTCACCCAAGCTTAACAGTAAGCCCTTCACTTTATAGAAGATACATGAACTATTCCAAATCCAAATCTTTCAACCTCTCTTTATAGTGGATCCCCCATGGGGTATTTATACTAGTGGGGACTTGCCCTTCACCAATCTTCCAAGAGCTATTAATAGCCCTCGAGTTACAACTATTAGTTTAACTAGTACATCCAGACGATGAATAAATATAACCATTTGCCACTATTTCCTCACCCTGCATGGTGGTACCTTGAGAAGTTTGTTATCTATCCTTAGTCTAGTTCCAACCTTATCTATTGTTCTGCCAATTCCATGGAAGTGTTCCAAGCTACAACTTGCAATCTAATCTTACCCCTGTCTATTTGATCATCTTTAATCTACATGTCTTTGTCTGATCTTATCCTTACTGCATGTTCTTCTATCCTTTGTTGATGTTGCCTTTTCCTTACTCAAACTTCATATTTGGTCTTCAGTTCCATCTTTGTGCGCTCATCACTTGTCTTATTTTCCCACGCAGTTACTTCGTCTTTTCATATAAGTTTCTTCTCTTCTTTTCCTTTGTGCACAACCTTCCTCAAAGTTTTGTGTGTCATTTTAATTAATAGTAGAATATGAATAAATAATGCTCAATTCCAATATACGACTCGATGAATAAAGAATAAAAATTTATAAGTCTAACAATTATAAGCACAATTTATATGGATTTTAGAAATAATGTTGCGACACGCTCACTATCTTATCAATTTTTCCAATTTCTAATTGTAGAAAAAATATATGGTTGTATTATGATACTTTTTTCTAGCGTTAAGTATTTTTTTTAAATGTAATAGTTTTTATCGTTATTTTTAGTGCAGGTAGTAAAATTAGTGTAAAAATAAAACAATATCAATTTCATTAAAAAATAAAAAAAGATAAAATTTTAAAAATCTATATTGAAGAGGGTGCTCGAGAGTGGTTAAAACTCCTACATTTTATATAATGCATTTTGACTTCTACATATAATCATTTTCTATATACACTACAAAATAAATTTAAAAAATAAAAACTAAAAATAAAAAAATATCTAACAAAAAATTGTGAATATTTAAGGTACCAATTTAATCTTTAAAAAAGTCTATTCTCTCATGTATTGGTAGATTTTTTTTTTTGTTAATCAAGAGGTTTAGCCCACGAAGCTCTAACACGAGGCTAGCCCTCCTATAACCTCTGAGTGGCCTATAGTGGACCACTCACCATCCCCATAGACAAATTGGTACTTAAAACTCACGATATGAACCACCTAAAGCATTGGTGGAATTTTACTTGCTAACATATATTAATTCATTATGCCGAAGGCATTCCCCCTATGGTAGAGGACTTCCAGACGTTTCTGCAATGATGCTAAATTTGACGTCTAGACAACCGTTTGGACGTTTTTTCAAAGTGATTAAATTTGATGGGCTTTTACCTATTTTTTCTTGGAGGTGGGCACCCGTACGAGTTCTCTGTAAGTTCCCCTTTTAACATAGATCACGTATCTCCGAGGGTTATTCTCAGGAACAACATCAATGGCATCAAAAATTTTCTTGAACATACCTCTATTGTCTTGTGCCACGATCACGTCTGCCTGAATGCCAAATTTTCCTAAAAACATTCTCTTGTCTGCACGAGTCAACCACAAAGGGAACAAGTGTTCTCCTAGTTTTGGCGTGTCTAATGCTAATAGTACATGAATGACTGTCGTGGGTAATGGAAGTGGATAAATCGGGCAAAACGAGTGGTAGTGGTGGAACGGGTTTTGCCAAACAAAACAACCTTGTGGATGGTGCAGAATATAATGTCAGGAATGGTAATACAAATTTAAAATTTGGAACCCATAATTGTGACACTAGGAGAGACAACATTGGGTTTGGGAAGGAGAATGGCAATATTGGAAAAATGGGTTCAAGATTTGGTGGTCAGAAAAATGTTGGACACACAGATGTTGGCATGGGAGGCAATATTAATTCTGAGGGAGGAATTGATATTGACAACCAAAATAGAGGTCCTCCAGGACATGCAATGACCCTACAGAATGACTATGCAGATATAGTGCATATAGGAAGTCAGGGCGGAAGGGATGTTGTAGTGGGGTTTAGGACTCTAAATATGTTGTCATGAGAGATGGTATTTGGGGCAGAGCAAACTAACTGTGGCATATGATTGAATTATGGAAGCCATACAAGTGGAGGATCAAAAATGGTTTTTTGTAGGCATGGTTTTGACAGTGGGACACAGGATATTACCAGAGGCAGAGGAGGGGTAGTGACGAGAAGCTCAGTGGGGGCGGTGAACCCACAAACTCCAGTGATTTCTTCCCACGACCATCAGGTCAATGTTGTGTAGATATTAGGTGAAGAAAGAACTCCAAATTTGTTTGGTTCCTTTGGGATGCATAGACAAACTCTGCATACCTATGTTCCATCAATTATGATGTGGAATGGCATCATGCAAAACCCTAGAGACGTAAGCCAAGGTATTTCTTCTTCTGGACTTCATGGCATTCATTTTCATAATCATGAATGGGAACATGTGTTCAGTTCCACTTGTTCCATAAGAAGGAACCAATACACATGTTTTTCCAGGGCTATGTCATAATGACCATCCACGACGCATCTTGAATAAAATTAATTTCTTTGATCTTCCCTTTATTGTGTTGTGTTGTGTACAACACTATCAAGTTTTCTTTTGTACCCTTTCACCATATTTTTATTACATTTAAAAGTCTTTCATTTTGAGTATGAAAATGATGACAGTGTCATTGTGGTAGAAGTAGACTGACAAACAATGCACATTTCCAATGCCATCCGCTTCGGATCTCAATCTCAGTATAACAATACTATGTAGAGGTGATCTGTTGAAAGAGGCGTTACACATTTTGTTTACCTACATTTCCAAGAAAACCCTTTCAGATGGTAAGCAAATTCACTCGTATAGTAATCAGAGGGAATTTAAGTTTGCCACAAATAAACTATTACAAAATATTGTTATACTCATGTATGAAAAGTGTGGAAGTTTAGCAGGTGTTCGCCAAGTGCTTGACCAAATGACTGAACGAGACCTCGTCTCATGGAATATCATAATTACATTTTACACAAGACACGGGCATCCTCACCAAGCATTGACACTGTTTCACCAAATGCAACCAACAAGGTTTGAACCTCATCAGTTCACCTTTTCTGGCATACTCCCAGCCTATGCCAAAATAGTTGATTTGAAACAGGGTATAGATATCCAAAAAAGTACAGTGGAGAAGATATTTTTATCAGATGTTGCAGTTGCGAGTGCTCTAGTAGATATGTATGCAAAATGTGGAAGTATACATGCACGTGAACTATTTGACAAAATGCTTGAAAGAAATGTAGTCACATAGACCGCAATGACTGTAAGTTATGCACACAATGGGTTTGTTGAAAAGGCATTCAAAAATTTTACACAAATGTAATTGGCAGGAATCAAGCCAAATTCCACTACCTTTTCCAGCAGCCTCCCAGTGTGTGCCAAAATGGATTCTGTAGAACATGGCATGGACATCCATAAAAAAATAATTGAAAGGGGTTTCTTGTGAGATGTTGCATTTGCAAGTGCACAGGTAGATATGTATGCAAAATGTGGAAGCATTAACAAGGCATGTCAACTGTTTGACAAAGTGTCTCAAAGAGATGTGATTTCATGTACTGCAATGATTACAGGATATGCACAAAATGGGTTTGTTGAAGAGGCTTTGAAAACATTTAAATGAATGCAATCGGCAGGTTTCAAGCCAAGCTCCATATCTTTTGTCAGCATGCTCCCTGTCTGTGCTAAAATAGGAGTTTTAGAACAAGCTATGGACGTCCATCAAAGCATAATGAAAAGTGGGTTTCTGTCAAATATTATAGTTACAAATTCCCTAATAGATATGTATGCAAAATGTGGAAGCATACACGATGCACATGAAGTGTTCGACAAAATGTGTCAAAGAGATGTGGTCTCATGGAATGCGATGATTGTAGGATATGTACAAAATGGGCTTTTTGAAAAGGTTGTTGAAGATTTTAAGTAAATTCAATTGTCAACTATAACTCCATACTCCACAACCTTTGTCAGCATCCTCCTAGTGTGTGCCAAAATGGGGGCTTTAGAATAAGGTGCGGACATCCATCACAACATAATTGATGACTTCAAACACTCTTGCAGCATCTGAAAAGAGTGATAACAAGTCCCCATTGCTCCCTGAGAGCCACCATGATCTCCAAGATTTTGATTGCAAGGATGCTTCATTTTCATGAGCAGTATTCAATTTGTGAACAACCATTATGGTGTATTGCATCTGGCTTAAAATTTGATCAAGTTTTTATGAATGTATTTCCTTGGGTTGTCAGCATCCTCCCTGTTTGTGCTAAAATAGGAGTTGTAGAACAAGCTATGGACGTCCATCAAAGCATAATGAAAAGTGGTTTTCTGTCAAATATTATAGTTGCAAATGCCCTAATAGATATGTATGCAAAATGTGGAAGCCTACGCGATGCACATGAAGTGTTCGACAAAATGTGTCAAAGAGATGTGGTCTCATGGAATGTGATGATTGCAGGATATGTACAAAATGGGCTTTTTGAAAAGGTTGTTGAAGATTTTAAGTAAATTCAATTGTCAATTATAACTCCATACTCCACAACCTTTGTCAGCATCCTCCTAGCGTGTGCCAAAACAGGGGCTTTAGAACAAGGTGCGGACATCCATCACAACATAATTGATGACTTCAGACACTCTTGCAGCATCTAAAAAGAGTGATAACAAGTCCCCATTACTTCCTGAGAGCCACCATGATCTACAAGATTTTGATTGCAAGGATGCTTCATTTTCATGAGCAGTATTCAATCTGTGAACAACCATTGTGGTGTATTGCATCTGGCTTAAAATTTGATCAAATTTTTATGAATGTATTTCCTTGGGTTGTTAGCATCCTCCCTGTCTGTGCTAAAATAGGAGTTGTAGAACAAGCTATGGACGTCCATCAAAGCATAATGAAAAGTGGTTTTCTGTCAAATATTATAGTTGCAAATGCCCTAATAGATATGTATGCAAAATGTGGAAGCATACACGATGCACATGAAGTGTTCGACAAAATGTGTCAAAGAGATGTGGTCTCATGGAATGCGATGATTGCAGGATATGTACAAAATGGGCTTTTTGAAAAGGTTGTTGAAGATTTTAAGTAAATTCAATTGTCAACTATAACTTCATACTCCACAACCTTTGTCAGCATCCTCCCAGCGTGTGCCAAAATGGGGGCTTTAGGATAGGGTGGGGACATCCATCACAACATAATTGATGACTTCAGACACTCTTGCAGCATCTAAAAAGAGTGATAACAAGTCCCCATTGCTTCCTGAGAGCCACCATGATCTACAAAATTTTGATTGCAAGGATGCTTCATTTTCATAAGCAGTATTCAATCTGTGAACAACCATTGTGGTGTATTGCATCTGGCTTAAAATTTGATCAAGTTTTTATGAATGTATTTCCTTGGGTTGTTAGCATCTTCCCTGTCTGTGCTAAAATAGGAGTTGTAGAACAAGCTCTGGACGTCCATCAAAGCATAATGAAAAGTGGTTTTCTGTCAAATATTATAGTTGCAAATGCCCTGATAGATATGTATGTAAAATGTGGAAGCATACACAATGCACATGAAGTGTTCGACAAAATGTGTTAAAGAGATGTGGTCTCATGGAATGCGATGATTGTAGGATATATACAAAATGGGCTTTTTGAAAAGGTTGTTGAAGATTTTAAGTAAATTCAATTGTCAACTATAACTCCATACTCCACAACCTTTGTCAGCATCCTCCCAGCCTGTGCCAAAATGGGAGCTTTAGAACAGGGTGCGGACATCCATCACAACATAATTGATGACTTCAAACACTCTTGCAGCATCTGAAAAGAGTGACAACAATTACCCACTGCTTCCTGAGAGCCACCATGATCTACAAGATTCTGATTGCAAGGATGCTTCATTTTCAGGAGTAGTATTCAATCTGTGAACAACCATTGTGGTGTATTGCATCTGGCTTTAAATTTGATCAAATCTTTATTAATGTATTTCATTGGGTTGTCAGCATCCTCCCTGTCTGTGCTAAAATAGGAGTTGTAGAACAAGCTATGGACGTCCATCAAAGCATAATGAAAAGTGGATTTGTGTCAAATATTATAGCTGCAAATGCCTTGATAGATATGTATGCAAAATGTGGAAGCATACACGATGCACATGAAGTGTTCAACAAAATGTGTCAAAGAGATGTGGTCTCATGGAATGCGATGATTGCAGGATATGTACAAAATGGGCTTTTTGAAAAGGTTATTGAAGATTTTAAGTAAATGCAATTGTCAACTATAACTCCGTACTCCACAACCTTTGTCAGCATCCTCCCAACCTGTGCCAAAATGGGAGCTTTAAAACAGGGTGCAGACATCCATCACAACATAATCGATGACTTCAGACACTCTTGCAACATCTGAAAAGAGTGATAACAAGTCCCCACTACTTCCTGAGAGCCACCATGATCTACAAGATTTTGATTGCAAGGATGCTTCATTTTCAGGAGCGGTATTCAATCTGTGAACAACCATTATGGTGTATTGCATCTGGCTTTAAATTTGATCAAGCCTTTATGAATGTATTTCCTTGGGTTGTGAGCTGAAAAAGTGGTTGTTGCTTTGTTCTTCCTTGAATTAAAACTCAAGGAAGAAACTCTCTAGGCATCCAAAAATACATGCCCTCAATTTCGCATCCACAAACTTTATGAAACATTGTGCAAATGCTTGGGGAAAATTTGGCTAACTCAGCAAGTCTCGTGTCAAGACTCGCGAGTCACGCATTTAGTCTCAACGAGGCCTATTGTTTATCGTTATTTTTTAACATAAATTTTAAAAAAGAACATATTTGAATTTTTTGAAGACTTTGAAACCCATTCTACAAGAAATAATCATCAATCATAGCATACCAGGTTATGGGAGCACACTTCAATCTATACAACACCTCTTCGAGGAAGCACATTAGATGCTTTCTGCTCTCTTTTGCATATCCACATGGCTACTCCATATAGACTTCCCAAGTCAATTCATCATTAACTAAAGCATTCGAGACTAATATCACTCAACAAAATCAGCTCATCGTAAATACTAGCCTCTACTTTGATAGCACCTCCACTACTACCTTACTCAAACTTCTTGTATCCAAAGCAATATCAAATGTATAAATGTATTCATGTTTAGTGCCAAAATACTTGGCCACAAAAGACTACCACTCATGATATAAAATCTGCAAATGTACGGAAGTTTTCATGTATTCATGTTTAGTTCAAATAAAATAGTCTCCAAAATGCTACCACTCATAATATAAGATTTACAAATGTATATGTACGAATTTGTAACAAATTTCAAATGTAGAGATAGAACCTTTAAATGTAATGCTTCATCTATATTCCTGCACTTACAAAATCAATCACGCCCCTTATTAACATCAACTAACAAAAGTAATAACAATCCCTCTAAAATCAAATAGCTTATACCATTCGGCGTTCACATTGCATTGTACACATGCGATTGCTAGTTTATAAGATACTACACAAAATAAAATTGTTTTAATAAACCTCCTTTAGAATTATGGACTTATACTGGGATATGTGCCATTATTTATATGCAGATGAAATACTAGCATTATCGTTATTTTTTCACCAAAATACCAAGGGACTGTTACAATAACTATTATTATTAAAAAATTGATGACTATTATTAAAGAGTCTTTTAAGAATCATGCGAATATGTAATTCTTAGATGTATAGATTCAAAGTTGATATTCCACACATGATACTTTTATGGGATTGTGAAGCCACTAAAGTAGCGGTTTGAGAAACGGAGGTGATCAAGAAAACATTTTTATGTTAGTAAGAGACGCAACTATTACATTGTTATTATCATCTATATTGTGCAGGACATCTAATAATGATGTATTGGAGTCTGTGTAGCTGATACTCTGAGAACCCTTTGGTCCAACCAGGTAGCTTCCTTTAATGTGAGATATATATGTTTTGTCCAAGTTTCAATGCCAGAGACTCACTGTCTATATAGTCTCTGCAAGCTCAATATTGCAAGAAGCAATGAAGAGACATCCAATTTGTGAGCGTGGTATATAGAGTTTAATTGGCGGGGAAGGGAGAGGGCGGCTATAGAGAGTCATGGCACTCCAATCCAATTCTCGCCACTATAATCGGCCTACTCTACTCTTTCTATAGTTGTATGTCCTGGGGAGAGCCCCCCTATAGAATATACCTCTCTATGGCTTTTGTTCGGCCCCTAGGGTTCTATCTCTATGGAGCCGACACCCCGCCCCCCCCCCCAGTCCCTACTCTACTGACTGGTTGCCCTTTCTATTCCCATATCTAGGCATTAGGTATGGGGTCGCCGACCCCCGATGGCCAAATCTCTTATAGCCATAGCACGCCCCCCGACTGGAACCCGATTTAGTGGATTTTTGGATCAGATGCATGCAAGGAGCTATATAGATGAGTTGGCTCGATTCATAGTCGATAAGCCCATTTCAGTCCCCAGGGTCTAGAGATGGGGGGGCCTACATAATCATATAGGATAGGGACGCCCCCACCCCCCCCCCCCTCAAGGGTTGGAGAGAGGGGAGTCTGGATAGGGCAGTCCCCTATCATGGGATCTGATGACTAGCAGCTTCCTATATAGCTAGAAATTTATCTAGGCCATTGCCCCAGACTGAGATAAGTTTAGATACTATTTTGTGGGGGGAGGGGGCCACCTCTATAGATTTAGTTGGTGAATCCGCCATCTCTGGGCTATACTAGCCCTAATCGTTGGCTCCCATAGCCATAGACGAGATACTGGGGATGGGGCGACTATGAATGACCCCATAGAGATAGAGGCTTCTTATCTCTATAGTCCCAGTCCCGGCTATATGTCATTTGCAAGTGAACTGGACCAGCTAATCCTGATCTAGAGTCCCGCTAATCAAAATCATGAACAGGTCTAGGTCCAGATCTGACACAGATGCCATATATTCTTCTAGAAGATTTAATGTGCCCATCTGTTAAAAAATATTCTATTCTCTCTATAGATCGGGACCCATACCCATATATTCCCTAGATATAATGCCCATAGATTCTATAGATCGGGACATACTAGTCTAGATGTAATACAAATAGTCTTCAGGGCTTTGACCAAATGCTCGCAACTAGAGATTACCGTTGATCTTGGGGAGACGGCAGCAGGGACTACTGGACTCACATAGTCTCATATTGTATGTCTCAAATAGCTCAGGACTCTATGGTACCTTAGAAACCGTTGATCGAGACCTTGCAACATGTTGGGCAGCTCTGACTCTCCGGGTGGGCAAAAATAAGCGACCCCCCCTCTAGTATGCTGTCAAAGTGTATGCATTTTAGACCTGCAATTGTACATTGATTATTGCTAATGCTGGGGTGTACGATAGCTATAAAAGAAATGTAGGAAGTTGTTGAGCATTGAAACATACATATCCCATAACCAATCAATTTGTTTAAATGTTAGCAAGAGGGTGACTTCCATTTTGGGGTCATTCCATTGGCATAAGGGTCCTATGCAGGTATATTGGGGTTTATAGGTTACCAGCCAAATGACAGACTGCAACAAGTTTATTGATTGCAAGCATTACATTTGTCGCTAATTCACATCTAGGATTTTTCCGTAAGTCAGTTGGTAGCAACTCTATCAGAATCAATGTTAAAACTTGTACATCACAACAAGGAGCAATATTGAGATATCATGTTGCATTTTAGACCATATGGCACCTAACTTATTTGCGGAGGGCTGAATTCAAAGAGTTAGAATATTATAGGATATATCTCGTAATATGTTGCACATCACAGAGGGCTGACCAAATTAGTATGAGACTCTCTGATATTTATGTAGTGATAGAAAATCTTAGAAAATTATTATGATTGTGTACATATATTCAATTACTATAATATATGTTAGCTATCAGATGTGAAGATTTCAATCGGCGGACCAGCTATGAATCCGGTTCAGCTCTCGTCGTAATGATTACTTGGACTATATTGTGGTTTATAAACTCCTCCATAGTTGGAGGCGGCTGACTTCAGATCTGAGGACAGGACAGTTAGGATATTGTAGCGATGTCGGCGGGAATGAAGCCGCTGGATTCGCATGACTATCGGTGGAAGCCGGAAGACCCAAGATATTTTACCCTAGCGCTTAGAACGGTGGTTAGAAGATTATTTGTTGTGTCCACTGTTTCCACGCATTCACGAGATTGTAGAAGCCTGTCTCCATCCGCGTTGATTTGACATTGACCACCAGTTGTTGTAAAACTGGATCCAGCACGTAGTCAAACAGACCCGTCTGACTATATTGTGCCGTTCCTAAACACTATTGATCCGGGTAAGGGCACTGTTGATAGCGGCTGCCTGAGATACACTTTACTGTGGATGAGGATAGAGCGGAGACGGCCTTGGCGAGATCAGTCCCAGTGCTACCTTTAGTCGCCTCGTTTATAAATCGAAATCGTATTTGCCGTCGAGAACAGCATCTCCCAGGAAGGTCTGGAATCCGACTGCCCTCCGAGTAAAGTTGTTGGCCACAGATAGGTTGCCACGGTCAACTGAGGCTTTCGTCGGCGGAGGAGATGGAATGAGCTGCCGGTGGCTCCTCCCAAGGAGAGAATATGCACCTTCACGCCGCTGGACTGGCACGATTTTGGATTTGGTACGCTCTGCAATTGGCATCCTCCAGACGGGGCGTCGCAGTGGCCTGCGAGATTCAGCACCGTGCGTCATGCCCGTTGCCAAATTGTTGTTGCAGTTGATACCAGGAGAGCATCACGCAATGAGGTTTACAAGTTTCCTGTTGAGCAGGTGTCGGCCATTAGAGGCTTCGTTTCTACGCTCACATGCCCCCAGTACAATGGCTAGATGCTTCTGCCTAGCAGATTAGCCCTCGTTAGTTTGTCGTTTATGTAAGAAGTATCATTCCCAATTATACCCGCTATCTTCATGCACTGCATATATACTTTCTTTTATTACAGCTTGTAATTCCTTTCTTCCTTGTTGCAGGCTTGTTGGGTTAATGCAAAGAAAGATTGCAATCTTGCCCCTTTTATAAGCTCTTCCTAGGAGTAAGTGATCTTGAAAACTCTCCACCTTTTCTTCAATGCCGTGATGTAGAGCTTCAAGTCAAAGGAGTATGTGAGGGAATCCTTTGCATGGATGTATTATTACTGGTACTTGACAAATGATGGAATTGAACATCTCCGTACATACCTAAATTTACCTTCAGAAATTGTTCCTGCAACTTTAAAAAAGTCTGCGAAGCCTTTGGGAAGACCTATGGGTGGTGGACCACCTGGTGGTGATCGTCCTCCCAGGTATTTGTGTCCCTCCCTGCATGTAGTTTTCAGCCGTAAGTCTTTGCATGGCTTTTAGTTATTACAATTTGTTTGATGACTGTTGTTTTTTTGCTTTAGAGGACCTCGATTTGAAGGAGACCGGCCCCGGTTTGGGGACCGTGAAGGATACCGTGGAGGTCCTCCTCGTGGACCTGGGGGATCAGGTGATATTGGGGATAAGGCAGGTGCACCTGCAGCATTTCAGCCTTCATTTAGGGTAAGATGGCTTTTGTTTTAGATGGATTTGTTCAGGTGTTTAATTAAGAGTTACTTCCTAAAGTATGCATTTTGTTTTCTATGCTAACTTCAGCGTGTTTATGCTAACTTCAGAGTGGGGGAGATGGTGGTGGAAGATCTGGATTTGGCCGTGGAGGTGGTGGCTATGGCGGCGGCGGTAGTGGCTATGGTTCTGGTTATGGTTCTCAACCAGGCGCTGAGTAATTATTTATGTTTTATCTTTTATAAATGCCAACTACAAAACTCAATGTTTAAAATTTAGTAAAGGAACATGCAGCATTTGGAAAAAAGGCTTAGTTTTAATAACTCTTCAGTAAGAGTTTTAAATGGCATTGACTGAACCCAAAAGTTTAAGTTTAGTTTAGGAACTTGCAGTATTTGGAAGAAATTCTGCAATGTTACATTTTTTGCAGGGTTTTTCAAACTGAATCTCTATATATTGCAAATTGAATGGCAATTTTGGTTGTTATTTTTGACATTTGTATCTGAGATAAATTAATGAGGAAATGGATTTGATTTATTTAGACTTCTTATAAATTCAATTTGTAAATCATCTTCATCACTATATAATTAATAGTTTCATATATTTGCAGTTTATTTGGATGTACTGAAACCATTACTTGAAATGTTCATTAATTTTTTTGTGCGGCAGCATGCAAAGAATAATTCTTCAGCATATTTAAGTATTATTTTCTCAATGAAAGGAAATATATGATGAGATTAATAGGTGTTTTTGATCTTGATGGGAGATCAGTATTATATAGTTCATAAGGTTTATAGGCTTTTCAATTCTAATGGGAAATTAGTATTCTTGTTCATAAGATTTATAGGTGTTTCAAATGCAAATAGGAAATAAGTATTAAGCAGTAATTCTCAATAAGAGGTTTTAATTTTGTTCTGGCCTGGAGGAAATAAGAAACATTCTTTTTTAGTGTGTTAATTTAATATTGCAGAGTGCCTTTGTGCCTTTATTTAGACTTTTTGATGTTCTTTTGGCCTGTAAATTTTTTATTTTCAAGCCTTGCATTCCACCAAAGATTGTAAATTTTTTAAATCTTCAGTATGATTGTTTGCTTGTCCTCTGCTCTAAGTTCCCATGCATATGTGCCCCCAAACATGCCTTACTACCCCAAGCCAGATATACCTCTTCAGTGGATCTTGAAATTGCTTCTAGACCGTAAAAGCCTCGTTCATACTAGCTTAAAGTAAGAACCTTCCAAAAGATATGTAAGAGTTATACTAGATTAGAACAAATGTTAATGTGCAATTGGTATAGATATTCCACAATTTTTTCACACTAAAAAATTAACGAAGAACAGAATTCTATTTCGTTAGTAGATAACTTAGTTGTTTTAGAAAACAAAATTCATGTTTAGAAATGAGTCTTCAAAGTGTTGTTGAAGTAATTTACATTGAAACAAAGATGAACTGAAAATAATAACACAAACTCAGAAAAACATGCAAAGATTATTCTAAGAAACTCAATGTGGTAATAACCTCTAGGTTTTGCATTTTTTTGGCACTTCCTCTTTTGGCGATTTACAAGCTTGTTGCTTGCCTTGTTACCTTTTTTGAACCTTGTTTCAAATGTATGCTATTGACGATGCACATATAATAAATTAGAAATAGTGAGGCTTAGGTTCAAATTGTGAAAAGCTCAAAAGTCGAATAAATTGTTTGCAGTTTTTGCTAGTTCATTTCATCAAAGAGTAGCACCGTCAAGGTACATTTGTCATGTCACTCTCACAACAACCAGCTTGATTTTGCAACTGTGTAACAATTATAATTGTATATCATTAGTTAAAAGGAAAACACTTCTGCACTTCGTTGGTTTTATCACCAACAAAACTAGCTATGTTTTTTCTGTTTCATAGGAATTTGTTTTAGCCACATTTCGACTCAGGTTACACGGTTCTGATAACTATGAAATTATATGCAACTTAAAGTGTACCAATGGACATCATTGTTCTAGACATACAATGACCAGACTAAATGTTTAAAGACAATCAAATTTGTCCAGTGAATAGGTATATAGGCTTTAGCTAACAGATTTTATATTTTTGGACCAAACTGATCTTTTCAAACTTTGTTCTACATAAGTTTTAATGCACTTAGCCACTTGATTTTGCTTGGCAATTGTCGATGGAAATACACCTCTCAATTTTCTTTACATGTCTCCCTTTGATGTTCTTTATCGTTCCATATCTTCTTGAACGTTAGGAGCAGCCTGTTCAATGGATCACCGCAAAAGGCGCTTTTCACTATTTTAGCATGGAAAACTGGAGCAAAGACTCCCACTTAGAAGGGAAATATGAATGAAAATTGCAAATGAAACTTGTGTAGACACTTAGTAAGTTGTTATAAAGTTCTATCATTCTAGTGTATTATTGTGTGCTTATAGATTATTGGTCTACGTTAAGTTCTTAATGGTGCAATTGCAATAATATTTTTACCTCTAGTCTTCTTTTGTCTCCATTTTTTAGCCATATCTTTGTTTTGTTTGATTTTGAGTTTTATACTTTCTAATGAATTTAATGCTTTTGGCACTTTTGATAATCTTGGTCTGTTTTACTCCTCTGTGTTGGTTTTACTGTGTTGTATGTAAAGCACATACAACAACAGGGTCTTTATTTGAACTTGAGAAATGTATAAATACATAGGTGTGTTAGTGCACTTACAACAATGAATGATGTGAGGAAAGAAATGATTTATCAATGGTGATAAGGGTAATTCAAGAAACCTATAAATACATAGGTGCATTATTGTACTTCAGGGTATGAATGAGGAAAATGAGGGAAATGAAAGACTTAATAATTATGATAAGGGTGGAGTATAAATTACTCTAAACTACCTGTTGATCCATGTAATATTGGGTGTTGTATGGGTTTTTATTTGAACTCAGGAATATAATACATAGGCGTGTTAGTGCACTTTACACCAATGAATGGCGCGAGGAAAGAAATGATTTATCAATGGTAGTAAGGGTAAATTCAAAAAATCTATAAAAACACAGGTGCATGTGAGGAACAAAATGATTTAATGAACGATTGAGTATATACTCTAAACTACTTGTTGATCTGTGTTATATTAGGTGTTTGTATTTGTCAATATGCTCAAGAAATCTATGAAAACATAGGTGTGCTAGTGTACTTACAACAATGAATGATATGATGAAAGAAATGATTTAATGGCGATAAGGGTAATTCAAGAAATCTATAAATACATAGGCGCATTATTACACTTTGGGCAATGAATGATAAAAGTGAGGAAATGAATGATTTAACAATTGTGATAAAGTGAATACATATCCATGTTAGTGCACTTACAACAATGAATGATATAATGAAAGAAATGATTTAATGGTGATAAGGGTAATTCAAGAAATCTATAAATACATAGGTGCATTATTGCACTTCGGGTAATGAATGATAAAAGTGAGCAAATGAATGATTTAACAATTGGTATAAAGGTTGAGTATATGTTACACTAAATTGTTTGTTGATCCATGCTATATCAAGTATTGTCTTCAAAGAATTGTTTACATAAAGGGGTGATAATAATGGAGGGATAACACAAGCCCCTCAATGGACCTTTTTTTTTTTTTTTTATAGCAAGAGGTTGCTGCTAGGGTTAAGGATGATTAGATTTATAGAGATTTGGGTAGAGAACTATGAAAAAGCAAGGAAAGTTTTTGGAGCTCTCGAAGTAAGTCAATATGGACATCAAATTAAATTTGCAATATTTGATATTTGTGAGAAAATGTACTCTATGATTCTCATCGAATGTATAGCTTTGGTTAGGGTTATTTGTTGGTGCTAATTTCTCTAGGTTTTATTTGTGTTTTGTCCAAACTTGCTGTATGATTTATAATTCTGATAATTATGTTTAGAATCCTAACAAATAAGAAACTCCTCTAAAACCCCTCTTAATAATTATTTATACTCCAAAAATATTCTTTTGTGCATTTAGAACTATTGTACTATTTCATATATGTTTGATTTGAATTGTAATGTGTGTTATAAGTTGTCGTGCATTGTTAATGTAAAATCACTTTCCACCTCTACACTTACGTGGTTTTTAGTTGTCTAGATTTGAAGTGCAAAATATATGTTAAGGTTGGTTTCTTGTCTCTTATTGAAAAGATTTATAACATTAATATTGTGTGGTTGGAAAGGTTGATGACATATTCATATTTTCTCAAGATTTTTTCAATTGTACACAAGTGAATGTGACTAATTTTTTTTACTCAATGAATAATACTGCAATTTTATTGATTTTCTTTTGTAAATTTTCCTCATACACTTGGTGCATATATATAACCAATTTCAACTTATTGATGTAATACAAATTAATTTTGTTGTCAAAACCCACTCATTTGACACAAATGCTCTTTATTTTTGTTCATCTTAGTATAGTTATTTATGCTATAAACATTTATGATTAAACAAGCTAATTAAGGTAGTAGACCATGACACTTTTTTTGCATTTGTGTGACGCCATATAGACATGATAGTTCTTAGAGTCACTTGATCCCTAGGATAAATGTGAATGACGATAGGAAGGAAATGACCATCTTAGTAAATAATCATTCTAATATTATTTAAATTCATTTCCAAAATAGATTTATTAGTCTTTAGAGCTCTCTAATCCCAACGTCAATCTAAAGAATGAAAGGGAGAAAATATACATTCTAATAAAATATAGTCGAGCCCATTTGCAAATGTACCCTCAACACTTGGGTCGCTTAATGTGGATTACAATTAAATGCTTTGTATATTTCATTCTTGTGATTTTGTTTTGACAAACTTTTCATGTTTAAAATACCCATTGCAAGGATGGGTTGATAGATTCCTTTTTTCAATGTTCTCTTTGAAGATTAAAAAAAAATAGTTCCAAACACTTAATGTTTTCTTTTAGATGTTTATCTGCCTTTCCATGTAACACATGTGTTCTCATTTTGATGGTAAAACAAGTGCATGATAGTTAATGGAGGGCATGCTATGGAGAGAGGTGTAGTTCGCAATGTATCATTACATGATGTTGTGTTTGAAATGGTATTTATAACTAAGTATGCATTGGAACAATCATGTGCAAAGGAGTTTCATGGGCAAACATTCTTCTTGTGTGCTTAAATGCCAATCTGAATGACAATAGGGAGGCTTCTTAATAAATAAACTTTTATAATAAAATAAATTCAAATCTATTTGGAAATAGATTTGGTAGTCTTTTAAGTCCTCTTAACCCTTAAGATTGATTTAAATGAACATATTAGTAAATAGACTTTATGACAAAAGACATTCAAACCCATTTGCCACACGGTTTTTTCAACACTTTGAATTGCATTTTTATACACATTATGTGGAGCATAATTAGATGCTTTCTATGGTTCGAAAATCTTTTTCAGTTCAAATCCTCATGACAAGAATAGACATTATGGTTTTTTTGTGTTTTTGTTGAAGATTAAGAATGGTTGTAGTTCCATCTACTTAATAATTTCTTTTGGATGGTCCTTTGCATTCCCATGCAACATCTCATATCTTCTCTTCAATGTACCAGTTTCAGTTGTATAAATAATGGGTCTTGAGAGGGTCGTTATGGTTCAATGGATGAAAGATTGTAAAGTGAAGTTTAGCTCCCAAATGTGTCATTGCATAAAGTTGCATTTGATATGGTCCTTGTAGTGTATGGAGGACTATCTCATAAACCATCCCTTTCGCTACAATAGATTGGACCAAACATTTAAAAATGCTTTACAATAAGGTTGGGAGATGTACAATGGAAGAATTGTTGGCCACAATTCATGACAACCTTTTCAAAAAACACAATGATAGTTTATCTTGGGGTTATGAAAGATGATTTTGAAAATGTTATAAAGCTTTTTGTTATGCCGAGAGGCATTCCATAGTGGCAATTGAGGGGAGGGCAATGGGATTGTAATGCTTGTGAGTTGATAAATTACATTTTAAACGTTATAGTTGACTAGATAGGGCCTTCAACCAACCATACTTGTGCCTTACACCACACTAATGAGAGAGGAGAGGAGAGGACAGGGATAGGGTCATTTATTATATACCTTACCTCTATTCTCGGAGAGGCCTATAGTTTTGATTCTATTTGGGAGGCCTATATATTTATCTTGATACTCCCACTATTTGATTGTCATAGGGTAAATTCAATCTTAAATTTGATGTCCATTTGACTGCTATTTCGAAGTTTTTTATTTTCAATTAGAGAAGTCGAGAAAAAAATAGTAGTATTTTGGCTATATGGTGGAGTTTGGACCCCATATTTTATCGTTAATATTTTTTCGAGCTAGATTGAGACTATGTATCACCAGTACAGTGGAAAATTTGCAGAGAAGAAAATGAAATTATTCATTAGTATACTATGTAAAATTTTTAAAGATAAACATGTTGAAATTAATATCTCATGGACAATTTTTGTACTCAATATTTTTTTATGATATATAAAAAATTCAAGAGAACAAATGTAATTCAATATATCTATATAATATAAATCAATGAAAAGACTTATTTGCATAAATGTACAAGAAAGGCTTTTCAAAAGTTCCTTTTTAAAAATATTGATAATGAAAGAAACATGTTAAAGACCTAACATCACTAAGAAATTTGTTGGAGGGAAGCATATTCTTAAAATGAGTGCATGCTTCGTGATGTTTGGGTTGGAATAAAATAATCAAAGGAGGTTCGGGAAATATTATTAAAATAGTTGCCTAGAAAACTCACACTAATACATGATTTCGCTGATTGTAATAATGGTGTAAGGTTGGCAAGAGATCACAAAATGAGTTTCAAGAAAATACAAAGCTAGTATATAAAAAATCTGAAGAAAATAGATTGTTTTGAAGTGATGCAGAAGAAAATGAGAAAAATTCAAAATGCCACCTTTGTGTATCATATCCATCAAAAATAGGTGATGAGGCAAAAACAAGTAAAATCTTGAATACCTTTTTTTAATGTACAAGTTAACTATTAACTAATCATATAGAGAAACTAGATCAAAAGTTTTAAGAAAAACCATAAGAGGTACAATTTGTTAGGTCTAAGTCAAGTTTGGAATTTTAACCATCACAACTAACATTAAAAAAAAGAATTTTAATGTGTGATTAATTAGTGCTTATTTAATATTGATTGTAATGAGTGTATTTAATAATATTACAAGTCTTTCATGGTATTATATTTAATTAGAATTATTTATATAAAGAATTCTAAGTCTGATTTGATAGTTTTATTTTAGTGATGGATTACTTGAGTTGTATGGTACGTTCAATATTTTTTTCCTACACACAATTTTTACTTGAACATGACACAAAGTTCACTTAAAAATATATTTAATCTATTATTAAATTGTATTCATGACAACAATGTATACTTTCAAATTAATCAATGTTAAATGTTTATACTCTCTTTATAATGACATTATTTATAGTTTACACCTAATGTTAATAATAATTGTATAACATTCTTATTATTGTAAATATTATATTTTTGATGTCGATTTCTATCTTATTTCTATAAAAACTTAAACTAAAATTAAAGTTTATTTTTTTAACTAGTAGTTATATGTCTTTGACTTACATTTTATCATTTTCTTTCCTATTTATTTATATATTAAATTAAAATTCAATACAAAAAGTTTCAAACTCTTTTAAAAAATATTGGTTATAACGATTTTTTCACCAACTTAATTAAGAGAAAACCCTACACTGAACCTAACCATTAATTGAAAATATTCAAGTATTTCATTCTAAATATTTTATTTTTTGCTATTAATTACCATCCTATTTGTTAAACGCATTAAATTGACAGTAAAATATATTTTTTAGGCTACTAATTATTAGTCCTTGTCTTACATTTAATCAATTTCTACATTATTTATTTAAAATTTAAAATTAAAGATAGAAAGGCTTTGAGTTAATACTTGTTAGTAATAAGTGTAATATAGATGAATGGGTCAACCCTGAATACACGTCTAGTAATCTAATTACTTTTAATTAAGCATAATAAAAAGGGTAATTATATTTAATTGATACTTTGAAATCTAGTAATAGGGTACTTACATAAGGTTTAAAGATGTATTTATTTAAAATCAATATCAAATGATAGTTTTATGAGTATGAATAAAAATGAGTGGCTAATAATGACATTGACCTCATTTAGAAACATGAAATCAATAGGGAATAGGTGTGTAAAGTGTCGGGGCCAATCTAAAAAGTTACAAATCCTCAGGGTCACTTTAGATAATTTGCAAACCAAGTCCTGAAATGAATTGACAGTTATGTTCATTTGGTCATGATCACCTATTCCATTACTTTGATTTATGCGTTACAAAACTTCTAACCTATAAAATTAACTTTCTTCCTATTACCCTTAAATGGTCATGAAATTTATGGAAAACAAAGTGAACTTTAGGGCATGTGTATGTAGTCACTAAAATATGCATGTATTATTATTACATTATGCCTTTAATATGTTATATACATGAACTCTAAGTTTGGAAACTAGGCACTAGTGACATCTCTCCGGTCTTTTTTCTTGCTCGATTTGGTTATGCTAACGTATTTTATCCGAAATTTGCATCTTTTTGGTCAATTCACAAGGATGTCTGATCCTTTATTTCGTGGTCTCTATTTTCTTGTTGTAAGACAGTACCACCCAGACATCACAATAACACCCAGGTGCTAATGTCCTTATGGGTGTTTTTGTCCTATTTTCTTGATTTTCTCATTTGTCAGTTTGTTTTGGCTTTGAGTCTTTTCTTATTTCCTTTTCATGACCTAGGTCAACTTTTGATGTCACCATATTCCAAAATTCAAACCAAGAACTCATATATATACACAACCTACTAACTATTCTAAGGGTAAATTGGGCTATCATTTTTATATCTACCACATATAAAAGAACAACATAAGGGAGTGCATCTTAGGCTACATTATTCACTACATAAGGGGAGACTATTATGAATTCCAGATCACACATTCTTGAATTGGGATAAAGTAGTTGTAGCCTGCTATTTTGTGTGTGATTGGCACTAGGGCATCCTAGCTCAAGGGACACGATTTCAATAACACACCACAAAACTACATGGAATCAGAAATGTGGTGCAACGCTCAGTAACAAGATTACATTGGGGTCTAGTACGGATCTCTCATATGTATATGTATAACCCTAGTCCTAATTTTTTACTTACTTGAGATTTAAAGAGTTGGAATGACATTATGGTAATATATTCTTTACATGAAAAGAAATAATATCACTTTATAAATATATTCTTATAATTGAAATTATTATTCAATATCTTTAGGATTGTAGCAAATATTGATAGTTATGATCCTCATGTGCGGATTTCACTAATGCCTCGAGGTTTTGGTGTAATAGTTCATTACATTTGGTATCAAAGCGACCACCCAGGTTCAAGTCCCGATACGAGTAGCTACACCGGCATTGCAGTGTTCGCCTGAGGCTCATATAGGGTAGGGTGTGGTCCTGCTATACGGGCGCAAATCTAGCCCGGGGTCCGGGCTACGGAAGCGTGGTGGGATGTTATGATTCTCATGTGCGGATTTCATTAATGCCTTGAGGTTTTGGTGTAACGGTTCGTTACATTTGGTAGGCGTAACAATTCGTGACATTTATTGAAAGGAAGTGATCTTACTATGATATTGGCCTTGTTTTTCTTACCCACTTGGAGTAAAAGCATGTTAGAGTCTAATGTTGTTAGAAGATCATCACTAATCTTGTACTAAGATTTTCAAGAAGTATTTGTACTTTATGGAAGAATAATACATGTTATCTATAATGGGAATATTATTGTTGGTTATGATTATATAACTCTTATGACTCATATATACATGAGCATATCGGCTAGAAATTGCATTGCTTTCCAAGTTCACATATAAACACAATATTATAAATGGATTTGAGAAGAGTTGTTAAGTCGAAACTCTGCTTTGATCCTTTCTCGATAGGGTGTTTAAAAAAAAAAGTATTGGTCTCTCCCTGATATCTACATTACGGTTTATATTTTAGCAAGAATCTCAAAACCTGAGATAACATGATATTCTCTTTTTATAGTAACAACTAATCGTAAAAAAGGTAGCTTGGACTTTTGCAATGTGAGTCAAATCTAAGTGCCTTTTAAGGTTTGGTAGTATATTATATGTGGTTAATTACTGAAGTAAAATCGAACTAATACTTATGGAAGAATTCCTCTTGCAAACTTGCACCTTCTACAACAAGGTGAGATTTTGGATATCAATGGTGATTTGGTTATAAATATCACAATATGATGAAATTTATACAAGATCTATCCACATTTATGCAAGATAAAAATAGACAAAATTGTATTCACCATTAAACTTAAATAATATAGTGGCTGAGCAAAGACCAACAAGAAGTTCTATGCAACATTTTTTCATAGTTTCACATGAAATAAAAGAGATGAGTTGCATAATTTTCGTAAAACATAACAAACACATGCTTGTCCCTCTACGAGAAAGATTCTTGGATTATTAGCAAATTAGAGGAGGCTTACAAAATACCTGTAGGAGAGTCGACAACCCTACACCCAGGGGAACACACGAGCCAAATAACAAAGGCGAATCAAAGTGAATCTACAATTGGAGACAAAAAATTTTTCCTTCCCACAATACATTGTATAAACATAAAACCCACCTATTCCGATAGGAACGTACAAGTTTTAATCAATAAAAGTATTTACAAAAACATGAAACCCTTGTTGGAAGCACATAAATTCTAGCAAAATAGCTCAACCCGACTAACTTGATTCCGACCACACTCAAAGGTATATGTAAACCATATCTAGAACATCATGTGGCTCGCAATAACCCCATTTACGAGGTTGATCTACATACACAATATTTTAATGACCTGTAGGCATGCAAATTAAAGAAAATCCCCGAATCCTCCACCTCATTAAACAACTCAGCTAAACAACCTACTAGCAAGAAAGCTTCATGACATTTGCCTCATGCCTCGACATAACTGCGTGCAACCCAAATTTGTTGTGGTTCTTGCCAAACACAAACTTGATAGCAATGAACGATGACAAGACTACATCATTTCTTGTTGTGGGAACCTACAACTTTCAATCCCTTGCTATGGTCTCTGTAGTTGCCAACCCTTATTACGCTTAACCAAATATATGGTTTCACCAAACATTAAACTAAGCACATAGAGATTAGGGTTTACATGGTTTCTCCAACCATCAAACTAAGCGCATAAATATCAAAGTTTGTCCACTTTTACGACTTGAAATGCAATCAAACATCTTATAAAAAAACCATACTCTAACCATCCAACCTCTTCTACATCGTCAATTCTTCTATCACGTGTTAGCCAGAGAAGCCCATTCTACTTTCACAAATTACCTTCAAAATTGCAAAATTAGACTCTTTAATGGTTGCTTTAATGCATTTGTTAATGTAAAACCACTTTCCACACTTGCATAATCCAATTGGCCATTGTTGACCTCTTGGCAATATCTAATATAAATTAAAGATCTACACGATTCAAATGATTTGTTTGGCAAAAACAATCGTTTTACAGAAGCAAGAACAGTTGTAAAGCTTAAAAAAAGCTAGAAACCAGCATGTCAATGGAGACAAACGAGAGTTTTGCATCTCTGAGACTAGCCACCAAAGAGGACGTCCCTCAAATAATGAAGCTGATCCACCAGATGGCAGAGTTCAGAACGCCTCACCCCACATCTGCGTTGCAACAGAAGCTGCCCTCGAATCCACCCTCTTCAACGCACCTCCATTCCAAGGCCCAACTGTCATACTCTTACAAATCTCTTCTGCTTTACCAAAGCAAAACACCATAAACCCTAACGAATCCTTGGAAATTTCTGTGCAGAAGCTCGGTATGAATCCCCCTGTAAATGACCCACAAGCCCAAGACTTCGTTTCGGCTCTGCAAAATGGCAGTACCATTGCGGGTTTTGTTATATTCTTCAGAAACTACTCGACTTTTTTGGCGAAGCCGGGGGTTTTATATTGAGGAGATTTTTGTGAGGGAGCCCTACAGGAGAAGGGGGTTGGGTACCGTTTTGCTCAAGGCGGTGGCCGGGAAGGCGGTTGAATTGGGGTTTGGTAGGGTGGAATGGACCGTGCTGGATTGGAATGGGAGTGCGATTAACTTTTATGAGAAAATGGGAGCTCAGGTGCTGCCCGATTGGTAGGCTTTGCAGGCTTACAGGTAAGGCCTTGGAGGACTCTGGGCATTGAACTCCAAACCTGCAAAAAAAAATCATTGTTTTGTATTTTAACTGTTTTTCGATTTCAGTTTAGGATTTAGAGTTAAGTGCGTAGGGTTTGAGGTTTAGGGTGTTTAGGGCTTATGGTTGGCCTTTGGATCTTGAGTTCATGTTGGATCACATTGATCAAGCCACCAAGATACCGCTCCAGCCTGCAGTTCTTGCTTTTGTTTTTTCAATATAAATTTAGGGTTTAGTGGGGAGGGTTTAGACAGCTATCAAATTTGAAGTATTTTGATAATTTGAATTTTGAAGGGTTTCTTAGATTTAACCCTTTGTAATCATGAGGGTTTTGTATTCCCAGTGGGTGGGGGGGGATTGTCAAGTTGGACTATCCCACTGAGCTCGGTCATGAGGTCAAAAACCCAGGAGTACAAAATCTGAACAATATGTAAGATGAAGTCCAAACCGTGGGCTCATACACCAAATTGGTTTTTCACATGGCGCTGACCTCAAAATTATCTCTACCTTTACCTTTTATAGCATCTGTTCTTTAAATGAAGAAATCAATTTTAGATTCAATTTTATGTGTTTAGATTGGTGTCATGGTTTTTTACCATTCGGATAGACCATACAAGATTGGTAAAATCCTGACGAATGGCTTTTTTGGAGATACATGTTAAAGACACTAGTTATCAGGGAATTGGGTACACTAGTTATCAGGGAATTGGGTAAGTTAAATTTGAATGTATACTAAGTTGGGTGGACCTTTGAAAAATTGAAAATCGAAACTATCTGATAAGTTTCCTGCTACTGTCTTGTTGCCTTGGCTTGTCTATTATCTTTCTAGTGTCCTACGTCAAATTTGAACCCTGGATTAGTGGGTTTAGCTTAAGCTTTTTGTAGTGGGGACAGGGGAAGAACGGAGAGGGAGAGAGAGGGGGGGAGGTTTAGATAGATGTATCAATTACATCTGATGCACAATTTATAAACAAAAAGCTTTGATAGCTGACATTATTCTCAATAGCATATTCATAATCCTGGCCTCTTTGATGAATATGTATCTCCGGATCTTTGGCTGCTTAGACATTATTTTCCTAAATGACTGTAAATGGTCGCAGAGTATGTATGTGGATCCCATTTCCATAGATCCTTCTAATCTGCCAGCAAAATTGCAGCCTTTATTTTAGTACCCATTTCTGACCAGATCCACCTTGTTGCCTGGATCTGAGTTTTGACAGATACTTAAGCAAATACGTAACAACAAATGAAAAAGAACGATACTAGAAAGAAATTAATATTATGTTCCCAATCCAAAAGGGTTGAAATTTTGAAATCCCTAATCTTCAAGTATCTCTAGACACTAGAATTTTGACGATTTTGCCCCAGTTTGTGAGAATGATTTTAGACCACTCTAAATTTTTCAATCTCAACTACATTATCCACTTTTTCAGAATTGCTGCCAACATGGAAATTTTTTTCTGTTCATGTTTTTTTCCCCAGAAGAGGGGGAAAACATGCAAAACTCTTTCAAAAGAATTTTAGGTTTCTGTTCCCAAATTTAAACTTCAATGTACAGTCTATAAGGTAATCACGTAGCATGTAACTTTGGTTTTGAGATTTGTCCTTTACATATTTTAAAAATGAGTAGGGTTCTTTTGTAGTCATCTGCGTGAAATAATTTTTTGAACCAATGTATCTAAACATCCCTGAAGATGGATCCTGTTGTGGGATCAAAATGCCTGACAAAAACTATTTCATGTAGTTGACTCTAGAAGAACCCTACTGAGCATAGAACATGTCAGAATGTACAAGGGGTTGCTGTTGAGAGT
Source organism: Taxus chinensis (assembly GCA_019776745.2). Lineage (NCBI taxonomy): Eukaryota > Viridiplantae > Streptophyta > Pinopsida > Cupressales > Taxaceae > Taxus > Taxus chinensis. The sequence goes on from CM034150.1 coordinate 697,224,397, forward strand.
CAAGCTTGATATAGCAGATTAATTCAGAGGGATTTTAAAAATATGGTAGGAATGAGATCTGACACAAGATGTAATGTATTTTCCATTTTGGCAAAGGGTAACAAGTTTATGCGCTGATTTGTAAAAGCAACAATTGACATATAGTTTTAGCAATTTGAATTAACATATCTGCACAAGAAAAATGAGAGGTATGTGAGAAAAGAGCAACCAATGTGGAATTCTTTTGTGATTGGACCTGATAGAATGCACATTGATATTGACTTGTGAACTTTTAATGTAATAACAACGCTACTTTTCACTATTTAATGTTAGTTTTTGTTCTCGAGCTTGCTGACATCCTCTGGCTGATTTAGCTCAGAGCTTTTTTCTACCTCATCTCTGTGTTTCTTTTCCACAGTTTTTTTTGCCTCATCTCATTGTGTTCTTTTCCACAGTTTGTTTTCTATCCCATCTCTCTTCTTTTCTGTTCTCATTGCATCCCCTACAATGCCACGGCATTCGAAGCATCAACTCACCCTAAGCAAGAACAAGCCAAACCTTATATTCAACATAAAATATCACCCAGTTCTGGGTGATCATATTTTGCTAAAAAACTGAAAATAGCGCTATACAAGCCTTCGGAAATAGAATGAGTTTTTGTCCAACATTGCATTCCGTTCTTGTATCTGATCACACATTCTGTGCTTTGAGAACTCAGCCATAATTGATCCCCACCTTAATATATAGAGCTTTTTCGAGTTATTTGGTGATTTATTGGTGGAGCTTAGTCATTTCATTTGTGTATTTATTTAAAATGAGAAGGACATTGTTTCCCTGTGGATATTGGTTTCAACCATGAAGTATATGATTGCACGGTTAATATAAGTTTTAAATAAAAAAAAACATTTGCATCCTTTCACACACGATTCATCATCAGCATTTGGTTTTTAGCTATCAAAATCTAAAATATCTTTGAACTGGGACACCTATGTTTCAATAGACACTTCAGTGCCCTTTTTCTGTCTGCGCACCAATCCTTAGAATTCATTTTTACAAACATGAATGTAACAAGGGGTATGTGAAAGCTTGATAGCTATTTTGGGTGTCTTTTTGACATGATAAGATCTTTTTCGATAGAATCAAAAAATTTACGGCCTTGAAATTTCACCTTTGCTATAATGTGCTTGTATCATTTACTACTCGATTTGCTATGATGTGGCTGTCATAAAAAAGTTGCCTGAACAATATGAACAATGAAGTCTTGGCATGTTTAGGAAGAGTTGAGTTTTCACTAAGAAATTTCAGTTGAATGATAAAATTACTTGTCGTGTAGAATTTCATAGGCAGAAGGTGGTCTTATACTGGTTTATGTTTAAGTCTTCTCAGTCAAGTTTCTTTACACAATATATTATCACAAGTCATCTTTCATAGATCACTGAGTGTTTTTTCTTGGAAAGCCTATTCCATATTTACCAGACACTCAGGCATGACTCACAAGTAATCCTAGTATGGTGTTCGGATTCTGAACAAGACTTTGCCATACCTGGTGAAGATGTGTACACCTTATTGAGGAGTATAACTAGGATTCTCTAGAGTACTGGAGTTCCATCCTTGCGTTGCTTCTCTTTTGTTTTTGCAATATCCATGAGTAAACAAGTGTGGATGCTCCAAGAATATAAGGCCTTTATTTATCTATAGTATTTGGAACCATAAAAAATACAAATCAATTCAATGCAATGAACTTTGATGTTGGCTTTAAATTTTAAAATTTTTTCACAGATGATTATATTCTTACACCTTTGTGTACCATTGTAATTTTTGATAGAAGAAAATAAAGTTTATAATGATCCAATGGCTGCAGTTAAAGTGGCCGTGCTCAGTGTAATGTGGAAGACAATTATGAACGTTGATACCCAAAGATATTTGAGACTAAGACTAACAGTCACATGTGAATGGTGCAATGGAGACACCGAAGGGGGATACTTCGAAAAATTTTAAACTTGAGGGAGAAAACATTAGAAGAGGAAGAGGTGTGATGAAGAAGGAAAAGTCCAGGGGTAGGGAAATGTTGGGGGAACTGATGCAAAGCTGTTATTCCTTATGATCAGGGATATACGAACTGTGTATCGTTTTTGTCAGTCGTTTTAAGGAGAAAAGGGGTACAGTGTGTTGATCAATAGAGGCAACATAGTTTGGAGATATCTCAACAACCATAGACTAGTTGATTAGTACTTCCAATATGAATAGTTACTATTTGTAATGCTACCCTTTTACAATTTGTGTGTAGTTAGAACACATGTCAGATGTAAGGGGAAGCCAGGGGTGTGTCATTAGAAACTTCGTAGATAGGGATATGTGGAGTGGAATTGACTTCCCAAGTCATTTCAATGTAGTATTTAAATTTTATAAACCACAAAACATGGCCGGTGAGGTGTTTTGCGCTATTTGCATATACCATTATTGTAGGCCATTCTCCACACTTTCCAAACAACAAAATATATTAACCATAAGAGTTTTACTTTTGGATTTGCATATGACACCACCCCCCTCAACATTCCAAGTTCTTAACACCCATTATATGTGAAGCACTATCATTTGTATATATATCATGTAAGGTTTTCACGATTGTTGTTCTTTCATTAAATCCATTGTTGCTAGCAATGTAAGTGCCAAGGTTTGACCACCTATAGAAAGAGAAAATTACATATGATTGAACTCTGAACGCCACATATGTTAGACACAAGAACTCGGTGATGCACATTTGTGATTAGGTTGTTAAGGTAGTGATCAAGGTTTCCCTCATCAACAATATTGACGATGTCATCTTTCAATGACCACCAACACAAAACATCGACCTTCCGTCTACCCAACATGTGTTAGGCACAACCAAAGAGACTCCCATTTGGAAATGCCTATCAACATAATTAATGTTTGAGGCATTTCCAAAAGAGTAAAATTAACTTTTGCAGGTGCTTGGAACCTCTTTTGATGCTCTATCTCATCCGGTTATAAATTTGGAATGTTTCAATTTGAAAATTATAATTTAGTGTTAAGTTAATAACCAGAAGTGATTTATTTTTGGATAGTTTTGTGGTTGGATGTGGAGGAAATAAGGGGATATAACAATATTGTAAGAGGTGGAAATAATTGTAACATGTTCTTAGTAGAATCTTAGCAAGCATATTAAAGGTATATTGATAGTCAACTGCCACGTGTAAGGAGGGTAGAGTGGCCCATCTATCCACTTCCCATTACGCGCATGCTACAACCCATACTACTCAATTGTCAACCATGACACTTTCAATCATTCAATTTAGAAATCCAAATGTCTAGATCTCATCATATTTCCAATGCAAAGTATGTAGGACCCTTCTATGGGGACCTCCTATCATAAATTTTAAGCTCTCTAAAATTGTTCACATGAGGGCCATGGTAATGACCACTTAGTCTGGTGGAAGGCAATGACAAGTACCCCGCGCATGGACATTTAAATAAAAAATGCACTTCCCATTTTTGATGTGGTTTTTTGCGAGGCATGCACTTTTATGCATTCTTCTATACCTTCAACATGTCATGTGTATTTTAAATTTTAAAGCTTGATGACTTTGTAAAGGGGTGCATTTATCTTCTGGCCTTACGTGGGGTGTCTAGTAGGAATGAGTAGATAAGACATAGTACTTGGTTATAAGAGTCGTATGTTCGAAACTGCATCAAAAAAATCCATTTTCCAATAAGCTTTGATGGTTGTTTATGCCTTGCTCTAAACTCCCATTTTGGCCTAGCTGGGAGGAGGGTGGTGCAGGGTAAAACAGGGGTCCGATGGAATGACATAACAAAACATGAAGCAAATATGATACGTCACAAGATAGAACTTGGAAGACCTCAAAACGAATCCATGTGATGGTGAGAATGAGCTTGCCAATCTTCCCATTGGAAAACATCCATGTTCACGAAATACATGGGCCTAATAGAAGAGGCAACACAAAATTGAAATGTTTAACTCAATTCAAAATCCAAGTTCTTCACAAGATTATCGAGGGACTGTGATGACCCATGCCCAAGGGGCAAGCCTCAAGCCATTAACCCTTACGCCCAATTCTCCCCGGACTTGGAGGATTTGCAAAGTCTCCTTCACCAAGACATCATGTTCATTGCAAAGTACACAAGACCCTTCCATGGGACCCTCCTATCCTAAATGATAAGCTCTCTAAAATCGTTCAAATGAGGGCCTCGATAATGACGACTTGGTCTGATTGAAGATAGTGACATGTATCACTCATGTAAATTTAAATAAGAAAGGCAATTCCCAATAGTCACATGGTTTTGGTGAGAATTGCACTTTTATGCTCCTATACCTTCCACATGCCATGCGTAATTTAAAATTTGATGCTTGATAACTCTTTAGAGAGGTGCATTATACCTCTGCATCAAGTCAGTTGTGTGGTAGAAATGAGTAGATAAGACATAGAATAAGATAGCCACAGTCGCCTGATATTTGTGCTTTGTCATAATTTCTCACATCGGTCTAGTTTGGAAAAAACAAATATCCATGTAATTACTTTCTAACATTACAAATTCAACTGGTATCATGCAATGTTGTTTATGGATAAAATCATTGTTGGCCTATCTTTTTTTGTGTATATAAAAGTGAAGGGCCCTTGTTCATTCATTTTTAGTAGGACGTGAAGAAAAATATACCAAGAATTTAGTATAAGCCAACCATTTAAAAGCTTATAGAACACAAATGTGGACTACTCAAAAGAAACCTAGTGTTATTTTTTTCTTCTATCTTAATTAGTCAAAAGTTGTAATATTTATACATTCATTCTATTTTACACATTTGTTTCATCTATATTAAAACTATTTTGGGAAATTGATTTAATAAGAAATCATTTGACATAAGTGTAGTAGTGTCAAGAAATAATTGAACCCTTTGCTGTAAAGTTGGATGTTGTGATAGAATATCAATGGACCACCTTTGAATTATGACAATAAACACTATGTTTTACTCATAAATGGCAACGAGCTCAATTTAAAGATGCATAATAACTTTTCTAATGTAACTTAATTACAATAAGGACAATTATGTCCTCACTTATCTAGGAACGTAATCAAGGAAAATGTTGACCAAAAGGTGGTGGTGTTTGATTTTACATTGTGTTTTTGTTCACTTAATAGAGGATTTGTATATTTGTGAGTTTGTTTCTATCATTCAATGGTGAGAGGAAGGTTTCAAAACAAAAAAATTGAACCTAGGGTCTTTCCACCCCAACATTGACAATTACATCTACAACATCCACCTTCTATTAAGCTTCGATGGTTGTTTATGCCTTGATCTAAACTCCCATTTTAGCCCAGTTGGGAGGAGGGTGGTGTAGTTTTGAAAAGGTTTGGATGGAATGACATAACAAAAAAACATGAAGCTAAGATGATATCTCACAAGATAGAACATTGAAGACCTCAAAAAAATTCATGTGATGTTGAGAATGAGCTCACTAATCTTTCCATGTGAAGCTCATAACTTTTCACAAAATGCACATGCCTAATAGAGGAGGCAATACATATTAGAAATGTCTTATCTGATTCCAAATCCAAGTTCTTTGCATGCTATCAAGGGAGCGTGATGACCCGTTCCCAAGGGAGAAAGCCTAAATCCTTTAAAATTGGCATTCACATTCTCCCTGGCCTTGGAGGCTTTGCAAAGTCTCCTCACCATGTCTTGTAGATAGGAAGCTTGCATATGTTTGAGTCAAACACGCTTCTTCCCTTTGCTCGTCAGGCCCTCTAGCTCATCCTTGTCATCCTTTGTATTGTCTCTGTTAAGAGACAACATAGAGTCAACAAAATAAATATATGTTGCCATGGGATTTGTGGATGCCCTTGGCCCTGAATCAATGCTCCTGCGTTGAGTATAGATCCTATTTTCACTTGTGTTTTCCATTTTTGTTCACCTTCCATGTTACATTATTGAAACACATAACAACATGATTGGAGTAAAGCCCTAAAAGTTGCAAATCTAATTAAAATGTAAGGCTTTTCAAGTTGGCAACTATTAAGACGGTAATAATGTTCAACAAACATTGTGTGAAATAAATGACACGGCAATGGTAAGAGAAAGTGAAATGTGGTCCATATGTAACATGTCAAAAGAAAAAAGAGGATTGCCTATGTTCCCTCCAATAGATTCCCTAATCCAAAAATATCCTCCCTCAATCCCCTTCTTCATCCTGACTCTTCCCCTATATAATGTTTGACCTTCAATCCTTCAATTTTAACTTGTTCAATGCCTCCCTATCAGTGTCTCAAGTGCACTTCCTAGGTGTGATTGCTAGTTACATTGATTAATTAGACTTATGTTTTCCATCATGGTACATTGGAGTGGAACATGTTTGTTTGGTATGAAATCATTTGTTGAGTAAGTTTAGGGCAACATAAATCATCATTTTCTTAATTGAAGAAGAATAGCCAATGCAAGGAAATTTTATTTTTATGTTTTGCAAAGGGTTTTGGGTGTGTAGATAAGCAATACACTATAGTGGGGTCCATTAATTGTAATATGTTAAGGATGAGAGATGATATTTGAATTTGTAAAAACACGAAATTGGTGTTATTTTAAAAATTCAATAATGTAAGTTCATGAGATATCCACGTAGAACTAAATAGGAAATAATTTCCAAATGTTAGGAATATGAGATGACAAAGATAAATAAGCTAAATGTGGGAGATATATTAATTTTGGGCATGACCACTCAATCTGGTGGAAGATAATGACACGTACAAGTCATGGAAATTTAAACAAGAACGACACTTCTTGATTGCGGCATGGTTTTAGCGATGCATGCACTTTTATGCACTCTCCTATACCTTCCCACGTGCTACGCATATTTTAAATTTTTAAATCTTGATGACTCTGCAGAGGGGTGCATTTATACTCTACCTTAAGTCAGACATCTAGTAGGAATGAGTAGATAAGACACAAAATTAGGATGGCCAAATTCATTTGATATCTATGCATTTTCATAATTTTCTCGCATCGGTCTAGTTTGGAAAAACAAATATTGATGTTATTAATTTTAAACATTACAAACTCAACAATTGCTATCATGCAATATTGTTTGTGGATGATTTGTTCACCTATCTTTTTTTTGTGTATATATAAGTGAAGGGCCCTTGTTCATTCATTTTTAGTAGGATGTGAAGAACAATATTCCAAGATTAGAATAAACCAACCATTTAGAAACTTAAAGAACACAAATGGGGAATACACAAAAAAAAACCTTGTATGATTTTTTTTCTTCTACAGTAAGTAGTCAAAAGTGCTAATATTTATACAGTAATTATATTTTATTCACTTGTTCTCTATATTTAAATTATTTTGGAAAAAGACTTTATAAAAAATCATTTGACAAAATTGCAAAGAGGTTGGTTTAGATTTACACAGCTAAAACACACAAAACCATTTCTTAATTCATGTTGAGTATATATTACAATTATACATGTGATAAACACTCCTATAAACAAGGAGCTACAACAAACTAGCATATTATCTCTCAAGGCTATTTTACGTGTGTGGTTATAACAACCACTATTCACATAAATCATGTAACTCTCACAACAAACTTATTAATATATCACTCATAGGTTATAATCACCCATGATTAAAAACAAAGTTCTTGTCCTATCCCGCAATTTCATTTTGGTTGTCGTAAGGATAAGTTGTAATATGAAGAGTGGTTTACGAAGGCAGAGAGAAAGGTGTTGTTACTCAGCTGAGGTTGTAGCTATACGTACGTATGTATACCCTGAAAAGGATATGCACACTTGCATGAAGTTGTAAGTCCAAACCATGCATAACAACACTTGTTGCTAGGAATTCGTGGAGTACTTGACATTTATAACTTATTTTTACTTTTCTAGGTTGTATGAGTTTACTTTACCTTGTTACTGTGTGATGATTTTGATGCATTGGTGTACTATTTGGTTTGTTGTACCTATTAATGTGATTCTGATTTATCTTGCTTACTTTGGTTATTGTTTGCTAAAGATGGTAAATCTATACATGGTTGTAATGTATTATTTCAGTAATGAGAAATAATTATGATTTTTAAATGGTACTAACCTTCTTTTGACTATTGCGACGGTCATAGACCGTAAAGCACTATGATGGTCTCAATGCAAGGGACATGTAAAGTTTGGAATCATCAAGGTAAAAGTTATAAGGTTGACTTAATGATCTTTTAATAGCTAATGTACCAAAATACATGTATTAAGAGATCTGGACTATGATCAAATGTATTACAAGAAAAGATTATGTTTGGTTTGATTGGTCTTCGATTATATACTTGGCATCATATTTTTAAACTATTCTAATGGCTTGAATATAGACATGTAATGTGATTTATTAACGATTGGATTGATCACACCATGCATTGGATTGAAACTTGTTTTGTTTGATATTGCTTTTAATAGGTCGTCGCTGGTCAATTAAAATGATTCTAAAAATCATTAAGGCTATGAATTAGATGGTTTAAATGACTAAATAGACATTGACAATGTGTTAGGTATATAATGGTTGTATTAAGTGGTCTTCAAGACATGGTACCATTGACATTTTATTGTTTTGATTAGTAATATGGTCTTCAGACCATACTCAATGTAATTTGATTGTTTAATAATTAAAAATTGGTCGTTGATTGACCCATACAAAAATTTAAACTGCTGTTTGATTTGATTATCTTGGACCGCTTGTTCAAAACTCCACTAAGCTATTTTGGAGGGAAGTTGGTGATGGCAGTGGTAAGTAATTGGGATAAGCCAGTACGTGGCACCTAAAAAACTTAAAGAGCATTTAATTTCTCAAGAAACTCAAGAAGCTTCCTTAGGGAAGCTACCTTGCATGCATTGGGAAATTCATTTTATTGTGTTTGGTTAGTTTGCATCTCCTTCTTTGGCTGCTCGAGCTCCATTCTGGTCCAAACTGTGCATGAGGTTTTGATAAGCTATTTTGTTGAGATTTTTGCGGAAGTTATTAATGGCAGGCTTAGCATTATATAAGTGTTGTTTTATTTGGATTGTTGGGTTGGTATTTTTTGAATTTGTGTCGTGTTATTCAGTGCGTTGTTGGAGAAATACTTTGAGAAATTCTTGTCTCGACCTGTTGGAATTTTTTAGAGAAAAAAATTGAAGGAAACCATGAAGAAGAATAGCTGGCATAATAACCCTTATAGAAATGGGTTTTTCTTGACTCTCACTCTGGTTATTTCGTTTCAAAATGCATGAATATTTGGGTTGGGTTGGGTTTTTTTTCTAGGTGTTTTGAATGAATTTAACAATGTGGTTATTTTGTTAATGGCTTCTGAGCTTGAATAGATGACTGTGTTTTGTTGAATCTAAAAATCTATATTTGAGAAAAGACATTATATGCATGAGTTATTCTTTTGGGTTGAATTTGGGTTCGATATGTTGATTCGAAGAGCCTATTATATCAAATTGTTATCCTTGAAAGCAAAATATACTCATGGGGTATGAACTATTCTGATTGTTTGTGACTAGTTTCGTTGACTTGAATCACCTCTGGATTTGCGGGAATTTGTTTCTTACTTTGGGTATTTCAAATGATTGTTGTAAAGGTGATTTTATGTTGTTGGCCTTTGAGATTGTAATAAGTTGCCTGTGTATCCTTTGATTTTAGACCCATGTTTGCAAAATACGTAATGGGTCTAAGTCATTCTCATGATTGTATATGGGTACAAGTTGATGAGTGAGTCAGCGTTGTTTAGCATAAACTTATACCCATATTGGTAAATTGTATGGTATAGGCTTATGTTATTTTAATTAGTTCTTAATTGTTTTGGATGACCGTTTTTGGGTATGCATGGCAAAGGAATTGGTAGCTCCATTTTCCCTCAACAATATCGAGAGATTTACAAGATGTTGTTGCCCAGTTTGTTAAACTGTGAAGGCATGTTTTCTATTCGATGTCTACATTGTATGTGACATTACATTATTGTTAGTATAAAAATTTTAATGATGTTTCAAGAACTCGGACCATTGTATAAACTTGTATTTACTTTTATGAGGTTGAGGTTTTATTAAACCTTTCATTTTAATTGACTGTTAGCCTTTTGATTAATAGGTCACAAAACGAGATGCTTTGTGAAAAGATGGTGTGTATGTGAAATTTGTTTCTTATTATTCTAGTCGCTTAATCTTAAAATGAAATAAGTCTGTTTAACATGTCTCAACAGGAAGATACCCTTGCCTGTATTATTTTATATTTGGTTAGGGAAAAGAAGGAAAATGCTTATAGTAGGTTAATACGTGACAATAAAGTTATTCTTTTACATCATTAAAGATAAAGTTATTGTGTGACAATGTTGCAGGAGAAATAAGAAAAGATGACTATCATTTTTACATTTTTTTGTTAATTAAGAAATTGCTTTTAATGATCTTGTGACAAAAACTAGTTATCTTCTTCCAAATGTTGAGTTTATGATAAACATGATTGAGGTTCTGAAAAGAAAATGAAAGTAGATTGAGCACAAATTAAATTAATAGATTGTGGTTTCATTGAATAGAAGGTTGTATGGATGTTGAAGTGTTAATAGTTTTGATTAGGATGAAGTGATTTTGCAAAGGCATAATGAACTTATTGATGTTTGCAAGTTGTTGGCTGACAGAAACTCCATTATATTAGTTCATTACAATTGGCATATTTTAATCTACTTTATATGATGTTGTTTTATTTGAGATGTAGTTGAAATAAACTGGTAGATGTTCAATTATTTTGTAATGAAACAACTAGATAGAGAGTTGTTAATCCATGTTAGTTCGATGAATTGACCATATATATTATCTTATTTTATCCTACAAATTTCAGAGATGGAATGATTATTACGAATTTCTAATTGGATTGATTACATGATTGTCATGCGATGATTGTATTTATCTGATTTTAGATATTGATTTTGTTTGAATATCTAGATTATGGATTATTGTATTTATTGAAAAGTGAAACATGATTTCGCATAATTTCATAAGGCAATTGACCTATTTGTATTAAACTGAAATTATTGTAATAATTTATGAAATAAGGATTTATCCTTAATGAGTTCAATAAATACATTTATTATTTGAATACCTCTTATGAGTTGTAATAATAATTATATGATGTTTTAACAGCGGTATGTACTTTGAAAATGATTAAAAAATTGTACTTGATTTACATGATCGTTCTTTACGACAGTTACTATCCTAATTATATTGAATGGTAATTATTACAACTATATCAATGACATCATCATTTATATGTTTAATTTAATGAGTTAAATAAATAATGTTGTTATGGACAACGATACAGACGTTATGAAATAATGATATTTCATCTTAACTCGATCGTAAATAAATTAATTAAATAATTAATTCATTATATAATACAACTCTAGAAGTACATTGTTGACAGTTGTACCTTTACAACAATAACTTATTTAACAACATTAAGATGTCATAAATGCAGAAGTATTATACCATAAGAAGATAGTAATATAAAATGTGAATGATATGTTTATGATTATCATTAATAATAAACCTTGTCTTATTACCTAGAAAGATTATATCTCTTTCTTAAGAGATGGTTAACGATAATGAACAATATGGTGGAATTTCAATACAATCTAAATAGGATTGGATCATTATCAAATTAGAATGACATGGATAGACTAAACTTAGTCCTAGAAACGAAAGTTGTAAAGTGACACTATGACATTAAAACACTTCGTATGAAAGTAACCAGTAAGTTAGGTCTTGTCGATAAATGTATAACTTGACTTAGTCTCTAAATGATGAAATCTACCTTGTAATAAGATAAATGTATAACAAAAGTGTGGACCCTAAGTCCCAGCCTATCTGCTTGATTGAACTCGATCTGTACCATCTTATGACAATTATGGGAAGGGTAATAATTATTTATTGACAAAAGTCATTAAGTAATCATTATCTTTCCCATAGATGCCATAAGTTGGGATTGATAGTGTACGCTCAAATCGAGAGGAGAGGCCTAGATTTTAGGCCTTCTTAATACTAAAACTTAAAAATTTAATTAATGAGACGTGATCTAGATAACTGTGTAGAGATGATTGTGTGATGATGTGACAAGTTTTGTTTGGTTTATGTAAGGTCACGAAACTAAGCATGTAAAGTATAACTTGAAAACTTTGGCGTAAGTAGTGTACTAGTTGAATGCATTGTCTTTCCCTTAATTTGAAGTTATTATAACATGGGTGTTACATTTTGGTATTAGAGCTGAAGGTTTACAGCTGTTGGACATAATGGGTCCTTAAACTTATATTAAGTTTATTCTTGTCTAATAGAACAAAATGGTTAGGACAAGAGGTAATGTTACAAACAACCAACTTGTTGGGGTTGAGGTAACAATAGCCCAAAAATTAGACGAGATACTTGTCATGCAAGAAACTCGCAATCATATAGTTGTGCTTGAACCTCAAATTTTGGTTAAAGAGAGTAGTACTGATAGTGGTAGTTATGCCCAATCTCAAGGGCAGCCTAATGATGTAAATCAGAACGTTAATGCTCTAAATTAGAATGCTAATGTTGTCAATCAGAATAATGTTGTTAATATTAACACTGCTAATCCAAACCAAATTGAAAATAAAAGAACTCATTTGATAGCATAATTGTTAAATGATATTAAACGTATCAATCCACCTAAATTTGAGGAGACAACTCTAGGTGATGGAGCTGAGAATAGGCTCAGCGAGATAAAGAAGTACTTTGCAATAAGGAAATTTTCTAAAGAAACTAAGGTTGTTTGGGGTGTTTATTAGCTCTCAAACAAGGCTTCCTCGTGGTGGGATAACCAAAAGGTAGAACTGGGGGTTATTGCATCCAATATAACCTATGACCAGTTCAAATTCTATTTCAGATAGGGTTAGTTTCCACAGCTAAATTATGACCAAAAGATGTTTGAATTCCAAACCTTAGTATAAGGCAAGATGACTGTAACAGAGTACTTAGAAAAAATTATGAAGCTGCTGAAATATGTTTCATAATACCAGACTAATGAGAAGTTTTGTATATGAAATTTATCATGGGACTTAATCCCATCATTGGCGGGGAAGTGGATGTACAAGGTCCTTCGACCATGGAAGTAGTATTTGAAAAGACCATCCGCCAAGTGTAGAAGTTACAGGCTATATCTACTCACCGGGATGAGAAAAGAAAGAATAATTTCAGTTCACCATCACCACTTGCACCAAGGAAAATTTGGTGGAAAAAGGTTGGAAATAAATCCAAAAATGGAAAGAAAAGTACAACGGCAAAGTCTTCTATAAATTTTAAGAAAACTATATAGAATAGTACAACAGTAAATGAAAACAAAATAGAAAGAAAAGGTCCATTTTCTGGATGTTTTAAGTGTGGCGGTGATCACTACGCAAACAATTTTCCTTTGTGAAACAAAGAGAACAACCCGCAACAGAGAATTCATACTATAATAGCAAATAGACAAACTGAAAAGCAGGCCACACCTATTGAAGTACCAGGTAAGTTATACATACTACCTGTAAGTATTCTTTTTAATACTGATGCTACTGAATGTTTCATTTCAAATAAGTTAGCTGAAAAATTAAAAAGAAGTTGGTTATATGAAGAAATCATGGACTATGCAATACAGGAACACCATTATCCCCTTGATAAAACAATGTTTGTTTGGTGCAGTATTGAAGCTGCCTAGTTTTACCATAGAATTGGATCTATACATAGCTCCTTTAGGTTCTTACGATGTAATTATAGGTGTAAATTGGATGTCACAACACCAAACATTGGTGAACTGTTTTGAAAAACAAATAAAATTCTTGGATGACCTGCAAAAAACAACATTCATACAAGGCATAAAAAGAGAAATTAAAGTAAGACATATTTCTGCAATGGAACTCAAAAAGGCTAAGAATAAATGTTGGATGTTTTACACAGTAAAATTATCAAATTTCAGCAAGGTAATACTTCCTTGAAAGACTATTTGTTGCTACAAGACTACATCAATGTCTTTCCGAAGGAGTTACCTAAACTTCCTCCAAGATTTGAATTTAATTTCACGATAGATATCAAGCTTGGAACAAAACCTATTTGTAAGCCTCTTTACCTAATGACTACAACTGCACGAGTTGTTATCCAAAGGATTGATAAGACCGAGTGCGTCTCCTTGGGGAGCACCGGTCAATTTTGTCAAAAATAAAGATGGTGTAGACACAAAATCACGCACTTACTACTATTTACTATACCGCCAAGTATGTTGTTTTATAAATGGATCTTGCATAAGAAAAGTACTCATTGATGGCCCATTGTCTAGTCTGTTTGTTTGTCTTGCTTGTTTCTAGTGTTTTATCTTTCACACTTATCACTCATACACCAAGTTCTAATCAGATCACAAGGATCCATGTCAGTTAGTCTCCATTCATTTTTCATCATTTGTCTTTGGACACTAGCACCTTAGTATGGACACTAGCTCCTAAGCACTCTTGTCCATCTTGGGCACCCGTGTCCTCGTTATGTTTGATCTTATTTTTTACAATTGAGGTTGGTTTTCCCCACTCATATCCCGAGGTACAAGTCGGCATGTCAAGTCATTACCATCAAAATTCAAGCAAGAGATCCCTATATAAACACAACATACATATCATAATAAGGGCAAACAATTTTTATCAAGGGCTATCTATCTACATATCAGAGGGACTGCATCTTGGGCTCATTATTCTGCATACACGTTGCATAGGAAGGGAGTTCATTCTATTCCATCCCACGCATATGCGTTTTATCCAGTTATTTCCTGCTATTTTAGCAGTGTTGGCACGAGGGTGACCTCGGAGCACTATTGCACACACAAGCACATAGAACTACATTGGGTCTGAGATGTGGTACAACGCTCAGTTCTAAGTTCACTAGTTGACAGTGGAGGACAGTCTAACCCCTCATTTTACATCTTTCTATTTTAGAATTTGATGTCTTTTCGATGGTTTTGTAGGAGGATATTTGTGTGTTGGTTTATAGGTACCTCAGTAATCTAAGTGTGACATACAGGCGACCAAAGGCGAACAAGTGCAAAACCCTAGTGACAATATCAAAACTAGGTTCCGACCTTTTCTACAGACTCCAACACCCCCACAGAGGTCTTGGGTGCCCACAGGTGCCCCTATACTTGCCCAGGCACCCGTGTCTAGGTATTTCCACCTGCTTTGCATTTTTTCTAAGCCTGATTATGACAGTCTGTGCTTTTGTTCCATCATATTCTTTAGTTCAGAAAGACTTCGGGATAAGCGAAAGTGATGGTAAGTACCCTATCTCTTGTATTTGTTTGTATGATCAAATCAAATCAAATTACCTAGCACTTGTATTTCATTGTATATCAGTTATAGAAAATCTTTGCATTCATATTTTAATAAAATATTTAGATTTTATTAAATCGGATGACACGTTAAGGTTATGTATTGACTACCGCATGCTTAACAAAACCACAATCAAGAATACATATCCTCTGCCAAGGATGGATGATCTCTTTGATCATATGCAAGATGCATCAGTCTATTCTAAGGTCAATTTAAGATTGGGTTACCATTAATTAAGAACAAAAGATGAAGACATACACAAAATTGCCTTTAGGACAAGATATAATCACTACGAGTTCACGGTATAACCATTTGGACTCACGAATGCACCTGTTGCATTCATGAACTTAATGAATAACATTTTTCAAGAATACCTAGACAATTTTGTGCTTGTCTTCTTGGATGACATTTTAATCTATTCATAAAACATGGAAGAACATAATGAGCACTTGAGAATAGTGTTAGACATACTTAGAAAAAGTAAATTGTATGGAATATTTTTTAAGTGTTCCTTTTATCAAAATGAGGTGCAATACCTTGGTCATATCATAAATAAAGAAGGAATATTTGTAAATCCATCTAAAATGAAGGCTATAACAGAATGGCCAACTCCAAATGAACGTTCATGAAGTTAGAAGCTTCATGGGGCTGGCTAGTTACTACAAAAAAAATTAAAAGACTTCTCAAGAGTTGTTGCTCCAATATCTTCACTACAGAAAAAAGATAAGAAATTTATTTGGTTTGATAAATGTGAGAATGCATTTAATTTGTTGAAAGAGAAATCAAGTACAACACATATTTTGAAGGTTTCGGTTCTCGACGGAAGCTTCACCGTGGTAACATATGCCTCCAGTGAAGGTTTGGGTAGAATACTTTTGCAAAATGATCATTTGATTGCATATGAGAGCAGAAAATTAAAGTTACATAAGTTGAACTATATTCCCCATGATTTAGAGTTTTCTGCCACAGTGCACTCATTGCAAGTTTAGAGGCATTACCTGTGAAGAAATCCTTTTGAACTGAAAACAGACCACTTGGGACTAAAGTATATCTTCACGCAACCCAACTTGAATGCAAGACAACGTAAGTCACTTGAATTCTTATCACAATATGATTTTGATATGAGTTACATAAAAGGATAAAAGAATAGAGTGGCAGATGCACTAAGTCATTGGAAGCATGTTTCCGCAATTGTGACCCTTAAAACTCAATTCAAGGATGAGGTAAGAAACAAATGTTAACTGATTCATATTATCAACATGTTAAGGTTGCATTAACAACAAATTCTAATGATAAAAAGTATGAAGGATTTAAATTTGATAATGAAGGAATCTTGAAATATGAAGGTATAGTATACATACCTTCGGGAAATGACTTTAGGATAAAATTCATGAAAGAATTCCATGATGCTCCTTACTCTGGACATCCCAAAGTGACAAAAATACTTGTTGATATAAAACAACAATATTTCTGGAAATGAATGAAAAAGGACATGATAAAATACATTTCTCATTGTCTGAAATGTCAACACGTAAAAGTAAAACACATGCATCATGTTGGTCTGTTGTATCCTCACAACATTCTGCACTATAAATGGCAAGTTATTATCATGGATTTTGTGTAGGGTTTGCCTATATCAAAAAATAAACATGACATGATTCTTTTTGTTGTTGACAAGTTAACAAAAGTAGCTCACTTCATATTGGGTAATCTAAAAGATGATTCGCCCGTGCTTGTAAGATGGTTTGTGCATGGAATTTTTAGATTGCACAGAGTTCTAGTGTTAATAATTCAAAATAGGGATCCAAGGATGACATCTAAATTTTGGTAAACTTTAAATTTAGCCTTGGAAATAAAATTGAATTTCAGTTCAGCATACCATCCTGAAACCGGTGGTCAAACTGAACGAGTAAATCAAATTATGGAAGATATGTTCAAGATGTATTACATGGATCAACAATACAAGTGGCAAAAAATATCTTCCATTGGTGGAATTTTCTTATAACAACATTTTTCATTCATTGCTAAAAATATCACCATTTGAAGCATTATATGGGAGAAAGTGTAAAACTACCATCAGTTGGGTTAGTAAAAAGAGAGTGTTAATGGGCCCTGAAATGTAAACAAAAATAGAAAAGTAAGTGAAGCTCATTTGTGAGCGATTGAAAGAAGTTGCTAATAGGCAAAAAAGCTATGCAGATCTGAAACGAATAAACATAAAATTTGAGCTTGGAGATATATTTTTCTTAAGGGTTAAGCCCAAAAAGAGCTCAATAACGTTTGACAAGTCTATCAAGCTATCACCAAGATATGTTGGAATACTTGAACTTCTGGAAATTATAAGTCTCGTAGCATATCATTTGGTGTTACCTCCCACATTGTCCAAGATGCATGATGTTTTTCATATTTCTTTGCTTAACAAGTATGTTTTCAAATGTAATGCATGTACTTAATTGGAACTCTTTACATGTTGAGGATCCAAGTATCTTGGTGGTTAAACCTATCAGAGTGTTGGAAACTCGTAGGTTGCACCTAAGAAATAGAGAAATCATGCAATGCAAGGTTCAATGGGACCGACATTTAGAAGAAAGTGCAACCTGGGAGAATCTGGATGAAATAAAAAATTGTGTTTCCTTATGTGTTTGAGTAATAAAAAATAATTTTTGATAATCTGATATGATATATTTTATATTATTTTATATTTTTATGATGAAATGACACAATTATGTCATAAATCTGACAGTTTGGCAAAAAATTGAATGATTTAAAGGTTGTTACAGCCAATAAATTTGATTGTGGATAAACTAAAATCTAGAAAAATTTCAAGTTTTGAATGAAATTGATTGACTGTTTTCGTAAGCTATATGATATAAATTTGTGTGTGGTTTATTTTGTTGTTGATAATGAGTAAAATCATTGCAACGATGATTCTTTAAGGGGGAAGTATGTCACATCCCATAGTTTCATTTTGGTTTGTCGTAAGGATAAGTTATAATATGAAGAGTGGTTTATGAAGGTAAAGAGAAAGGTGTTGTTGCTCAACTGACGTTGTAGCTATATGTAAGTATGTATAACCTAAAAAGGATATATACACTTACGCATTGTTATAAGACCAACCGCGTAACAACATTTTTCACCAAGCATTTGTAGAGTACTTGACATTTATAACTTATTTTTACTTTGCTAGGTTGAATAAGCTACTTTACATTATTATGTGTGATGATTTTGATGCATTGGTGTACTATTTGGTTGTTATACCTATTATTGTGATTCTGGTATATTTTGCTTACTTTGGTTAGTGATTGCTGAAGTTGGTAAATTTGTACATGGTTGTATAGTATTATTTCGGTAATGAGAAATAATTATGATCATTAAAATGATTCTAACCTTATTCTGCTATCACGACAATCATAGACTAAAAGGTCTTAAGATGATCTTCAGCAAGGGACAAGTAAAGTTCATAATCATCAAGGTAAAAGTTATAAGGTTGACTTAATGATATTTTTAATAGTAATGTGAAAATATTGCTTAAGAGATCTAGACTATGGCAAAGTATTGCAAGTAAAGATTAATTTGGTTTATTGGTCTTCGATCATATACTTCGCATATTTTTAAATTGTTCTAATGGCTCGACCATAACTCATATAATGTTTTATTGACGACCAAATTGATCATATCGTGTATTATATTAAAACTTGTTTGGTTTGATATCGTCTTTGACCGATCGTGGCTCTATACTAAGTGGTTAAAATTTACTTATGTGTTGTGATGGTCTAAAAACCACAAGGCAAAGAATTATATGGTTGTTTAAATGATTAAATCCATTGACATGACATATGTGTTGAGTTTAATAATTGTTGTTTAAGTGGTCAGAGACATGGTAATTAGCATTTTATTGTTAGATAGTAATATGGTCTTTAACCATACTCAAATAGTATTTGATTATTTAATAATTAAAAATTAGTGGTTGATCGACCCATACAAAAGGTTTAAATTGTTGTTTGATTTTTGTCTTGGGTTGCTCGTAAACTCCACTAAGCTATTCTTGGAGGGAACTTGGAGATGGTGGTGGAAAATTAGGATAAGCCACAACGTGGTACCTATTAAATTTAATGTGCATTAATGTTCTCGAGAAACTCGAAAAGGTTCTGGGGGAAGCTACCTTGTATGCACTGGGAAATTCATTGTATTATGTTTCGTTAGTTTGCACCTCCTTTGTTGGTTACTCGAGTTCCATTCTGGTCCAGACTGTGCATGAGGTTTTGATAAGCTATTTTGTTGAGATTTTTACGAAAGTTATTAATGACAGACTTAGCAGTATTTAAGTGTTGTTTTATTTGTATTGTTGGTGATTTAACAAAATAATAATTTCATTTATTTTATTAACGCTAATTGCATAGTAATTGATGTAAACAATGATATATAGTTGCTAAGTTATAATATGACACAAGCAAATAAGCAAGTATGAAACCCTAAGCAAGAGGTATAAAAAGAATGACTTAGCTAATTAACGCTTGAACCATGAAGTGCTCTGGACTGGGAAAATTGTTAAATAGGAAGTTAAAAGTGTTGGCACAATTGCTTAGGATAAATTATGAATTGTAGCGAATAAGGCCAAACATAGGCTCCCACGGATGAGAAAAGGGTGCCTGGGTGTTGGAGACCTCTTTCCAGGCACCCGTGACTACGTAGATGGTCAGATCCTAGTCTTTATTGTGTTGCACAGTAGTATTGCAATAAATTTGTTGTTGATCGTCCGGGTATGTCACTAATATGATCGCCGAGGGTATCATGTAACCTACAAAACAAATATCACATGCAAAAACCCTTAAGACCACATCAAATCTAAAAAATAAATATGTAATATGGGGAGTCATAGACTTACGCCGACTGGTCACCCTGACAAAGTGAACTTACAAGTTTTAATCATTGCACTATATCTTAGACTCCATGTAGTTTTAGTGAGTGTGTGTAAGAATCGTGCTCTAGGATGCCCTTGTGTGAGTGCACTTGATAGCGGGTTGTAGTTAGATGTAAGAATGTAATAGAATGCTGTGGATGGAATAAATAAATTCCTCTTCCAATGTTGTGTATGCAAAAAATACAATCTCGTGTATCCCTTGAATGGATGCTAGATGGATTCCTTGAAGTGCTTTAGGTGCCTTTGGATGTCAATCTTAGGTGGTGATAGTATATTCTTAGTGCTTGGTCTCTTTATTTTGAACACATAACTATGTATTTATATGGTTCCCTTCGCTTGAATTATGTAATTGATGACTAGGAAGGTTGACCCATAAGTGAAAAAGGATGCCCAAAAGATAAAAGAGGCCCAAAAGAAGCAGTGACTAAGATAAGAAATGTGTCTAGGGTGCACCTGGAGGGGTCTGAAGCACCTAAACGTTCTCCTTTCCTAGCTAGACGTATAATGTGTGGAGCTATAAAATATAAATAAGTAAAATACTAACTAGGTTGTAGTGTGTGTAAGACCAGAATGGATAAACAAAGAACCAAAGGATAAAGAGGCCAAAGACTAGTCGTCAATTACTAGTTTTTTTGCTTAGGTATCATATGAATGCTAGTATGTGTTTTAGGACCTAGAAATGTACCCAAGTGAGTGGATTTTATGTCTACATTTTCCCCAACTTTATGTTTTTGATTGAATACTCAATAACATAAAGTAGATAGAATATGTGTACTTGATAACCATGTAGAGTGTGCGATGAATAACGTGTGAGTGGACAAGTGAAGCATGGAATGATGCAAAAAAATGAAGCATGGAAACTAGAGAGGTAAATTGACCCTTGGGGGTGAAGCGCATGTGGTGTACCTTGTTGTACTTGTTGTATCTTATGATTGTTTCATCTTGTAAGGATGGACCAGCAAAAAGAAAAGCAAGAATGTAGTCAAAGTCACGTATATGAAAAAATCTGAGTAAAGTATGTATAAGTATGTAAAAGTGTGAAAAGTATGTAAAAAGAAAAATGTGCTCCTGATGTTGAAGAATGTAAAAGGATAGAAAAGTATCCTAAAAATGTTGTGTAGAATGAGTTTTATGGGTGATCTCACACCAAGAGAAAGTTTTTGGGCAATCTTATGCCAAGTGCGAGTTTTTTGGGTCATCTCATGCCAAGTATGAGTTTTTTGGGAGATCTCACGCCAAAGAGAAAGTGTTTGGGAGAGAGGTCTAGTGTTACTCTCCTTTTATGAATCTACCCAATAAACATTAAAGTAGATGATGTTTTCCTACTTTGTTCTTATTGTCCCCGATTTTTTAGAATGTACCGATTGTTCCAATTGAATGGAGATTATATGCATTTTGTTTTGGAGGACTGTGCCTGATACTATCAAACTGATAAGAAGGATTGTGTGAGTTATGTTGATCTGAGAAATTTATTATGTATGCCCCCCAAGACATTAGCACCAGAGGAGGAAAAAGGATCTCATGTGCTCCTGTCTAAGCCTAAGTGGTGGTGTTTGAGCTGTGTTAAGGACCCAAGTCATACTTTGGGTCATTGTGTAGTTATGTTCCTATTCTAATTCTGTTTTGTATTGTATTGTGTTGTAGCTTTGAGTTGTTGTATGGGGTGACTGATTCACCCAATGTATTCCACCCTCATTTGGGGTGCATGCAATGTCGCTAGGAGGATGCAAACTAAAGGAGAGGATGTAAAATTGATCTGAAAGTGATACCCTATAGGGGGGAGAGAATTTACATGGTTGAAACCTAGGAACATGCAAACAAAGTGGCTAGATACATGTGTTAGTAGAAAAGTGACAAGCATACTATAGAAGATAATGTAAACAAACAATAGTGGAGACAAAGTAGACCACAAAAAAATGGGTTTCAAATGTGGGACATCGCTCACAATGTCACAAGATAATCAAGTCGAAGTGGCCAAAATCATAAAAACAATGATTAAGCAAGACATAGGGCATAGCCCACAAACAATGAAATACAATAGAAGACAAGAACAATCAAAGTATAACAGACAACCATGGTGGAAAATAGTTCTTGCAAGGCAAATGTTGCACATGAAGCACCCATTAGCATGTTAGAAAGATAAAGAGTATGTCAAAGTGTGTATATATCAATGAAAAGTAGTGTGATAGTAAGAATATGAAGGTGTATAAAATGAAACAATAACACCTTTAGTATGTAAGAAAAGAAATGTAGATGCCCGTAGGAGCCTCAGTGGGAGTGGTAAAAGGTATAGTGTCAAACATCATTGTTGTCTGCAAAGATCTGTAGAAAGTCTGCATTCACAACTAAATAACAAGCAAACACGCATGTGTATATGATAAAGATAATGACATACTAAGTATCCTTTTAGCATGGGAAACAAAGTGTACATGTAAACATAAGTAAACAAGAATAAATGTAACCAAGATATGTAGTATGTTGTGAATGAATGAGATAGAATGATATGCAATGTGAATGTGATAGGAACAACGTGCTCCCAACGGATGTGTATGAGTATGAGATGAGGTTCATTTATAAAAGACCCCTCGAAAATCAATAATGAACCATAGAACAAGAGTGTGTCATCGGGAAGTGGTTTGAAAGTGTGCACTAGAAATATTGATCATGAAGCACAAAGTGTGAAATGTAGAAGAAGGTGAGGTTCATTTCAGATTTAGATCCTCAACAGTCGAGTATGAACCATGAGACTAGAGTGTGTCATATGGATATGATGATACAAGTTGTGTACCAAGTTATGTAAGATTGCTTAGAAATAGGAAGTATGAAGCATGGAGCATAATAGTAGAAATGCTAGACACCTGGTGATGTTAGGGGAGGGAAGTAAGCATTATGCCCCCCAAGTGTGCCAATGATGGAGATCTATGTGGTTATGTAAGAGATACTGTGCCATTGTGGGAGAGTGTTAGTTGTGTCATGAGAAGAGACATAGTCATCACAATTGCAGAAAAAATCAAAAATAGGACCATGCCATGGTGGCGGAGTTTGAAATGTGTCTTGACCATCAGTATAAGGAATAGTTTGTTTGAAAAAAATGATTGGTTGTTGAAGTTGAGAGTGGGGATGGACCTTGAATCATGGTGAATTATTTGGTAACACTGTAGAAGACTTAGTACGAGGAGGTGATGGAGGATGGACCTTGAGATGTGATTGCAAAGCTGGAATGGGTTGGGTTTTCAGCACTTCATAGCTGACCGAAGAAGGGACATTAGAAGCGATGGAAGGATTCTCATCAAACATAAATGATTTAAATTTAGGAACCCAATAGATGTAGCATTTGAGATGGACATGTAACAAAATGTTATACAACAAATGAGATAAAGCGTTGATGCTCAAGGTGCTTGATTATTCATTTTAAAGCATATCAATCATTATCATTATGTCCATTTATTTGATGATAATTGAAAAATGGGAGACCTTGATAGTTGGCAAGCTGATAAGGAGAATAACAATGAGTAGGTGGCAAGTTGATCATTTGATGAGTGAGGAGCCCAGGAAGAATGTAATGTTGCTTAACATTGAGATCAAAATTGAGAGGTGCCGATAATGGAAAGACTTGAGGTTTAATGATATGAGCACATTTGGAAGACATAATTAGAATGAGGAGTAGAAGAATAACAAGCATGGGATTGAGAAGCATCCTTGAGATCTTGGATTTCAACTTTGAGAGATGTAATCGTGAATTCCATAGCTTGAAATTTATCTTAAAAATCATGGTGTAAAGCTTTACTTGACTCTAAAATACCTTGAGAAGATGTGTTATCAAAACTAATAGGCGAGTATAAGATACAATTTAAAAGAGAACTTATTTGTGAAGGTGGCATATCGTGAGTGAGGTACATTGTGTGTACAGATTTTGTGAGAGCATACTTGCAAACTAGGTGCTTTTGAAGTGATTCATAAAGGAGAGTTTAAGAGGTTTAGGAGCCATAAAAGAAGATTGGATAGAATAAATAAAATGTAAATCCCAAAGTGTTTGAATGTGAGTTCACCAAATGATTTAACAAATATGGAATTTTTGATATCCTAATTATAGAGTCATGTATGATAAATAAAATATTAGGTACATATTTGACACAAGCAATAAGCTAATGAAATATGAAACCCTAAGTGCAAGAGAGATAGTAGAAGACTTATCTGATTTTTTAATTGATCCCGAAGTATTTTGAACTAGAAAACTGATGAACATGAGGAGTAGACTATTGTAATTATGCTTGATAAAATTTAGAACTTCCAAATGAGCCGAGACTAGGGTGCCTGGACTAGGGTGAGGGTGCCTAGGCACCAGAGACATATGTTAGGTGCATGTGACTATGTAGGATCTCAGAAACTAGTTTTTCTTGTGTCACACAAGTATCTCTAACCTTTGCTTTTGGTCGCATGTATGTCACTAGATGATCGCCGAGTTTTCTTGTAGCCTGCAAAGAGAATATGACCTATAAAACCATCAAACTACATCAAATCCCAAAAAAAAAATGCAATATGGGTAGTCAAACTGACCCCGACAGTCACCCAATAGAGTGAACTTATAACTAAGCATTGCACTACATCTCAGACTCCATGTAGTTTATGTGCGTGTGTCATAGAATCATGTCATAGGAAGCCATTGTGCAAGCGCATGCAATAGAGGGCGATAACTTGATGTAACAATGTAAATTGATGTGTGAATGACAAAATAAACTTCCCCTCCTATACGTGTATGCAGAAAATGCAGTCCCTTGTCCCTTGAAATGAGTACTAGATGGATGCCTTTGATGCTCTTATATGCCTTTGGATGCAACCTGAGGTGATGATAATAGATTGTTAGAGCTTGGTCCTTTATTTTGGTCACATAGCTTTGTATTTATATGATTCCCTTGTCTGAATTTCATAATTGATAATTGAAAGGCCAACCCATAAAAAAATAAGATTCCCATAAGATAAAAGAGGCCTAAAAAGAGTGAGTAAGATAGAAAGAGGTTGGAGTGCCTAGAGGGGATGAGGACACCAGGGTGCTGATGTCCAAAGTCATCAAAGATAAGAAAGTGAAGTACCAACTGGGCTATAAGGCGTAAAAGACTAGAAAGAAGACCAGAGACAAAGTAAAGAGGCCAAAGATAGTTGTCAATTATTAGTTTTCTCATTTAGGAATCATATGAATGTAAGTATCTTCTTAGGACCTATAAATGTACCCAAGCATGTGATTTTGTGTCTACAATTGCTATAACATTTACAATCCAATGTTTCGAAATGTGGCCAATTACCAAGTCCGCAACACCTCTACTCTTACAAATCAAATGCAGTTTCCTTCGACAACATCAATGTAATTTACATTAACACAACTGCAATTTGCTCATGCATGTAATATGCAATTTTTTTAAACAAGCACAATAAGCATGTAATTTCTTACTTCTAGTCTTATGCATGTAACAGTCTTATGCGTGTGACTACTTCTAGCCAAATGCAATCAGGGCATGCAAGCAATCTGTAAATTCCTTCACCAAGCTCAACCAACATGTCAATTACACCCTAAATAGAGAATTAAATAATAACAAATAATATAAAAAGTGAGACCATAGATGATAGTGAATAAGAATTTATATTTCATACAATTTAGATGAATTTGGTATGCATAATGCAATTATGCAACCTTTTATATGTGATTGGGATCCATATATGTAACCTTTTTTGAATGTATGAAGTTATAAACTGATTGCAGAATATCAAAGACATTATTTATGTAGTTTTTTTTTCGAACACAATATGCCAATACCTATATTTTTTAATTTCATCCTATAACTTTACAACCATAAGTGTTTTTGATGTGTACAAACATACATTATCTTCTTATAAATGTGTTTTTTTTTTACACAATTTTCAAGAATAATGACAACAAAGGAAAATAGTTCATTGCCTAAGAAAGGTCATAAATTACCTTACTTGAAGAAAGAACCCAATATTTCCTTGAGATTAATGGCGTTAAAAGACACAGTTGTGACAATCTCCCTTATCCTCCTAATCATAGAATCCTTCCTCAACCCTCTTCTATCATTCAATCTGCATATATAGAAATCAGAGCAATGAAAAAATTTGTAGGCAACACCAAGATAAACATTTATAGTTGACAAATGCAAATTTACACTTGTATGTTCAATAATTCTAGTATATATTGAAATAAATACTAAAACAAAAACCCTATACACTCAAGTATTAATTGTGTATAAAAATAACACTTATACATGTATTTTGTTATTTTGTACACCTCATGTTAATTGGTACTCAATGTATGGATAAACATTCTTTAAATATATTCAATGTATAAACATGCATTCTTTACGTGTTGGAACATTTTTTATGATTGAATATTAACTAACTAAAATCACTCAATACACATTGAAAATATGGCTATAACCTTGGTGTTGCATGTGAACGTGCTCAATGAATGAAAACATAAAGAAAAAACCAATTAAAACCTGGCCAACCTGATGTCTCATTTAACATTTCAAATAAAGAGTAACATAAAACAAAAAACAAGAATGAAACCCTCAGAGACACGTTGGGTTTCTTCTTTAGTGGCGCCATTGCAGGTTTGAAGGGCTCAATATTATTATTCCACAAGCTCCAAAATGTGGAATGCTATAAATTGATGGCAATAGTTAATGGCAACATTGAATGAAGCAATGACACATAGTTACAAATGACGAAGGAGGCATGCAGAGTGATTTGAGAGAAATGCATGCAAAGTTTGAAACACAACTATTAACATACACCAAAACTATTAAATGTACATTGAATAAACATGTGTTAATTCTGTCTTTGAGAAAATTGATTTCCATGGCATAATTACATACATATATTCAATGTGTATTTAGTCATTCAAGTGTTTATGGAAGAGATAACAAGTGTTGAGCACATAACAGTTGATGAACTGATTTATGTTAGGGTGAGGTGTATTTAGATATTGTATTAAGTGTATATTTAGTAATTCAATGCACATTAAAAGTTTGAATGCGTAGTATAAAACGACAAAGTTATAACCACGTGTTCAATATATGTCCAGTAATTCTAGTGTATATTCATCTAGTCAATATAAAATTAACTATCAACATCCAAATATTAACTACTTAAAAAAACACAACACTTATGTATATTCAGGTTTTAATTGCCTAAAATAAAGCACAACACTTTTACATATTTAGATATTCTTTACTTATTATGTTAACCAACATTCAACGTATTTTCACATATGCAATGTATATCTAGACATTATTCAGACCAACACATGTTTATTAGTTGTTATAGTAACTGAAATCAAAAGTATATTCACTAATATGAGTTTATGTTTAATAATAACAATGTATATTCAATAACAACATTATATTTTCATAACATGAACTGAAATAGTTCAATATGTACTAAAAATAAGAACATGCACTAAAATAGATCAATATGTACTAAAAACAAGAACATGAACTGAAATAGTTCAATATGTACTAAAAATAAGAACATGCACTACAAAAACTAAATATTTAATGAAACTATAAGACACGTGTGAAAATACCATATTTTTTGGACATTTTGTACATTCTATTCACAGAGTTCATGGTGAATGGAGGATTAAAATGCACTTGAATAAGCTAATATACGTTGAAAAATATTAGTTCGACGTGCACGCTTGAAAAAACATTAGTTCAAAACATAACATGTTTGTCAATTGTTATGTTAATTGAACTACAAAATATATCCACTAATATAAGTGTATATTCAATAATAGCATTATACATTCAAAATATATAAGAACATGCACTGTAAAAATCAGCATATAATGAAACTATAAGACACATGCATGGAAAAAACTTATTTTTAAAGACATTTACTTCACCATATTAGTAGTGTTTGTGGTGAACAAAGGATTAAAAAATGTGCTGAAATAAGTGAATATACATTGGAAAACATTAGTTCTACGTGCAGGCTTGGAAAAACCCTATTTTCGGACATTTGCAACATCATATAAGTAGATTTCCTTCTGAATAAAAGATTAAATAAGAACATGCGTTGAAACAACTTGATATAGAATTAATATACGTTTACAATCACGGTATTGCTTGCAAATGCGCTCATTGCATGAAACCCACAAAGAAAAGATCCAAATAACTATGGAAATAGGCTCATCTCATGACCCACTTGACGATTCAAAATAGAGAGTGAGATAGTGCAGGAAACTACCATTATTCCATCCGCAGTGGCTGGTTTTCATAGTAACACAATGTTATTGTAGGTGGAAGGGGACAAGAATGTCCATGTTCCCATTCCCTAGTGCCTAGTACCAAATGCTACATGGAACATATTTATAAATAAAAGTGGAGGATTACAAAATTGATAAGGATGAATTGAAGCATGTTTAATGCGTATTGGTTTAGATGCAGGGGAATATTATCTGCGTGCCATGTGGTCACATGCACTTTTTTACGCGGGAAGGGTTATTCTTCGATTCACTGTCAAATTTCAAATTTTTAGTGGGTCTTGGATTCTGGGTCTATGATGTAGATCCAATTGTAGGAGATTGAAGTGTCTCCAAAACACACACAAATAATTTGAAAAAACTCAAGAAAATTCAAAACAACTCTTCTCATTCATGGAATCCACTACTACTCATGCCCAACATTATCAATATTCACTTTTCATTTTCCATCAACTCTAGAAAACACTAAAACACACTTAAAAAACCCTAAAAACTCAAACACCTTGGATGGCCCCCTGATTTTTTCCTACATGAAATAAATGCCTTTGTAAATTAAGGTTTCTAAAAAATATTGGCTTATTCCATTAAACATGGAGAAAAATATATTAAAACTCTAAGTTCTAGACAAAACCTAGAAAAAGGTTAGGAGCCAATTTTAGACCACTAGATGAATGAATTTGGACCGAAAAAATGCCGAAAATGACATCTAACCTAACTAAGGTCAGTTGGCATGAAGAATTACTAATCAAGATCTAACACCTTGAAAAAATTTCAAGACGATCGACGATTAGATAAAAAATTATGGTCTCTAGAAGTTATGCTCCCACATTATCCTCCCCTGGTTGAAAATATTTTTTCTCCTATGAATTCAGTTGATGAATTCATCCAATTTTCCATTGTCAATATTCTTTAACCCCCACTCAAGAATTTAAATACTTTCTTCTCAATGCAAACCTTCCCATTGTACCAAATATTTATTGTAGCTCTCATGCCTAGTAGTGATGTATCTTTTGGTCCAAGACACGCATTACCCTCCATTTTTCTTCTTCGACATCTGTTACTTCCAGTTTATTTCTTCCTCCTCATGATATTTTCCTCATGACCTTGAAACTTATACAAGTTAGAAACATTAAAAATTAGTGAAATATCAAATTTTTCAGGTAGGTCCACCTTGTAGGCATTATCACTCATTTTCTTCATAATCCTACATGGCCCAATCTTCTTATACTTTAGTTTATTATATGTCCCTTTTAGAAACCTCCCCTTTCTAAGATGAACCATCACCATATCTCCTTCTTAAAATACATTTACTCTCCTACTAACATCTTCAACTACTTTATATTTTGCATTACTAACTTTCATCTTTTCCCTCACTTCTTCCTACAATTGTAGCATGTGTTCTACAAATGCTTCTACATCATTGCTGGTTTTATCTTCACTAGGTAGCACAATCAGATCTAGGACTCCCTTGGGGTTCCTACCATAAACAATCTAGAAAGGAGACCTTCCTGTTGACCTATTTACCAATCTGTTATAAGAAAACTCAGCTTGCCGTAAAGCCAAATCCCATTATTTTTTCTTTTCTCCAACTATGCAACATAGGAGATTTCCCAAAATTTGTTCACTACTTCTATTATTCCAATCAGTCTGGGGCTGATATGCACTATTGAACTGTAGTTATGTCCCCATTTTCCTCCACATAGTCTTCCAAAAGTGACTCAAAAACATTTGTGTCCCAATATGAAGTGATCATTCTTGGAACTCCATGCAACCTAATCACTTTCTTAAAAAAATAAATATCTGCAACTCTATAAGCATCATTAGTTTTTATTACAAGCAATGAAATGTGTCATCTTATAGAATCTATCATCTACAAAAAAGATAGAATCATTTCCCTCATTGTGTGTTAGGAAGTCCTAACATGAAATCCATACTCAAATCAACCCATGGCCTTGTAGGGGATAGGTAATGGCATATACAATCCAATATTATGTGCATAACCCTTTGCCATTTAGCACACTCTACATCTAATTATGATCCCTACTTATATCTTCTTTACCCAATAATACTTTTCTAACACAAAAGAAATTGTTTTTCTTATACCAAAGTGTCTATCTAACCCCCCACTATGCAAATCTCTTATAATATTTTCTCTCACTGAACCAAAAGGGATGCACAATTTTTTTTCCCTTGAATAAATGACCATCGTGCATCAAATAATTATAAGAACCACTACCCAATGTAGGGTCCTTTACATTAACTCACAATATCACCAAAATATGGACCACCTTCATATAATTCCTTAACCTACCTCAAACCTTACTATTTCATTTTCGATTTTTATCAAAAGTGCTACATGCCTACTCAAGGCATCAAAAAATTTATTCTACTTACCTGACTTATGGTTTAATACAAACATATATTCTTAAAAAAATGAAACCCACTTTTCATGCCTACTAGTTTAGTTTCTTTCTGTGTGTTTACATACCTCAATGCTTCATGCTCAGTTAAGTGTACAAATTCCTTAGGCTACTGAGTAATGTCTCCAACGACTTAATGCCCAAACAATATCATAAAATTCCACATCATAAGTAGAATATTTACTCTTGACTTTATTTAGGAATTTGTTTACACTGTAATAATGCCACAGGACATCCTTCTTGAATCAGTATAGCTCCAATCCTGACATGTGATGCATCACAATCAACCTAAAAGACCTTGTTAAAATTTGAAAAAACCAAAATATGTGCTTCTCATGACAGTTTCTTCTTCAACAATTCAAAACTATTTGTTGCTACCTTGGTCCATACAAAATCCTTTCCCTTTGTACAGTTTTTTATGGGTGCGGTAAATGCTATGTAAATTCCTCATGAAATTTCCTATAAACATTTTCCAATCCATGAAAACTATGAATCTCTGTCACATTCCTTGGAATAGGCCATTCCAAAATTTCCTTAAATTTTTACTCATCCATCCTAACTCCATCCTCTGAGATGAAAAACCCCTAAAAAACTAGACTTTTTCTGAAGAAATCTACACTTCTTTAAGTTTTCATACAAACTCTTTTTTCGTAAGAATTATAAAACCAATTTCATCTGTGAAAAGTATTCTTCCTATTGTCTTAATGAATATCAAAATAACATCAAAATAGACAACCAAAAACTTACCATTGTATTCTCATAGTAATAGTATCTTCATCAACCTTATGATCAATGTACTGGGTGCATTAGATAGCCCAAATGACATAAGCATCCACTCATACAATCCATATCTATTTTTATGTCCTTTTTACATTCATCCCCTTCATGGATTTGGATCTGGTAGTACGCACTCCAAAGGTCAATCTTACTAAAATATCGACACTCTTGCTAGCACATCCATCATATCATGTCCTATCTTGGAATTGGGAACCGATAGTTAATTGTGATTTTATTTACACCCCTACGTGTTCACATAAATTCTCTAGTCTCCATTATTTTTTTTGATTCAATAGTGCAGGAATTACACATGGAATCATGCTTTCCCTCACTAACCCTTTTTATTAGATCTTTCACTTTCGTATTCAACTCCTCACTCTTGTGTCAGACACATCCTGTAGGATTCCTCGATTTATAAGGGCCAATCCTGGGATAAAATCAATATGGTGTTGTATATCCCGCTTCGAAGGTAACCCATTTGGTAGCACATATGGTATGAAATCTTTATTATTATTTTAGTACCTTTACTTCTGAAATGGGTATATCAAAGGCCTATATTTACACCTTCTTGGACATCAGTGCATAACAAAAACCAACTTCTTCCATTTCTGTAAAAAAAATATTTGTATCCAATAAGCCCTCACTCTTATATTCTTACTAGAAGGGTAACAAGACCACCTTTACACCATCCTTCTAAAAATTAGAAGTATTTTTCCCTCCATCATGTGTCACCTTTATATCATATTACTAAGGCCTTCCTAATAATATATGGGATGCATCCATTAGGATAACATCACACAATAACTAATCCTTATAGATAATCCTAATCAAAAAAGTTATAAGGCATATTTTATCTATGGTTACTTCATTCCCTTTCTTGAACCATGATATACTATAGGGATAGGGTTATTCTCACATTTTTTACTGAGTTTATCAACCATCATAGTTGGGACCATATTTTAAAAACCACCACCATCAATAATAATTTTATATACCTTTCCTCCAGAGGTACATCTTGTTCGAAAGATATTTTTCTGCAACCAAGAATCAACACCAACAACATCTTGTTAT
The DNA here is from genome assembly GCA_019776745.2 of Taxus chinensis. Taxonomy (NCBI): domain Eukaryota; kingdom Viridiplantae; phylum Streptophyta; class Pinopsida; order Cupressales; family Taxaceae; genus Taxus; species Taxus chinensis. Next base: position 697,257,241 of record CM034150.1, read on the forward strand.
TTCTCCTTATTCAGGATGATCATCATCCTCCTTATCATTAGGGTTTCACCCAAGTCTGAAGCAACCTCCTATTTCTTCTTCCTCTTCATCTTCAACTAGGTTTACTTGTGGTTGTTCATATTTCCATCTATCCTTTGTAGGATAGTGTGGACAACTCAAAATATTTGTGCCCTTCTTCACCACATTGGTAACATGTATACTGCCTTTGGGGGATATTCCAACCCTGTCCTCCATTATAACCTCTTCCCCTCTGAAACCCCCTACCTCTTTGGTAGTTACCATGGCTTTGAATAGATTCTTCATGCCCTTCTGCATTAGAGGATTCACCTTTTATATAATCAAATCTACCTCTTACCTCTCATTAGAGATGATGATGGCCCTCTCTTCACACCTCTTCTAAAATTATTCATCTTGTTATTTTATTATGATTTTAATGTGAGTTGATAAGCATCATCTAGGATATTGGATCTAGGAGCATACTTAGTTCATCTTGTATGTTTTTTTCAAGATTTTCAACTTCTTGTTTTAGATTAGTGAAAATAAATGAGAGGGCCAAGAAACCTCATCTTTTCTATGGGATACTCTCCTTAGGGACCTCATGATTGATAGCTTGTAAAATGGTCAGTATACTCTTTAATTTGAGATCCTTTTGTCTTAGGTTTTGAAACCTTCAAAATACCACTGGGAATAATACAAAATAAGAAAAAAATGATTCAACTTCTTCACCATTTGGGATTCTAATTTGGATCTTTCCCTTTCCTTTCCTTTGTCTTTCTATTTTGGATGTGATCCCAAGATACTAAGGTGCATGTGATAGAAGGAAATTAGTGTATGTGAAACTTAACCAAAGTTCGATCCTGACCTGAAAGTTTTTCACACTCAAATAATTTTTCCAGAGAATAGGTGACCCAAAAAAGTCAATCAACTGAAAAAAAATATACGAGAAACTCTGGTCGTAACCCTCCAACATAATCAGGAACATTAATCTTGATGTCATCATTGATTTCCCTCTAAAGCTTGGAAAATAAACTCCTTGAATGGTCTCTCATTGTAGGTGAAAAAATCTTCAGAAACTCTCAGATTAGGTTCTTGATTTCCTCCTTGGATTCATTAATGTAGATAAGGTGGGAATTATGTAGTATCAGATAAAGAGGTGAAAATGCATCCCCATTTGCAGGTCTCCAGATAAGGATGGGTAGCAGATTTGAATGAGCTCAGATACTTGACGATGACCAAATCCATTCAATAGCTACTGAAACATATGCTTATTCATGGCTAAATAACCTAATGGATGAAGAGATCTGAGCCATGCTTATATAAAATCTAGGTAATAACTCTTAGACATACTGAAAAGCCTAAAAATATAAGATTAGATTTCACGAATTCCTCGCAAGATCTCAATCCTTCTCTGATTACCAATTGATGTAAATGGAAGTGACCTAACTGATGGAAAAATCTCAAAGGAAAATACAAGAAGTAGAAATCAAAGAGCACACTAAGTGATACAAAAAAATTACAACTGTTTTGAAAGAGGGGGTGAGCATGATTAAATATGACAGGATGGGGTCAATGACGAATCCAGACTAGTCTTCGGTGACATCAGGACGAGAAGTCATCCCAATATATGTTAGAAGAATAATGAAAGGCTGAGAATAGATTAAGAAATGGTTAGTGGGTTATTGTTATCCCTGCATGCATATAATGGACATTTAATGGGTTAAAGGATGATAGGGAGGGAATAAATGGATAGATAGAATCTAAGAGGGGGTTTAATGAGGGGTATTGATGAAAGGGGATAATAATTCCATGAGGGAATTGTTAGTACAAAATCACAGCACCCCTGGATGTTGATCAGATTTCTAGTTTGATCATGCTAGCATCCAGTGTGATTGCACAACATGGAAACCTCTCTCCAATGTGGGACTTGTGAAACTGAGAGAGGAATCTCCATATTAGAGGCTGGTTCCTCAAAATCCTCTGTTTTAGATCTATATTTGCACAACTACAGAGGTTCTAATCCTAATCCTACTCTAAATGCAAGGAGACAGGGATAGAAGTGCAAAAAATGAAACTAACTAAAGATGGTGATGCACCAAAAGGAGTGGTGAATAATTTTGTCATGTAAATAGACACAGACCAAAGATTGCAACATAAAATCATACACAGGCTGATTTTATATAATTTAGGATCTGAAATGAAGCAAATAATACAAACAAAGGACTGAACCCCATTCACAAAGCTTGCATTATCATTTCCAATGTCAAAAACCATTGCATTACAACCTCAGAGAGGTAGAAAACCTGTTACAATCTTTGAAGAGGTCTGATTCTTACAACAATCACTTGCTGGAGGTGAAAGAAGAAGTCTGCTATGCCAAAAAATGTTCCACCCTTCAGAAATGAGCCAAATCTGGCTTTTTACATTGCATGGGTCGAGCCCAGGAGAGAGAAAATGTACAAAACATGGGAGCCCATTCCTCATTGACTGTAAATGCATTAAAATGGCATGGGGGACCTTACAAACCCATACCCTATCATTTTTGACCGAATTGGAGAAGAATGTGACCCATTCTGCATTAAATTTGGTCGCTGAAATGTCATTTCTGGCCATGGACACGCGTCAGAGCCATTTCTTAAATTTCTCTCTCTAGACTGAACCAAAATTCAAGATTGACCCCGGAATCATGTAGAGAATTTTATAAGCTTTCCAATGATATAAAGAATGTGCAAATCTGAGCTCTGGATCGAAAGATATGGCGATCTGAAGATTTAGGGCACAAAACAGGCAAAAATGGGTTTTGAAATTTTTTCCCGCGCTCCGCCACCTGGACGACACATGTCACGCACTGATTGGATGAGAAATTCTCTCTCCTTCCCTTACCCGCAGGTTTTCTTGCCTTGAAAGTTTTGATCTTTTTGTAATTTTGGAAAATTTCCCACTTTTTCCCCGCGTCCTCGCCACTTGGGACACGTGGCATGATCTGGTTGGAGGACAGGGGCGTGGGGTCATCCTTTACCTTTTAGTTTTTTGGCCAAGACTTTTTCCAAATTCTCTAATTCCTCCCTGAGCTCCGCACTCCCCTTCTCCTTAGGACACGTGTCCTCTTTTTATTGGCTCGGGCCAATGGGCTTCAAACCCTGCCCTTTGAAATTTTGAACGTTTTCCCTTGTGACGCATTTCCCTTGTGACACATGGCGCATTTCTGATTCGTTCGCGGGCCTGCCTAGATTTTTACGTCCCTCACATCCCTTTGGCCCGGTTGTCCCAAACTGTCTAGACAAATTCCTCTCGATCCGCTCGAATCGAGGCTTCCCTGTCCCTCTTTAAGGCGAAGACACGTGGCGTGATTTGATTGGCTCTCGGCTCCTTCAGCTCTCTGTGTCCCACGCGTCTCTATGTCCCAACTGTCCCAGTGTGAAAGTTCTCTATTTCGGCCGATCCGGGTTGTTCGCGTCCTTCGCGTCCTCGCGGTCCCAGATGTGCCCCTATTCTGCACAGCAGTTAGACAAATTTTCTTTACCTTCGGCCGGTTCAGGCTTTTCGCGTCCCATGCATCCCCTATGGCCCAGACTGTCCCAAGTGCTACGCTGGACTGCCTGGAGGGCTTTTCGGCTCGGTTCGCGTCCCAACGTCCTAACTGTCCCAGTGCTACGATGGACTAGGACTTAGCCGATTTTCATGATTTTTTCTCCCCCAAGCCTGTTTTTTGCAACTTTTTCACCCTTTTCTTAGGACTTGCTCCTTTCTTCTTGGACAAGAGAGTTAGAAAAAATCCGAGGGGACCCTAGAAACATGATTTTTTGCCCTGAATCAATCTATCTTGCTCTGGGACTTGAAGAATTCTAATGCATGTTATCAAAATTCAACCCTGGGGGGTGAATTTTGGATAACAATTTGGTGACTCAGCGGGGATCATCTGCCTACTAGATAGAAAAGACCAGTAGCTTGAAGCAGTCCATTGGGCATGGAGTCATCAAATATTCTGTTAGAACCCCTAATTGACTCAGAATGTGTAAGGAGGAAGATGGAATATCACCTGATGGAAGCAAGGACTACAAAACATCTCCATGGATAGCAAGTTGTGCCAAAGCACTTTAGGGAAAACAAAACTAACCTACAGCAAAACAATGTGCACAAGCACTTAGAGGAATGAAAATCTAATCTAATATTTACAAAGGTAGTGAATTTCCCTTTAGAAGCAATGCTTGAGATAGATTCCATTGACTGGAATCTGTAGTTCTTCACCATCCAATGCGGCCAATTGGAAAGCATTGTTGTTCTTGCACTTCGTGACCATGTATGGGCCACTCCAAATGGCATCAAATTTTGAATGCCTTCCCAGTTTTTGCTCTATCCACATCCCATTTCAACACTAGATCTCCAACTTGAAAAGATCTATCCTTGGCTTTCCTATCAAAGGTCTTCTTGATCAAAGCTTGATCCTTCTCCATTGCTTGGGATGCCTGATTTCTGATCTCTTGCAGCTCCATCAACTCTGCATACCTCACCTCCATGGGCTCAAATTCAAGCAACTCCAGCTGTTTCATGAGTTCCAACTGTTGGCAACTCAAGTGACATGGGCAAGATTGCCTCTCTTCCATAGACAAGTTTGAATGGAGAGTTACCTGTGGATCTTTTGGGAGTTATCCTATCAGCCCATAAGGCTGATTTCAGTTTGGTATGCCAAGACCTCTGATTCTCGTCAAGAGTCCTCCTAATGATCCTCAACAAGTTCTTGTTTATAGACTCGGCCTGGCCATTACCTTGAGGGTAATGGTTTGATGAAGTGCTTAGGTAGATACCATTCTTGACAACCAACTCAGTCACCTAAGATCCAATGAATGCCAATGCATTATTAGAGATTATTGTAGTAGGTACACCAAATCTGGTTATTAACCCCTCATAAAAGTCTAAGATGCTAGACTCATTTGCCTCTTTGAGTGCTACTGCTTCTGTCCATCTGGTGAAGTAGTCTGTGGCTGTCAAAATCCATTTGTGCCCTTGGCTTGAATTGGGATTAATGACTCTAATGAAGTCCAAACCCCATTGCATGAATGGCTGGTCAACTGAGATTGGATGTAATGGAAGGGCTAGCAAGTCTCTCTTTTCCTGTGAATAATGCACAATTCTTACACCTCTTGATCCATGCATAGCAATCACTGAAGATTTTGGGCCAATAATAACCAGCCTTCATGATTTTTAGAGCTGTCACTCTTGGTGCAAAATGGCCACCAGCTAGTCCACCATGGAACTCTTCCAACACCCTTTGAATCTGATTTGTGCTAATGCATCTCAGCAGCACTCCATTCACATCTTTCTTGAACAAAACTCCATCAACAATGGCATACGGAACAGCCTGCAATCTGAAGTGTCTCCTTTGGGTCTTGTTCATCTTCGGAGGGCATAGGCCTGTGCCTAGGAAGTGTATAATACCTTGGGTCCAGCAAGGAGTTGGGGCAGCATTGTCTTCTTCTTGTTTGCCACTTGGCTCATGACTGTCCTGGACTGTCAAAACAACCTCTTCTTCATTGCATACTTCTTTTTGTTTCCCCAAAACCAGCTGCTCACACAATCCTTTCCCTCTTACCACCTTGGTGATCTTGATCTCAATGTCATACTCCATGACACGGGTGATCCAACCTGCCCTTTTCTCATTCAAATCCTTGTTGAGGAGGAAGTCCTTAACCCCAGCATGTGAGACCAGCAGTTGAATCTTATTGTTTGAGACCAAATGTTTGAACTTCTTCAAGCTTCTGATGACAGCAAGGACATGCTTTTTGATGAAAGAATACTTTATTTCGTAATCTTCCAAGGTTTGGCTGAAGAATGCTATGGGCTGTTATGAACCTTCTCTATTTAGTTGTGTTAAGATAGCTGAGATTGTGTCATGATCCTCCAAACGCATACAACATGAAGTCCTTTGAAAAGTCTGGGTTGATAAGAGTTGGAGCTCGTGATATTGCATGCTTGATGCTTTCAAAACTCTCTTTGCCTTCTGCTGTCCATTTGAATGCCAGACTCTTCTTCAACATCATTGTTAGAGGCTTCACAAGAGTGGCAAAATCAGGCACAAATCTGCGGACAAAGTTTATCCTTCCTAAGAAGCTTTGAAGAGATTTCTTGTGGTGTGGCAATGGGAGTGTTCGGATGGCTTTAACCCTTTCAGGATCAATTGTTAGCCCTTCCCTAGAGACAATGTGGCCCAACAATTTGCCCTCGTGTGCCAAGAATATACACTTCTTTGGATTCAACGACACTCCAAACCTTCTACACCTCTGAAACACTTGTCTGAGGTGAAAGAGATGGTCTGCTGCATTCTTTGAGAAGACAGTGATATCATCTAGGTATACCCAGCACTATATTGTTGATTAAGCCTTTGAATGCCATATCCATAGCTCGCTAGAAATATTGCTCCGGTATTTGATAGGCCAAATGGCATCTTCTTGTAGGCATAGGTGCCCCATTTGGTGGTGAAAGCCCTCTTGAATTGATCTTCTTCCTTCACCATTATCTTGATTGTAGCCTGAGTAACCATCAAGTAGTGAAAACCTTTCTGAACCAGCTACAACCTGCAATATTTGCTCCATGGAAGGGAGTGGGTAATGGTCCTTGAGGGAGGCTCTGTTCAAGTCTCTGAAGTCAACACACAGTCTGATTTCTCCATTTCTTTTTCTCACTGGCACCAAGTTTGCAACCCAACTTGAGTGTTTGATGGGGAAGATGATACTGGCCTCAATAAGCTTGCTTAACTCTTTTCTCATGAGAGGTTCAATATGTGGATTCACTGGGCTTTGCTTTTGCCTAACAGGCTTGGATTCTGGATCCAACTCAATAGTATGTTGTGCCAGCTTTGGGTTGAAACCTCTTAGATCTTTGTAAGTCCAAGCAAAGACATCTGGGAACTCTTGACAAAGCTGAACAAAATCAGATTTCTCTTGTGAGGTATTTATCTTTGCCAATCTGCAATGTTTTGCCTTCTTCCACTAAAATAGGCTCTGAATCTTCACCCTTCACTTGAATGTTTGCTTTCTCCTTACGGAACTGATCATTTGGGTTGAAAATTGACTCCAAGGTTATGAGGCCTTTTGGTAATTTGTTAGCTCTCAGCTGTACTACCTGATCACCATATTGCTGCTCCAGCTTGTCTTGATTTCTGGCAGAGAACTCAGCTTCTTCTTGTAGGAAATTAACAATTTGCTAATCATTCTCGAAGACTTGCCAACTTGTGTTGTTATCCAGAACAGCTGGTCTTACAACCAATTTGATATGAGGCTGAGATTTCTCACTTTTGATACTTTCTACAACATCAAATGCAGCCCCAATTGTTGCTAGCCTGTCAGGGGCTTCATTCTTTTTTCTTGGGATGGAATTGATGCTAAAAGCTTCAAAATCTTCAATAAGATCCCATACCCGATTTTTGTAGCACTTGAGCAGATCATTTTTGGCAGCATTTTTTCCTTTGACTTGGTTTACAATCAGCTCACTATCACCAAATGCTTGTAAATTCCTGATGCCTTTCTTCATTGCCCAGTGCAGTCCATGAATTAAGGCTTCATACTCAGCTGTGTTGTTTGAACAGGAAAACTGGAAACAGAAAGCTGAGTAATACCTTATACCTTGCAGTGAAATGAGCATAGCTCCTCCTCCTGCACCTTGTCTACTCCTTGATCCATCAAAGAACAGCTGTCATACTTCATTCTTGCCCTTATGATCTGGCTTGGTGATGCTGGGGAGAGGTTGATCCTCTTCATGTAAACAATAAACCCCTAGCTCAGATTCTTCTATTTCTTGATAAGGATCAAAGGCATGCACTTTGCTTGCCCATTCATCAAGAGTCAAATTTGGGATGCTTCCAACCTTGGTGTCAGCTTCATCAGTGCTTGGATAATCTTCTTGATCAAACGCTGAACAGTTGGTATTGATTTGGCTGGTAGTGTAAGGCTCAATGTGAAAGTTCGCAATAGGTTCAGACCTGATTGTGGCCTTAGTTCCATACCTTGTTCTGAACAACATGTGTGACCAATCCGCCGAAAGATAGCCTCCAATTTTAGCAGTGAAGTCTCTTGACAAACACAATGCAAAGAGTGGTGGCAGGTCTATGACTGACACATCTTGTAACACTATTACGTTGGGACATGCGTGCAGTGTGAGGCAAACCTTTGATTACTCCAACCGTTGTCACTGCTGTCCCATCTAACTGCACTACACCCTTGGAGATGACTTCATATTGAAGCCCTAGCTGATCAACTATTTTCTTGGGCATTACTGAACTGCTTGCCCCAGAGTCAATCATGTAATTATGTACCAACTTGTCTCCTATGATCAATGAAACATAAAATGGAGGGGGCTTCAACATTTTACCTTGCTGTCCTCCATGATTTCCTTCAGGCTGGGCAGCATTTGTGAGTACCTTCTCTTGCATTTGGACCTGTTGGTTTGAAGTTGACCAGTCCTTCATGGCAGCTTGTAGCAAATCTCTTTGGCCTGGGATGGATAGTGATTCCCACATTGATAAGCTTATATTTGTCTTCTTCATCTGATCAATGATGTTGAATGGGGATGAAGCATCCCTCTGTTTCCCCTAGCTTGCACATTCATTCCTTGCACATGGGCAGCAATAACTGACATCTGAGTTGGTTTAGGAGTTGGTTTGGGTGCTCCTTGCATGTTTGGAACTGCATTTTGTTTGCCAACACCTTGTGGAGTGACAGAAGGTCGTGAACTACTTGGGGCCAATGGCTGCTCATCACCCAAATTTCTCCTTTTTGACCTTGTGTTGGCTGCAACACTTTGAGAGGGTATTTGATCCATACCACAGAAATCTTCATCCTGCCAATTGACAAGAGTAGTTTCATTCGGAGATGGTCCTTGCTGAGGTGCTTCTTGCTGCTAATCTCCTTCGTGGCTGGACTCTTGCGACCCACTAATGGTTTGCACCATCAGAGCTTGATTTAATGCACCGTTAAAGCACATTGATTGGTTGTGTGGCTGACCACACGGGAAACACCAATCATATTCTTGGGTCATGTTATTTTGGACTGGCACTAATGCTTTAGAAGTAGATACAACATTGGGGTTATAGGGCTGAAATGGCCTATTAGCAGGAGGCCTTACTTGGATTTGATTTTGATTTGTAGCCTGATTTGGTGACCTATTTTGTTGGTATGGGGGCCTAGCCTGGTATTGTGCTTAAGGCTGATATGGTCTAGCACTTTGAGCTTGTTGTCTTTTGATAGTAACTAGCTCATTTCCCAAATTTTGCAACTGTTTCATGACCTCTTGGAGTTCATTTGAAGTACTAGAGGATGAAGTAGAAGTTTCATTTGAACTTTGATTTCTAGGGGTGGGAACAGGAGCCAAAGTGGGTGCTTGACTAGTGCTTGGATTTTCTAAGTTTGGATACAAGGGCATGGGAGGCCTAGGAGCCAATTTACCAGCTTGAATAAGACAATTTTCGGCTGTAATGGCAATGCTATAAGCAGCAGGTAAGGTTGTGCCTCCCATAGATTGAATTAACATAGAAATATCAGAATTCAAAGCTTTAAGGTAGTAGAGAAAAGCACCTTCTGCTGTTGGCCTGACTGCCACTGGAATCCTATCCCAAGACCTTTGAAATCTGAAGTTGAAGTCAGTCAGCTGCTCGTTGGGGGCTCTCTTGATAGTTGTCAGCTGCTCCAAAAGAGACAAGTTGTTTCCCTTCTCTCCAAATTGCTCGTGAAGTGCTATACACAGCTGATTCCAATTTGTGATAGAACCAGCTCCGAGGCTTCTAAACCATTGCAATGCTTTACCCTTGAATGAAGATGCCAGTAACTTGATAGCCACTTGCATTTCATTGATTTCATGGATTGCACAAAGGTTAGCAATATCTTTAACATGATCACCTGGAGTAGTCTAATTTTCTCCAGTGAAGTAGGAAATGTTCTTCAAGGCTGCAATAGGAATTGGGTGTTGTGCATTGAGAGCAAGTGGGCTGCTGCCTGTGAAGTTGACGTAGGGTTGTTCTGAGCCATTCTAATCGGTCTTAAAACCCTTGTATACTGAATGAAAGGCCTGTTAGGTGGAGGAGTTGAGAGAGTTCTGTTTGGTGGAGATGGAGACCTTTGAACCCTTCTTCCCCTTTGCCTTCTTCTTGGAGATAATTGCAGGTATTCAAACAACACTTCTTCTTCTCCAACTCTTGACCTTGTGGTGATTCTTCTCATGAGTTTTCAGGCCTGCACTGCTGAAACCAGTTGATTCTTCCCCTTGGAGTCGCCAGATATGCAAATAATAGCTCTTATAAGCAAGAAAACTGCAGCAGATGCATATCAACTTTGCTGCAATAAAAATGAGACCTCTAGTGTCCCACTTGGGCGTGCCAAAACTGTTGTTGCAGACTCACAGCACCCCTGGATGCAGATCAGGGTTCTAGGTTGATCACTCTAGCATCCAGTGTGATTGCACAACATGGAAACCTCTCTCCAAGTGTGGGGACTTGTGAAACTGAGAGAGGAATCTCCAGATTAGAGGCTGGTTCCTCAAACTCCTCTGATTTAGATCTACTGCTTGCACAACTACAGAGGTTCAAATCCTAATCCTACTCTAACTTGCAAGGAGATAGGCATTAGAAGTGCAAGAAATTGAAACTAACTAAAGATGGTGATGCACCAAAAGGAGTGGTGAAACATATTGTCATGCAAATAGACACAGACCAAAGTTCACAACATAAAACATACACAGACTGATAAGGTATAATTTAGGATCTGAGATGAAACAAATAATACAAACAGAGGACTGAAATTCATTCACAGAGCTTGCATTATCATTTCAGTGTCAAAAAACACGCATTACACCCTCAGAGAGGTAAAAGAAAACTGCTACAATCTTTGGAAAGGTCTGATCCTTGCATCAATCACTTGCTGGAGGTGAAAGAAGAAGTCTGCTATGCCAAAAAATGTTCCCCCCTTCAGAAATGAGCCAAATTTGGCTTTTACATTGCATGGGTCGAGTCCAGGGGACAGAAAACGTACAAAAACATGAGAGCCCATCCCTTCTTGATTACAGGTGCATTAAAACGCCATGGGGGGCCTTACAAACCCATACCCTGTCATTTTGACCAGATTACAGGAGAATGCGACCCATTCTGCATTAAATCTGGTCGCTGGAGTGTCACTTCTGGCCATGAACACGCGTCAGAGCTGTTTCTCAATTTTCTCTCTCTAGACTACACCAAAACTCAAGATTAACCTTGTAATCATGTGGAGAATTTCACAAGCTTTCCGTTGATATAAAGAACGTGCAAATCCGAGCTCTGGATCGAAAGATATGTCGATCTGAAGATTTAGGGCACAAAACAGGCGAAAATGCCTTTTTGAAATTTTTTCCGCGCTCTGCCACCTGGATGACACGTGGCACGCGCTGATTGGATATGTAATTCTCTCTCCTCTCTGTCCTGTGGGTTTTCTTGCTTCATTGGACACGTGTCCTCTTTTGATTGGCTCGGGTCAGTGCTTGAAACCCCGCCCTTTGACTTTTGGACCCTTTTTCCCCTATGACACATGTCGTGATTTGATTGGTCCATGGGTCTGCCGGCTTTTCGCGCCCTTCGCGTCTTTTTGCCCCGGGCGTCCCAGTGCTGTTTGGGACAGAATCCTCCGATCCGCTCGAAATGGGTTTCCTTGTCCCTTATCTGCCGATGACACGTGGCGCAATCTGATTGGCTTTCGGCTCCTTCAGCTATCCGCGTCCCACGCGTCCCTTTGTCCCAACTGTCCCAATACGAAATTTCTCTGCTTCGGGTGAACCGGCCGGTTCGCGTCCTTCGCGTACTCATGGCCCAGATGTCCTAATGCGAAATTTTTCCATTCCGGCTGAACCGGCCGGTTCGCGTCTGCCGCGTACTCTTGTCCCGCTTGCCCCCGGTTAAAGACTTAGACAAATTTTCTTTCTTTCAGCCGATTCGGGCATTTCGCGTCCCACACATACCTATGGCCCAAATGCCCCAATTTCCGCGCAGACTGCCTGACGGCTTTTCGGCTGATTCGCGTCCCAACGTCCCAAATGTCCCGACTGTTGCGAGGACTAGGACTTAGCCAATTTTCACGATTTTTCCTATCCCAAGCTTGTTTTTTGCAGCTTTTTACCTTTTCTCAGAACTTGCTCTTTTCAACCTGGACAGGAGAGTTAGAAAAAATATGAGGGGACCCTGGAAACATGATTTTTTGCCCTAGATCAATCAATTTGCCTGGGACTTGAGAATTCTGATGTGTGTTATCAATTCAACCCTGGGGGTGAATTTGGATAACAATGACCTTCACAAGTTATGCTCCCACATCACTTAGCTTATTTGTGCTTGATCCTGCAGTGTTCCAAACTAGGAAAACTATTCAACAGGAAATGAATTATGTCATAAATACTCAAGATAAATTTTGGAACTATTAGACAGAGTTGGAATAGGCTTCCTGGACTGCGTCAGCAGCACTTGGGAGCCTCGTGACTGCGAAAGAGGTCAAAATCTAATCTTTCCGGTATCACACAAGTATATCTTATATTCATTGTTGGTCATCTATATATCACAATATGATCATCGAGTACAACTGTAACCTACAAAACAAAGATTCACCTACAAAATCCACACAAGCACATCAAATCTAGAAAAAGAAAGACGCAATATGGGGATTCAGAATGACCCCGAAGGTCACCCAATTGAGTGAACTTATGACTGAGTGTTGCACTACATTTCAGAATCCATGTATTTTGTGTGTGTGTGTGAAATAATCATGACCTAAGATGCCCTTGTGCAAGTGCACTTGATAAAAATCTAGCAAGATGTAACAATGTAAATAGAATGTGTGGATGTCAGAATGAACTTCCCCTTCCTATGTTGTGTATACAAAAAATGTAGTCCCTTGCGCCTTGAATGGATGCTAGATGGATGCCTTTGATGCTATTAGATGCCTTTAGATGCAGGCTTAGGCGATGATAATAGATTCTAAGAGCTTGGTCCTTTGTTTTGGTCACATAGCTTTGTATTTATATGATTCCCCTGGTTCAATTTTGTAATTGACAACTAGAAGGACAACCCATAAGAAAATAAGAAGCCCAAAAGATAAAAGAAGCCCAAAAAGAGTGAGTAAGGTGGAAATAGGTCATGGGAGACCAGAGGGGATGAGGGCGCCTAGATGTTAGCGTCTCAGTTGGGTGCTGGTGTCCAAATCCATAAAATATAAGCAAATGAAGTACCTATTGGGTTGTAGGGTGTGATAGACCAGAAAGAAGACAAGAAACAAAGAAAAGAGACCAAAGATAAATGTCAAGTACTAGTTTTCTCACATAGGATTCATATGAATACCATTGTTCTTTTACGACCTAGAAATGTACCCAAGTGTGTGTTTTTGTGTCCATAGATAGTCACATTTAGCATTTTCATCATAATTACAGCCACGGGGGCGAGATGGATCAAGATTGAGAGGTGGTGGAAGAGTAATTAAATTTCTTTCGAGAAGTTAGGTAATAGAAATCGAGGTGCCTATGGTAATTCAATGAATGTACACTTTAGAGGTTGTCTTTGAAGCTTTTTAAGAGGAGAGGTGACATTAACAATTGCATTTGCATCAATGGGCTTAGTATTTGGCTTGAATGATGACTTGGATTGAAACCTATTAGAAGACAATGACATAGAATCTTGATATTTGAGTTTTCCCATAGCAAAAAGTTTGGCTTCGCACATTTTGAGCATATGACATAGTTGATCAAATGAAGGAGAGGTCTCAAAGATGACACTCTCCTGAAGCAATGGTAAGAGTTTCTAACAAATAAATCTTGTAGTTCTAAATCAGCTAGTACACTAGTCATCTTAGTTGGGTTGTTCTTATAACGTAACACATAGTGTGTTAGATGTTCATTAGATCGTTGTTTAATTTGTGCAAGTTGTGCATAAGAGATCTTAGTGCCGATATTAATTGAAAAATGAGTGAGAAAAACATCGACTAAATGCGTGAAAGAAGTTACTAAATGAACAGGTAAATCATAAAACCAACGCATGGCGTAATCCTAAAGATTTCAAGGAAATATATTAGCTAGTAAGGTATGATCATCCTCATAATCTAGACATGCCACATGAAAGGCTCAGAGATGCTCTTGAGGCTCACCATGGCCATTGAAAGTGGGTAACTTAGGGGTGACAAAATTGAGAGAAAGTGAGTAAGCAGAAATGGTGAGTGCAAAAGGAGTATGAAGAAACAAGGAGGAGTCAAGATATGGACTGTAGGAATCAGGCTGGATAGGGGCACCCACGGCTGGACATGGGCGTATGCGCACTAAAAACCTCTTATGGGTACATGTGACTATGAAAATGATCAGAACCTGATCTTTACTGTTTCACAAATATTCCTTGTTGATCGCTTGTGTATCACTCTTTGATCGCCAAGGGTACCTGTAACCTGTAAAACATATATCATCTGCAAAAACCACAAGCCACATCAAATCATAAAAGAAAGAAAGATGCATAATGGGGAGTCAGACTTATCCCGATGGTCACCCTGAGAGTGAACTTACAACCAACCGCTACACTACATCTCATAATCCATGTAGTTCAAGTGAGTGTGTGTAAGAATCGTGCCCTACGATGCCATTGTGCAAGTACACTTGATAGTGGGCTATAACTAGATGTAAGAATGTAATGAAATGATTGGATGGAATAAAGAACTTCCCCTTCCGATGATGTGTATGCAAAAAATGTAGTCCCTTGTACTTTGAATGGGCGTTAGATGGATGCCTTAAAGTGCTTTAGGTGCCTTTGGATTCAATCTTAGGTAATGATGGTAATGCTTAGTGCTTAGTCCTTGATTTTGAACACATAACTATATATTTATATGATTCCCTTGTTTGAATTTCATAATTGACAACTTGAAGGCCAACCCACAAGTGAAAAAAGGTGCCCAAAAGATAAAAGAGACACAAAAGAAGCAAGTAAGGTGGAAAAGGGTCAGGGGTGCCCAGAGGGGACAGGGGCACCTGGGCTCTCCTGTCTTGGCTGAGCCCTAGTGTCTGAAGCCATAAAAGATAAATAAGTAAAATATCAACTAGGTTGTAGGGTGTAAAAGATCAAATGAAAAACAAAAAGAAAATAAAAAATGCCAAAGATAGTTGTTAATTACCAGTTTTTGTTGGGATTAAACCATATAACATTGTTGTACAGATCCAAAATCAAATAAAGCATACAAGCAATAAACACTGAACATAACCATAAGATAAAATAAACAAGAGAAAAATAACACCAGATTTAACTTGGTTCACCCAGTGTGGGCTACATCCACCAAGAAACAACCAATATTATTATTCAACACTTTTTAGAGGAAATACAATTAAGATCTTCTGTCTTCCAACACCTCATAGGATGGACAATGATTTCTCCTCTCAACTATTCTTTCTTTCTCACCAAGGAAATTCACATGCAACAATTGCAATTCACCCCTTCTAAACTCTAATTCTCATGCCTTTATACATATATAAACTTAGGGCACCTCAACTATGCTTTTACAATCTTTACATCATCTTTAAAGAAAAAGATATATTTAAATCTGTGAGTTAAAACAAAAACAAACCTGCACAAGTAACTGATACCGGCTACCCCAGCCAATACCAGTTCCTACTTGCACTGATCGATACCGGTCCTAGGTGACTGACGTTGGTTACTATGTAATCTTGAAAGTTTACAAAAACATGTTAATGTGAAGCAATTAAGCTCCACACTCAACAATTTTCTTGTTTAGGAATCATATGAATGTTAGTATGTGTTTAGGACCTAGAAAAGTACCTAAGTGCGTGATTTAGTGTCTATGGTTAGGTTGGTATTTTTTGAATCTATGTCATGTTATTCGGTGGGTTGTTTGAGAAATGCTTTGAGAAATTATTATTCGACCTACTGGAAGTTTTCAGAAGAAAGAATAACAAAGAAAAATTGTTGTCATAATATCCACTAGAGGCATGATTTTTTCTTGAATTTGTAGACACAAAAATCATTCACTTGGGTACATTTCTAGGTCCTAAACACATACTAGCATTCAGATGATTACTAAGCAAGAAAACTAGTAATTGACGACTATCTTTGGCCTCTTTTCTTTGTTTCTTGTTTTTTATTTTGTCTTGCACACCCTACAACCAAGTTGGGATTTTATTGATTTATCTTTTATGGCTCTAGATACCAGCACCCAAATAGGACAGTAGCGCCCAGGCACTCCTATCCCCTCTGGGCGCCCCTGACCCTTTTCTACCTTACTCTTTTTGGGCCTCTTTTATCTTTTGGTCATCTTTTTCACTTATGGGTCGGCCTTCCAGCTGTCAATTACGAAATTCAAACAAGGGAATCATATAAATACATAGTTATGTGTTCAAAATAAAGGACCAAGCATTAAGCATTATTAGCATCACCTAATCTTGCATCCAAAAGGCACCTAAAGCACTCTAAAGCATTCATCTAGCATTCATTCAAGAGAAAAGGGTTGCATCAACTCTGCTTACACATCATAGGAAGGGTAAGTTCATTTTTCCATCTACACATTCGACTACATTGGCACATTTAGCTACAGCCTGCTATCAAGTGCAACTTGCATAAGGGCATCCTAGGGCACAATTTCTACACACACTCACCAAAACTACATGGATTTTGAGATGTAGTGTAGTGCTCAGTTGTAATTTCACTCTCGGGCTGACCACCAAGGTCAGTTTGAATCCCCATATTGCATCTTTATTTTTAAGTTTGATGAGATTTATGGGTTTGTGCATGTCAAATTTTGTTTTGCAAGTTATAGGTACCTTTAGCATTCAAAGAGTGACTCTCAGGTGATTAATAAGAAGCAACAACAAAGATCTTATGACACTACAGAAACCAAGTTTTGAGCATTTACGCAGTCACCGGTGCCCAAAAAGCAGTCTCCAGCGCCCAGGCACCTATGCCCTATAGTGAGCACCTACGTCTAAATGCATCCGTGAGTTTCATAATTTATTATGAGCAAAAATGACACACTGCCCCAGTCTATTCATCATTTTTCCTAGTCTAAATCAGTTTCGGATCAAGCATAAATCTATTAAGTCCTCTTTCCTTCTTCTTTTCTTAGGGTTTCAAATATTACATCATAGATTGCTTTCATCATTTCATCATTTATACATCATTTAGTTCAGTAATGACTCTAAAATATTTAGATTTAATTCAAATTAAATTAAATCAAACTCTCATTTTGGTTCTTTCATTTCGAAATGCATGAATATATGTTGGGTTATTCTTCTTCTGGGTATTTCGAATGAATTTAATAATGTGGTTATTTTGTTAATGGCTTTTGAGCTTGAATAGATGATTGTGTTTTGTTGATCTAAAAATCCATATTTGAGAAAAGACGTTATGGGTATGAGTTATTTTTTTGGGTTGAATTTGGGTTTGATCTATTGATTCGAAGAGCATGTAAATCTGCTTATTATCCTTGAAAGAAAAACATACTTGTGGGTATGAACTATTCCAGTTGTTTGTGACTGGTTTCATTGACTTGAATCACCTCTGGGTTTACAGGAATTTGTTTCTTACTATGGGTATTTTGAATGACTGTTGTAAAGGTGATTTCATGTTGTTGGCCTTTGCGCTTTAATAAGTTGTCTATGTATCCTTTGATTTTAGACCCATGTTTGCAAAATAGGTAATAGGTCTAAGTTATTCTATGTGATTGTATATGGGTACGAGTTGATAAGTGAGTCAGGGTTGGTTTAGTTGACTTATACCCATATTGATAAAGTGTATGGTATAGGCTTATCCTATTTTACTATTCTCGACTATTTTGGATAACCATTTTTTGGTATGCATGGTAAAGGAATTAATAGCTCCTTTTTCCCTAAACAATGTCGAGAAATTTATAAGATGTCGTTTCCCAGTTTGTTAAATTGTGAAGACATGCTTTCTATTCTTATCTACATTGTATGTGATATTACATTATTGTTAGTATAAAAATTTTAATGATGTTTTAGGAGCTCGGACCATTGTATAAACTTGTATTTACTTTTATGAGGTTGAGGTTTTATTAAACCTTCATTCTAATTGATGTTAGCATGTTGATTAATAGGTCACAGAACAAGATGCTTTGTGAAAAGACGGTGTGTATGTGAAATTTATTTTCTTATTATTCTTGTGGCTTAATCTTAAACTGAAATAAGTCAAAAACGTGTCTCGACAGGAAGATACCCTTGCTTGTACTATTTTTATTCGGTTAGGGAAAAGAAGGAAAATGCTTGTAGAAGTTAATTTGTGACAATAAAGTATCTTTTACATCCTTGAATATAAATTTATTGTGTGACATTGTTGCTTGGGAAATAATAAAAGATGACTATCCTTTTTCCATTTTTGTGTTAATTTGGAAATTGTCTTTAGTGATCTCGTGACAGAAGCTTGTTATCTTCCTGCAAATGTTGAGTTTATGATAAACATGATTGAGGATAAAAAAGAAAAGAATGTAGATTGAGCACAAACTGAATTAATAGTTAGTCTTGTGAATAAAAGGTTGTCTGGATGTTGAAGTGTTAATAGTTTTAAAGGATGAAGTGATTTTGCAAAGGCATAATGAACTTATTGATGTTTGCAAGTTGTTGATTGATAGAAACTTTGTTATATTACTTCATTGCAGTTGACATGTCTACTTTATATGATGTTGTTTTATTTGAGATGTAGTTGAAATAAAAACCGTAGATGTTCAATTATTTTGTAATGAAACAACTAGATAGAGAGTTGTTAATCCATGCTAGTTCGATGAACTGACCATGTATATTATCTTATTTTATCCTACCCATTTCAATAATGGAATGATTATTACGAAGTTCTAATTGGATTCATTCCACACATGATTATCATGTGATGATTGTATTGATATGATTTAAGATATTGATTTTGTTTGAATATCTAGATTATGGATTATTGTATTTATTGAAAAGCAAAACATAATTTCGCATAATTTCATAAGGCAATTGGCCTATTTGTATTAAACTGAAATTATTGTAATAATTTAGGAAATAAGGATTTATCCTTAATGTGTTCAATAAATACATTTATTATTTTGATACCTCTTATGAGTTGTAATAATGACTCACACTGCCAATGGGGTTTGGGTGGATCGGTTAATACAGACAATTGTGCTTGGATCCACCTAGGTTCAAATCTCACTGGGTGCGATCCCCTCCGGGGTGGTTTATCGGTGATGACGGTTGTTACATCACTGATGGTTACGGCTAGTGGTTCTTATTGGCGATGATGAAATTTGCATCATCATCGGTGGCAGACTTTGCATTGTCGGTGCTGGTTTAGTAGTTGCCGTCTGTGATTCTGGTGGATTAATTGTAATATCTTATCTGAGGATGTTTGTATTGTTAAGGGAGGGGACCCAAGAACCCCCCGGTTCATAGCTCCGGTCAAAAGCATTTAACTATTTAAAAATAATAATAATTCACATTGTTTTTAACAATGGTATGTACTTTAAAATGATTATAAAAATTATACTTGATTTACATGATCGTATTTTACGATAGTTACTATCCTAATTAATTGAATGGTAATTATTACAACTATATCAATGACATAATCATTTATATGTTTAATTTAATGAGTTAAATAAATAATGTTGTTATGGACAACGATACAAAGTTATGAAATAATGATATTTCATCTTAACTTGATCGTAAAGAGATTAATTAAATAATTAATTCATTACATAGTACAACTCTAGAAGTACATTGTTTACAGTTGTACCTTTACAACAATAACTTATTTAACAACATAAAGATGTCATAAATGCATAAGTACTATATCATAAGAAGACAATAATATAAAATGCGAATGATACATTTATGATTATCGTTAATAATAAACCTTGTCTTGTTACCTAGAAAGATTATATCTCTTTCTTAAAGAGGTACTTAACAATAATGAATAATATGGTGGAATTATGATACAATATAAATGGGATTGGATTGTTATCAAATTAGAATGACATGGATAAACTAAACCTAGTCCTAACAATGAATGTTGTAAAGCGACACTACGACATTAAGACACTTCGTATGAAATTAACTAGTAAGTTACTATAGGTCTCGTCGATAAACGCATAACTGGACTTAGTTTCTAAACGATGAAATCTACCTTGTAATGAGATAGTTGTATTACGAAAGTGTGGACTCTAAGTCTTGCCTATTTGTTTGATTGAACTCTATCCATACCATCTTACGACAGTTATGGGAAAGGTAATAATTATTTATTGATGAAATTCATTAAGTAATCATTATCTTTCCCATAGGTGTCCTAAGATGGGACTGATAACATACTCTCAAGTCAAGAGACAAGACCTAGATTCTAGTCCTTCTTAATACCATAACTTAAAAATTTAATTAATGAGATGTGATCCAAATAACTGTGTAGAGATGATTGTGCAGTGATCAGACAAGTTTAGTTTGGCTTATGTGCGGTCACGAAGCTAAGCATGCAAAGCTTAGCTTGAAAACTTTGACCTAAGTAGTGTACTAGTTGAATACACTATCAGTTCATCGAGTTCCTATCTAACAGTGTGAGATGCCAATTGAAACTCAATTAGCTTATTTTTCAGGTAGACACTTTAGAACTGCATCAGTTCCCAAACCTAAATGAATATGTTAACCAATTGCATACATGTTGTGCACACTCAGATAGAGTGATGATAACATGGTTCAGGTAGATCTAATTGACATTTACAGCTGCACATGGTTATGTTGTTATCAGATGGATTGTAAACTATATTTCTTTTTGGATTATAATTGCTATTGAAGGCATTAAATGGGGTTAAGGGATTTGTTTTAAAAGAAAACATTTTCCCCTTAATTTGGAGTTATTATAACATGGGTGTTACAGTTCTGTGGTATTTCTTGAACACAAACCTTATTGTTACGAATAATCTATGTAAAATCAGGAGTCATTGTCAAAAAGAGATAGGTGAGGAAAGTTGCGATAGAGCTGTAGAGCTCATTTTAGGGTCTTAAAGTGTTATTTTGTACAATATATGCCATTTCATCCCTCGCAGGTCTGTGGAACCTTGTCATAGGGTTTGTAAGTGAAAAATTATCCCAACTTCAATTATAATTGGTGAAAATGCACCAAACTTAATGGTAAGGAGGAATGGAGGTTAATAAAGGCTTGAATAAATATTTAGAGGAAAATATTAAGTTTTGAGGGTAATAAATTGGAAAATAAAGTCATACTATGTCTCCTTACCAATCTATAACCAGTTTAAGTGTAATTAACCTAAAATCCTTCATTTCTTAAGGGAGAACTTGTCTAACAAATGTATTGCAGTATTGAATAGTTTTTCAAGGTCATATGAAGGTGAAATAGGTCCTAAGTATTTAGAACACAAAGTTTCTACATGATTATTTTGATAAGCAAGTAACCTAAATCTTGGTGTAGGGGAGTAAAGAAGTAAGTTATGGATTAATATAATGAGGTTTCTTAGTTTTAGAGGGGTTAGACATTAGCTAATAGCCATATGAAGGAGATTAAAGTTTGGTGGAGGAATTTAAGAAGACAAAGTAAGATTTCCAGTCCTAAGACCTACAAAGACCTAATTGCAAATGGTGACAGGCGAGTAGGAGATCTTGTACTAAGTTATAGGTTCTAAAAATTGGTGGAGAGAAAGAATTCAATTAAGGGTACTTGAAAAAGTATAGATTTTCTCATGATTCATTTTCATTTTAACATGTTCCTCTAAAGTAATAACATCTAAAACATATTTAATAGAAGTATTGATATTACTAGCATCCAAATTCACATCTTTATCATTTACATCAATATAAAGACAGTGGATATCATCTATAAGCACACTTTCCATTTTCAAACAAGCAAAAGACTAAACTATAAGTATTTAGATCAAATCAATATGTAAACCACTCAATCTAGCGGTTCATGTAGTAGTTACGGTTGATGTATCTTTCTTAATTAACATAAGATGTAAACATATAAAGTGTATTCAAGAAAACTAAGGCCAATGATATCACATATAAACATGCATAAAAAAATTCCTTAGGGGAAAGATATGAAACCCTAAGAAGAAACCATAGGTTGCATATTTAAATGAGCAAGGTTCACCAAATTATTTTGAGCATGCTTACCTAAATCTACCCAAAAAACAAATAGTTTAAGAAACTAAATAAATGTAGTTATAATAGTAAATCAAACTTTTAAAAATGGGGGAAATTGATATGAACATAGGAAAGGGAGAGTGTACAAAACACGAGCAAACTTTATACCTTGAAATGCATACCTAATTACTCATACAGTGATGTAGATGTTTAGAACCAACACATAAATGGGTGGAAACAAATTTTGGAAATGGGTTGTGTTCAAATGTGTATGGGGTATGAATAGAATGAAGAACACTGGTAGTCATTGTTGCCACTACACTAGGTATTAACAATCACTGCTACTAAACCTTTCTTTCTTACCACTATTGAACCTTTCTCATTGCTACAATATTTTGATAACTACAATGATTTAAAACTTTGTATGAACATGCATCTCCACCTATATATAAAAAAACTCTTTAAGATATATGAGTGTTTGTGATTAGATTCTCTTTTGATCCAATTCAGAACCATATTAGTTGCAATAGAATTGGCCCGAGCTTCCTTCAATTATCTTATATATCAATGTGGAATCAATCCTTATTTACATAGAATTGATTATCTACCTTCAACCTTTTGTCTCCTTATATGTTCAATCAATGCAAACAACATAATCCTTTTTTGGTCACAAGAAATATGAAAAAAAGAATAATTGGACTTTGAATAGGCTTGGCTTCTTTGTAATTATTTAGATCTATCTCTAAATATTCTTTGATTATTAGATATAATTATCTCCAAGACGATTGATGTGTATGTGATGCCTTAAATGACCTATATGATGTTTGTTTATAAAAGCATTCATATAATGATTTTTCTTGCAAACTAACCCCAAATTAAAGTATAGGTTGACCAAAAAAATATACCCGAATGAGAAAGGTAACCTTTGGGTAAATGGGATCGTTGGAGGTTATCGCTATTGTTATAGGCTGGTAACAAATGTCACTAGTGTCCCTCTCTTACGATATGATGAATACTTATAAATAATGGATGAACAAGATCACATAGATGTCACAGGGGTTCTAAAAGAATTGAAAGTGAATCTAAGAGTGTCTAAGACAAACGAGTGGTTATGAGAGCAATGTGAGATTAGCAAAAATGGGAGATTGTGTACTAAATGGGGCTTTATGAAAAAAATGGTCCAAGTGTCCTAAAAAGTGTCAAAATGATTATTGTTATATACATTATACCATTAGGTATCTATAGTTAGAAGTAATTAGTGGCGATGAGTTAAGATATGAAATATCCAAAGTATTTACGTATCAAATTTACAGTATTTAATGGAACTAAAAATACTCAAACATAAAGGCCAACATTCTATTTAAATAAATCATGATAAGTAACACAATAATAATGATACTCGTATGCCATATAAATGTGTCCATTTGAAATCTTAAAATATATTTATCATTTATAAAGATCCATATCATTTGCTTCTCAACATTAAAAAAATTATTACACTTGTAAGAAAAATTACATTATTATATTATGATCAATGACTAGCGTTTTGAAAGATATAACTACGAAGTGATAAAGTAATCTATTGCCTTTTCAATAATTTTGTAGTAAAATGAGTAACGTAGGATTTAGAATCAAACAAATGCAAAGTGAGGTTTGTTTAGATCCATTATAATTATTTATATTTGAGAAAAATACTTTTTTTAAAATTTTGTAGTAAAATTAGTAACATTGGATTTGGAATCAAATAGATGCAATCTCAAGTATTTTTAAATCCATTATAATTAATTATAATTGAGAAAAATACATAATTTTAAACATATATTAGTATAAACAACATCTTACCTCAAAAAGGTGTAAGGAAGCGATGTTCACTAAAATATCAAAATAGATAAATAAATTTCAATTAAATTGTAACATAAATACTTATGATATCTTAATTAGATATAAATATAGTTGATCCAATAAATAGTACTTAATTAATAATTCTAAAATTAGCTAAAAGAAAATGATCTAGAAGGTTTATGCTTATCTAATTATACATGAAGATCTGGTGATAAGTTGTTAGAATTTGATAGCAAGGAACAAGTTTTTGAGGAAAGATAGCGAGAATTCAATTTTTTAGGACAAACAAAGAATCTTGCTAAAATGGTCAACTTCCAACCCTAATAATGTTTGAATTATCAAGAGACATTTATAGAAAATTTTAAATGAGTGGAATATGTTTTCATGATTGTGTTCATTTGACCTATGGCTCCAAGCCTTGCTCATACCTATACATTTTTAATCCAATCTCTATTGGGAATATCTTGTCAATGTTCACACGTTAATGTGTTATTGTGTGGTGTGATGAGTTGTAATAACAATTCATATAGATATTACGTGTTATAATAGTTAGTTGGTTAAAATAACAAGGTATATGAGAGATTATTGTGTACGTTACACTTTATAATTAGAATGTAACAATTCATGATATTTTTTTTATTATTGGCAAATAGTTTTTTGAAAGGGGACTATACCCTTGTACACCAAGACTCAGAAGCCAGAATTGAAAGTTAAAGCACAAGAGATGGATCAAAATCCAGATAGAACAATTAAGCCCGACAGCAGAAAACTGTCTGCAAAGTGAAAACCAACAACCGACAAAGCAACAACAAAAAACAACTGATGCACAACAAACAAACAACAATGGCATATCAACACCATTGGAAGCATTCTGTTATCCAGCCAAGAAAAATGAGACCAATGGAACCCAACCAGCCAATAGCAGAGATGAGAATCAACAAGGCGAAGTGTTACCCTTTAGGGTGGTAGATTTTTTCTTTTTGTTGACCGTAACCCACCCTGATGGAGCCTTCGCGGTTGGAGAAGAAGACAAAGGAGGAGTATTTTCCTTAGTCGCATTTGTCCCATTTGGAGCAGCCACGTTGCTATCCTGAGAGAGATATTTATCATTTTCCATGCTGCCCTCAACAACATGTGTATTTTTCATGTTGCTAACAATTTGAGTTTCGTATAAAGGGGTTTTCGTTGACTCTGGTTCAGCTACTACTTTAGATTCAAGATCCTTTCTATCCACAAAAATCAAGTGCTCCGGGAGTGCGTCTTTCCACCATTTGCGCTTCTCATGTTGACGTTTTTCCATCCCACAAGCAGTAGAGGTGTGTCCTAATCCAAAACACCTTCTACATCAGAAAGGTAGACCTTCATAATCAAAAGTTTGTAACCAAGTTCTATTTTGCACTCTAAGGTCTATGGTAGCAGGAAGATTTTTATCAGTGTCAAGCTCCACCAGGATCCGGGGCATAGGTAGTATGGGTGTAATTAGTTGTTTGAGAATCTATGTGGAGTGTAGTACCCAAGGTATTGCCAATGGTTGTCAGACATTCATGACTCCCGAATTGGAGAGGTAAATGGGGCAGCCTGATCCAAACAGGTTTCCATGAGAATGTCTCTGTGTGCGGGTTAAAGGATGGGAACCAAGGTTTCATGATCAAATATTTTGACTCGTAGGTCCAAAGCTTAGAAGCAACGCTGTCTTTATCAGCTATTGAAGAGAAAACCACAATGAAAATGCCTTTAGCACATGGATATAAATCTATCTTACTAGTTAAAGATGGAGTCCAATGCTTGGAGATCCATGCGTGAAGAACAGGAAGGCTGGGCCATAAACCCCCGAATCTACAAATCAGAGCATGCTCTTTGTAGTAGATCTCAGATGAAATGACATCTTCCCCAAATGTAATACATGGGGTGATGTCTGCAGGTTTCATGGAGGATTCCTTGCTTTTTAAGACGTCTTTGAAGGAGGTTTCAAGAGACCTGCGCCTAATCTCTTTATCCAGCATTGGAATAACAGGTAGATCTCCCTGTTTCAGTTCACCACAAACCTCACCTTTCCCAGGAACACCCCCAGATGGTGATTGAATATGGCTAGGGTTTGCAAAACCGTCCAAACGTATAGTCTCAACATTGGTAAAGGCGAGGGTCGATCCACGACCAAGGAGAAACTCCTGAAGTCGAGCCCCCACCGTCTGGCTGAAGAGCTCCAATCTGAACTCGTGGATCTACATGGTTCGCAGGCTTGCGTGTAGCGAGAGCAAGGGCGCGTGTAGATACCATTGCGAGCAGATGACTGAGCGCAGGGCGCGAGCAGAGGGCACAAGGGCGTGAGGCGCACGTGCAAGGTGCGAGAAGAGCAAAGGGCGAGGGCGCTAGTGAGATTATTATCATATTATTAGGTACAACAATTCATGATATTATTAGGTACTAAGATTCTCTATTTGTGAATATTATTATCATATTAAATTTTATGTATTACAAGTTTTATTGTGTATTCATGTGTTAAAATCTCAACCAATTATTCATTTGGTATCATAACAAGGTTTGATTATGTTTGTGATAAAGAATCACAAACATAAGAGACACAATGATGTTCTTGTATCATTTCCCCAAGTCTATATGCAAACTCCTAGAAAAAAAACACATTAACATTTGTTAAGATAGTTTCATTTTAGTCTAGTTGGCGTGTTGTAGATTATCTTATGGATAATTAAAATTGTTAGATTTATCCATATGCAAGCCTAAATTTCTCCATCTATTCGCAAACCATTCCATGTAGTTTTGGTTTGAAGGTATTTTAGATCAGTTAATCCACTACATAGCAATGAAAAAACCCTTGATACATGTATCTCATAACTACTGTATTAGATCAAATACAACATACCAAATAGATTTCTTTGAAGAACATAACACACTTTGTCTTTTTGTATCCAAAAATTTGAAAATTTCTATTCACAACATTGTCTATGGTCAGTAATAAAATTTTACCATTCATTTGATTAATCCACAAGCTTCCATATATTTGTGCACCATGGAACATGTA
This sequence comes from Taxus chinensis, assembly GCA_019776745.2. Classification (NCBI taxonomy): domain Eukaryota; kingdom Viridiplantae; phylum Streptophyta; class Pinopsida; order Cupressales; family Taxaceae; genus Taxus; species Taxus chinensis. Next base: position 697,284,239 of record CM034150.1, read on the forward strand.
GTTTTGTGTGCTCTATATGCATCTATCAATATTTGGAAGAGGTGTTTTTGTGCCTTCACTTCATATCTCTTCCCCAATCCATGTATATCTTCTATTCCTTGTGATCCAAACAACCAATGTGTATAAATAACGATAATGAGTAAATTAATTCGATTGGTTAATTTATTTGTGCAACATTCTTGGTTAGAGGAGGTGCTACAAAAGAAATATTAGCCAAGTAAAGGACTTCTAAAAAGGATAACCACCCACAAAATTGATCTGACAACAATGTAATCAGTATAATGATCTCAAAAAAGAAATAGCTAGTATTGCTTCCCGTTATTAGTGTTGTTAAATCAAATAATGTGTATTGAGTCTTTAATGGTCATTTATTTAGTTTGTTAAAAGTGTAATTTTAAGTTGTACAATCTAGAATTGAGGAGGCTTTCATGTATTGGTTTATGATGTTTAGTCATAGCTAACAAGTCACATAACATCTATTTGTTAAATGTTTTAAGAGTTTATAATCTGTCTCACGGTCTCCAGTTTAGTTTTATAGGTTGAATTTCTAATCATATCTAATAATTTGTATTATATATTTTTAGTGGTGTTTATATGTTATTAGCTATCCAATACAATTTGTCGTCTTCTAATAAAATCATTCATCATTGTTAAAATCAAAAGGCATGTTATCATCAAAGTTAATATAGTCACGTGTAAATAGTCATTTTTAAATGAAGTGTCGTATGTTGTCAAATAGTGTTATAATTAAAAAAATGAGTCATTATGTCTGTCACAAAAGTGTTAAAAAAACTCACAAACTCATTCTTGGAGGTATTCAAAGTCTTGAAAAAATTTAGTTCAATTTTGAGGGGGGTTTCATACACATGAGCTTCAAGATCATTTATGTTAAGTAAGTAGCCAAACAGTTGGAGGATGGAAGCAATAGACGTTGGAGACCAATTAACATCCTCTCATCATTCGCTAGTGACTTGACTGGACATTTGATATAATAACATGTTTTTTCATTGTTTTCATGTTTTGTGTGGTGTGCAAAATAAAACCATACACAAAAAAATGAACAAGAGATCACATGACTATAAAGGTTTTTATGTTGCGTATTTCTATAACGATTGGCTAGTGAGAAGCCCAACACTCACTATACGTGAAAAGCAGGAATTGTTGAGTTCTCATATGTAGGTAATCATTGGAAGTGTGGTTGGCCAATAAAAAGCCCAAATCCACTAAAAGCAAAAGCATGAACATTTGTGCTTGTGTATGCAGGTGATCATCTGCAATAAATATCTTGAGTAACATATTGCAAACCTAAAAACAAGTATGAACATACAATTTTGTTTCCATTTCCCTCGGTGTGATTACTCCCCATGTTCACACTAAAGGGGGAATTTTAAGAATATGTTGTTAGTGTTCACATGTTAATGTGTTATTATGTGGTGAAATGAGTTCTAATAACAACTTGTATAGATATTACATGTTGTAATAGTTGGTTAAAATAATGAAATGTGAGAGAGATTCTTGGGTACATTACACTCTATAGTTAGATGTAACGACTCATGAAATTATCAAGTAGGAGTGGTTGAAGGTGATAAGTGACTCCTAGTTTTTAGGAGATCATTACACTATGTATGTTTGCTTCTCTATTTGTGAATATTATTACCATCTCAAGTTTTATACATTATGAGTTTTTTTAATGTGTTCATGTGTTAAACTCTCAACTAGATTCTTCAATCTCTTATAAAACATAAAACAAAGTCTTGCCCGAATCAAGGCAACAACATCTACAAACTATACACAAAGTGGTGTTGTGTTTTAGGGCATATGTTAGAACTAACTTGATCCATATCAAGATCTTAGACAATATACAATATAAAAAACAACCAATTAAAAATTATAGTAATCCATAGACTAGTCAATCTGGTACAGTAAAATGTGTAACACTTCTAGTTCAAACGAATGCTTGATATAGAGTACTTCAATAAAATGCTCAATATGATGTTTGATTCTCTATAAATGCTAGAATACTTTTTCCATTGCCAAAGGATCACTAGATTTCACAAAATGTTAGACGACTGAATGATTTAAAATGCTTATGTATTTTATAGAAAATTGAATTCAAATGTCGATTCTATTGTTGCCCAAGTCGACTTCTAACTATTTAAAAGTGAAAAGGTGGGAATAATGATAGACAATGCACAAGCTAAAAGGGGACCACAAAAACATCTACCAGGGGTTTGCAAACACTCTAGAAAGACTCCAAAAGCTTATATATGCTTCTAATAGGGTAACAAGGAGACGAGAGTGACATATAGGGGAGACAAATAAGAACAAGAAGAAATTTGCACAAGGGATAGAGATCAACATAAATATAAGAAATCGAGAATTGTGCCAGTAACACCTAATTTATACCAATGATAAACAAATACATAACATAATAACATTTTGAAATTCAATACGTAATAAATAAATAAATAAATACAACCCATTTACATGTGTTTATATCTCTTTGTCCCTCTTTTGAAAACATAAAATATGTCAACAAGATGTTGGTCCATTACTGAAGTTGTTTGGATCACAAAGATTGTATTAAAGATTAATTCTCGTTGAATGTAAATGTTTTAACACAAAAAAATGATATGACTAAGATTGTGGTGCAAGCAAATTCGATGGAGTGAACATCTCTCAATCCTTATATATTTATCTTTTAATTGATCAATGCGGATAAACAATTGATTCATTAGAGCCATAAAAACATCTTTTTATTTCCCACTCTTTGGTTTACCCTTATCCATCCTGTTCACAAACACTCTCAAAGTCAAATCAACTATTTCGTATGAGATCCTGCTAGCTGAAGCGGGTACTTCCTCATTGGAAGCTTCAACAATATCTCGGATGATAAGCTATTTGAAAAAAGTTGAAAGCATGGACAACCTTTGCTGGCCCAAAATTGTTGTGGACGATACTCTGGAGCGTAGAAAGAAAACTTGGATGAAACAAAATAATAAATGGATGAACAAATGGGACATCAACTTGCAAGAGTGTCCTAACAACAACAGGGACATAAAAAGGATTATGTGATAGAAAAGTTCAGGCTGTCATGTGGACGAGACAGATTGGTCAAAAGAAAGCACATTATATTAGAGAGTTCAATCCCATTGGGGAACATGATGAAAAAGCGTATCTAGGGGCAGCTATCAAGGGTAAAGCAAGGATTCTAGTGGCACAGTTAAGGACTGGATCACACCATCTTCGATGCGAAACTGGTAGATGGACTATTCCAAAGGAAGATTGGGAAAGGAGAATTTGTCTTTTCTGTAGCAAAGGGGTCGTTGAGACAGAATGCCATTTCGTCATGGAGTGCTCGGCATACGATGATGTTCATATCCAGTATGAAAACAACCGAAAGGCAAACAAACTAGAGGAACTCTTCGAAGTAACAAAGCTTCAGGCGATCGCGGGTTTCATTCTCAAGATTCACAACCGGAGAGCGGATATTGAAAGGAATCTGAAATTTGATTAAAAAAATCTCAATTTTGTGGTCCCATAACTCTTCAATGTCGTGGACGTCATTAAAATCTTTCATTTCATTTCCTATAAGATAAAAGGTTCCTCTTTAGGTAAATGGGAGGGAATGTGTTTTATAGCTAATTATGATTTAGGATTTATTAAATATAAAACACCTTTGATTGCGTTAGGGTTTTGCCTACCGCGTTTCTTTTCGTGACTAAAGTTAGGGTTTTGGGGTCAGAGTTAGGTTTCCTCTCGTCCAGGGTTAGGGTTCTATTCATATTCAGAAAATTAGGGTTTTAAAATCTATAATCTCTGAAGGTCGATCGAATTTCGGCACTCAGCGTCAAGATGGGTCGCGTAATCCGTGCGCAGAGAAAGGGAGCAGGTTCCGTGTTCAAATCACACACCCATCACAGGAAGGGACCAGCGCGGTTTCGAAGTTTGGACTATGGCGAACGAAACGGGTACCTGAAGGGCATTGTTGCAGAGGTTGTTCACGACCCTGGGCGCGGCGCCCCTTTGTGCAGGGTCAATTTTCGGCACCCCTTTCGCTACAGACAGCAGAAGGAGCTCTTTATTGCCGCCGAGGGCATGTATACTGGTCAGTTTATTTACTGCGGCAAGAAGGCCAATTTGACGGTGGGGAATGTTTTGCCTCTGAGATCTATTCCCGAGGGTGCTGTCGTTTGCAATGTGGAGCAACACGTCGGTGATCGCGGGTCGTTTGCTAGAGCTTCTGGAGATTATGCCATTGTTATTAGTCACAACCCTGATAATGGCACTTCCAGGTACGCGATTTTAAAGCCCTAAAAACCCTAGGATACTTTGTAGATGCCTGTGTTTTATTTGTTGGTATCTGCTAAGCGGGATGCGAATTTCGCGTCATGCCAGATGTGATGTTGGCATATTAGACCCCCTATGGATTTCCACACGGGGTTTTCTTGTTCGTCTAACCTGCATTTTTTTTCAATCTGGGTGCTCATGGGTTTCATGTTCTCAATCTTATGTTTAATATGTAGTTAATATTTAGAATAGACTGAATATATTCAATCAATCCATATAGCCGATATGTTATGAATGAAGGCTCTGATCATTGTAGCTTTATCTTTTCAATCTGTCCTTGTAGACCATATTTGGCATAAATGGAGGTTTGATCATTGTATTTTTTATTTCCATGATAGTTCAGTTCCGAGAAACTTCTAGGCGTGATGCATTCATTATCTTTAGATTATGGATGCTTTGGCTCTAGTAAACATAGGATCGCTAGTTTTTAAATATCCACGAAAGTTCAACAGTACGACAACTTCTGCCAAGGGGATTTCTTTGTAATTACCTTATAAATTGTATTGTAATCGTGCACCCATGGGATTCAACCTTACTTTGAAAATTTAGAAAAACTAAATATTTCTAATCCATTGATAGAGAGAAGATATTGTTTTAAAGTAGTGTTTACCGTTGTAGTGATTAGCTCCTTGATATCTTAGGCTCTAGTAACATCTAGGCCAGCTTAGATTAGGCTGCATTGGCACTAAAAATCTTAGTAATTTCCTAAAAAATACATGTGGTCTCTAGATAGACAGAAGTTCTATGAATTAAAGAGTTGCATCTGCTTCTCCATTTACTTAATCTCTATAGGGTTGCCCAAAAATTTGCAGAACAGGAAATATACATATTTAGCCCAGAAACTGACCTCAAAATAGGTAGTCCAGGATTTTATTTTATGCTATATTTTGGTTGTAGAAGCTGAATGAAATTAAGTTCCTAACATTTTGCAAGAGTTGTGAAGAATGAAAAATCCACGTAAATAGCTAATAAAATATCCAAAACGATAACCGTAATTAATGTTAAAAGTGAGTGTTTGAATTTAATAAAATCAAACTTCGAGGCAAAGGTGGGAATTCAGCAAACTTTCCACGGTATAGAAATTAGTCCATGGCAATTTTCAGGTTCTTAAGAAAGGGAACAACTGATGGTAGCCCAAAATATGGTACAGTGGAATGTGTATCAGTTATAAGTTACATGAAATTAACTGAACAAAAGATTTCAGTTAACCAGTTGCTATTATTTCCCTGCCATTTCCATCTGTGTTACTTCATTTCCAGCATATTCCATGAGCTGTGTTCATCATAGAAATAAACCAACCTTAAAAACTTGTGTCTAATGCTGTGTTAAAGACCACAAAGATCAGCGAACTTTCCACAAAACAGAAACGAGCCCAGCACAATTTTCAGTTTCCAAATAAAAGGAATTGGCTACTGTTATCCCAAAATATGGTAGTGGAATGTAAATGTTGTAAAAGGTACATGAAATGCAATTATTAAATAGATTCAATTCCCCAGATGCTATATTTTCCTGCCATTTCCATTTTCCCTTGAGCTTTTAATCTTGCTTATGTTTCTTTCAACTTTTTCTAATCACAATATTGGTTCTGCCAACATAAACTTGTAATGTTACTCAGTTTTATTTCCATTTTCTCTAATCCAACCTCGTTAATAGTGTTAGTAACATTATTTGAATTTCATGTAATTGTTCTCATCCTCCTGCATCTTGACTGATACAAGTGTTATAATTTATAAAATTCAAATTTTTGATCTGACAAATTCTAGAGTTTTTTTTTAAAACTCTGTAATTTTTTTTCATGCCAATGTGACATTTTACGAGGATTTGAATGGATTTTATTAACAGAGAAAACTGTTTTTGTATCAAATGTGGTCATTTCAGGCCAGCACATATTGTTAAGGATGATGTTTTTGCTCATTGTAGCTGTTATTTCCATAATTGCCCATGATGAATCTGCCTGCCATTTCTATTTTGATGACCATTTGCAGACTGTCTCTAAAACACCCTCAATGGAGGACAATTGCAACAAGTTTGGATAAGAACTGTCAGAGCCAAAAGAGTGAAATAAAATGAGCAATAAAATATAAGTATATGTTGATATAACCAATGAGCTATGACTCATCAGTGTCCCGTTGTGCTTATGGTAGATGCTCACTGAAAAGTACAAGATGTTGTTGGTTTGTGTAGTGGTGTGTGTCCATCTCAAATTGTTTGGAGCCCCCTTCTTTGGTGTGTACCATGTAATGACCGCTAAACTACTATCCCTTCCACTATTTTCATCATATATACAACTCCTTGCAACTTGTAGGGAATTTATAGGTATTAGTGTTAGTTGCTCCTTGCCTGTAGGGTGATGTTCATAAGAATAGAATGAAACAAAGTTGGCCACTGAAGGATGTCCAAAGACATTATCTCTGAATTGTTTGTGTGCAAGATGGCTAGAGAGAGGGTTTGGGATGTTTTAACCCCAAGATAATTTAGATACTTAATTGGATCTCGCATTGGAACCATATTGTTGCCTATTAGACTTATATTATCAACATTTGTTTTTGGTTTATGTTTTGTAAGGCATTATCTAATATTCGATCCAGTAGATGCTATATACTCTTTATGTTGTTAAGGATCTTGTTTTCCTTATTTTGTCTCGTCTATCATTACTTCATTTAAATAATTAATTGACATCTTTGGATTGTTCTACATGCCTTGGTCAATGGTGAGTGGCATGTTTTGGTGTGGTGATTATTGCTTAAACCAAATGGCCAATTGGCATTTCATGAGCGTTACATTGCCTTGCTTGATGGATAGTGCTTCTAGAACGTTATTAATGGCTAGTGCCTCTAGAATGTTATTTATGGCTAGTGCCTCTAGAATGTTATTTATGGCTATATCTATTTGTTAAGGAAATCATTACAACTCAACCATTGGTATCTCAGTAGATATCACCATTACCAGCTTGTCTTGGATTGTCTCTAGATGCATATTTTGTGATTGATTTGTAAAATTTATTAGTACTTACATATTCAAGTATAACATTTGATAGAGTATTCTTGAATTGGGTCTTCAAAATTGTCTGACAAGACACTTAATATTATGAACAGCTGGTGGGGATATGTATATTTTCCTTTGGATTATATAATAGTATGTAACAAGTAGCACATTAAAAACACTATGGGATTTTGGAATGCTACAGAAACTCATGGATAAAATGAGTTACAACAAATGCCCAATCAGAACCTTGCCTTGGACTTGCTTATAGACTTGAAAACAAAGTAGAAAGATTACATGAAAATTTCAGCATCGAATAACATAAATGAGAAAATGGATCTGAGAGATGTTGCGAATGTAAAGGCTACATGCATTAGAAAGTTGGGGGGGGGAATCATACCATTGTTATGTTCCTGTCCTGCTCAAAGGATGCATTGTTGATGCACTTTGGATGTTACCTCCATTCTCTTTATTCTCAAATTATTTTTTAGTTTTTGGTCTATACTTTTGTTGAAACATCTGCTTAGTTTTCTACTTTTTTGTCCAACCTTACTAAAGGTTATGATTGGAAATTTGCTGTTAGGTCATTTTACCTGTTTGTATAACATTTTAGGGAATGAGTAACTGAGTTGTTGACCTTCATGATTGGTATACTTCATGGATAAATGTGATTAAGCAAAAAGGAAGTGAAAAAGAATGTTGCAGTGATAATTTAAATTTATTTTTCTTAATGGGTAGATTATGTATCAATTTCAATTTTAAAGGTTTTAATGTGTAGCTGTTTTATAAAGCTTGAAACCTGGTGTAATTTTGCAGGATAAAGCTTCCATCTGGTGCTAAGAAGATTGTGCCAAGTAGCTGCAGAGCTATGATTGGTCAGGTTGCTGGTGGTGGAAGAACAGAAAAGCCAATGCTGAAAGCTGGCAATGCGTATCACAAATATAGGGTGAAAAGAAACTGTTGGCCCAAGGTTCGTGGTGTGGCAATGAACCCTGTTGAACATCCTCATGGTGGTGGTAATCATCAACATATTGGGCATGCTAGTACTGTTCGTCGTGATGCTCCACCAGGGAAAAAGGTTGGTCTCATTGCTGCTAGAAGAACTGGTCGTTTGCGTGGACAGGCTGCAACAGCTGCTGCAAAGACAGACAAGGCTTAGTTTGTTGACCCCCTTAGGCACTGCAGGCATTTTAAGTAAACAATTAGAGAGCTTTGAAAAATGCACAATAGTGAACTGCTTTTTATTTTCCTTTTTTTCTTCAGGTTGCTTTGTGGCAGCCATCTGTGAGGACTGGGTTGTAATACATGTTTACTGTTTTTTGCTTTTATCCATTATTGGTTTTCTCTTTTCAAAATCACGCGAAAAACTTCATTTTTAAAAATGGTTGTAAGTTCTTAGTTTACCTCTATAGGTTGACTCAAATTGTTAGCAACTTAGGTGTCATATCAAGCAAATTTGTTATTTTTAAGCCTTTTTTGAATGCCGATTAAATATCTAATTTATTGTGCTTATTTGGCTTTCATTTCAATTGAATTTTTTTCTACTAGGAAAAGGTCCATTGGTGTGGTAGGACCTGTGTGTGAAACATGGATAAATTGTGATCAACATATAATTCATGCTACCATGTTTTCTGCATCAATACTTCAAATGTTTTTTGGGATGGAAATCTTTATTTTATTCCCACTTGCAATGAATCATTTAATTATTCATAAAGTAACAAATGTAAAAGCTTCATGTTCAGTACCATATCACAATTTTTTATTTAGAGATTTAGTGTTTACTCCATAAATAGGCAATCCGATCTAAATTTTCCTGAATATCGTTTAAAACAAATTGTTAGCCATTCTCTTTTCTGCACCGCTTTTATTGGTAATATGATTTGTTATCTCTTTGAAAGGTGAAATGACAAGTCAAAGGGAATTGTGATATCCTTGTGGGTAAGAACTTATTAGTTGAGGTGCAAGAAATTTTTATAAACTTTATCCAAGGTATTGCAAAATGTTTGATGTGTCCTTGAGTACATTTTTATCATGTGATTCTTATTTTTAAAAAGTAATAGTTTTGAGAGAAGCTGTTGTCTTGTCACCTCAATTCTGTCTCAGGGAGTTTCTCTTTTGGCCCTATTTTGCAGCTTTATCTTTTTTTGGTAGCCCCTCCATCCTCTGGAAAACATAACAAAAAAGTTTTTTGAAGAGGAATATTATTCTCTACCAATGTTCCCGACAAAGACTCCTCTATTGACTTTCCTGGCATTCTAGTCAGAATACGTTTTGGGGCTTTATTATAGAGAATATACTTACTGTCAGAGCTTGTAGGATGGACTTAATAAGAGTCGCAACCTTTTAGGCTTGACAAACTTTCTTGCCATGATCCTAATCTTGCTTTGAAGTTCCCAAAAGTTCTTCCCAAAGATTACTGTAATCTGGGACCTGTGAGACTGTACTCCTAGATGTTTTTGTAAGGGTTTGAATTTCAAATCCAAGAAACAATTCCTTGTTCATCAATATTGCTGGAACTAACAAAAAAGATTTAAGAGTTCCTTGACATCAATTATTCTTGTGAAGGTTTTGTGAATATATTCAGTGTCTTTTCGAATTGTATGGCTTTTCTGTGAATCACAGACGAGGTAATGGATGGGATGGTGACTTCACATGTAGACCATTGATGATTGTAGGCTCAATGACTTGTACTTTATGCATGAAACTAGGTTTTAATTTTTAGTGATGAGAGTAATAGAGGGGGTGAATGATTCAAATATGGTAATCGTATTCCGAAAGCTATATGTTTTTTCAACAGCCTTTGTCCAAAAGTAACTGACAAGGGAGGTCATCTTGGTTTGGTGACTCGTCCTTATTTATTTCTAATGCCACATTTCTCATGTTCTTATTTTTTCTTTAGTAAATGATGCCATATGATTTTTCATTTTGAGCTTTTGTTATAGAGTTGGGAACTTTGCCATGGACTTGTACCTGTTTATTTCTAATACCACTTTTCTCATGTTCTCATTTCTTCTCAAGTAAATGGTGCCATAAGATTTTGAATCTTTGCTATGGAGTTCTGAATGTTCTCCGAGCATTGCCTGTTACAATCGTTTCTTCATTTGCTTATGTTGACAGAAACTTTTGGAAGGAAGCAATTGTCTTTTAATTCCTTTAATTCCTTTTTAGGGAATTAATTGTGGTTCCAACGTCCATCTGTCACTCTTTATAGAGCTTATTCTTTTGTATTGCCTTCTCAAACATTGTTGATAGGTGGAGGAATGTGTTGTTTCCCATTCTCGATCCAAGTTTCTTTTTACTTCTTGGTGAAGATTCTCCCCCAACTGTGTCAGCATGCTAATTTAATGTGTCAGCTTCTTATATAGGAGAATATCATCGTTTAGTCCTTGGTGTGTGTTAGTTTCTTGTAGAGTATATAACCATTTAATCCTTGCGCTTCGATTAATGCACTAATGTCTGCCAACAATCCTTCAATCATTGTGTGTTCCGAGAAAATATCTCTAAAATTTCTGAAATACTTTTGATATGTTGGACTTTTGATTTTGTGGCAATCTGTCCAACCACTATTTTTCCAAATAATTAAGTAAAGATGGGTTTCTGTGGCAATTTGATTTTAAGTGTAGTTTTTTTGGAGGATTGTTGGAGATGCCACTAATATAACTGTACTGGATCATGATCCAACCAAAATAAACTTGTAGGATTGAAAATTTTGTGAGCCCTCATTTCTCAGCAACTTATGGGGACGGGGCTCTACATGCTCATGTGTCTGCAGCTAAAAAAGTGTTGAAACATATCCTTTGAGGGCACTTGTCTTTCTTGTAACCCTTTCACGAATACCTGTTATATCTTCATGTCTTGGCTTGAATTGGTATAAATGTCCTATGATACTTGCAATAAATCTTGAGATATCCACACCTTGTAGCAATCAAATATGTAATACCAACTAGTTGCTGCAAATTTCTTGGGTTCTAGTGTGCCTCAATTACCTCCTAGTTTATTTATGTAGACGTGACTCTACTTGTGAGTCACGTTCTTTTTAAAAATATGCCGACTTAAATTCATCTATGCCTTGATCTCCATAAGTTGAACTTGGTTTTTTATCAGAGACTTATTGATGTCCACGAGTTCTTCCACTATTTTACCTATACTTAATAGTTTATGCGATAACTAAATATTCATTTTGGAGTATGAGTGTAACCCACATGATACTTTTGGCTACCTAAATCTATTTTTGATATAAGGTAGGTCAACTATTTCCGATTAAAATTTTCCTTTAGTCTCCATTGACGTTTTGTTATTATGGAGTAGTGCGCATCCTTTACGAGCAGATGGCCAAGAAAAAAAATTAGTGAGAGAACCCAACTCTTTCCTGAAAAATCTTTAACAGTAAAACCTAATTGTAGTCGAGTTTAATTCCTTTTAGACCTCTTAAACACGTTATATTTCGTAACTCTTTGTGGAATTAGCTCCCATATTCTCTCCTTGACACAATTGTTTCTTTCTTTACCCTTTGTTGGATTTGTTTCTGCATTGTCTTATCGATATAATTGTTCCCTACAGTTCCTTTTTTAGTGATTCTCTCTTGTTTTTGTCGTCTTTATCTTTGTCCTTCCACTGAACTTTTTTTTGGATATTTGTAGCTTTTGACACACTTCAATTTTGTTATTATTATTAAGAGTTGCATTTGGCTTCCCCTTGTGATTATAACCTCATGGTATATCCATAAACTCAGCATTGGTCCTAATACTCCAACATGTTTTCTTGCAGCATTTTTGTGTCTAGTTGGAGTGCTTGAAAACTCTCAATACCATATTTACACATTCAAGTTATCTTGCAGTATGTTAATGTCTAGTTGGATTGCTTGAAAAACTCTAGTACCTAGAGTTTCGGTTGACACGAAACCTAGCCATGATCAATTCCAACTTCATTGATTATCAACCTTGTTGCGGGGAGCCGTTTGATTGAATTATAAATGTCTTAATCTTTTAGACATCAATTTTACATATTAGGTGCATATAGTAACTAGTCTTATTAGGTTTAATGCCGAGCATTGAAGGGTATCCATACTAATAAATTTGTTTGGGGCATGATCTCGGCGTCATCCCTTTTTAGTGTCAAGGCTTTTGCACGCGATAAGATATGATTTGTAGTGGTATCTTTGTGAGTCAAACTTCTCTAATGGACCAACAAACCTTCAAATTTTGACTATGCACGAAGATAGTTTTCTACAAATAATTTTTATGACTTTGGAGAATTAATACTTAGTATGCTGCAAGTGCTTATTAAAGGCTGGATCCAATACATATATCAAAGACTGTCGGGAAGGAGAACAAAAACAAATTCATGTTTCTATCAAGTGTCTACTTCATGATAACAATTTTCAAAACATTTTTGATAGTTTTTTGGCTGCATACTACAGGCTACACTAATTTGATAGTTTGCAAAAGATAGATAATAGAAATGGTGAAGTAAAAGGATTAGATGTAAGATGTAAACCCTTGCAAATGCTTGGATGACTAGAGTACTAAAAGACAACAAGGAGATGGAGAGCCAAAAAGATAAAGTTAGTTGACGTAAATTAAACAAGGAGGCAAATGTAAATAGGGAGCTAAGCTATCAAAAGTCTCATGGGAAGCTATGGAGACCAATAAAATTTTGAAAATTACTTAGAAATTGAAAATTTGATAGATAAAACAAATAAAATTAAAAAATCCAAGTATTGTTTTCTAAAATGAAAATAATCAATAAATTTTGAATATTTGTTGGTATCAAGTATGTAATTTGCCGGTAGGCATTCTCCTTTGAAGATGTTCTTGTTGGAAAGTGTCAAATTCCGACGGATCCAATATTTACAGGTTGTCGGATTTTGGATATTTATAGTTGCAATAGTATTCACAATTAATATATTTGGTGAAATAGTGTGAGTTGTCTTGCATATTTATTTGCTGAATAGTGTTTGAAATTAATTTGGTGAAACAACATAAATGCAGAAGTAAATATCAAATATATTGTCACACTCAATTCCCTCCATAATAAATTTACAATCTAACCTCACCGGCGTTGATTGCAACTCATGTGCAATTGCTAGCAATTATTTATTACAAAGTTTTGAGTTGTACATGGATGATTGATACCAAGAATGACGGAGTTTCCACCACCTATCTATATTGAGATTGTTTGTTTTTCAATTTCAGTTGCCTTCCCTATTCTTCTAGTTTTCCAGTGATCCTCAATTGCGATTTTTTGGATTTGATCAACAAAGACTTGTGTTAGTTGATTGCTAACTAACATTACAATTAAAGGTATTTAAAGGTCTAGGGTATTAAAGGAGATTTGCAGTAACAATACAAGGGTGGTTTTTAGTTATAATGAGTTTGGTTAGAGCAATGCAAACAATTAGTCAACCTTTTGTCCACGCTAGTGGTAAGCTTACTTCATGGAGGTCTTCAGTTTTCCATTTCCACTTAAAACATTTTGAAACACTTATGATACACAATGAAAATGTTATAAAAGGAGTACCCAACCACTTCATTAAAAAAAATTATGATTATTGTTTTGTTATGTTGTGCAAAGCTAGGTCACCAATAAGCAACATTTCTAAAGGAGAATCTCTCTCTTAAAAAAATCAATGAAAACAAAGACTGATCATACTAAAAGCTTATATGGGTCATGGAATGGTAGTTTTAAATGTAGAGGATTATATATAGAAGATGATGGATGCCCTGAATAATAGTGGAAGTTATAGATGTGTTCACATTGATCCAATGAAGAAGGTTACAATACAATTGACATAGCTGAAAAAAAATCCTTCGTAGGGAAGTCAATTGCAAGCTAATTCCCAAAAACACCATTATGCCTAGGATTTACAAGGTTTCAAGCTAGAATTTCGCTGAAATTGGTTGTGGGCACCATGAACTTGCATACTGATAATATAGCTAGCTACCTAGTGGGGGAAGTTGAATCCATTGGTGGTAAACACCACCACCTCCTTTAAAGACTGAAACATTTTTCGAAACTCTTAATAAATAAAAATTCGATGATAATGTCTTAATGACCAACTTTGACTAGGTTTCTTTTTTCACAGAAATCCCTCTAGATGAAGTGGTCAAAGTGAAATGAATCACATATTAGGAGACTAATCCGTTTGACAAGAAGATTAATCACCGCGTAGAGTTTTTCCTAAGCTCTACGTATGCCACCTCTGTGGGGAATAACTACAAGAATGTAAGGTACGAGCAGAGACACAAAAAATGGACAAATAAAAGATAATTTCACTGTATTTCTTGCACAATGTATTTGGCTAATTTATAGCCATTACAATAAGAAAACCACTTCCTACAAAATAGAAAGTCTTTCAAACAACTTGCCCGTTTATATGTTTTATGGGTATAACCAAACAATATGAATTAATTGTTGTTGTAACAATATATTTTATACATCATACAATTGTAAGTAATAATATTTACCATACGTAAATTACTCACTATTTTACAATATCAATTACAATGTTCACGCTAATTTCCTAACATTCCCCCCTTAATGTGAACATGGTAGAAAACTATTCACACTTCTTTCTGTAGCTTGCTCGCCTCTACTCGCTCATGATCTTGACACACAACTCAAAATGAAAGTAAAAGAAGGAACACGTCAACTTCTTATCAACCATACATTGTTGGGAACACATCTGATCGAACTAGTGTGGGAACACGTATAAGAACCATCTTCTCATCAACCAATCATTGCAAGGAACACATCTGACCTACTCAGTGTGGGAATTCAAGTAGGAACCATTTGCACAACCTTAAATGGTTTTACAAAGGTTTACCACAAACCTAGGTACAGACAAGAACACATATGACTATTCAACCTCTTCAAGAATCACGATGTTGCATTTCACTATGCTATCTATTTTTCACTATGTTATTATATCAGGGAATTATGTAGGAATAGCCACATATACACATGAACATGAATGAATAGCTCTTATTTTTCACACCACACTAAAAATCTAAAAAACTGAAATCCACAACACTATACCAGAATTACGGCCTCGTTATTGGTGACTGACGAGAGGTCGTTGATTGACCTTCAACCTTCTATGCCTTTGTCCTCCAGTATACATGTTGCTAACTCGGTGGATTGCAAACATGAAGCACATCTATTTCCACATTGTACTTTATTTTGTCTCCTCCCGCAATGTGAAACACTTTATATTTCAGACATCGGCTAACACCAAAAATGAGTCTGTAAGGGATTTTTTTTAATTTTTATGACTTTAACAACGACACGACTTTTGACGACAACTCACAAATTAGACAACATATCATTTAACATATATTTTGCAACTAATAGTCATTCACCTCCTTCAAAATAACAATCTTTTGTGTTGAATTCTTTTGACGCTCGTTGGTTCAACTGAAAAATGTCTGGTATCCATCCAAAATTGTTTTGGAAAGCATTTAACAACAATGCAATGGAATTCATTACACCATGATCGATCAGAGAAGATTGGTATGCCTATGCACACAACTATGATAACAATAATTGATAGACATGTGGAATACAAATCAAAATTGATTAAATACGTCAAGGGACATCACAAATACCACCTAGAATAATAGAATAGATGCACGTCCAGATCTAGGAATATATACCCAACCAAAATGATAGAATGGACGCACATGCATTAGATCTATATGAACAACATCACAAAAAACCTAGTTACATAGCTATTCTAAAACCAAAACATTAATCTACTCATCGACGAAAATTTCAAAGCGTGAACAAAGCCCCACATAGACTCTTACACAAATCTCATTGCTCTGATACCAAATGTAAGGTATGAGTAGAGTCACACAGAAAATGGACAAACAAATGATATTTTCACAGTATTTCTTGCACAATGTATTTGGCTAATTTATAGCTACTCCAATAGGAAAACCACTTCCTACAAAATAAGAAGTCGTTCAAACAACTTACTTGTTTAAATGTTTTAAGGGTATAACCAAACAATATGAATATATTGTTGTTGTAACAATATATTCTATTAACCATACAATCGTAAGTAATAATATTTACCATACGTAAATTACTCACTATTTTACCATATCAATTACAATGTTCACGCTAATTTTGTAACAGAGAAAACAAAATGAGTAGCTAGAGGTTCTCTTCTATCTTTAATAATGGCAAACCTATCTATGATTTTTTTTTAAAACACTACATTACAATTTACCTTGCAAAAACCTAAGTGGTGGCACCAATTTGTGGATGATGCAAATGTGGAATGAGCACATGGTAAGGAATCCATTGATGCATTTTTATTGCATCTCAACGCAAAATCAAGCAACAACAATTTTTTGATGCAAATAGAAACAAATTTAATTCTATCTCCCCCTTAGACGTTCTCATCCCTAGAGATAACAATGGCTCATTCTCTGGACAAGCCTTTATAAGGAAAACACATGAAGTATATATTAGAGTTGATTCACACCACCATTCGTCACAAAATTTTGGAATAATGTTCACATTGTTCACTAGATCTGTGAGGATTTGTGACCGAAAATGCCTAAACATTGAGGAAAAATATTTTATTAGAGTCCCAAATAAGATTATTGCGAAGTGTGGAAAATATAAAAGAATCTGTGAAAATTAAAAGAGGTAAAAGAAGCCTCAACACTAGAGAAAAATGTAAATATGAAAGCATTTTTACCATACATACAAGGCACTACGGAAGAATAACTAGAATGGTATCTAAACTAGAAAATCCAAAAAGGAAAGCAATTGAAATCGAAAAGTATTCTCACAATATCAATTAAGACAATGGGTGGAAACCACTAATACACAAACTTGCAAATTCTCAATCTCATTAGTCATCCTGACTACCCCGGGTGATTTTATCTACATGATAATAAATAAATAAATAATTTTATCAAGAGGTTTATTTGTCCCTCTTGAAATCAATTTCACTTTTAATTTATTATTATTACTTGATGTTTTAAACCAACTAAAAGCTAGTATTATTATTGTATGTTGAATTTCTCACATATTTTTTAATCTAAAAATGTTTTAAAATGTGTTTATCATCTTCTTTATTGGTCGATAACGTTTGATTTGAGAATTTTTCTCCTTATTCTTCTTGATGGTTATGATAATGTTTAAAAACAATAAACCGCTAAATAACATCTCAACCTTTATTAATAATCATGGTGTCGGATACAACATTGGATTACTCACATGAAATGCCATATCAACATATTTTAAAATACCATCAAATGATGTGACATACAAAATTTAATTATTAAAAAATATAATGCAAAACGACATAACATCCTATATTTAAAAAATACTATCAAATTACAACTCGATATATATTAATGACTGTGATGTGACATACATCATCGAACTACTAAGCAATTTAGTACAACATGATGTATCGACCTATACTTTTATGAAAAATAAAAAACTCACGAAATAACACCTTAACTTATAAATAGTTGTGATGTCATGTAAAACTTCTAGTTACTAAGTTATTTAACACCATCAGTGGACACTTTAATCCATATTAATAACTATGATGTGGCATACAACATTGAATTATTAAACACTTTAATACAACATGGCATACCAACCTATATTTCAAAAAACTTAAAAAACTCCAACTGATACCTCAACCTAAATTAATAGTTGTGATATTTCTATGCAATTTAATACTAACACTAAGTAATGTTCTCAATATTTTTGTATTTTTCTCTATCAAATCAATTAACTTGTTTTGCATGAGACCCTATCTAATAACATAGATTATATGTTACGTATTTTCATATAGCTAAAATTACAATTTACAATTATAATTTATACTTTCATCTTAACAAGCTCTAAATTATATTTGCTATGCAATTAATTTTTTCCGTGGGCAAATATGAACATTTTATATTACCACTCTCATTATTTAATAATTAAAACCTATTGTTTTAATAAATCATTTGGTTAATTGATCAGTGTAATTTAGTTTATTTTTTCTATCTATCTTAAAATGGGTAGTTGTCCCCATACCAATTATCTCTCCAAGACTACTTTTCTTTCATCTTTTGTCAACATTCTCCTATTCATTGGCATATTTAAGAATATAAAATCCCATATGTTATGGAAAATTTTTCGCTTCATTTCTTTCCTCGATGATGAGTCTTATATAAAGACTTGAAACTCCAAGTCAAATTATTACTATGTATTTGATTCTAATTTTTTCACAATATAACACACCACAATAGGTCACTTAAGAAAAAATTAAAATATTACATAAATTCCTTAATGAAATTCGCATAACATAATCTTTACAGGATTAATAATAATAAATTGTAATTAAATACTTAATTTAATTCATATATGTTGCTTTTTAGAAAATTCTAACACAATTATAAATATTATTAAAATGCATTTGTAATAATAACAATTTATTTTATGGGAAAATGTTTTTTTATATCAAAATGGTTTTACACAAATCCATAAACATTCAATTAAATCCAATTAAACCTCAATTATTAAAATTAGAATTATTTTCTAAACTATTTTCATGCAATAGTGGATAAGATAGGGTTTGAAAGGAATATCTAATTTTACACAAATTTGATAGTCGTCATCCAAAACAAGCAATACTATATGGAGTTTCAGGACTAGATAATGAGTACCTAGAAAACATGCAGTGATTAGAGCACCTATTTGAATTACTCTCTCAACATAGTAAATGCACTCTTTCGAGTCTATTACTTCACTCAATTGGAAATGTCAAGTGACATTTCTGGAAACCATTGCACAAGAAATATATGTTTTATTGAATCATATTTTCAGATCTAGGACTTCAAAATCTTCATTTACATTACTGAAATTCCTTGCAGATATCTAATATTAAAGAAATTGATCTTCTTTCTCAAAACCCTGATAAGGAAACTATGTTTATAAAATGATAAGAAAAATAATTTGTTTTCAGGACCACATTTCACTTGAGAAGAGCAACACTTCCTTGATAATTATCAAGTCCCTCCATGATGCACATTATCGAAAACAACACAAGTATGATGCAATGCCTTAATCAAGAAATCTATCGTAATGCAAGGGTATACTCTATATGAATTTTCGTATTAGAGTGTATGCTTATCAAATAAATACATATTTCAAGTTCACTAGGATATCTACTCTAAAATTCATTGCTTTGGCACATTCACAATGAGGCTCACTCCATATATTTTTATATTCTAAATGCATTAATGTAGTTGTAGAATTATTGAAATTAAATTAGGATGCTACTGGTGCATAAGATAACACACAAAATGTGAGAAAAATTAAAAATAAGGATCCAAAAAACCCTTGGGGGCCCAAAGTAGGGTTAGAAGGGCCCACATGACAAAAACTACTAGAAAGATATACACATGGTTTTAGGGCCCCTATGACCATTCATGCAAAATTCAAGCAGGGACATAACTGTGTATGCATAGTTCTATGGAGAGCATCAAAACACAAATGGAAGAAGGAAAAGAGAGAGAAATACATGAGGAGAAAGAAAAATAGGGAGGACACAACATGATATAGCCAAAACATGGGAAAACACACCAATAAGAGCCTAAAAAGAAAATTAGGGAGGATACAACATGGAATAGCCAAAACATGGGAAAACCAACCAATGAGAGCCTAATATGGACTAATAATCAAGAAACACATGCTAGAATAATGCAATTTTATAGCTAATAATTTCCCTTGTACCAAAATTAGGTGCATATATAATACCCCATTTTGATATATACATGTGTTCATACATATCAAAATAAAACATACAATTTGATTTGAAAAAAATTGTTTCGTCTTCAAACTATGGATGTACAGTTTCAGGGAGACCAATAAAACAAAAATGGAAGAATGGGGAAGAGAGAGAAAGAGATGAGGAGAAATAGCAATAGGGAGGACACAACAATGAATAGCTAAAACATGGTAAACACACCAATAAGAGCATAATACAAACCAATAATCGATAAACATACAAATGCCTTAGAATAATGTAATTTTACAACTAATCACTACCCTCTGTGCCAAAACTAGTTGCCTATATAATACCCCTCTTTGATGTTTATGTGTTTACATACGTATCAAAACAAAATAAACAATTTGATTCAAAATTACACTTTTGAATTAACTCTAATGCACCTGCAAACCTTGCAAAGAACATGTGTATATGGATAAATGCTCAATCAATCAATAATTTTCTGAAATCTATAAAGGAGAAATTCGAAACAACATGCTTGGTTTGGTAACAACCCATGTATGAGTCTCTAATATCTTTACATATATACGAATGTACCTGTAAAACCTACAAAAACATATATATGTGAATAAATGCTCACAACAATAATATGTTGAAATCTACTAAAGATAAATTAGAAATGAAACACCTGAAGTTGTTGAAAATTATGAGGGAACCCTCTAGTATGAGTTTCATACATCTCTAAATCTATGTCAAATAAAAATGCTCACGTAGAAATCTAAATTTCAGAATGTGTGCTAAATCCTGCTCGTATTTATGCGTAACTGTTTTAATGCCCAAAACCAATCCTAATGAATATGATGTAATATAAGTGATCTAGAATAAGATTTCTGAAATTCTCTTTTTGGAAATTCCTAAAAAAATTATTTTTGGCAATTTTCAACAACTTTTAGTATTTTACATTTGTTGGGCTTTAAACTATATGACAATCGCCAAAGTACTATTGTCATATCAATTTTTTTCAAGTTTGTTTCGTCACCTTTCCAATGGATCCTGCATATCATCAAACAGGTCAATGAGCTAGGAGATATGGTCCCAACAAGTAGTACTTGATAAACTAATAGTAAAAATTGGATATATTTAGAATTTTAATGATCAAGAATAGGATTTCTAAAATTCTATTTTTTGGAAAGTATTGAAAATCTATTTTTAGCGGTTTTCAACAACTTTTAGTTTTTTACATTTTCGGGGGTCTTCGGAGCATTTCTAGGCTTCAAACTATACGGTGATAGCCATAGCGATATCATTAAAACAATTTTTTCAAGTTTGTTTTGTCACCTTTCCAACATGATCCTACAATTTTTCAAACGAGTCAATGGGTTAGGAGATATGGCTCCAACAAGTAACAATAAATAAAATAATAGTACTAATTGGACATATTTCAATTATTTTTGACTTCTGTCTTTTTAATTCCATCCCTGACGTGGATACAAATCATATCCATGTAGTAAGACCTTTTGGTTCCCTTTTGGAACCCTTCATATTCTATTTTTAGCATTTTTTCATCTTCTTCATTATATAGCTATAAAGCAACCTGTTTTGAATAAAGAGATAGATCTCTGGGCATACATCTTTCTTCTAGAGTTTGCCAATTTGTATACATTTTGACTTGCAATAGAATTATGTTTTGTTTTCAGCTCTTTCTTTGTGGATTGATTGTTATAACACATTAATCGCTATCGTTAATGTGTTGTCCGTTAGGTGTAATTCAATTTAGATAAGTGGTATCAGATCTAGTTTCTTTCCACTATTGTATGTTAGAACACATGAGGTCAAAATACTAGAAGCACGGTGTCCAGACGTGTGATCTTTTCAATTACCTTTCATGTCACTTCAAATGACCTCAAGCAACACAAGAGGAAATGGGAGATCCCTTCAAATAAATGCTTGGTAAAGTTTTTGAGAAGTAGAGGAGGGAGATGATGGCACAATTTGCTAATGTCCTCTCTCAGGTTGTCCTTGCAATTGGCCCCACCTCTGCAATTACACCCGCATCAAGCAAGCCCTTCGGGGGCTCGACACCATTCAAGGTACAAGTAAATTTGTACATTATGTAATTTGAAGGAAAAATGGATGTTGATGAATTGGATAAATGGATCGATCAACTAGAATCGTATTTCTCTGTCAATAATTTTTTTGATGTAAAAAAGATAATGTTTGCACTTATGAAAGCATCTCTTCATGTAAAAAATGGTGGGATTCATACTCCCTGCAAGATGATGATAATAATTATATAACGATCAATACGAAACCTCCATAAACATGAGATGGTTTTATAGAGGCCATTAGAGAAGAATATTATCTAGTGAATACCTATGAGGACCAATCAAGAAATTGTACTAGTTGTGTCAAGGACATGATTAAATAATGCAAGATTAAGCTAACGAGTTTCATACCTTATCAACAAAAGTGGTTGCACGAGACACCGAGAAGCATCATATTATTAAATATTGTAGTGGTTTGAGATATTACATCTAAGAAGAAATGGATTTTGTAAACATCAATACTCTTAAGGAAGCCTACTAATATGTAATTAATATTGAAGAAATGACCAAATGTAGGGGAATTAAAGATACTTCATATTCTGAGAAAGGGAAAGATGACACCAAGAAACAAGGAAGGGATGCATTACCACAAAATCAAGACAAGAAGCAAGCATGGAAATAAAAACCATGGAAAGACACAAGGATGTGGTGTGAAAAGCACAAGATTAGGTACCATGACATGAAGGGATGTCAAGTTGTCAATTAAAATTTGATAGATGCATGAGAAGCATCCATAGAGAACCAAGGTGCACACGAAGGAGAGGATCCGACTGTGGACGTAGATCCGTATACCAATGTTTCGACAACACAAATAGTATCCCCACCAAAAGAGGGTCCAAAACATCTATCCCACTCTTAAATGTGGGTAAATGGTACTACTCTTCACTTTATTTTAGATATCAACAATTAAAAGAATATGAAATATACATAAAAAGTAAAGAGGCTAAATTTGATAACCACTCCTCACATGTAACCATACTCTAGTAGTTAGGTCACTCAAGGAAAAGTCATCCATGTAAATCAATAATGTTGCCTTCCTTATTTAATCAAATCGTTTAAAGATATGGTGGTATGTGATATCGAACTAGATGTCTATGATGTACTTCTTGGAAAACCATACATATGGGATCATCATGGTGTCTACGAGGCAAGGCCTAGGAGTGCCATCATTACTCTAGGACATAAGTGTTACTGCATCCCAGAGGTAGCCCATGTTAAATCAATGACCCTCATCAGTACAAAGCACTGTCAGAAATTGATAGCTCAAACTAGGACTTTTGTCTTACTCATGATTCATCCTCAGGACACACAAAAGGTTGTAATGACCATGTGAGAGATCCCACCAAGATAAACTATGCAGTTGAAGTAGATGGATCAAATGATATCTAAATATTATGATCTATTCATACCTTCAATTGGTGTACCTTTACATTTTCAGGATAAGCATACAATTGAATTGGTCCCTGGATCACCACTCCCAATGGGTCCTTGTATAGGCACTCAATACTTGAGAATGAAAAGATCAATCATCAAATTCAAGAACTGATTCAGATGGGGCATATTCAACCGAGTTTATCACCTTGTGGGAGCCTGATTGTTCTTACACGAAATAAATATGGGACGTGGCGGCTTTGCATTGTGTTGAGTTGTGGAGCTTAATTACTCCACTGACATGCTTTTTCAGACTTGCTAGAATACACAGTAACCGGTGTTGGTTGACGAACTGGAATCTGTCACCCATGGACCATTATCGGTCAAGCAAGGAGGAATCGACATCGGTTAAGGATAACCAACATTGGTTGCCTATGCGTGACTACTATAATTAAGTTGTGGGAATTAGATCTATCTTTAGTTGTAAAGTGAATCTAATGGTTGTAATTGCATAGCTAAAGTGCCCTAAGATTGTAGATGCATATATAAGCATAAAACTAGGGTTTATAAGAGAGAATTCAATTGAGAATTAAGAGAATTTTCCTTTAGAGAGAAAAATATAAAGAGAAGAAAATACAAGACATCCAAGAAGGTGTGGAAGATTGAAAATCTTCATTATATTTCCTCTATGATAATAAATTGGTTGTTTCTCAGTGGATGTAGCCCACACTGGGTGAACCACATTAAATCTTGTGTATTGTTTCTTCTTGTTTATTTTTATATTGATTACTTTATGCTTAGATCTTATTAATATATTTATACAACCGGTGTGGTAACCCTAACAACTGGTATTTGAGCATATTTGTTTGAGGGTTGTGTTTGTTGACAGATTTACTCACACAGGGATTTCTGATTGAGTGGGAGCAAAGCAATGGGAGAAGAAGGAAAATTCAGAATAGATAATTTTGACGGCCATGACAATCTATTATGGAAGATGCAGGTGCAAGATTATCTATATCAGAAAGATTTATACTTACCACTGGATGAGAAGGCAAGACCTGTAAAGATGATTGATGAAGAATGTAAAATTATTAATAGAAAGGCTCTGAGATCTATAAGATTGATCCTGACAACATCTGTGGCTTTGAATATTACCAAAGCAGGATCTACAGTAGAGTTGATGAAATCTTTAGTAAATCTATATGAAAAACCTAGTGCTTCAAACAAATTTTATTTGATGAAAAAATTGTTTAATTTAAAGATGCAAGAAGGTGGATCTGCATCAAGTCATTTGAATGATTTCCAATCTATTGTAAATCAATTAAAATTAGTTAGTATTCCATTTGAGGATAAAGTGAAAGAAATTTTATTATTATGCTCTTTTCCAAATAGTTGGGATAACTTGGTAATGGTTGTTAATAATATTGCTTCTGCTACTAATGTTTTAAAGTTTGATGATGTGGTTACTATAATCCTAAATGAAGAAATACGTAGGAAAAGTACAGGAGAATCGTCATCTGGGAATGCTTTGAATGTAAAAATTAGGGGAAGGAAAAAGGAGAGATCCAAGAGCAAGAATAATGGGAAATCAAATTCTAAGAATGCCAAATCTAAATCCAGAGGTAGAGGTATAATCTACTGGAATTGTGGAAAGAAAGGTCATGCAAAGAAGGATTTTTGGTTTAAGGAAAACAAAGAGAATGTATCAAAGAAAAGTAAAGAGGAAAATGTTGTTCTAAAAGAGGAAATGCAAGATGCCCTAATTCTCTCATTGGATAATAAAATTGATTCACGAGTTTTAGATTCAGGAGCTTCTTTCCATGCAACACCTAATAAGGGCTATTTCAGAAATTATGTCTAGGGTAATTTGGGGCATGTTTATTTGGGATATGATGAACCATGCAATGTTATTGGTAGAGTAAATTTCATAATGGAAATACATGGATATTGAAATATGTGAGGCATGTTCCAAGCCTCGAAATAAATCTGATTTCTGCAAGACAATTGTGTGAAACTGGTTGCATGGTTACACTCACAACCAAATCTTGGAAAGTTACCAAGGGATCTCTTGTTGTAACAAGAGGCAAGAAGGTAGGATCATTGTATTTGTCTACCTATATTACTAATTCCTTTTCTGTTCTATCTACTTCAGATTCAGATACAATCATGTGGCACAATCGGTTAGTCCATATGAGTGAAAAGAGAATGCATATCTTAAAGGCAAAGGGTAAGTTATCAGATATGAAATGTGTAGATCTTGATTTCTGTGAGCATTGTAATTTTGGAAAGCAGAAGAGAGTGAGATTTCTGAAAGTTGGGGGAACAAATAAGAAGCATAAATTGAAGCTTGTACACTTAGATGTGTGGGGACCAATCCATGTAGCTTCTCATGGAGGATCCCAATACTATGGTACTTTTATTTATGATGCCACAAGAAAGGTATGGGTTTATTGTATTAATCGTAAATATGATGTTTTTGAAAATTTTAAAAGATAGAGAGCCCTCGTGGAAAATGAATCAAATTCAAAGTTAAAGGGCCTTAGATCTTAAAATGGTGGCGAGTACTGTAACAAGGTTTTCAATGATTATTGTTCAGTAAATGGAATACACAGAGAAAGGATGGTTCCTAGAACACCACAAGAGAATGGTGTTGTAGAGAGAATGAACATGAGAATCATTAAACATGCTAGAAGCATGAGGATACATGCTGGATTGCTCTTATAGTTTTGGGTGGAAGCAGTAGACAAAATGGTTTATTTGATTAACCATGGACCTTTAAGTGCACTGAATGGTAGAAAAGCAGAAGAAGATTGGACTAAAAAAGAGGTAGATCTTTCTTTTCTTAGAGTATTTGGCTCAAAATCTTTTCTGCATATTGATAATGAAAATAGAAAGAAATTGGATGCTAAATCCAAAAGATGTACTTTCATTGGTTATGACTCTGGTGATTTCGGATTCCAGTTTTGGGATTTATAAGGTTCTAAGATAATTTGGAGTCGTGACATTGATTAGAATGAAAAGAGAATGTACAAGGATCAAGTTTTGGTACAAAAAAGTGAACTGGTGGAGAAGTTTATGGATGAAAATGAACTCTCAGATTTAAAATTAACACCTACAGGTTTACACAGTAATTAGTATCAGTTTACCCTTGACCGACATTGGTCCCTTATACCGGCATCAGTTACAGACCGACGTCGGTTAGCCAAACTGGCATCGGTAGAAGGTGAACAACGTCAATCACTGTCAGAAGTAGATACAAATTTATAGGATGAGCAGATTGAGCCTCCGGAACCCCAAATCTCAGTGAGAAGGTCACAAAGGGTAAGTAGACATCTAGAAATATTTTCACCTTCCTTTTCTTATTTATTATTGACTGATAGTGGTGAACCAGAAATATTTGAAGAAGCAATGCAAGATAAATCCCACAAGCAGTGGGACCATGACATGGATGAGGAGATGGACTCCTTAGAGAAGGACCAGACATGAAATTTGGCTACATTTCCAATAGGTAAAAGAGCATCATAGAACAAGTGGGTTTACAAGATCAAGGAAGAAGAGGGTGGACAAAAGAGATACAAGGTAAGACTTGTAGTAAATGGATTTGCATAGAAATCAAGTATTGACTTAAGTAAAATATTTTCTCCTATTATTAAGATGAATTATATTCATACGTTATTGAGTTTAGTTGCAGTAGAGGATTTGCATTTAGAACAACTTGATGTCAAGACGACATTTCTTCATGGTGATTTATAGGAAGAGATTTATATGAATCAACCGCTTGGGTATGAAGTCAAGGGTGAGGAGAAACTTGTGTGCAAATTTAAAAATAACCTATATGGGCTCAAGTAAGCTCCAAGACAATGGTATATGAGGTTTGATAGTTTCATGCATGACCATGATTATTTGAGATGTGAATTTGACCATTGTGTTTATTTCAAGATGCTTGGAAATGGGAGCTATATTATTTTTTTACTGTATGTGGATGATATACTTATTGCAGGATCTCGTATGCAGGACATTGGTGAGCTTAAAGAAAAGCTAGCTCACACATTTGCAATGAAGGATTTTTGAGCTGCAAAGAGAATCTTTGGCATACAAATTCACAGAGACATGAAGAACAAGAATTTGTATTTGTCTTAGGAGCATTATATCAATAAGGTGTTGGAAAGGTTTAATTTACAAAATTCAAAACCTATAAGTACATCTATGGCTGAACACTTCAAATTGAGAAAAGATCAATGTCATAACATCACATGAGGAGGTTGAGTACATGACATGAGTTCCGTATGCTTCAATAATTAGGAGTTTGATGTATGCTATGGTTTATACCAGACCAAACATTGTACAGGTAGTGGGAGTTGTGAGCAGATTTATGGCTAATCTAAGTAAAGAGCATTAGAAAGCAGTCCAATGGATTCTCAGGTATTTGAGAGGGACATCCAATATGCGGTTATGCTATGGAGGGTCAGATACTTCTTTACGTGGCTACATGGATTCATACATGGCTGGTGATTTGGATGGAAGGAGGAGCACCACTAGATATGTTGTCCCAGTAGGTGGGATGATAGTTAGCTAGATTTATAGATTACAGAAGGTTGTGGCCCTGTCTACTATAGAGGCTGAGTATGTTACAGCTACAGAAGCTAGTAAGGAGATGATATGGATGAACAAGTTCATGGAAGAGTTGGGAAAGGAGTAAGAGGATTGTAGATTGTATAATGATAGTCAAAGTGTGATTCATCTAGCAAAGAACTCAACATTTCATTCTAGAATGAAACACATTCAGTTAAGATATCACTTCATACGACAGGTATTGGAGGATGGGCAACTGAAGTTAGAGAAAATTCATACAAAGGAAAATCCCGCAGATATGCTAACGAAGCCATTGAAAAGGAAGAATTTGGAGCTATACTCCACTTATGTTGGTCTTCAAGTTTGAGACTTGAGAAGGGAGAAATAGGCCAAGGAAAGGTTCAGAGGAAGGAGTTGTATGGTACAATGCAACAATTTATCTCCATGTGGGAGATTGTTGAGTTGTGGTGCTTAATTGCTTCACTGACATTGTTTTACAAACTTGCTGGAATACAGAGTAACCGACGTCGGTTGATAAACCAGTGTCGATCACCCATGGACTGGTATCAGTCAAGCAAGGAGGAACCGATATCGGTTGGGGATAACTGACATCAATTTCCTATTCATGAATACTATAATTAAGTTGCGGTAATTAGATCTATCTTTAGTTGTAAAGTGAATATAATGGTTGTAATTTCATAGCTAAAGTGCCATAAGATGGTAGATGCATATATAAGCATACAACTAGGGTTTAGAAGAGAGAATTCAATTGAGAATTAAGAGAAGTTTCCTTTGGAGAGAAAAATAGAAATTTTTAGAGAAGAAAGTACATGACATCCAATAAGGTGTGGAAGATTGCGAATCTTCGTTGTATTTCCTCTATGATAATAAATTGGCTATTTCTTGGTGGACGTAGCCCACACTAGGTGAACCACGTTAAATCTTGTGTATTGTTTCTTCTTGTTTATTTCCGTATTGATTGCTTTTATGCTTGTATTTGATTAATATATCTGTATAACTGGTGCGGTAACTATATCGTATTGTGGACGACTATATTTCTATGCTAATCACAGATGCATCATCCACAACAAAGATCGATATGAAGTCAGGGTACTATTAGATTCCTATCAATCCCACATATGTTTGGAAAACTGCATTCAAATCCAAGGAGGGATTATTTGAATGGTTGGTCACAAATTTTGGGATCACAAATGAACAATATGGATAATATCTGACTCAGGCATCCGATGAAGGGAATATCAATAAAGAATATGGGGTCATTGTAGGTGAATTTTCATGGTCGTGTACCTAGATGACATTCTGTAATGTTTCGTGGGACATGGTTCAAGATCATGTTTAGGACATGTATTCCTCTTCTGGGTATTCAAAGGATTAATGTCCAATTGGGAAAAGAGGACGGGCTCCGGTGGGCCCAGATTATAGAGAATTAATCCTTTGAAAAAGGGAAAAAATTTATGAAGTAATTTTATGTGTTTGTGGGCCTTAGAGACATATCCAATTGGCATTCTGACATTGAGACAGATTCAGGTAAAAAATATAAAAATTCAGAAGGGACCAAAAAATTCCCTAAGAGCTTCAAAACAACTTGCCGAGCTATTTGGCATGTTATTTCACAACTCTTCTATTCGGTGTGATGTCCCTGCATAGAGCAACTTGGGGATTTGGAATCATGCTACATCACATTGAAGGCTGAGTAACTCAGCAAGTTACTTGGTGAGGCATCGGTTGGTATGGATTCACGGTGTACCCACATCAGGAATGTCAGAATGAAGGTGAAGGATAGAGATATGCTTTGAGAGTCAGGATTTTTTGGATTGGGGTTAGAATGAACAAATGTCAGTGTGGAGGTAGGGTAAACTCAGGAGATGTGCTCGGCGAGGTAAACACACAACTTGGAGTAGTCATGAAGCAACAGAGGAAGATAATCCAGTGGTATGACCGCTGTTGAGGATCCATGTTGGTCACAGTCGAGTGAGTGTACTGATGAAAGTGTAGCGACTAGGTGATCTTGTTGTATGCCATTGGTCTCGTAGAGGTATTGGGCCGGCTCACAGGTACATAGGAGATCGGCTCACCGAGCTTTTGGGAAAAGAAACTATCATATACACATATCATAAGCCTTTGTAATTCATGTAGACCCAAGGAAAGTTTATGAGAATGATCGTCATCAGAGGTGGTCCACCTATCTACAACAGTTTTGTCTCAACATCCTGCACAAATAGGGGAGTGTCAACCAAGTTGTTAATTATTTGAGTCAGCCCCCAATCACTTCTCTAACAACAATCTTTGAACATGCAAGCATGGTCAACATCAAAGTGGGCATGAGACATTTAAATGGCCTCATCGGATGTACAAGTGTATGACATGAGCCTAAGTTTTCTGACATCTATCAAAGGATAAGGCATGGAAAAAATGTTCCAAACTATCATTTACAGGAAGGGGTTATATGCCACATGGGACACCTTTGTGTTCCTATATGGGAATTGTTATCACAAAAAAAACACCCTCTGATTTATCATAAATGAGAAATCAATGTTTTTGGCTAACATGGGATGGTCTCGCAAGCATGGTACTTGGAAGGTGAGATCAACCTCCAGAGAATGCTAGTTCCTCTACCTACTTCTAATGCAAAAAATACGCCTACATCTGCAAAAAAAACTATCTAATCCTAATCTAAACATCCAAGGGATTAGAGTTATAAGGAGATACATGAAAAGGGAGATCTTAAGCTAACAAAGGTGGTAGTATTAGAAAGAGGGTGGGGACACTCTACACAAGGGAGAAGGGACAAAGAAATGAGGTAGGGAGAGGTCAAACAAGTCACATAGACCCAAAAATGCATTTACCATTTGCACTCACATGAAACACAACCAAATAACTTACAAAAGGGAAAAACATGCACAACATATCACAACAATAAAAGAGAGGCAATATGTGGATAAAACATAAGTATATGGCATAAGAGAACCACAAACACAAGATTTTATTGCTTAAAGGATGTCAAACCATTATAGTTGAAACAGAAGGCAAAAAACACATCTATAGAGTCAAAATAAAGGTTTACGACTCACAGTTGTTTGAAAAACCATTTTGACACGGTTCACTCTACATTTTAGAACATCCCTGCTTTGAAATGATCATCATTTTACAATATATAGAGAATGGGAGAGAAAAATACAGGGGAAAAATAGAAGGTGTGACTTTTCTTGTTACAACCACCAACAATATGCATTAAATCTCTAAAAAACATGATGGGCACCCTTGCAAGACCATTACCCAATGTCCTTTTTCTTGTAGGAGAAGGTAAGAGCCCCATATTTCATCAATTTGGGTGGTTGAGCCGTCCGTAAATACAAATTTAATGCTTGAAACATTTTTCCTCTCTTTCTCACACCAAACCTTATCAATTCTTGAATTTGATGATGCTGGATAGAAGGGATCGAGGAGACCTTTATAACTAGACCAATTTTGTAATATTTGGAACTCTGGAGTGAAAGACAGGGCCATTTGAAATTTGTAGTTCAGGAGGAATAGGAAATTGACACGCGACAACTTCTAGTTGGTTGCGGGGATTTCATTTACTTGTATGTGCATTTCCCATGTATTTACCTTTGTTAGGTCGTGGAGTTGGGAGGACTTCAAACCTATTTCAATTATGTTTATTCCACGGACTTGAGGTCCGTCAGACACATCTACTTGAGAAGGTGACTAAATGACGCCACATGTCCTTATTTTGATGCTCAAGATTTGCGCTATGTGTACTCTTTCTACTCTACCGCGTGTATCCCTTTTGAATTTCCTTGACCATGTCCAGACCCGAAAGCATATCCTATTACATTCATTCCACAGACTTGGAGTCTATGGGATACTTTTTGTTGAGGGCCACTTAGAATGATGACACATGTAATTTGCTTCGGTCATTGATCTTATGTCATATGTCCCTTATTTTTTCTCACGAGGTTGATACCTTTGACCACAGTCACTAGGGCACGAGAATGGGGATGCACATAACACATGGCATGAAGACTTGTAAGGATGTAAGTGAGTTGTGAAGACCCGACACAAGGGAAGAGAATGGGGATTGGGGTTGACTTGTAAATTGTAATTTTGCACAAAAATGCAAAATTCCGTTAAGGACCCCAAAACCCCATGTTCCTTGAATATTCCCTCGTAGGGCTCAAGAATGAAAATGCTTGCAGGCATGAATGTACAAGTTGCAACCTGTAACTGTAAAACACATAGTAACTCCCCCAAAAAAATTTTCCTTAATATTTTTGAGATGGGTATTTTTGTATTCGATTTAGAATGGTGTCATCAAGGTCTAAGGATCATCACAGAGTCAAAAACCATATATTCTTCCCCCAAAATTGAAAGGAAACTTTTGTAGTTTGTTAGGATCCTTTTCACAGTCAAAACATAATGCCAAAGCCACAATTGAATTGTAAGTTACGAAAAATATACCCTAGAGGGTTATTTTGGACAATAAGAACATCCCAAATTGATATAGGAAGCTTATTATTGTCGGGTTGTAGGTCACTTTAGAGTAGAGAAAATAGTGACATAATTGTAGAACTATTTCTACTAGCCAAATCTTCATCATGATGTCACTAAATACATAAGGCCCTACATAACCTGTGCAATTTCCAAGCCAACCAATAAAAAATAGGGCCTTTATACCCCTTTGCCAATTCCAATAACACCATGGGAGTCTGTCTCAATGAATTTCATGTCAGGTCTCCCTTCCACTTAGCATGGCCATGACTATGTTTTCATGGTGGATGATAGATTCTCAAAAATGGGAATTTTGGCCACCTTACAAGAAGACAATATCAGTAGAGGAGGACTGCAAAGTTATTCTTTGAAGCATATTTAGGTTCATTTTAGCCTTCCAAAAAGTATTATGTTAGACTCAAGGATTCTAGATTTGTGGGGGACATTTTGGTCTTGCACTATGGTCCATGAGGGACACAAAATTGAACAAGTCCATTGCATTCTACCCTCGGATACCGATGGGACAAATAAAGGTATTTAACCGTATGATTGTGCAGCTTCTTTGGATGTATCACTTCAAACATCCATAGACATCATGGATGAAATGTCTTATGTATGTCCAACATAACTACAAATGAAGCTCTTCATAACTCCACGTGACATAGCCCATTTCAGGTATGTCTTGGATTTCATCCATTGGCTCTCATTGAATGTAGCATTTCCCTTCATGTTCGAAGAATAAATCTGCCCATACATAAAAATAAGTTGATAAGGCAACCAAATTTGTGGAATTAATTCGACACATTCAAAAACAAATTCATGAGATTTCTGAAACAAACTAACCAGAAGTAAAAGCAATGTCATGATGCCCATCAGGTTCCTCATCAATTATAAAGTGGGGGATAAGGTTTGGCTACATCTCCAGAAAGAGAAACTCCAAGGACCATACAAGAAAACTCATACCTTTACGATACGGGCGATACATAATAACCAAGAAAAATGGTGAGAATACATTTAAGCTTCAATCTTCCATCCTTACCTCGAGTTGCATCCAATTTTCAATGTTGAGTTGCTCTACGCCCATACTTTCCTCCACTCTTGGATACATCAAACACTAGTGAAAAATTGTGGAGCATAGAGTTAAACCTCGTACTATGTGAAACTACTGAAAATCTGATCAAATCATTAACATGGTGGTCAAGGACATGAAGCATCAATAAATCACACTCTATCTTGCATAGTGAAGGTAGGGAAAATGAGACACCAAGGGAAATGGTCCATCGAGAGTCAAATTGAGAAATCATTCCAACACCTTGTCAGCAAATATAAGAGTAATGGGGCTCCATTGCTTCTTAAAGAGGGACAAATGGTCCAGAACAAGATTTCTTGAAAATTCTATTTTTGGAAAGTCTCTAAAAAATTTATTTTTAGCAAAGTTTTTCAATTACTTTAAGTATTTTGCATTTTTGGGGGTCTGTCGAAGCAATTTATGGGCTTTAGCATTGTATACACTGATAGCCAAAAGTGTTATTATTGTAGAGATTTTTTTCAAGTTTGTTCTGTCATCTTTCCAATGCATCATCCTGCAATTTCGTCAAAACATGGGTGAAATGTGTTAGGAGATATGACCCCAACAAGTAGCACTAAATAAAATAATAGTGATAATAAGATAGATTTTGGATTTTTTTCAAATTTTATCTATTTGGATCCATCTCTTAAGGTGGATATGAACGGTATCCATGTAGGATGACCTTTTATTTCCCCTTCGGAACGTTTCATATTCTATCTTTAGTTTTTTTTTTCATATTCTCCATTGTATAGCTATAAAGTAGTTTGTTTTGAATAAAGAGATAGATCTCTAAGCATACATCTCTCTTATTGAGTTTGCCAATTTCTATACATTTTTTGAGTTACAATAGAATTAGGTTGTGTTTTCATATCTTTCATTGTGAATTTATCGTTATAAACACATTAATCACCATAAGTAGTGTTTTGTCCACTAGGCTGCTATTTAATCTGGATCAATAAAAGAGATTATGGTTGGGAAATGTCTTGAAAAATATCCCATGTTGAGAGAAAGTTTCATTCGATGGGTACATGTCGAAAACCAATCAATAATTTCCCTTATCTATAGGACAAATACAATATTAAATATCTAGAGCATGAATCCCTAGAGCATAGAGTCTGAAGGATGAATAAATGGGTAGAATATGTGCCCCCTTTTACTATGTGGGATGAACACATGAATTATATATCCAAAAAGACAGGGATTATATGCATAACATGTAAGATAATAACTAAAATCATTGATATTTATCGTTGTAAGATATCATCTTAGAAATATAAATGTAATAAGCAAATTGCCCCAGCTATGCTTTTGATGTAATCTTATATAAACAAAAGTGTAATATCCTATCAAAATGATTCATCCACTATATCTCTTATTACAAATTTATTCTTAATTCCTCATCCACATGAAAATATTGTCTATTCACTCAATTCAACACCTATGTTACTTGGCTTCATCTTCATGCTCACATACCCACTCATTACCATCATATGGATTTTATTTGGAATCATTTCTTTAATCTTCATTAACATCATATGATTCAATCTAATTATCTACTTCATCTACTAACTTATCCTCTCCATCATGTCTCTTATTCATCCAGTCCCTAAAAGGGACCAGGGGGAATTTTTCTTGTCTTCATTTATGTATTTTTTCCACTCTGTACATTCCTATCCTCTTCATCGGGTTTGGATTTGAAACATTCCTTGATTCCTTCAAACATCTCATTCTACCCTCATTTGACACCAATAAACACAAAAGCACACACACACACACATATCACAAATATTTAAACATCATTCAAATATTAAAAAAACTACATATCTCAAAAAATTACAATAAAATGTCACTTGTTCATAGATGTTCTTTCTCCACTACTGCTCCACTCATTCATGTTTCATTCCAATTCTCGATTCAATACCACATACTTCACATATAGTTCATTCACATTCCATATCATGGTTTATTTCACACCTTCTGGTGAAATCTAGATCAACTCGGTGTTAGTTCTATGAGTCAATAATATCTTCTACAGTTGTTTGAAATTGGTCTCTCATTACCTGGTGAATTTAAGAATGAACGTTCTCTTAGATATCCAAGCACTTGTAACACACTCAAAAAATTTTCGAGAAGGCCCCTCCACATTATCTGTTGACACACTCCAATATGATCTCCGAAATAATTTCTACTCACTCCATCAAGCCACTATTAGTTATAAAACTCCTTCATAAATTAAGAGAGTTAAATATCCAGTAAAAAATTCACAAGAAAATTCAAAATAAAAAAGAAGCAATTTACAAAAATATCTCTTGGTGGTCTTTCCAGTATCTCTACTGGGGTTATGGATGCATTACTGCAACTAAAATCAAATGTATCTTTGTTAGGGCTATAGACATTTGGATGATGATACAACAATGTATGACTTACAATTTTATTCCATACCATCACTCACCAATCAATATTCCCAATCACTCCCACACATTGGTTTTTGTCTTCACTGACTACCCTTATGAGTCTTCACTTCAAGCAAAAATTAACTTTTTGGAGCCCACACAGGATTTCAATGAGACACATGGATAATATATCAAGTGATGTTTTATAACCTTGTTCAATCTCATGGTTTTATCTCACTTCTCCTTTCATGATACATTTGTTTAGACGTATCAAAATCCTTACCCAAATCTTGTTTTCAAACCATGATCATACACGTAAAAAACTATTGCACTCTATCATTACATCCATGTAACTTATGTACTAGCATTCCACTTTGCCTGGAAAAAACATCCATGGGATCTTGCTATAATATTTTTTCATTACCACACCACTTCTAATTCACAATCACTCGTAACCATGTTCATTCATCACTATTGGGTTAGGGCATCATTTCTCACACTTATTAACTTGCATCTATATCTTATCACATTTTTACTTACACATGGATGGGGGAAAACATTGTCCTCATTTCCAATAATCTTGCCTTTACTAAGATTGATTTCCTATCATTCATCAATTTCCACTTTTCATTTTGTGTGATGTTAGGACAACCTATGGCTAAAAATAATATCACTTGATAGGGGATACTACACCAAACTCTTATTTTCAATCTTTATGAAACTCAATCATCATCTATCTTAGTCAATTGACCAAAGGAGTATGTGTTGTGCAAAATCAACCTATCGATCCCTTCACAGACTCTAGTTCGAGTGGCCCATCAATCACATTTATAGGTTCTTGTCTATCTAGTCAAATATTTAATCCCAGGTGTGTAGAAACCCATTTCCATAGGGTTGGACAAACCCTATTCTACATATTCCAATTTTTGTGATACATCCTTCTTAGAAACAATCCCAAAAGGGGGAAAATATAGACATTAGAAAACACACCTTACACATAAGATCTCTTAAACTAGAAATAGAAAAAACATGGTAGTCTCTAAAAATCAAGTAATTCCATAATAACAACTAAAAATATATAAAATCCCAGAAAAAATGGAGATAAAAGTCCACCCCCTATAATCTATTTAGTCATCCTCATCCACTCATATTTAATGTTGTCATATCCCTCTATACATTTAATCACTTCACGTACCCATTTGCACTATTTATGCACAGTGGACCCTTATGTTCTCACCCTCTCTATGTGTAATTGCACCCATGTTCTTCACAATCTTCTATGCACTAAAAAAATATAAAATAACATTCACCCCATGATTCTTCATTTATGTGAACCCATATTATAATTTTTTGCTTCTTTGCTTGCATATTTTGGTGTCGTAGGTTTTTGGAGAGGATAAATCAAATCTTAAAAGATTGTTATAACTCATGACACATTTATTTTGGATAAATTCCATCACAGGTGTCAGACGTGCCCACAAATGGCTAACAAACTTCGTGTGATATTCTGTCAATTGCAACCACGAATAGCTTGCAATTGAGATATATATACTAATTCATTTTCATTATCATTTTAATTCATAAAATGTATAAATTATCATCTTAAAAGGGTTAGGGATTGATTAAGGCAGGTCCCCTAACCAACAAAAAATTAACATATTCATTTATTATGTGATTTATAGATTTATAATGAGTCCCTCGCATATTCTACAAAAATATCATAAGCTCCTTTTATTTAGTAAGTTGATTTGAGTTGATTTTATGTGATAATATACAACAACATTACAAGATGGCTCAATATTTAGCATATTGTTTCTATGTTCCATAAAATATTGTGTCTTAGATTCTAGAGGTGAAATGGAGGAGGATGTAGTGTTGTAGCATAAGATCAGAGAGACAAAAAGAGGATCACATTGGTCTTGATAGGTTGGACTCTAGGGAAAGACACTGACATAGGCCAAGTGGTACTCCAAGTTGAAAGTGAGGGAGGCATTTCCTCATCTACACCACCAAATTAATATTTTATGGGATGGAAAAGCCTCTTGAAAATGGGAGGTGCGATCCATATAGATCTCTAAAAATACTAATTCATCAAATAGAAACAACAGGAAAAGGATATAAATAATGTATTTATAAAATGGTTACAAAACCTCTGCCCTGTACATGATGTAGTTTATGTAATTGACTTGGTGGTTTAAAAATTATTACAATACTTACGTAGCCGCCCCAAAGGTTACACAAACCTCTATGATGATTCCATGACCGCCTTGTTAGAACATCCAAGAAAATGCCAAAATGTGATGTATCTTCCTTTTCTCGACCCTTTGGATTCTCCATTGCACAGGAGGACATATAAAGCATGGTTTTAAGCAAGAAAAATGGTATAGGAAGGATTATCAGGGAGTAGGAGAGTAATTTGGAGTGTAGTTATTTGTAGAAGAAAGGGTGTAACAAAACAAGACTAAGAAATTGCAAGAGTGGAACAACATTACTATAATATTTTCCAAATATTTGTTGTATTTTGTATTTCATTCTTTGGACAATAAGAATATGAGAAGAGATAAAGCATCCTTTCCTACAGGATTTCTTCCCCCACCTTGGGGTTTTTATAGGAATAAAAATTTGCGTCATAACATAAAATCCATTTCATACTGTTGTGTGTGTTTAATTCATTTCATTAATACTATTTTTCAAGTGATTGTAGAACTAAGCATTTTATTCACTAAGAACAATCGACTGTCATTTCAAACATAGCTGGAGTATGATAGAACAATTCTTTATTTTGTGAATTCTATCATATAGTTTATATATCACTATTGATGTCATACTATCATCATCACTTCCCCATCTTCATTATTTTTCTTGTTTTACAATAGTGGGCACCTTAACAAATTGACACCAAAAACATTAGTAATATATGTGTAGAAACTCATTTTGGGTAATTCATGTCTTGCAACAACAAAAATCATACAATGCCTTTACACTAGTATACACTTGTCTAACTTAGGCAATCATGTTATCCCTAGCAATATCAAATTCATTCTTGCTTGCACACATAGCTCATTTTTTTCACACAACGGTCATATTAGTCCTTAAAATCAAGAAAAACTTGATTTAACATAATTAAATATTTATCAAAGGAATGAGATCAAACAAGTATAACAGTAATAAGTAATATCTATCATGCAAAAGAAAAGAAAGTGTAAGCAATAGTGAGATAAGAGTGAATTACCTTATATTCAAAGATTTGGGTTGATTTTGGAATGGAAAATGGGTGGGAAAAGTTGGATCTAAATTGAGTAAGCTTCATATGGAGAACAAAGATATGAATGTCTTCTGGAAAAAACCACCCAAAGGAGGACAGGTTCACCCCTGGTGCTAGTGTCTGAATTGAGCAATAGTGTCTAGGAAAGAGCTCTGGATCTGGTCTTTTTAGGATATGATCTTGTCTTCTTCCTTTCACTCTTTATCACTTTGGCTTTGTTGTAGGGTTTCACTGTCACACCTAAACCTAAAAAACAAACCCTAGCTACCTACACAAGGCTTAAGAAAACATTAGATGAAATAAATAATGTATATGCTTGATTCAAAATAACCTCAATGGTCACCCTAATGTGATTTTCACCGATTGGATTCAATACATTTTAGACTCTATGTAGTTTTAGTGCGTGTGATATGGAATTGTGTCCCTTAAAGCTAGGTTTACCTTGTATCAGTCGCATGAAGATAATGGGTTAAAACTACTTTTCTCCCAAGATGAATGTCAGAGATGGAATTCGGAAATAACACCTCCTATAGAGTGAATAATGCATCCCAAATACAATCCTTGAATTTTTCTCTTTGCCCAAGTAGTAGATAGGAAGTAATAGCCCAAATTTCCCAGCCCCTAATAATAGCGAGTAGGTCATCAAGTGATGTGGAATTTCAAATTTGAGGAAAGGAGGGAAAATAATAGAATCTCCCAAAGGGGACAATAGCATCTAGGCACTCCTATCCCTAATGGGTGGTATTATATGGGATTATCAGAGGATAGAACGGAAAAATATTGACTTGGCTCACATGTTGTCCAATATACAAAATTAAAGTATCCATTTTGAAAAAGTAAATGATATAAGTATAAAAAGGATAAAGCAATGTAAAAGTATAACAAGTGTTGTTAATGTATATTTTTCTTGCTTAGGAATCATGCATATAATGACATACTTAGATACATGATGTAATAACAAGTGTGTGATTTCATGTCTATATTTTCCCCCCACTTTATGCTGGTGAATGAATATGATGTAGCATAAAGTAGATAAGAAGAGTGTACCCTATGGAGAATCGAAGAAGGTTGTATCCAATAGTGTGCTAGATGGAAATTTATAGCAATGTTGAATGAAGGTTGTAACATGTGTATCATGGAATCTGAGAGGAGATGACAACCCTAGGGGTGACCTTCTGTGTATAGTAGAAAATGATGCACGTGTTTGTTTCTTGAATATTGCCTTTGCTTGAGCATCTTGTGCTTGATATTGTTCCTTGTTCCATTTATGTGTTACCTTTTGTCACAATAAAGTCACACTAAAAAAAGAAAATAAGTGTAGTCAATGCTCATGATAAATGAAATTGAACTTTAAATTAGTAAATGTGAAAATAGAAATGAGTATTGAAAAACAAGTGAGTCAAGGATAAAATACACTTGAATTTCATGGGAGAAGAAATAAAATTATTCATGTCTATTTGTTTCCTTGGAGATGGTTGTAAGAGTACGAAGGATTTAAGTATCCTATCGCCCATACCGAGGAATTAGGTGTCATATCACCATATTGAGGATTTAGGCATCTTGTCGCCAAGGGAAAAGTATTGGGAGATCTTGTAGGATTTTCCCTCTAACCATTGACGCTTCCCCATTGATAAGTGCCACTGGATATGGTCACAAACCCAATATAAACTAGCCACATATGACACATTGTTCCAAGCATATCGTTGTCTTGCATATGCCCTAGGTTCCACTCCTTATTTGATACTAAGAAACTTGCCACTAAATTTGTTCCTATTGTACCTAATAATAACCTGTAACCAAGTATGTGCCACTAGAATTTAGAAAATACTATCACTGAGAACCTATTGATCTTGTATGGTACATATTTCTGGCCCTAGGATATAACCACAAAGGTGGAGCACTACCTCCCACCGTTCCTGTCTGTATTAGGAAATTTTGTCCTTGCTATATTTTTGGCTAAAGTCTAATTCTGAACAAGTTTTTTAGCTCTTGTTTATTCTAATTCTACTATGTACCAATCTATGTTGGGTTTATGAACTACTGAGAGGGTGTAATAATCACTTGATGATTTCCCCTAATCATTTGGGGGTGTGTGAGATGAACTAATGTGAATGCATCCCAAATGAGGAAAGTTGAAGCTAATGTGAACTTCTGAAATAGATGTCCTGTAGGAGAATAGGGAATGTTGATGATGAAAACCATGACACATGCAAAATAATGGGAACAATCTAGCATAAAGTGTTATTAAAAAATAAACACTTCTATTCAAGTTGTTGAACTAGGAAAGAGGGATCAACCCTTGATTTTGTAAAACTAATTTCTTGAATAGTTTTTATTTGCATAGTTGATATTGTTGATTAACTTGATTTTTTCATAACATAATTTTGTGGGATTCCCATTGTATGTTGAAAGGATATTTTCCCGTATGATTTTAGCTTTGAATCTAGATTTTGGAGTCACTTGTAGGGAAGAGTTGAGTGGCAGGTTTAACATGCTTAGATTTATCTTCTCACGTTTATGGTTGATAAAATCCATTACGATTTAGACAACATAATATACGCATTCAGTGGGCATATTCCTTATGTATAATTTTGGATTTACATGTGTTATAGTTTTTAGTGTACACATTATGGATGCTTATGAGACCCATTTGGGCACCATTTGTATTTGTAATTAATATATAAACTTGTTGTATCCACACATGGTATTTGGACATATTTTAAGTCCCTCATATTCAGGCATTTAATTGTAACTATCACATGTGGTTATAATTACAGTGTACATTATTTTACACTAACAAATTGGTTTGCAATTGCACCTGGTGATATTTTCCAGTGATTGGTAGTTTCATCATTTGGAATGTGAAATTTGTGCAAGTAGTTTTGATTTTATCCCCAATTTTATATTGGATAGATATTTTGATCTTCACTGGAACTTTAAGGGATTCAGTCTAACTGTCTCCTTTTTTAGGATTTGTGTAGTTTTAATTTTTGAATCATTTCCATGATATTTTACAGTGATTTTCCAGTATCACAGGATCAGTTGGACACTCGATGAGAATTTTTTTCGTTGTCTATTTCATATTGATCTACTTTGGGTGATATTTTATAGTGATATTTTGTTGTGATTGACAATTTCACAGGGCTAATGGACACAACATATTATTGGCATTTGGTGGTCTATTTTATACTGATCATTTACAACACTTTACAGTTTCACAAGGTCAATGGACACTCGTCCATGTTTAGCATTTAGTTTTCTATTTCATAGTGATCAATTTCAGTGATATTTTATAGAGTTAACAGTTTTTACAGTTTCACAGGATCAATTGGACACTTGCCTATGTTTGGCATTTAGTCGTCTATTTCATATTGATCGATTTCAATGATATTTTGTAGAGTTTACAGTTTTTAAAGTTTCAAAAGATCAATGGACACTCGCCTATGTTTAGAATTTAGTCATCTATTTCATATTGATCAATTTCAGTAATATTTTATAGAGTTGACAATTTGTGCATGGTCAGTGGACACTTGCCTATGTTTAACATTTAGTTGTCTATTTCATACTAATCTAATTTTGGCAACTGCAGTATTGGAAAAATCACGGGGTTCAATTAGACACATGCATATGTTTGGAATTTTGTTTCCATTTCATACTAATCCATTTATGTGATAAACATTTCAATATTCTGCAATATTTTTAACCACCATGTTATATTCTAGTTTCTATATATTGGTGTGATGCAAAGAGTTGTTTAGCAGATTCAGTGGGTGACTAGACTTTTGGGGACCAAAAGGTTTTTATTGGGGAAGTGTGATATGAAGGAAATTATGGGTGTTCATAAGTTCCCTAATTCTTCCTAAATCATTACAGTACATAAGACCACTCTGATAGCTTTCCAACTCCTATTAGAACGTGTGAATCGGACACCGTATGCTCCCAATATCGTTGGTCAAAGTTTATGGTCAAACCTGGTCAAGATGAAAAAAATCAAGTTTGTAGTACCCTGACCAATGCACAAAGTCTATTTGTGTAATTATGAGGTGATCGAGAAAAAAATATGATCATGGACATTTTTTAGTCTAACCCTTCAGCCTTCGACAAGAAAGAAAAAAATTAGTTTTCAATAGTGGGGTCCACTTTTCTTTCGGAAGGGGACTCGACCGCCATGGTTTATATTAGTGTAATTTAAATTTTCCCAATTACACTATATATTATGCCATATTATGTCATGTATTTCTAGTGCTGACACGTGGCAGGATAAGAGCTTCAATGATGTGGAGATTTTGGAGTGATCTACGTGGTGGGTCCTCAGGCCACCACATGGCCCACCACCTAACTCACCATCCAAGCATCACAGTTGAGTTGATCTACATATCATGCAAGTTGTTTTAACCAACCGAGCTCATGGGGATATACCCATAATAAACCATAGTGTTATCTCACCTTGCCAGCGCAACCAAGTTGCTTCTAACCCTTATCGCTAACATACCAACCTATTTGTTGGGGAGTTCCAACCCAACTCGACATAGTAACCACCATGGCCGAGGGCCATTTCAACTATCCGACTCACAAACACAAATCAGCGAGCTCGTGGAGGGGATGTGCTCATATACAACAAAAATTAGTATGGATGTGGCCATAGCCATGTTGTAAGTTATCTGCAACATACTATTTAAAGCCTTTAAACCATTATCACCCGACACATGTGGGATTTACCCCAAACCCATATGCCAAACAAAGTCACCTTGGATGGATTCGAACCCATAACCTCGAGTAAAAAGGTAAAGGTCTTTACCAAATCACCACTGTTTACAAGTGATATAAAAAGGGGGAATTTCTATTTGAAGTAGAGCTTGGTCCATGACTATGTAATGTCTCATAAGGGACAATTTTTGCATTTGGTCATTTTTGGCCCACTTAGAGGCATTTTTCAAGATTTATGTATAACTAGAGAAATGTGTATAATTTGTAGATGGTCAACCCAAACTTTGAATTTTTTTTATTGGTGTTTGTTTGACATCTTTTGGAATCATTTTTCCTCCTCTTTTTACATATAACATGGGGAAATAAATTTTGCAAATGCTACAAGAAGGTGAAGAACATTGTTGATCGAGTTCAAAGTTCTTCAAAGGTTTGATAAGCATATTTTTATAGATTTTAATCCATTATTCTTTGTAATTTTAAAATATTTTACTTGCAAATTGATTTAAGTAATGGATCGAATGATATTCTAAGCTATCCCA
Source organism: Taxus chinensis (assembly GCA_019776745.2). Taxonomy (NCBI): domain Eukaryota; kingdom Viridiplantae; phylum Streptophyta; class Pinopsida; order Cupressales; family Taxaceae; genus Taxus; species Taxus chinensis. The sequence goes on from CM034150.1 coordinate 697,328,855, forward strand.
GAGACGTATCCCGATTTGTGGGTGAAATCCGTTATCAATTTTCATGTTATGTGTTTAGTATGCATCTATTTATTCTAATATTTGCATATTTAAATCAGATATTAATTAATTGGTTGTAATTATAACATTTTCACAACATTTTCAAAAATTATATTTTGATCCTTTTGATCGTGTAAACTGGAAACAAATAATCATTTTGAAATCATATTTTTGATTTAGTTTTTGGACACTTTTGAATAAGTTTCAGATCGGATTTTTAATTAATTCCCATTTGTTAACAATATTTTTTTACAAACTATTGATACATTGGGTTAGGGATATTTACGGATTAACAAACCAAGTGCTATTATTTCATTATAGTACCTTTTCACTTCCTCATTACGCTCATATACATATATAGTGTATTTGTTATCTTTTGTACTAACATGACTAACACATGTGTCTTGTGTGGTGTTGACGACTATTGGTTTTATAATTTTTTCTCTATCTCACTTTCTATGTTATTTCATCACATTATGATACTTTTTTCTTTCATACATGCTTTCTAGTTGTGTGTGTATTTACTTGTTTTCTACTCAATTATTGTGTCCTAAGGGCCTTGTTTATTTTTCAACACCATGGGTTTACCATGTTTGTGGCATCATTTCTTTCTTGTGTGACATTGCATATCTTATTTGTAGGCCCATGGGCCTTGATTGTCTTGCGACATTGTGGATGTCCCATGTTTGTAGGCGATAAGACTTTTATGTGACATTGTTTGCACTATTATATTTTCACTTACAAATGCATTACTCTTCTTTATTACTACTAGTTCTATCATTGACATTGTTACAACTAGTCTTCTTGTTGCTATTATTATTCTTGATTATGCACCATGGTCTCCACTATGCGCATCATCTCTGCAGGTACAAGTTCTTCTTGGTGGCCACCACATCAACCCTTCATGTGTTTTCTATGAAAATTATTAGAATTATTATACATAGTTACACATCTATTATTTTGATCCACATGCTCAAACTCTTCATCACACACACCTCAAAAGAGGAGGCATTCATCTCGGTATATTCTAGACCTAAAATAAACACATATAGGTTTGTGGACTCAGACATAAGCACAAAACAACAAAAATCACCCAGAAATAACATCATACATAGATTCTCATAAAAGAAAGCACAAGGTAAATTATGCACAATAGGGTTGATTGTACAGACGTTTTTGACCCATTCTTTTGTTTTTGTCCCATGGGAAGTTGCAATAATTTTATCAACAGGTTCAAATTTTTACCTACATGTATATATTTTTGGCACAATTTCATACTCAGATGACTCAATTCATATCAATTTCAAAGGGAATGAAAATTTTAATGTCTTCTTCTCCACAAAACTCTAATTTTAGTTATACTTTCAGGGGTATTCGGGGCATGGGTCTATCTAAAAATATTTCAACAGATTTTAGTTTTATTTAGTTTCTAATCAGTTATGTGGAACATGGGGAGAGTATGGGGGAAATCCATTCTCTTTTGCAATGTGTGTCCTAATTTAAAAATTTGGGCCTAGATCCATCTACAATAGTGTGGTCTGTGGGGTTATTAAAGGTAGCGAAGTAGAGCAATCCTTCCTCTCTTCTTATGCCTAAATATCAGAGTTGTTGAATGACTTTGATATGTGGTATTCTTCCTTCACAGGGTACTTGGGATCCTCATTCTCCTTCTCTCTCTTCGACATTCCTGTATTGGGTTCCATACACCCAATACTCAAACATCTCCTTGGAAAAATTGGGGACTAATCACCCCCAATACTCGGCAAATTTTAACAATCCAAATCTCCAAGTACAAGCAAAGAATGATAAATTATTCCCTCTTCAAAATGAACAAGTGAACTCCTTCCATGTTTCACATCTATTTATTTCACTCTTACATTTTGAAATTTCAATTACATTGCATCTTTACATTTGAGTTAAAGTGGTCTACACTATGTGTTACATGTTTCATTTAGTGTGTGTCGACACCAATAAAATGAGATATTGAAAAATAAACATCGAGAAAAGACAAAGTGTGTCTACACACTCAAGTATATTTTCCTTTAAGCATTTAATTTTATTTAATACTTTAAGGGGGGAAATGTAGTCACTCAAATTTGGTAATTCTACTCTTTGAAACTATCATTCTTGAAATTTCTATCTTGCTCAAACAACTGCACTCTACCCATTCTCATCCGGTACATCCCCATGTATCATGTCTAGTTTTCTTGGTCTTACACACTCACCTATCAACAATTTCTGAGAAGTGAATGCATGAAACACACTAAGAAACTCTAATTTTGGGCTTCTAAATTTTACATTTCAGATTTCCACTCTTAGGTCAAAAACATACAATAGGGGCATGAACATTTGTATGGTCGTGACTCTAGTTGAAGTTCTTGACCTAGTTCACTTTGGTCCCAAACTTCCCATTATTTATTATTATTTAGGTCACTTCCTCTCAGACATCCTTTCTAACTTAAATCGCCTCAGGAAACATATATAAGAAAGAGAAACTCACCTCATTTTAACTAGGAAGCACTCTTATGGAATCTTATTGCAAAAGCTAGCACAAAAGGACCTCAAATCTCCCTACACTCCAAAAATATATTTTCAAATTCATTAGGGAAACACTATCTATAGGTATGAAGCTTCCCACTAGGTTTAGGGAACTAATTCCCACGTTTACAGGCACTAAAATTCACCCACTCAAGTAGAGTGGAAAGAGATAAACTCAATTCAAGCATTGGTAAAGAAAGGATGTTAAATATGACTAAACTATGAGTAGATATCACATGCTAGGTGGAGAATTACGCGTGGTTTGAAGCCTCTTCGGAGTGGTGTCAACATTAGTGGTGCACAGGGGGTTCCCACAACCCAAATTATGTTTATTTTTCAAGACTTCATCGATGCTTAGGGTTTTACAGATTGAGCAGAGTATTTAGAGACACTCGCAGTGTGATCAAGAGTGACTGATAGACACTGAAAAAGTGAATCAAATAAATGAAAAAATAATAAATTCACAGACCACAGTTTTGAGCAAGTGCAAAACATTACAAAGAGTTCAAGATCGTACATACGTTCTTTATTGTATTGTATGGTCATGGCCCAGGAGATCTTCAACTCACAATCTCATTTATGAAGCATTGTTACGTAAAAAAACCTTTGTTTCAGCATTTAGATCACCCAAATCAGCCCAAAATCACATGTAATCAACTAAGTGCACCCAATCCCATATATTTGAGAGTTTGTATTGTATTGTGTACATTTGTTGCAAGTATTAATGCATTATTCTATATAAAATGGTTAATATTGGAAATTAATTAGTCAAAATAACCCCCTGTAGCTCCTCTTTAATTATTTGTTTGATTATAGCTGTAAAATACCTAATCAACCCTAAAAAGGGTGAAAATAGAACATGGTTGGATAAACAGTTGGCTATTCAAATGTGTCAGTCTACAAATCATCAAGGTTTGAAACAGATTCTTCATGAAGATCTTGGGGATTGGGAAACACTTTTGGTGAGAGTGGGAGAGTGGTGGGATCCTACTAAAAATTATCAAGAGGCGTATATGATGTAGAGAAGTTAAAAAAACAACCATTCCCTCACTAATCAATATGGTTTCAAGCAATGAATTCAACCAACTTTGCATTTGAGGATCATTCCCAGGCCTAAATTGGTATATTCTTGCAAATTATGTTCAATCTTCACTATATGTGACTTATGTAACTATACCATGTCATATAATTCTCTTACAATGTCCTTTCAACTCCTAAAGTCATCTCATTCCATGAAGAATTCATAAACACTCACCTCTCCTTAACTTGCTCTTGGTCCCTGTTTACTAGTTCTTGCCAATATCAAGCAACATTGGCATATTAGTCTTCACCATATCCTCCTAAGAATTCTACCATGTTTTATCACTCAAAACATAGTTAGACCACTCATTTTCATGTTCCAAAAATATCATCTTATCAGCTAACTCTTATCTTGCCCAAAATTGGCTTCTAGCTTTCTTGAGAACAACACACTTGCAGGAGTCACACTTAGAAACATCCATGCATACCCAAAAAAACTAAAACCTTTCTCCATTACCCATTTCCATCACTTTGAAGTTCCTAAAAGTTCAAAACTCAACTCACAACACCCTTCTTGGAATCACCCCTTCACTCTTAATGGCTTATAAGGACTAACTAGCCTTGCCCTCATTGATTTTTTAGGTATAACTTTAAATAGAAAAATACCCAAACCACAAATCTCATATTTATAGGCACCTATTTATCCCTTTATCATTCATGTTAGTTTTCAAGATTAAAATCAAAATATAAACCCTGGCACCTTTGTTAAATAGCCCTTCCTATTAGGCCTTTGGTTGTGCATGCCTCTCCTCTCCTATATTGTCAATAAAATATCCATTTATAACAAATGAAACATTAAAATTTCATTTTAATATCTTTAAGGACCTTGTCAAGATTCATTCTTATAAATTTCAAAGAAATATTCCTTGATTTGATGCTTTAAACGTAAAACCCTCTCAAACCATAACTGTGTTAACTAGTAAGCCCGAGAAGAATCATTTAGTTATATATCTCACCAAAATCCATTTCAAAGCTCTATTTTTTGCTCAAAGCTCTATATTACTGTTATACAATAGAAGATCTTAATAGCAGGGTCTGAAGAACATGTTTAAACTTCCTTTACTTGGTTTCCTCCCTGGCCTGACCTGTAGGTGCACATCATCACAATCATGCAATGCCTCCTTTTACTAGAACAGAGTAATATAAATTTTTGCCTGGGTTAGAATCATTGAAACACCATTACTTAGAGTCCTATAATGTAATAACTTAGTGCATTCATCCATAAATACCACATATCTCTCTTAAAACCTCATTCCTCTACAACAATCCATTAGTTCCCTACGATTTCAAGCTTATAAATGAAAGAATACAAAAAATATCCTTTTAAACCACTATAGTGACACTTCTATCACTATCATGCACGTGTTTATTCTTCAATACTTCACTTCAAAGATCTCATTCAAACCACTACAAACTTCCTTTTCAAGAACGTCGTTAATAGTATGGAGGGTTCTAAATAATAGTTTTTATGTAAGAAACAAAGCATATACCAATTTCAATCTTCAAAATCACCTATGGGATTCTAATAAGATCACTAAAAGATTAAAAATATTATTCCATCTAATCCATAAAACTCATAATCAGTAATAACAAGACAAATTCTTTCCAAACCAAATCTCTCATGCATATATTAGTTGTATTACAAAATTTTAGCTTTCTCCTTGCATTCTCTCATCCTTCTTAGACCTCCATTTTCTCTTCCTCTTGCCTTCTTGGAGGTTACTAACTCATTCATTCGAATCCTTCTCCCTTTTATCTCATTCCCCTCCATATTTCCAAGCCCTAACCACCTTTTTTATAACTCATACATGACTCATAGATGACCTTTCATATGCCTTCTCACACATTGTGGCATTTTACATTATTTTAACACTTCTTGACTCACCTACACTTCCTAGGGCCTATTTCCATACTTAGACATCTATTGAAACCTTTATGACACTCATATTTCTTCACTTTCATGTTTTTACAATTTCAAATCCCATGTTTGGAGGGAAATTACAATAATAAGGAAAATTCAAACTTGAACATTCTCAACACCTTGACATGACTCAAATTTGCTCCCTAAGACGTCATAAGCACTCCAAAAACTTAGGATCATGATGAAACAAATTTGCATGCTCTTCATTCCCTGATGTTATTGCATCGTACTCCCAAGGTGGAGAAAATCGACCTTATCCTTTATTTGCATTGATGATTTTTCCTTGTGATTGCTCGTATTAGGTCTTCTTTCCTTGCTACCATTATCTTTAGTTCGCTCATATCCACCTGGGTCCCATACTTTGTCTTTTGTCTTCCATTTGATTTCACTTTGCATATTTCTCTCTTGATCTTCATCTTTACTTTCATCATTTTCATGTCTCCATTCTTTTTACCTACGCACACAAACATTATAACAAAAAAATACATTCTTCTTTATGTTTTATAATGTTCTCCATTTTTTTACAGCTCATATCCAACTTGTATTCATCACTAGTATTGCCAAAATATTCATATTCTAGTTCTTTTGCTTTCTCACTCATCTTCTTCACCATACCAATTTGCTCCATGACTAGACCTCCTCCATCTTTGTTCTCATTTTGATCATCTTGTGCCCAAGAAACCATCTTTTTCATAGCTATACCTGTACTTTTCTCCTTGCCATCCATCTCATCTAGTAATGCTTACAATAATTCATCACATTCATTCATGCAAACTTGATCATGCTCTTTCCTTTCAACATGCTCAACATCTTCAAATGCACAATGAGATTCATTTTGTACAATTTCAAGGAATTCACCCATAAAATCATCAATATCCATCAACAAATCATCCATTTCTCTTATTGTTTGTCAAGATTTTCGCTCTTCCTATTTCAGATTAGTGAAAACCAAATGAGAAATCAAGAAAACCTAGAAATATGAGAGGGTTTAAGGACCTCCTGATGTGGATGATGATGAAAGTGGTATAGGCACACAAGAATGGATCCCTCTCACTGTGATTTTATGATCTGCACAACAACAAGAAATAAACATGAAAATAATTAGTGATAGAGATGGTGGGTTTCTTGACAAATTCAGTTTTAAGAAGTGAAAGATTCCTAGAAATGGATCTTAGCACACGTGATAAAAAGGATATGATGATTATTGATACCAATAAATGGAAATGATGTAGAATACAATAGAATACCTAGTAAACTAAGATATCTAATGAATCGAAAGATACTTAAGATTATAAACTGATAAAGGAAATTACTAAGATATAAGAACAAACCAAGGTAGGTCAGCGGAGACTCGAGTTGCAACTGGTATGGTTGACAGTGACCGAAGCAGAAGACATGGTTCACAAAGTGTGCAAAAAAAGAATATGAAGATGCAGACGCAGAAGCTATATAGGCTGATATCATAACACAGGATGAGGTAAAAGGATAAAGTGGAAGCAGGGTATATATGAAGGGAGTAGGGAGTAGGATCGATGGTAACCCGAGGTAAATAGGTAAATTCAATACAACGACCTGCTGTAAGGTTGACAAAAATATGTATGCACAATCAATAGATAAAGTGCTGTTTCTGAGATGCTAAGGATTGATGACTGAATGTTGATAAGGTGGCAGGATACGATGGATAGAGAATCTGATATAGTATGATGGATAAGATACAAAGTAAGGTAGGATAGGAAAAATAAGGTGAAAATTTAATAGATGATGGGATATAGGTTGACAGTAACCATATCCAGATTTGGTCGATGCCAATTGGAACATAACTGTAGGATCTTGACTAAAGAACATGAGTGAACAGATAATTGGGTCTAAGGATGATAATGGATGGATTGAAAGGCTAGGAAGAGCTCCAAGCAGACGTGACAAACCTACAAAAGAAAGAATAGAAACATGCATATGAATGATATCTCCAAGTATTATTCACTAATATTCCAAGCTCTAACAATGGAAATGCAAATAGGATAACAAAGATGATTTAACTAATAGCAAGCATCTCCAACAAATGACTTAGCAGGAAGTTGCACAATCACGAAGGACACATAAGAGATTCATGATTTTATACCCTTTTGAGAGGAGGGGGTAAGTGTGAGTTAAATATAACTAGGGTAGGTTTGACAGATGACCCAAGTTTGTTGCCAACAACTGGGATGGACAGTCTTTCAAGATACGTCTAGGACCATAGATGGGTGAGTGAGAGCAGGATAAGAAACAACTAGATAATGAGATAGTAACGACTAGCAAGCTATTTTTTAGGCATGCACACATGTTGGGTGATGTTTAATTAGGTAAGGGGTATATTAGGAAGGATTAAATGGGTAGAGGAAATCTTATGAAGGAGTTAAATGAAGGGGTAATAATGATAGGGGCATGGAAATTCTGATATGGATATTAAATGGGGTGATTAAGAATGATATTAGGATAATTAAATAGGTTTAGGATAGATAAAGGGTTATGGATACAAGGGATTAAAATATGGAAAAAGAAATATGGGATTTATGGAGATATATCAGAAATGGGTGGAATATGGGGGGATAGGATTAAATGGACTTAGGGAATAAATAATTAATGTCATAAAGGGGGAATTTAGGAGGGAAAGTGAGTCCAATTTGAAAATATGAATAGGGAGGGTGGACATACTAAGCTAGGTGATGAGGAGTGAACACGATGTTGAAGGCATGGGGGGTGCTAAAAGTAAGTATCTACATTCTGCCACTTGTTGCTTGAGGGTTTTACCATAGTAAATTGTGAGACAAAAAATAGAAGAGGTGAAATGATATGATTCCCCCTCAGGAACTTGATAATCGATGAAATGATCCCCCTCAAGGAATTTTGGTTGATCACATGAAAGGAAGTTAATTAGAAATTTGAAAGAGAATGGGTGAATAAGGGATGGTGGGAAAGGATGAGAAAATAAGATGTAGAGATAGGCATGCTTCCCCAGACAGAGTATAGGATTTTTTTGAGGAAAGTAAATAAAAATATGGAGATGATTTCAGGAATCACTTTGGCAAGGAAAAAAGTACGGTCTCAACAAAGACGATGGAAATGTCCTACGGACTTTTGAGTCAGTACAAAACCATTGAAAAATGGAGGGAAATCCAAGGTGAATCCCCTTGAGTGGGCGTGTAAGCTGTGGGGCTGATAGGTCAAAGGCAAGACATCATGTATGTGCAAACAAATGTGAAAATGGTCAAAATAAAGGGTTTAAGGGGTGGGATGGAAAATATTCGTCTAGGTGGTCGAAAAAATTATCCAATAATGATGTCATTCAAAGGGAACACAAAGATGGTTATGAGGTCAATATGCATCTAGAATAATACAATAAACAAATACATGGGTGGACAAATAAAAATCTATGATAATCCCGCCCCGAGAGGTAAACACATGGATGGTGGCGAATGTAGAGATAATGCAAAAGGATAATATGCGATGGATAACGAATCCCGTATGGGACACAACAAAAATGTGGTAAGAAGATCACCACTCAGGGATAAAGGTGGTAGAAGAGGATGATTTGAAAAAGTAGGATTCATCTAAACATGCAATCTAGTGAGATGAAGCAAGAGGCATAGGGCTAGGTCGAAGACTAGACTGGTGGTTGACAACAACTAGGGTACAATCGACTGGTGACCTACGGGTGTCGTTAGATGACGACAGGGTCGGTGGGCTAGTAATAAGTCCCTAGATCAGTGGATTAATGTCATTTATATGCTACAAAGTGATGATCAAGAGGGTTCAAATATAAAGAGAGAGTGAGATTTTGGGAGAAATTGAGGTCAAAGGAGCAACAAAGTAATGCTAGAGGACCCACAGGATGGTGAGTATCCTCAACCCTAGTTTTTGTTAAAGCATTTTAATCGTATTTTTGTTTAAATTGAAAAAAAAATTGGATCGACATATGGGGTGGTAGTTGCCGGTGATTAGGTACAATCGTCATCAACTGGGCCTAAAAAGGCATCAACCTCAACGTTGGAGACATCGACCTGAACTGGGTCAATGCATTGACTAGGGATGAATATAGGTATGATTTTGTTTGATTTTTGGATTTTTTCATGATGTGGGACTTAATGTTAGTATTGGTTTGATTGATTTTGAAGGCTAGGGAGATCTTATATCTATGTGAGTCAAGAGTACGTGACACTATTTTATTATATTCTAAGGGTGATGTGGCAGACGTTGAGTGGGATCACTTCAGCAGACAATTGGATTAGGTGCTTTCTGTCATTACCAATGGATTAAATGAGATGCGGGGCTCATGATTACATTAATGAATCGGTGGGATGTGCGTACATGATACATTATGTTTTAGAATTCATGAGATGACTATCACCATGGAGGTTGTATACAACATACTGAGGAAACCTATATAAGGGGAGTCAGATTAGTGGCAATTACAGTGGAGAGAATATTAGGGGGGTTTTGACACAGTTTTTTAGAGCTGCTGCGCCACATGAAGTACATTTTACATATAGGGAATTTTCTTATTAGAGAGCATATATGATAGGTGTGTGATGAGCTAGGATTTGATTGATGTTATGTGGAGATAATGGTGCATCTTCATGCTATGCACTATCAGATTTAGGGGGTGTTAGGTTCCTCATGAACATTGGTAGGGGTAGTGATTATATATATTATGGACCACATGACTTTTGTTTTCCTTTAGTACAGCATTACTTGAAATAGGTGTATCATGATTTGTCATGATATACAGGGTTAAGGAGGAGGACTATATTACATGTATGATTTCTTCTTCATTGTTGGGCACACGAGCACATAGACATTAATTAGGTCACTAGGGATCCCATTGGTGACCAGGTGACCATATTAAGTTGGTAGGTAGGGTTTTTGAGATGATGAGCCATGACCAGGCTCATGGTGAATTGTAGAGAGAGGGAGGTGTTAATTGGTATGTAGACATGCTTATAAGAGCTTAGAGATAGATCAAGTGAGATGGTAGTCACACCGTGATTATCTTACATGGCCAATGGAGTGGATGTTGAGTTGGTTATAATGAGATGTGATGCATATGGTTATAGGGCCACGTAGGCCTAGAGATGGTAGAGGTCATTTAGTTTGATAAAGTCCAGATGACAGTTTAGAGTTATCCAAATAGTGACTCTAAGAGCCTGATCACATACAGGTGTGACATGAGACATAGAAATAGATTTTTTGAGTCCTGACATGACAGACTCATTAGAGTAGTCAGGGACACCATTGGATGATGACGATGATGTAGGGATTAACCGCTATATTCTCAAATTGTATGACTGCCATATGGGTAGCTTGGGTGGTGGCTGGAGGGGGTCAGAGGGTGGTGATGAGAGATGATGAGGAGGATGATATGGGGAGGAGGTAATTCTCAATGGTGGTAGGTGATGATGAAGGGCCATGCAACGCAACTAGCCCGAGTACACGAACATCAAGATTTAAGCCCACTTTGAGAGAAACATGACTTGCTAAGAGAAAGAGTGAGAAGTAGAAAAGTAGGATGCCATAGGCTCTTACGACAGGAGAGGGACATGAAGCCATAAAGCATTGAGATAAAATAGATACAATAGGTAGAGGGAGACATATAGAGTGATGATTTGGATACCTTGCACTCCTATATTAGTTGTTGAATTCTAAGGGAGTGGTGCACCAAATGGTTCATAAGGATCTAAGATCAAATTGAGCCTCCAAGTAATATGCCCTTTGATTTTGTACAGAGACATTGGAGCTATTGAGGTGACGGTACTATGAGTCGATTATGACACATTGTGGATTGCCACGAAATATTGAGGCATGCATTGTATCTTGGCTGCACAGGCGAGGAGTGGGTGGCACATCACAACAATGCCATCTGGGAGTACAATTAGTGTGGTATAACCATAGTGAGAGATACCGAGCCATGATGTAGGCAACGAGGCTCTAGGATATCAATTCAAGGCACCTGCCTCTATGAGGACAATACTTGTGACTCTCAAGATGTAACATTTTACTTATTTGGATGATGCATTTTCTTTGTAGACAGGACCCTCAATGTCGTATGACTTGGTGCATTTATGTGTACTTGGACATATGATGTAGATATGTAGATTTATGATCTTTATTTTTGTTGTAATGCATTCATGCATCATGTGTTATGATTTATTATTTTTATGATGTTATGGTGTATATTAGGTATAGCGTTATGAATATGTATGTAATATGGATTAAATATAGATGTATCAGTGTGATCAATTTGATGTTAAGAAATAAATTACGATCATTATGGATTTGTTAAAGGTTAGACTGTGGATTTTTGATATGTTAATATATGGATAGATGTGATTATGTGATGTGAACATCATGAACATTGATTATGTATTTATGATGATGTTTATGAATTATGGATTAGATGATGATGGAAAATTATGATGAATACAGGATTATAGAATTATGATATACATGTGATATATGACCATAGATGTCATGGATGTGTATATTGATGTTGTAGACTTAAAATATGACATATGGGTGTGATGACATACTGTAACTATATGAATAGATGTGGATTTTGATATTTTTGTAGACATGATATAATGATGGAAGGAAAAAATGCTTGTTATGATGAAAATGATGTTTATGTGAAAATATGATTCAGTGACAGAAAGTATGGTTACACATAATATAAGATAATGAAATTTTTATGATGCGGGAATGATGTTAGGGATATTAGAGAAAATGTTGTAGTTTAGAGGATCTTAGAGGGATATGTAACTTCAGATGGAAAGTGACATAAAGAATGTATAAATGTCTCTATATGATCGTGGTAAGGAGCATATGAGGAAAGGAGTGATTTGAATTAGATTAGAGGTAAAACAAGAAAAGAGAACTCAGTCAAAGGTAGTGCACTTGTAACCAATAGGCATGATGCGGTAACACATAACCAACAATATCTAGTCACACTCAGTGATCTAAGAAAGGATGAAGAAAAGTGTGAAACCTTATAGACCTAATGTCAACACGATGAAGGGGCCTTAGATGTTACTCATACACTGCGCATACAAGTTATCCATTAGCTGAGTGTTCTTAGGTACTATGCCCTAGCTTTGAGAAATAAAGGTTTAAACTAATCAATGTCAGAATTTTTCTTATGAATGATAAAGTTTAATTGATGTGGAAAGCCTTCTTAGGATGAAAACGTATGAATTTTTATGCTTTTCTTGTGGATTTATAGAAGGATGATTAATGCAACAAGTCTTTTATTGCCATTATATAAGATAGGGTAATCATCCTTCAAGAAAGCGGTCTACATTTTTCTTTTATGCTTTTTGGAATTTTTGGATTTTTCTAATTTATGAATGGCAGGATAAGATATGCATGATAGCTGTCCTTTGAGGGAGTAGTCTATACTTATTGATATTTTTATTTATGAAAGATTGTCCTTCGAGGGATCAGTCTAGTTTGTATTTTAGGATAAAACAGACTTAACAGATGAGCATCCATGGATTTGATTTGAACTATTACATAGGAAGACCTTGGGGATGGCTAGGTAGACCACTTAAGGAGGGGACAATTGAGATGTTGTACAAGTTATACATGCGAGTATCCTTAACATGTTTCTAGAAGGAAAATAAGATAGTGATGGATAAGTAATGAACACAGAGATCTCACCAAGAAGGAAGAAACTATCTATTAGGAATATGCTATGAATAGAGCCTTGGTGCCCATATTCAAGGTCATAGACAAGTATAGTGATGGTAGACTGCATAATTCTAGATGATTACAATGAAATATGGGAATGAGCTAATTGATGGAATGAGATGATTGCCAAGATGACTAAGATTTGTGTGGTTGGGTATGTTAATAATATAATGGCCACAAGTGCAATGCATTAAGAGGTTCTTGTTTCAGGTTTACCATCAAGGGGGGCTAAATCGATAGGCTTTAGACCTATAATTATGCATAGATAATATATTTTCTAATCTAGTTAGGTGAAAAATTTCCACATTATCTTCTTTCTAGAGTAGTGAAATTTTGATTTTCCTTAAGGAAAAGGTCACTAATGTTAAATTTTCAAGGCTTAAGATGCTTGTTATAAGCACATTTAATTAAATCTTGATAGACTTGATGATGTTGGAGGGTGATCAAGTGACGTTCATCTAACAAATCAAGTTATACTAGATGTTCCTGACGATAGTCCTTGTCATAGATAAATTCTCGAAGCCCTGAAAAACTCAAATGAAATTGATACCTGATAGATAAGACAAGATCCAAATATGTAGATAGAAAGGAAAGTTGATGTAGACAAGACGGGCACACACGAGCGATACTGTAAGGCAGATCCAATAAACCTACGAGACACAGGTGCTTGAAAGAAAAAGACAACGTTAAAAGATTTTTGGGTGGACTGCCCGAAAAGCGGGTCCAGGAAGCGATAAGCTGCCTCAGCAGATGTCAGTCCATGTTTTCAATTAAGGAGAAGAAGCATACATGATAAAAGAATGTAATTAAATGTCTATATTTTCTAATCAAAAGTGACAAACAGAATGTAAACTGCGGACAGAAAGCAACAGAAAACCGGAAATTGTGAAAACAATGTTGGATTTTTGTTACCTAAATTCTTTTACCTGTCTGCAAGCCGATCGGTGTCGAATGGGAGAATCGGCGTCGATTAGGAAAATCAGACATCAAGTGATATAAGTCGGTCGTCGACTAGATAAAATCGGCGTCGACTGGGGATCGGTTGACATCGATCTAGAAGAAAATTGCAGGAAGATTGAGAAACAGACAATGTACGCTATATCGCCGGTGTACGCTGGATCTGCAGGAGCCTTTGGGATGCTGACAAAGCTCCACCTTCGCTAGACACAGGAGCAGAGTCACCAAGAGATCAATAAAGGCCTCACGATGTTGATGTGGTAGGAGTAGAGTAATGGTACTCCTCTCAGGGATTGATTTGGACAGACTTAGCTTGCGCTTCAAATAGATAATGCTCAAACTTGATGCTCAAAAATTCTCTGTCGTTCTTCCTGTCTAACCAGAATTGAATTTTGGCCTTGTATTTGTAATCGGCACCAACTGACATGAAATCAGTGCTGCTCCAAAAAAATCGGGTCGCCGAGTACCGGTTGGCACCAATCAGGGAACAGACTCCCGAAATGGCCAAAAGGGGCAATTTTTGGAAAGACGAAAGTGATCCTTCCACCTCAAATACGGGAAGTATCTCATTGCTTGTTTTGGGGAGGAGGAGAAATAGGGGGGATAGATGGATAAAATAGATATGGGAGGTTAGGAATTGATATGGGGTAGATAAGTGGTTAGGATATATGTAAAAAGTATAATTAAATAGTTAATATTTAATTATCTATGGGTAAAACATATTGGGATGAAATAATCTTAGGATAGATGTTTAAATCAAATATTAAATAATACCCTAAGGAGAGAAGTGGTGATATAAACATGCTCCAGGTTACTCAAGAAGGCAAACGTGCACGCGGGGGAAACTAAATTGAATAACCAATTTTAGGTGTCCATATTTTGCCCCTTTTTGTCAAGTAACTTGTGATAAGTAAAGTTGCGTAAGACAAAATCAAGGAGTTGGAAGAAAGGAAAAAAAAAGTAATGATGCGATCCCCCTCAAACTAGGGATGGGATGGGCCTCAAAAGGGCAACCGATACCAAGTTTGAAAAAGGTAGATGAAAATGCAGGATGCCCCAACTAGATGCCTGGAATAGATTTGATCATGAATGATGCACAAAAATAAATAAAAAGGCAGCAACCTAAGGAACTCACATTGGTAGGGCAGACTAGAAAGTCTCCACAAGAGACGACATTAGTACTTACAGACCCGTGAGTGTAAGGAGGGCTACAAAATAATAGCACTTAAAGAGAGACACATTGGTAGGGACAACCAAACGGTCTGTGAAACAGATGACATTAGTGCTTACAGACCCATTAACTCTAAGCTTCCAAAAATGCGAGCGCCCCATGTACAGGGAACAGGCTCGAAATGGGTGATAATATCAAAAGTATGTGGCAAAAAGGCAACACTCAGGGAACAATAATGACCAGATAAATAAGCCAAGCATCAACACTATGGTAAGAAGATTAGGAGATGGAAGAAAGCTAGGTGAAGAAGTAAAAGTACAACCAATTGGCAACAACAGGCTTAAATTGGCGTCGATCAAGCTAAAGTCAACGTTGACTCGATATATCAGCGTCGACCAAATGGATCGTACACCGACCGTATCGAGCCATATAAATATGAGAAAGGAAAACCTGAACGATTTATTTAGACCGTGACGATTGATTTAGAGAGAGTCAAAATTTGGTTTTGAGCTCCATGGAAGCCTCTGGGAGCAGTCAGAAGTGGAAGAGGACACGACCAGGGGCAAGTGGATCTAGGCCAAACTTCCTATATAGTTTTATCATGAAATAGCATATTAGGATGCCAATTTTTTAGGAAAAAACTAGATAGATGAGAGGCCAGAGCATTATAGGGCGTTTGGCCTTGCGATCGGCGTCGATTGTAAAAATCGACGCTTGATTTAGTTAAATCGACGTTGATTGTTAACATCGGCGCCTATTTAGATACATCGGCATCGATTGGTTTTAATCGTCGACGACTAAATCAGATCAACATCGATTGTATTCTGGCGATGGCACGCTGACACCATAGCACCAAGTCATACAGAGACCATATCTGCGGAGTGGTACTCGACATGGGCCGTTTCAAGATGCTGACACCAGAGTAGGTCATTTTGAGACCATATCGGGTGTACCCAACATGGGCCGGTTAGGAGGACGCATCACCGAATATGTGGGGTTGCGCATCTCGTTTATACGGGTGGTTAAGGGCCGCAGGCTAGATATGTGGGAGCGCATCCCGTTTATACGGGTATTGAGGCATTTCGGCTTAGTATAGATAGTTTTCGACCACCTACAGGCCATACAGGCGGAGATAGCAGAGAGACCGATCTGCCGATTTTGACCCCGTACAGATCCGTTGAGGGAGGCCCCACATTCTACAGATAGATAGTGATGATGATGCCGAAGTGGATGATGGCTATATGGCCTGGTATTCTACAAAGCTACCACAACACCTGCCAACATCTATAGATGCAGATGAGGAGGATATAGCTGCAATGCTGGAGAGGTTGGAGGGAGAGCATGCCACCCTGACATGCAGACACACCAGGCCTGCTCTCGAGGAGATCAGAGCTCTGACGGAGGAGAGAGATGCACTGATATTGGAGAGAGACATAGCTCGTCAGGAGTGAGATACAGCGATCCAGCAGAGGGATCGCTGCCATTGGCATATAGAGGCCCTCAGGGCCAAATATGGTGATATAGGCACCATGTCAAAGTCCGGGTCAGTAGAGTGCTACCGTAGGAGGGCCACCACCAGCACCAGCAGCAACACCATTACGATCACCTGGTATGGTGATCTTGAGTACTTATCCAGTCTCTTCTCGCCGAAGTGAGATATTATGAGGACGCCCTGTAGCAGAGCATGCCTTTGAGGTGCCTGCATTATGGTGCGAGGAGGAGATCAACGACAGCCGCAGCTAGTGGTGCATCAGAGGGAGGGAGCACCGGGAGAGAGCGAGGTGGTGGCAGGCCCCCAGCAGCAGGTGCTTCTAGTTCGATAGGCGGTGGCTATGAGAGACAGCTTGGTCCAGAGGAGGGTGGAGGAGATAGTGTCTTCCACCTATCAGATTTTACGATATAGAGATTGATGTATTTTGTATCGATATATTGATGTAGCCTCGATTTGAAGGCATTTTTTATGTATGATATAGATGGCTTGATTGAAAGCCATCCATTCTTTGTTGTACAGACACTCATGTATATATATAGATTCATCATTTTCTATGTTATATGATTGTACTCATGCATTTAATTTCAACAGATATGGATAGATGTAGCGTAATTGTGATGGATATAGACATATGCTGATAGATGATAAATAGATGTGATTTGATGGACATAGACATAGAGGATAGATGGACGTGACGTGATTTGATGTGATTGATATGTGGATTTAATTTTGATGAAAAATAGATATAGATAGATGTAGTGTAACTTGGATGGTCATGTTTTTTAGATGATAGATGGATAGATGGATAGATGTCATTGATAGATTTGATATGTTTAAGATGTTAATTTAATTTTGATGAAAAATAGACATAGATGGATTCACATGTGTTTGCAATACATGCTTTGATATGTTTTTTGGAAAAAGTAGATAAGATGAATATAGATAGATGATAGATTTTGACTAAATTAACATGTTAAATGTCAATTTAATTGGATGAATAACAAATAATAATGGGAAATGCGCTCTGTGAGAGAAAAGGACATAATGAAATGACCTTTGATTAGAAATAAAAGAAATACACCCAGATAAGAAAAAGAATGATAAGCTAGGCCCCTAACCGACCATAAATAGAGACTTTGATAGGAAACCAAAAGACCATGCATACAAGGCCACATATGAGGTTAAAATAAACCTGACACTAGCTAGTCGTAAACCAGATCTAGGAGGGAAATGGAAGGAGAAGTAAGTATTTATCTTGTCAAAATTTACAAAGGACAGAATACATGCTCATATTGGGAAAATAGGGTTCTCCATATGATCGACAAAAGGTCTTATATCTCAGCTTCATGATTTTTGTTTTGACAGAAGAGCAAACTGATCAATGCGGGAAGTTTGCTAGATATAGAAAGACTGATCGATATGGGAAGTCTTTCAGTGATGCTAAAAAGTGAACAAACTGGCCGAAGAGAAAGTTTGTTACTCAAAGGATGATCAATGCGAGAAGCCTTGGAAATTCCATGGAACAAACAGCCGTCCTTCAAGGGAGCGGTCTGTATTTTGAATTTGATGATAGCCATCCTTCAAGGGCATGGTCTATATCTTTGATTCATTTGATAGTGCATGGATAGCTGTCCTTCTAGGGATCAGTCTATCTTTTAGGAATTTTTAGGATAGCGCCCTTTTTCTTTTTTTATCTTTTGGAGCTTTTTGAAAGAAGCTGAGTTTAGACCTAGATAGATCAGATAGAGGGGAAGAAAACATATAAAAATCACGTACTCATGCCCCGAGTAGATCCGATTAAGATAGAAACTTAGGACAGATGAAGATAGTGATTAAGGTGTTCCTACCATGAGGAGGAACATATCCATAAGAAAAATGCCATGAGTAGAGCCGTGGTACTCATATTTTAAGGTAGAAAAAGACATAACGCGGAGAACCACATAGTTCTGAATCACTATGAAAATATATGACTGGTTGTAGATGGATGAAAGATCTGTTTTGTGACTAAGATCGTGTAAGATAGATTTTAACAGTAGAAGGGCCTTAGATGCAAGGCATTAAGAGGTTCCATTTCAGGTACACCATCCATGGAAGATAGACGATAAGCCCCAGACCCATATTTATGAGTGACTACGTACGGACCCATCCAGTTAGGAGCAAACTTACCACGCTGACTCCTTTCTAGTGTAGTGACATTTTGGTTTTCTTTAAGAACAAGATCACCAACTTTGAAGTCACGGTGTTGCAAGTGCTTGTTATAAGCACATTTGACATGCTCAAGATAGACTTGATGATGCTCAAGAGCATTGAGACACCGCTCATCTAGCAATTCAAGCTGCGCTAGATGATTTTGACGATAGTCCTCATCAGAGACAAATTCTCTGAGAGAAACACGAAGAGATGGGATCTGGACTTCCAAAGGAAGAACAACCTCAGACCCATAAATGAGAGAGAAGGGAGTAGCACCAGTAGGAGTACGAATGCTAGTTCGATAAGCCCAGAGAGCAAAAGGGATATGTAAATGCCAATCCCTACCAGCTCGACTAGTTACTTTTGCGAGGATATTACGTAAAGTTTTATTGGAAGCCTCAGCCTGGCCGTTAGCTTGGGGATAGTATGGAGAAGAAAAGCTGAGTTTGATATTGAAAGTGTCACAGAGGTTCTGCAAATCGATGTTTTTGAAAGATTTACCATTGTCTGTGATGAGTTTGTGTGGAACACCAAAGCGACAAATGATGTGTTGATAGACAAAATCAACTATGGGTTTAGCTTTGGTCGATGAAAGAGGAATAGCTTCCACCCACTTAGTAAAGTATTTATGTGGCAGTAATGATAGAATGATGACGCTGTGAAGAGCGGGGATTGATGAGACCGATGAGATCAAGACCCCATTGCGAAAAAGGCCACAAATCCGCTGCAGGTTGCAAAGCCTGACTGGGGATATGTGTGAGATTGGAATGTTGTTGACACTTGACACATTTCTTAGTGTATTCACAACAATCTCGATTAAGAGAAGGCCAATAATAGCCTAAATGTAAGATGCGTTTAGCTACGGCCAAGCCACTAAAATGTCCACCACAGATACCATCATGGACTTCCTGGATGGCTTTAGATGATTCAGGGGTTTTGAGGCACCGAAGCAAAATACCATCAAAACCACGTTTGTAGAGGATTCCACCTAGAATAGTATAGCGATTAGCACGTAGGATAAAAGATCTTCTACCATTGGAAGTCAGATCTGGAGGAAGCACTGAATGGGATAGATAATCAACAATGTGTTGATACCACTCATCTTGAGTATTGGTTGTGATGCATTGATTGAAGTCAGTTGCCTGAGATGAGATGGTTGGTCTAATCGCTGCACAACCACATAAAGTCGCGAGTCTTCGGTAAAAGGCGGAATAAGCGAGGCTAAAGAAGCCATTGTATCTGTGAATCGATTCGCAGTGCGAGGAATAGCTTGGATAGTGAATTTATCAAAAGATTGAAGTTGAAAGAGAATGATATCGTGATATTTTTGAAGGATATCATTCTTGCATTGATAGACACCCATGACTTGATTAACGATGAGTTCAGAGTCACCAAAGATGTCGATATGGCGGTGCCAAGATTAATGGCATTTTGAAGACCTAAAACAAGAGCTTCATATTCAGCCATATTATTGGTACACTCAAAGTTAAGTTTGTGTGCGACTGGGATAGGTGCACCCCAAGGAGGAATCATAACGAAACCTGCACCTCCCCCTTGCTGGCATTTGGATCCATCAAAGAAGAGTTTTACTTTAAATGGAGAAAGACCAAAATCAATTTGTTGGATATACTCATCAGGGAATTGAGCAAGGGGGACTTGAGTGTCCGGAAGAGGAGCATCAGCTAATTGATCTGCAATGACCTGACCCTTGATAGATTTTTGCGGGATAAACTCGAGATCAAATTCTGTCATGAGCATGAGCCAACGAGTGATACGATCATTGTGATAAGGCTTTGCATGCATTGTCTTGAGTGGATTGACACTTGTGACAATGTAAGTTTTGTGATTAAGGAGGTAGTGACGAAGCTTAGAAGTTGCGAAGAAGAGAGCACAACACAGCTTTTCAGCTTCAGAATAGCGTGTTTCATACTCATGAAGAGTGCGACTGATGTAATAGATGGCTTGTTCTTTACCACTAGCGTCCCGATGTGAGATCATGGCTCCCAGAGCATGGTCAGTCATAGAAATATAAAGATAGAATGGCTCGCCCTCGCGTGGAGGTGTAAGCACAGGTGGAGAAAGAAGATAAGCTTTGAGATCATCAAAGGCCTTTTGGCAACGCTCATCCCATTCAAAATGAACATTCTTATGGAGGAGATGATGAAAAGGTTGACAACGGTCTGACAGTTGCGAGATAAAATGATGCACTGATTGAAGGCGTCCTTGAAGACCATGGAGTTGCTTTAAGTTAGAAGGGGGAGGCATCTCAAGGATAGCTTTTATTTTTGTGGGGTCCACTTCAATACCCCTAATAGAAATGATAAAGCCTAAGAGTTTACCAGTGAGAACACCAAACACGCACTTAGATGGATTTAGGCGAAGACAAAAGTGAATGAGCCTCTCAAAGAGAGGTGCAAGAATGAAAAGATGATCCTGACGGAATTTGGATTTACCGAGGAGATCATCGACGTAATCTTCCACAGTTTTGTGTAAGAGATCATGGAAGATGTAGGTCATTGCTCGCTGATAGGTTGCTCCTGCGTTCTTAAGACCGAAAGGCATGACACGATAACAAAAAGTCCCCCAAGGAGTTATGAAGGAAGTCTTATGTTGGTCCTCTGGTGTGATGAGAATTTGATTATACCCAGAGAAACCATCCATAAGAGAAAGCATCTCGTGACCTGCCGTTAAATCCACGAGTTGGTCGATATTAGGTAGAGGAAAATCATCTTTTGGACAAGCAAGATTAAGATCCCAGAAGTCGGTACAAATTCAAATCTTCCCAGTAGCTTTGGTTACTGGTACTACATTTGAAACCCATTGTGGATAATCAATGGGTTGGATGAAGTTAGCAGAAAGCAAACGTTGCAACTCTTCTTTAACAAGAAGGGCTACTCGAGGGTGCATTTTACGTAATTTTTGCTTAACCGGTTTGATGTCTGGAAGAGTAACGATATTGTGGACCACGATATCAGGATTGAGTCCTGGCATATCCTCATATGACCAAGCGAAGGCTTGACGATGGTTGGAAAGAAAAGTGGTAAAGTCTCCTAACTCCTGTGGATTAAGAGATTGGCCGACCTTAATGATGCGAGGGTCTTTAGAAGTCCCTATATTAAGGTCGACAGTGGCTTCGTTAAGAAGCGTAGATGTGTCAGAAGGAATGGTTTTAGGAAGATAGGAATCCTCTGCCCCCAGATAGGTGAGGATAGAATCATCATCCGCACAGTGGATAGTGTTGATAGTAGGAGAGTCATCTCCAACTATTTCAGGGAAGACTAATGGTATGGAAGTGGATGTGTTATTAGTTTTATAGGTCAGCGGCCCTAAGGAAATGGTATTGACTAAAAAAAAAGTTAGACGGGATGGAAATGGCATCATCCACATCAAATGATGCTTCTGACCTAGTGGGAGAAGATGGTTCCTCAATGGGAAGAGGCTCATCGAGAATAGTGATGGTGGCTTTTGAAAGAGGTTTAAATCCTAAACCAAATTTTTGATGTGGTTTGAGAGTTGGAATGGAAGCGAGGTCATGCACACCCTGTTCATACTTTCCCAGGCCAAAACCCTTCCACGCGCATCGATATAAATAAGTTTTTGCAAACGTGGGATTCTGTAGACAATCAAACCCTGCTGAATAGGGTTTGGCCCTAGGAGGAGAATCCGGGTGATAGTGAGGTGTATCAAGACCACCGTAAATGAAGTTAGTCTGTTGATTGGGCAGACCAATGGTGATGATGTGACCAAGACCTGGCTGATATTCAGGTTGTTTGTCTGGTCTACCATACTCATTAGGTTTGAGATGGGTGTCAAAAGAGAGAAGAGGAAGCTCTCCTAGTGAGAAACGCTGCAACGTCTCTTCTAGATTTTGTAAATTTGGTAGTTTTGTTATAGGTATGGAAGAGGATGAAGCCTCGTCAGGAGAACAAGCATTCTCCTTTAGAGGGGTAGACCCTGTGGTCATGTCGCATTGTGCAGAAGGAAAAGGATCTCCTGGATGAGTATAGATTTTGCCCTCATACTGATATTTTAAGCATCGATGGAGGGTTGATGGGACGCAATGCATTGCATGAATCCAGGAGCGTCCGAGGATCATATTGTAGTGGAATTTCCCTTCAACAATGTAAAAGAGCTCGTGAAGCAACTTCTTACCTACTCGAATGGGCAGGACCACAGTTCCTAAAGTAACTGCCAGCTGATCGTTAAATGATCGAAGGGCGAAAGGTGGTGGTGACACTACATTCTTTGGTAACTTAAGTTTCTCGAATGTGTGTGAGGAAATGACGTTGAGTGCAGCACCACTGTCAATCATAGTGTGTTTTAATGTAGTGTTGTTGATTTGAACTGTGATAAAGAGGGGAGCCTCCAAATCCTTGAGAAGAAAGGGGAGGAATTTTTGAATCTTCAAAGGAAATGGCGGTTGATGGTTTATTCAATCCAACAATCATCTCAATAGGTTGGGGCTCATCTGAATTCACTGCGATATGGCACAGATTATCAATCAAAGCCTGGCGATGCTGTGGAGATGATTGAATGAGGTCAAAAAGAGACATTTTGACCGGAGCATGGGTAAGTTGTTTCATAACACTCTCCTCTACTGACACGGGAATCTGAGCCCGAGGTGAAGCACGAATAGAGACCCTAGGTCTCGAGGCTGATGTGGAAGGAGGAATGCCTTCAGGGGCTGCAGAAATGACAACCCGTGGCCGAGATGTAGATGATGATAGATTATCATATCGTTGTGTTCTAGTGGCGATATGAATCGTGTCGATTTGAGAAGGTGGAAGACCATCCGGAGTGGAATTAATAGAACTAGAGGCCTGAGTAGATCGTTGAGGCTCAGATGTGGTTGAGATGATAGGAGATACTTGTTCCTCCTCTTCTTCCAGCAGAAGATCACTTTCTTCCAAAAGACTGTTAACGACAAATTGAAGGGCTTTACATCCCTCGGTGTCATGTCCTGGAGTGCGATGGTAAGCACAAATCAAATCAGAGTTGAACCAGGAAGGTTTTACTCCTTTAGGATTATAGGGTTTGATCGGAGGAAGGGATATGGATGAAGATTGGATAAGTTGGCAAAGAATTTCAGTATAGAATCCGGTAGACAAAGATGAGGACAAAGATGACGAAGGTGCCTCTTTTGCCTCAACAGACTACCGAGGTAAAAGAACCTGCATGTCTGGTTTGACAGTCTTTTTAGGGATCGTTTTACTTTTTCAGACATCGGGAGGAGCAACCTTGGGTGCTTGGGATGGAAGTAAGTGAGGCAGGATTGATTTCGGTGGAGGAGGAGCTCCTAAAATAGATTTTGAAGATGATGAAGATGTGACAAGTGTTGTGGTCTTCAGAGATAAAGAAGGCTGCTTGGTCGAAACAGATGATGATTTAGATAATGTTGATTTAGATGAGGGAGGAGCTCCCAAAATAGGTCTGATCAGAGGAATAGAGAGTGCCTTGGCTTTTGGTGATGAAGATGATGGTCCTGATAAAAGAGGTGATGCCTTTCTAGTGGGTAAATTCACTTTACAAGGCACCAGCGAAGAAGGTGTTGTAGAAGAAGAAGATGATGGTTCTGATGGTATTGTAGAAGAAGATGCCTTCCCAGTTGATAAATCCAATCTTTTATGAGGTGCAGAGAGAGATTTTTGAGGGAAAGCACCAAGAGTCTTAATAGTCTGAAATATGGGTTTTCCTTTTTCAGGGATGGTGACAACTTCAACCACATAAGGTGATTGTAACCTTTTTGGGGGAAGGAGATGAGGAGGTACTGATGATGTAACGTTAGACTTTAGTTGTCTCGGTTTAAGTTCAGGAACCGAGAGTGTAGGTGCCGGTGCTATTTCTTTAGATTTTCCCTTAATAGGCAAAATAGTATCGGTGATGGAAGAAGTGGATGATGAAGAAGCAATTCCTTGTCGAGGGAGATACTTCTGGTACAGTAATTGTGGGTGTAACTACTGTAGGAAAGGAAACGGGAAGAGTCAAAATCGAAGACACTTCCATCGAAGTTGGTACAACTATAGGTATGTTTACCAATGGCATAGTCGCAGCAAAAATGGGAGAAACAGAAGTAGATGTATTAGCGGTGGAAACTCGAAGGGATGTAAATGCCTCGAGCATCGAAAGAATATCTGACGATGAGACAGATGAGGATGACACTGTCTCGGGCATGGACGGAAGATCAGATAAAGAGGTAGAGAGAGATGAATCCATCTCTAACAATGTGGGAATATTCAAAGATGGATTGTCTGAAGATGGTGGAATCCCAGCGATTAACGGAGTGGAAGGAGGTTCTGATTCGGTCGATGTGTTCATAGATGGCTTAGTTTTAGAAGAAGATTCTTCAGTAGAAATGAATATGATAGTATGAGTGTTTGGTTTTTGAGACTCTGAAGCATCATTGTTCGGGGAATGATTGGGAAAAGGTTGTTTAAAAACATCAAGCGCCTGATTTGGGGGAGCATTTGGGTTATCCAGAATGAGCTCACCTTTATCAATGAATTTCTGGACAAGATTTTTGAAGGTCTGACATCGTTCAATGTCATGGCCTTTGGTTCTATGATAACGACAGAAGTCATTTTCCCTATACCAGAATGGACGTTCTTGGTTCTCATCAAAATTTCTAATAGGGGGAAGTTTGATCATGTGAACTTCCAACATTTTTTCTAAGATGGAAGCATATGATTCCCCCAACGAAGTGAAAGATCGAGTTGATGAGGGTCCTTTTCGAGAAGATGAGGAGTCTCTCCGTGGTGTTTGATTAGAAGTGTTATCGGCTCATGATGTTTTTAATATGATAGCGTTGGTGGATCCCTGATTCTTGTCTTTGTTAGAAGTGGAAGGGTTTGATTTTGTAAACCGAGAAAAATCTGGTTTAGATTTAGAGCAAAGTTTTAACTTCCCTTGTTCAATGGCACGGGACTCAAGTTTGCGTGCCATCGTAAAGGCTTCTTCAAATGTATGAAAGGTTTGGATCCTTAAAGTGGAAGAAATATGATTAGCACAAGATCGAGTAAACAACTCGATCTGTTGAGATTGAGGAAGGGAGAAAGATAATTGATTTATTATCCCTCTCCAACGAGTGACAAAGTCTGCAATAGACTCATCATCGAATTGACGAATGTTATAAAGATCTGTAATCGAGATCTTATGTGTGATATTTATTGAAAAGTTTTCAACAAACATCTGGGCCAATTGAGAGAAAGAAAACAAGGAATGTTGGGGAATGTTATTATACCAGTCTAAAGCAGGCCCTGCTAGAGACATAGGGAAAGTACGGAGCATAAGCTCCTGATCCTGGACTATAAGGTAGCAAGCGTGTTTGAATGCTCACAGGTGCTGTTGAGGGTCCTCCCGACTATGAAATTTTGAGAATTTAGGAAGTTCCCATTGGGGAGGATAAGGCTTAAAAGCCACTGATGGATGAATGGGTTCATTACATACTTCTTCAAAAGAGTATGAAGGACGAGCCCCTTTGGTGGAGGCTTCTAGGTCTGTGAATTTCTTGAAAAGAACTTGGACCACGTCAGATTGAGGAGGCATACTGGTATGTCCTGTATAAGAAGTGAATGGTGGATTTTGTTAAGGCGTTAACGGGGGATTCATCTGTTGATTAACAAGATGATAAGAGGAATAACCAGGCATTCTGGGTGACACCTAATGAGGTATTTGTTGTGAAGGAGCCTGTGTATAAATAGGCTGTGAGATGACAAGTGGTTGAGAAAAAGGTGGTTGAATGAAAGACGGAGCCTGTGATTGGTGGTCTCCTACACTTGTCGACTGAATCAGAATGGATTGAGGAACATGGGTGTTGATTTGATTGGACATGGTGGGGAACAAGGTCTGAATGAGGCTTTTGACTACCAGATTGGTTATTAAGGGCACTGAACGCTAGAGGATGGGTGAAGGTCACTGTCGCTGGAGCATTGGAAGAAAGACCAACTGGAGGACGAGAAGCAGGAACCAACTAACTCGTAGAAGGGGGTTGATTCATAAAGAGGTACTGACCCTGGGACATAATGGATGGCATAGAAGAATTAACAGCAATCTGTGGGTGCGTAGATGCACCCATTATAGCTAGAGAAGAGGACTTCTCAGAAGTAGGTTGTGGAATAGTCGAGGTAACTGTGGCGCTAGGAATAGGCAAGACTATTTGAGAACTAGTCGACATGGTCGGTGGAAGAGAAAAAGGAGGCACAGGTGCACCACCCTCTTCCATGGTTCGAGGTGAGAAAAAATATGCTAACTGTTCTATAAAAGTCTGGGATGGTTCACGAGGATAATCGTAAACTTGCTGGATTGGTGGTCCCTGATCAGATATTCGAACGGACTTATGTACTAGATAGTCCATAAGGGCTACCGGATTGCGATCAAGGAGCGCCTGAAATTTAGGATCCCCATGAGGAACATACTCTATATCAGAAGCAGATGATATTTCTGAAGGACTGGGGGAAGCTGGACGTGATGGGATTGCTTTAGGCTGATAGAAAGGATTATATGACCAAGATGGGGAACCAACTAATAGCGGTCCCGAGGAAGACCCAAGGGGTGCCGAAACATCCACATTAGTGGTGATCTCGGAGGAAGAAGGGGCCAATTGAGCCATTTTTCTAGATTGTAACCGAGTGATGACCATCATAAACAAACATAAATATAGAAAAAGAAGATTGACCTAACTAATGCACAGGAAATTCAAGCAGCGTAGGTGATTTATCTCTTTTAAATTTTCCTACTTTTAAGAAAGAAAATATTAGGGAAGGCTTTTTAGAACATGAACTACTCAGATAGCCAAACTAAGGATGGTTTGGGGAATGTTTTGGTGAGGAGTCCCGAAGGCACTTCAGTAAAAGACCAGTACGTGGCTTGATATAGGGGCCTACCCCCACACTTCACACACCGCTGCGATAAGGGAGTCGGGTGCTTTGCCAATATATACCAGAACTTCCATGAATTTATAGCGCGGCCTGAGTACCGCGTAGGCTCTTCCTCTTGGATGTCACTTCCAAGTAGGCGAGGCCAGGGGAGGAATTTTTGTTTTGATGCTTTATACCTAGTGATTTTGGCTTTGTGTGCAAGGGTGAAAAATAAAAATCAAATAGTGTCACTACCGATTTTGATCAATTTTTCCAGCCTATTTAGAAAACTAGATGAATAGCATACAGCAGAAATGACAAAGGAAAAGTTTCTTTTTAAGCACTAAGAATGAAGTGTTGGATTTCGATGAAGACAGGTCAAACAAATTCTTTCCCAAATGCGATTAAATTCTTTTTAAGCACCAAAATTGAAATGTTTGAATGTGATAGAAAACAAACAAACAAGTTCTTTTTAAGTTCTTAAAAAGGAGAAAACACCGTAAAAGAGGAATACCTGTAGATTTAGCTCTCCAAGGTGTGTGGACTTCAAAAAGTGCGTTGTTGAGCTCTTCCCCTCGAAAAATCCCATGAACAAGCAATGTGCTCTGCAAGAAAAGGTTAAGCAAACACACCAACAAATCCAGAAAGATATATCCAGATAATAGTAGAATGAAAATTTCTATTTAAGGAACTAGAAAACTTTCAAGAAAATAACAATTTTGCAAAAAAAGAGATGGATCAAAAAAATGCAATTTTGAAATCAAATGAAATATTTATTGATCTTCGAAATAGGAATTGGAATTTAGTTTTGCAAGAAAGAAGAAATTTTAACTTTGCAAATTATAAGTGAAAGAAGCAAGACCAAAATGAAGGAAGGAAATGCTACGGAGAACTGATGAAAAGTAGTGAAGAAACAGAACAAAAGCTCAAAACTGGAAAAGAAATGAACTTACCAATAAGGGACTTTGGTTGGGTCCCACCGGGTGTGCCAGAATGTAGATCAAGAATTTCCGCGCTTGTTACCTGTCCAAGTTAATGTACCAAACTAAACACAAAAACCCTGAAAAACTCAAATGAAATCAATACCTGATAGATAAGACAAGATCCAAATATGTAGATGGAAAAGAAAGCCGATGTAGACAAGACGGGTGCACACAAGTGATCCTGCAAAGTAGATCCAAGAAACCTACGAGACACAGATGCTTGATAGAAAAAGACAACGTTAAAAGATATTTGGGTGGACTGCCCGAAAAGTGGGTCCGGGAAGCGATAAGCTCCCTCGGCGGATGTCAGTCCACGTTTTCAATTAAGGAAAGAAGCATACATGATAAAAGATGTAAGTAAATGTCTAGATTTTTTTGATTAAAAATTGACAGACAGAATGTAAACAGTAGACAGCAATAGAAAATAGAAACTGTGAAAACAATGTTGGATTTGTGTTACCTGAATTATTTACCTGTCTGCAGGCAGAATGGGGAATTGGCGTCGATTGAAAATCAATGATCAACTCCGATAGGCAGATCGGTGTCGATTAGATAAATCGGCGTCGACTAGGGATCGGCGTCGACTAGGGGAAAATTGCAGGAAGATTGAGAAACAGAAAATGGAAGCTAGATCGTCGATCTCCGCTAGATCTGCAAGAGCCGTAGGGATACTGACAAAGCTCCACCTTCGCTGGATGCAGGAACAGAGTCACCAAGAGATCGATGGAGGCTCACGATGTCGATGTGGTAGGAGCAGAGTAACGGTACTCCTCTTAGGGATTGATTTGGATAGAATTCACTTTCGCTTGATAGATAATGCTCAGACTTGATGCTCAAAACTCTCTGTCATTCTTTCTGTCTAAAAACTGAATTCTAGCCCTGTATTTGTAATCGGCACCGACCGAGATGCAATCAGTGCCGCTCTGAAAAATCAGTGTCGACCGAGTACCGGTCGGCGCCGATCAGGGAACAGACTCCCGAAATGGCCAAAAAGGGTGATTTTTGGAAGGATGCAAGTGATCCCTCTGACTCAAATATGGGAAATATCCCACTGCAAGGTTTGGGGGGAGGAGAAATAGGGGGGATAGATGGATAAAATTGATATGGGAGGTTAGGAATTGATATGGGGTAGATAAGCGGTTAAGATATATGTAAAAAGTGTAATTAAATAGTTAATATTTAATTATCTATGGGTAAAACATAATGGGGTGAAATAAACTTAGGATAGATGTTTAAATCAAATATTAAATAATACCCTAAGTGAGAAGTGGTGATATAAACGTGCCCCAGGTTACCCGAGAAGGAAAACGCATACGGGGGACACTAAATTGGGTAACCAATATGTGAGTGGAATGTATTCCACCCATTTGGTGAAATACTCAGTGGTGGTGATGATAGAATGGTGGGCACTAAGAAGATTGTGGATTGATAGTGCCAATGAGGTTGAGCCCCCATTGTGAGAAGGGCTAAAGGTCCTGGTGTGAACTGTAGAGTATGGCTAGGAATGTGGACGAGATTCGAATGCTACTGGCATTTAACACACTTTTTAACATAATCACATGAATCTTGGTTAAGGGTAGGCTAGTAATAGCCCAGACGAAGGACACATTTAGCAACAACCAAACCGCTAATTGTCCACCACAAATGTCGTCATGGACTTCTCGAATAACACAAGTAGATTTAGAAGACTTAAGGAAACATATGAGAATGTCGTCAACTGACATTTATAAAGGATGTCACCAAGGATAACATAGCGGTTTGCATGTTGAAGGAAGGGCCTCCTACTATTATTAGATAGTTTAGAGGGGGACTTTAGATTGGGAAAGGTAGTTGAATATCTAAGAGTACCAAAGATAATATTGATTGGTATCAATTTGATTGACATGGGGAAGCTCGTGGACATGAGATGGTTGATCAAGACGTTGAACAACAATGGAGAACTTAGGATCTTCTATTCTCTATGGGATAAGGGATGCGAGGGGAAGGCATCATATCAGTGAAATGATTGGATGATCACGAGATGTCTTGGATGGTATAGGAGTCAAATGATTCAAGGAGAAAGATGAAGGTTGTAGAAATCTAAAATGTCAACATGGTTAATTACAATTAAGCCGTCCCAAAAATATCCCAACATTTCATCTTTAATCGTTTTAATTTATCCAATATCCCAATTTTTGTCATTAAGCTCATTAATGCATTATTATATCATATTATCCTATTTTAATTATTCATTAACATTTCGTAGGAATTTAATATTCCTACATCTCACCTACCACCTACCCTACACATCCCTATACCTATCCTTTCCATGTAACCTCCCCCTTAATCATCATTTATTAACCTAATCTAACTCTAATCCTAATCACATTCTCACCTCTAAATCTTGAGGCTTCTAAATATAGAAGCCTCTCTAACCTTTTCCTTCTATCGAATTTTTAATTCAATGGAATTTTCTTCCCTCCATGAATTTTAAATTCAAATTTCTAGAATCCTCCATTCTAGAATCCTCTAATCCTGACATGCATTCTCCACCATAGATTCAAATCCAACATGGCTTCATCTTAGGCCATTGAATCCTCCACACATTAACTATAAATTGAGCTCTCCTCCTCTATGAGAGCTATCTTGGAATAGCTTGGAATAACTTGGAGAATCTTGGAAATCCATAACACCATCCATCATATTTATCACTCAACAATCCGTCATTAATCTTCACTCCATCTACAATAAATCTATCATCATATTTATCAAGAAATCATCAAGTAAATCAAGGGGAGGTGTTTCCCAAGTGTCTCAAAAATATTGAAGTAATCCAACTTCCATCTAAGAGAAAATCCAACACATCAAAGTAGGAGTTTGCAATCTTATAGGTAAGTGCAAGTATAATATCTCTCCTCTTTGTTAATCCATTTCTCTATTTGAGGTTTTGTTTGAGAAGATTAGAGTAAGAGATCAAATTGTTTGATTTTCTTGTATTTGCACACTAATATTTTTTGCATTACATTTTTGGCACCCACTGTGTTCCGGTGGGGTATATAAATTCAAGGATAGTTGTCGTTATTGGCTAAGTTTTTGCTTGATTTAAGAGCGGCGTGAAGTGAGTGGCTTCCACGTCCCAATACCCAGGCCTTAGACAACTTCCTTGCAATGAAAAATTGGGCCTCATGTATCGTAAGGTATATCGGGCATGCCCATTGTGAGATCATATATCCTAGTCTAGGTAACCCTCTTGGTCGCAAATCAAGCTATAGTGTAAGCAAGTCACACTCCCTAAGATCACTCAATAGCGGACCACACATCGAAACATAGGTGGAGAGATAATTGTGGCACCATCGTCGGTGTGCAGTATTGAAAGTGGGCTATAGCTTGATTGCAATCCCACTTGACTAGTTAGGGTGTGTGTTGCATGTTTGTTGTCTGTTTTTGGAACACCCTTAGCCATCCCATCACATTAAAATTTTAATTAATAAAACATTATCATAATCATCCATCCTTAATAACATGATCCCAATCCTAATCCTATCGCCATCTTTAATCCAAAACTAATCCCCCCACACATATTTTGACTTTGATCCTCAATACCCATCCTCTCCAAACCAACATCGAAACCCCCTATCTCTTTTCTTAATCCATCAACCAATTTATCCCATCATCCCCCACCCATCAAAGTCAACCATCTCGCTTTGACCATGAAGTCCCACAAACCATCCAACACATTAACAAACAAATCTCAAACTTAACATCCTACCTCACCTAATCCCATCCTCGACATCCAAATCAACCATCCCATGTTTATCATAACCTCCTAAATTACCATCCAACTACTTAACTAACAAATATCTGATCTTCAATTTGCAATCAACCAATCACCCCTAAACTGTCGTCCCCCAACCAATCACATCCACAATGTTCCATTCCTATGATCCCTACTTATCGCCCCATTGAATTCCTCTTTGAGGAAAACCAAATCATCCTGATCAAAACCTCTAATTAATTAACATAAACCCCTGTCTCCACAATTCAATTACATTAAGTTTGACCATCTCACTAACTTTGACCTAGAACAAGAGAACCTCCTTTATGTCCTTGCTAATCTAGCCACCAATCCCAAACCCACACAACCATCAAAAACCCCAACCTCAAAATTCCACATCCTTCATCATGACCCCCATCTTCCTTCCATCAAAATTCATGCACCACCATCCAAAATCTCAACTCCTAAATCTAATCATCGAGTTCTATTCACATATCCACAATAATCACAAAAAATTAAACTTGAATTAATATCCCCCACATCTCATCTTATTCCTCCATCCTCATCATCTTCATCATCCCAATCCAATCCTACAGACTTATCCTAGATAGTCCCACATCCCCTAATCCAACATCAAATTCAGCCTCTAAGCTTATCTCATCCCCTCCATCACCTAAGCCCAACACCATCTCATCCATCATGAATTCTAAGTCAACCTCGTCCCTTTCTACCCCCAATCCTAAAATCTCTAATGTAACTCCTACACCACCCTCATCCACTTCATCCACATCTAATCCTATCTTATTCACTTCATCACCTAAGCCTAACACTATCATATCCTCTAATCCCATTTTGTCTCCACCATCCCCCACTTCTAAAAAATCTAACGTGAATCCTAAGTCACTAGTGCCCAAACCTCAAAAATCCAATCCCAATCCTCTCCCCACCCCATATCCTATCCAATCTAATGAGGCTCTTCTACCACCTTCATCTATCTCATCCCCTAAATTAAACAAATCTAATGTGATTCCTACATCACACCCATATCCCAAATATCCTTCATCCCTAACATCACCCAAACCTAATGTGACCCCCAAATATACCCCATCCATTTCATCCAAATCTACCCCATTCCCTTCATCTAAATCTACTAATCCCAAACAAGCTAATCCTAAACAAAAACCATCTACCACAAAACCACATACTCTAACTAATCCAAAATCAACCAAATCTACTTTTGCCTCCAAGCTTAAACCATCCACTTTGGCCCCTAGGCCTAATAAGTCCATTTAATCTTTTAAGCCACAACAATATCATTTAACCCATAAATCCAAATTAAAAAAAACATCTCATAATCCACACAATCCCGCACCTCTACTTCCTACTCCCCCAAAACCATTTAACCCAAACCACTTCACTCATTTAGGAGAATCATTGAACACCATCTTCCATTGTCTAAAAACCTTTCAAATGATCATCCATCCCCCAATCAAATCAAACAATCAAAACCTTCCAAAACAATCTTGGTAGAGGTAACACTATTACTGTGACTTCCATCACACCCATGGACATTCAATAAATCATTGCATGTAATTTAGGTCTTATGTCCAAAATCTCATTAACCAAGGAAGTCTTATCATTGTACTTTTTCCCACCACCTTTCCATCCTGATCCTCTCCCTAACCAGTGTCCACCATCCAAATCCCACTCGAAATCCAAAAATCGTCAACCATCCAAATCTCATCGAACATCCGAACTGACCAAAAACAAAAATAAATCTCACCCCCCATACTTTTTAACATCCGGCCTCTTAGTGGAAGACAACATTACAACTACCTAGTGTTATGATGACCACATGGCATCATCTTCCCCATCTAATTCATATCCTATAGCCAAAAATATGTTCGCTAATATGAAACATCAAGGCAAAGGCTTAGGCTTCCATGAACAAGGCATTCACAAACCCATCTCCCTTCATCAAAATCCAGGTCATTTAGGCTTAGGGTATAACCCTAACATTAACAACGTACCTCCCACTAATCCATAACAACCCATTTCTACCATTCCTCTTGTAAATCCTACTATCCCAACCAATCAACCCAATCATAAATCATTTAATACCCCTACAAATACCAAACACCTAAAAATGGATTGAGCACCTAATTCGTCACCTATGCACATATGTTCTTTCCTTCCGACCCATCCTCCTTGCATCCAATATCCAAAAGCCTTTGCATCTAATCCATTATTATCATCACATCCATTCATATCCTCTTCCAATCCATTCAATTGAACACTTGATCAACTTTCTCACACATGTTGTAAGCCAATAGTACCTACTGCAGTTATGTGACCTTATTCTTTCATTACCTCCAACATCCAAGCATCATTGTCCTCCTAGAGATCCCCACACGTTAACACACTTAATCAACTTGCGGTGAATACCCTTGGGTGCATCTTTTGAAACTCTACCTAATGTCATCACCACACTCATTTCCATCCCCCCATCAATCCACTCGTGATTCTTAACCCCTTGAGGGTTCTCAAGAGAGTGGAACCTCTTTATGAAAAATAATACAAACATAAAAAACCAAAAAAATCATATCAAAATTTAAAAAATCAAATGAAATCCACCTCTATACTCTCTCTAGGGGTCTTTCCAACAACTCTACCAAGGCTACATATTTCTGGTTGGTGGTAGAGCAATGTTGTGACAAGAATTAGATGCATCTCCATCGGGGCTATTAACACCTGGCTGGCAAGGGAGCAATGCACGACTTAGCCTTTCACTCACCTTCAATTAACCTACTTAAATTAATCACTCCCTATACATTGGATAGTTTATCTTCACATACTACCCATCAAGTCTTCACTTCAAGTGGTAATTAACCATCACAATCACACACACTTTTATCTTGCAGAGACATAGGGCTTGTATGTTGCCAGGCATTGTTTATACCTTGGTCACCCTTTTTTTAGTCTGACTCTTTCCTTACGACATGTATCGTTTAGCTCATATTGTATTCAACACTTATGTCATTTTCCTTCCATCCATCACATCCATATCCTTTTTTCCCTTAGGGCCGAACATCTATGGGCAGACGATGAACCTTTCCTTTTCAACCAATTCTCCTCATGTCCCTTTTTCACATGTCATCATCATAACTAGGGGAATCCTTAGTACCATCTACTGGGGGAATCATCACTTTTCGATACCTCTCACTTCCCATCCTACCCTACACCTCGGGGCAAATCAAAACCATCCATCCATCCACACACGCCACCCTACTTTATACTTAGAGGCACACCACATCTATATTTTAACCTATCCAATCTATACTTGGGGGCATATCCTATCATCTTCCCTATCCCCCATATTATCTTTTACCACATCCCTCATCCTATCTTTCTCCCATCCCACATCCCATCTAACCCTAACATATCAACCAATCCCTATCCTATCCACCCTATCTAATTTCCATCAATCATTCCCTTTCATCCTACCCACACACATTTTGGGACTTATAGGAGAAATTAACATCCCACATCCCTTTCCATCCTCACCCCATGACCTATCCCATCATGAATCCTTTCCTATTACCTATCCTCAACCATCACCCATGTCACAAATCCAAAATTCTAAACATCTAACAACAAATCACCTAAAATCTAAAATCCAAATATCAAAACATCCCGAATCCTAAATCTAAACAATCTAAACATCCAACATCCAACATCCAAAAATAAATAAAAATCACCTAAAATCAAAACCTCTAAAAATAAAAACATTCAAAAATCAAAACATCCACAATCCAAAATATAAAAATCAAAACATTCACAAAATCTATAAAAATACAAAAATGCATTGTGTGTGTTTTTGTTTGTGTGTGTTTGATTGCTTGTTTGCATTTACATTTTGACCAATGATATGAGGCCCATTTTGTTTCTTTTATTTTTATTTGTCCAATGATATGAGGACCATTTTTTTTTAATTAATATGTCTAATGACATGAGGACACATGCATTTGGCAATTCAGTCACCGTGGTCTTTATACCATGGCACATATTACTCTATGCCACATTAATCACATTGCTAACGATGATAACAATGGGAAATTTATGGTAGCAGACCCATTTCTATCATTATATTTTAACCTTATCATCATCCACACCCAATCCTCATCATCATCTAACTAATTATCTCACCGCCTCATCCTCTTATCCAATCAATCCTTATCAATCAATCAATACCCCCAACCAAAGTTTATCATCTCACATCCAACATCTAAAATACTCACCCTTGTATGGGGCATATTTGATCCATAACCATTCCTCATTCTTGCATACAAACATCATCAATATTCTAATCCTTTAAATCAAATCAATCATCCTCAAATCTAAATCCCAAATCTTCCCTCCTAACCCCTTGATTGGGACATCTTCAAATCCAACATCCTCTAATCCTAAATCCTAAATTTTCACCCTTGTCATACATCGATGAATGGGGCTCATACATTATTGACTAGGGAATTTTAAAATCTAAACCCAAAATCCAAAATCTTCACCCTTTTCATACATCGATGAATGGGGCTCCAATATCTTCTATTCCTCTAATTCTCTTTACCCTTTATCATTATTTATCCTCCTAGTCTTCTATTCCTCTAATCCTCTCTCCAATTCTTTTATTCTTCTTTCCTAATCCACTAACTCCTAATCCTCTAATCCTCTAATCCCCATCCTCTGAATCCTTAGATTTTCTAATCCTCTAATCCTAATCCTCTTAATCAATCAAGAGCAAATCTGAATCTATCTTGGAATATCTTGGAGAATCTTGCAATCCAAGAACTATCAAAAATCAATCAAGAGCAAATCCAACACATCAAAGAAGGAGTTGTGCCATCTTGTAAGTAAGTGTAGGTATTATATTCTCCTTCCATTCCATCTTTCTCTATCTGAACTAGCAATTATAAGTGTTAGTTTAGGAATTAATTTAGTTAATTTATTAGTTTTGCACTTGCATACTAACACCTCTTTTTCATCTACAACGATATCTCTATATTTTTTAATGATGTTGTTTTTACATTGATAGGTGCCTGTGACTTGATTGACAATGAGCTAAAAATCCCTATAGATATCAATTTTTTTATGTCAATTATGGAAGTGGTTTAAAGGCCTAAGATAAGGGCTTCATACTCAGCCATATTGTTAGTGAATTAGAAATCAAGTTTGTAAGTGAGGGGAATAGGGGTTCCCCAAGGAGGAATGATGATGACGTCTGTGCCTCCCCCTTTTTGACACTTAGATATATCAAATAAGAGGTTAATTTTGAGAGGAGAATACTCATGTTTAAAGTAAAAGATGGATTCATTGGGAAATTATTCATGAGGGATTCAATTATCCGGAAAAGGGGCATCAACAAGTTGATTGGAAATAGCCTGACCCATGATGGTTTTTGGGAGATAAACTCTAGGTCAAACTTTTTCATGAGCATGAACCATCAAATGATAAATTCATCATGATAAGGCTTGAAATTTATGGTTTTAAGAACATGTAAAATGGTAACGATGAATGTTTTATGGTTAATAAGGTAATGAATATTTTTATACGTGGTGAAGAAGAGGGTACAACATAACTTTTCAGCTTTGGTGTAGTGAGTGTCATAGTCATGAAGGGCACGCCTAATATAATAGGTAAAATGTTCCCTACCTTTCTCATCAGAGAGTGCTAACATGGCACCTAGAGCATGGTCGGAGATAGATATATAGAGTTTGAAAGGATCCCCCTCACGTGGAGGTATGAGCACTGGTGGAGATAGAAGATATTGTTGAAGATCATCAAAGGCCTTCTGAAAATTGGCATTCCAATTGAATTGGGTGTCTTTACAAAGATGGTGATGAAAGGGTTGAAAACGATCTAAGAGCTACAAAATGAAGTGATGGACTGACTGAAGTCAGCCTTAGAAACTGTGAATTTACTTGAGGTCAGAACAGGGAGGCATCTTGAGGATGGTATAAATTTTTGAGGGGTCAACTTCAATACCCCTGATAGAGACAAAGAATCCAAGGAGTTTACTAATTAGTATTCCAAATACACACTTGGATGGATTAAGATGAAGGAGGGAGCACATAAGGTGCTCGAAGAGAATTTCAAGGACAAAAAGATGATCATGTTGACACTTAGATTTACTCAAGAGGTCATTGACATAATCCTCTACAATTTTATGGATAAGGTCATGGAAGATATAGGTCATAGCCCGTTGGTAAGTTTACCTAGTGTTTTTCAAACCAAAAGGCATGACGCGATAGTACAATGTCCCCCAAGGGGTGATGAAAGAAGTCTTATGTTGGTATTTTAGGGTGATAAGGATATGATTGTAACCAGGAAAGCCATACATAAGAGAGAGCATCTCATGTCTAGTCGTGAGGTCGACGAGATGGTTGATGTTGGGAAGGGGAAATCCATCCTTAGGGTAGGCGAGACTTAAATCTCAAAAATTGGTGTAGATGTAGAGCTCTCCAAAAGATTTGGAAATATGCACGATATAAAAAACCCATTGTGAATAGTCGATGGGTTAGATGAAGTTAGCAGAAAGAAGATGTTGTAGCTTTTTTTTAACAAGGAGGGAAATGTGGGGATACGTGCAACACAAATTCTATTTGATAGGTTTGGCGTCGGGGATAATGACAATGTTATAGACAAATATGGAAGGATCGAGACCTGACATGTTGGAGTACGACCATGTGAAGGCTTGGCTATGCTTAGAAAATAAGGGGGTAAAGGCTTCAATCTCTTGAGGATCAATAGATTGGCCAGCTTTGAGGATGTGGGGCTCTTCGGGAGTCCTTATGTTGATGTTGACGGTGGATTCATTAAGAAGGGTAGAATCATCAGGAGGAAGGGGCTCATAGATATGAGAATCTTCGGCCCCCATGCAAGAAAGAATGGAGTCATCATCACTGCATTGGAGGATATTAATGGTAGGGAAATCCTCCCCTATCATCTCAAGGTACTTAAGAGGAAAGGATCGAGTCTCATTTTCAACCTGATAGGTGACCAGTCCAAGGGAAATGGTGGAGACTAATTTTTTTTTAAGGGGATAGACATAGTGTCATCTGTTTCCATGGGATAGTTGGATGATGAGGAATAAGGTGGTGGCTCGATGTTGATGTGAGAGGAAAAATAAGTGCATGGAGAAGAAGTGGAGGGATCTTTGTATCCTAAACCAAAGTTCTCACATGGTTCACAGGATTGGTTAAGGACAAGATTATGGATACCTTGTTCATAATGTCTAAGACCATATCCCTTCCACACACAATGATAAAGGTAAGTATTGGAAAAATATTAGTCAGAGAGGAAATTGAAACCATTGGTAAATGGTTTTGTGTGAGGGTGGTCATTATCATGAGAAGAAGAGAGATCAAAGTTGTCATAGACAAGTTTGGTTTTGAGGAAAGGGGGACCGAAAGAAATAACATCCCCAAAATTGGATTGATACATGGGGACCTTGTCAGGGAAACCAAGGTGATTGAGATAGGGAATGGAATTAAGAGCAAGGAGTTGA
This sequence comes from Taxus chinensis, assembly GCA_019776745.2. Taxonomy (NCBI): domain Eukaryota; kingdom Viridiplantae; phylum Streptophyta; class Pinopsida; order Cupressales; family Taxaceae; genus Taxus; species Taxus chinensis. The sequence continues at coordinate 697,369,115 of CM034150.1, forward strand.
TACTCCCCCAGGGAAAAGTGTTGCATCTCATCATCGAAAGAACTATCATGGGGTAACTTAGATGTAGGCACAAAAGAACTGGTGGATGCTTCGGAAGTAGAGTTTTGCTTAGGGACAAACATGTCATTTGGTCAATAAGTCACGTGACATGCTTTAAAGGGAGGGAGGTCAACAAGGAGAGAATGGATCTTCCCTTCATGTTCATATTTAATTCAACGTTGGAGGGTATATGGGACGCAACACATGGCACGAATCCAAGGATTTCCAAACAAGATATTATACTGAAACTCCCCTTCTATAATTTAGAAGATCTCATGAAGGAGTTATGCCCAAAATGGAATGGGAAGGATAATTATACTCAAAACGGGTGCAACAACATAATTAAAAGCATAAAGGAAGATAGGTGACTTAGTGAGAATGGTTTTGGGAAGTTTAAGTTGATTGAAGGTATGGGAAGAAATGATGTTGATACTAGTACCATTGTCAATCAAAGATTGACGGATGAAGGTGTCATTGATATGAACAATGATGAAGAGAGGAAGATCATGGTATTTAGGGAGAATTTTAGGGATCTCAAAATCCTCAAAAGATATGGTGGCGGAAGTTGCGAGAGCTTTGACATGTGCAACAAGGGGATGAGGCTCATCGGATGATATGAGGATGCATTGTAAAGCTTCAATAATATCCTATTTGTGGTTGGGGGAGATTTGGATAAGCTCATATAGGGACATCTTAACATGAGCTTGATGTAAGTGCTTTACGATGGTCTATTCGATAGAGGTAGGATTAGGGGCGGCTAGGCTATATACCTTAGCCTTAGAGGAAGAAGCGGGTAGAGGTAGTGGGTGCAGAGAAGGCTCACTGGGGGAGAAGCAAAAAAAACCTTAGATTTGGATGAAGTAGAAGGTTGGGATTTGTAATGGTGAGATTGTGTGGAAGTATATATGATGTCTATGTAAACAGGAGGGCTATCTTCAGACAAAATGGAAGTCGGAGGCAAAATAGTGACAAAGGCAGATTTTGAAGCTTAGGATTAGTCAAAGGATTGGATTTGGATGAATATGGGCCAGGGCATGGAAGGGTTCCCTCTTCTTCTTCAACGAGAAGATCATCTTCTTCCATAATACTATCCACAAGGGCGTGAAGGGCTTTGCAATGTTAGGTAGTATGGCAAGGGATGCGATGGTAGGCATAGATAACGTTGGGATCAAACCATGTGGACTTTTTCCCACATGGGTCATAGGGCTTAATAAGTGGAAGGGTGACCGCGGATGCATGGAAGATGTTGAAAGACCTCGGTATAAGATTTGATAGCCGTTTTGGAGGATGAAGTCTTGGGGACTTGGGATGGGATTAATTTGGATGAAGGTAGAAGATGGGTCTTATTTTTATGAGGCTTGATACGAGCCTTGGATATATATTTTGATGTGGGAGGAAGGATAGATGTCGATTGAGATTGGGATGAAGGGGCGGATGATGGTTTGGGTGATGATTTAAAAGAAGAAGGAATGGGTGATTTGGATCAAGGAGGGGTAGATGATTTAGATATAGTTTTAGAAGGATGGGCAGTGGATTTGTATTTTGATTGAGTAATGAGAGGTGCTTTGGATGAAGGGCCCAACCCTAAACGCAGAGGAACCCCTAAGATGGATGTTTGGATACTAGGTGGTTGAGATTGAGGAATTTTAGGAAGGGGAAACTTTAGTTTCTTATGAGGATGGGTAAGTTATTTCTAGATAGGTACACCAAGGTTTCTAAATCTACGTTGTGGAGGTTTACTCTTAGCAGGGATGATAATGATCTTGACATGGGGAATGTTTTGAGATGCAGATGATGTGGAGTTTAGGCTTTGAGGTAAAATGGGTTCATGAGCAGATGATGGGAATGTTAATTTAATAGGAGAGGATTTAGACGTGGAGGAGGGAGATGAAATAGGGACATTAATTGGATGAGTGTCTATAGAAGGTGTGGAGATAGAAGATGGCATAAAATTAGATGTAGATATAGGCGCAGATGCCGATGGGATTGTCGAGATAGGGGTGGATGTGGCAGGTATGATAGGGGGCGTAGAAGAAGATGTGGGTTAGGAATATGGCATGGAAGTGGGTATAGGAAAGAGAGAAGGAGGTATGATAGATGTGAGAGAAGTGGGCTCAAGTATGATAGAAGTAGGGATAATATATGTAGGTATGGTGGGTGTAGGAGCAGATGTGGATGTGATGGATGGTGATGATGATGTTGGGTCCTGACTTATGGTACTAATGGTATGGGTGTCAGGTGTTTGAGATGTGGAAGGGGAAGCTTGGCTAGTAGGTGCATGGTTGGGAAAAGGTTGTTTAAAGATGTTAAGTGGTTGGTTGGGATGGCATTAGGATTATATACTTGGAGGTCCCCTTGGTTGATGAGTCATTGAACAAGATCCTTAAAGGTACAATTTTTTTCAATATCGTGCCCATGGACTCGGTGACACTTGCAATAGGATTCCTCTCAATACCAAGTGGGCTTGGGTCGAGATTCATCTAAGGGTTGGATTGGAGGGAGTTGAATGAGATTGGTTTCCATAAGCTTATCAAAGATGGAACTATAAGACTCTCCAAGGTGAGTATAGTTTGAGGTAGGGCGAGGATCTCATTGTGAAGGCTTGGTATGGGATGTAAAAGTAGAAAAAGACTTGACGACAAGAACACTTGCCGCACTCTTGGATTTATCGCGATGAGAAGAGGAGGATTTTGTGAACTCCATATTAGGTTTGTTAAATCTAAGTTTAATGTCACCTTGCTCAAGGGCACATAGTTCTAATTCACGAGCCATGATAAAAGATTCTTCAAAGTTTTGAAAAGATTGAATTTAAATGGTGGAATAAATATGTTTAGCAAAAGATTGAGAAAAGAGCTTAATGAGCTCAGTACGAGGAAGAGAAAAGGATAGTTTTTTTATGATACCACGCCATCTTGCAATGAATTTTGTAATGGATTCATCTTCAAATTTTTTTAATATCATATATATCAATTATAGTGATTTTGTGAGCAAAGTTGATGGAGAAATGTTCTAGAAAAAGTTGGGAAAGTTGTGTGAAGGAGAGGTGGGAGTGCTGGGGGATGCTATTATAGCATTCCAACGCAAGGCTAGATAATGGCATGGGGAAGGTCCTAAGCATGAGGTCCTGATCATGGGCTATAAGGTAGCATGCATGTCTGAAAGCTTAGAGATGTTTATGGGGATCCTCTTTGATGTTAAATTTAGATAACTTTGGGAGTTCTTGATGAGGAGGATAAGGTTTGATGGGAATAAAGGGATGGATGGGCTCATAACAAATGTGTTTGTACGTGAATGAGATTTTGGGACCCAAAATAGTGGCCTCAAAGTTAGATAATCTACTTAATAATTTTTTCATGGGCTCATTAGAGGTAGGTGGAAGAGAGGTCAAAGGATTAGTTTGCTAGATGTAAGAAGTGGACGGGTTAGCTGAGGATGAGGCTGATAATGATAAGGATGAGTAGGAGTTTAAGGGGGTGGTTGATAAGGATGAGGATGAGTGATCAGTTGTGATTGGATGGGTTGGGAGATGGTCTGTTAAAAAGGAACATAATTAGGGGGACAAGATTAAGAGATTTGATGATGCATGACAAGGGGGTTGGATTGAGGATGAGTATGATAAGAAGGTTGAGATGTGTGGATGGGTTGTTGATGAAACATATGCTGAAAAGTGGTATGAAGAGGGCGTTGGTGTGTCTGAGTATATTTTGAAGGGAATGGTTGTGAAGAAACAACATTGGCACGTATCTTAGATGTAGGCACGGGGAATAAGTTCTGAAGAGGTTGCTCGAATGTAGGAGGAAGGAAAGTGGATTCAGGAAGAGGCTGAGTAAGGGCATCAATGACCACAATAGATGAGGACATGATGGTCATAGAGGATAAAGGGATGGTATTGATACAAGGTAAACTAGATGGGATGAGGACTACCAATTGAGTATATTGGTGAGAGAAAGAGTCAAAGGAGGCATACTACGTTGGTCCATGACCAACTCATTCATTTCTCAGGGGAAAAAGATGGCAAGTTGGGAGGTGATAACTTGAGTGGAATTAGTATGGGAATGATATGCATAGATTTGTTGAAGATGAGGTCTGTTAATGGGAAGGTGAGTAGATTTATGGATGCCGTAGTCATGGAGGGTGACAAGATTAGCGTCCAGAAGTTCTTGGAACTCCACACATCTGTGGGGGATAACAAGGGGATCAAAGGCTTCGATGAAAGTGGTTGATGGGGGAGTAGCTAGTCTGGAAGGAATCAAGTGATGATAGAGGAAGGGGTCAGTCTCAACATGGGAATGGTCATGAACCATGGGTGGATCAATAAAAGGGACAGTAGAAGTGATGGGATGAGTAACCACAGAGGAAGCGACAATAGCCATGACTGATGTATGTATAGGAAGAGTGGTAGAAATAAGAATTTTGGATGAAGAGGCTTGTTCCATTTTTCCATTTTGTGACCAGGTGAGAACGGGCATGAAACAAGAAACCAAAATCCTATGTTGATTAATTACTCCTATCCCAAATTCACCCCTCGAGATAATTTGGATAACTTGCATAAATCCCTTAAGTTGGAGCAAGTAGAAACGATATAAGGACAAAAATTGGATTTTTGGGGTCCCTTTGGCTTTTGTCTATTTTCCTTATCCAAGGAGATCTAAGGAATTAGTAAAAAATTGCAAAAAAAAATCTAAAAAATGAGGTCACAGGCCTATTTTAATGCAAATCGGGTATGAGAGCTGCGGATGGAACCAAGGCGGATCGTACTAGGGTTCATCGTACCAAATTTGGGCCTAAAATGCTAAGGAGTCAGTTCAAGTTGGTTAAGTTAGAAGTTTCTATCCCAGACAGTCCGCGGGACGTCAAGATGTCCGGGACCAGCAAAGCTGAAATCACTGCAGGAAGAAGGAATCAGTTAAGTCATATGTTTTTGTCCCGCGCGGTCCATTTGGACAATCGGGGCGTTGGGACATGTGGGCTCCAAAATGCCGAAATGGCCAATTGCAAAGGGATGCGGGTGGAGCAGAGGTCAACAACCCTAACAACCTGGTCAATGGCAGGATGCATGGGACATCAAAACCTGATTTTGCAGCAGAATAAGGCTTACGGGTGGATCAAAGGTTTTGGTCTGGTACAGTCAGGACACAAGGACCCGAAATAGTTGAAATGTCCGCATGTAAAGGAAAACTGTGTAAATCAGATCCCGAACTTCAAACGGTCATAAATTTTGATGAGTGTAGCTATGTGAAAATAAAGGAAACATCTTCAGCTCCAATCAATTAAATGCTCATTCCCGTTAAATAATAGAAATGCCTGGCAGACCCAAAACAACTGCCTACACTCAGAAGGCCATAATGTTTGCATTTCTCAACAAAAACACACAAAATTGGTACTGTTGGAATCATGTTTCCAAGCCCAACGTACTAAAATCAAGAAATTTAGAATTTGATGAGAAATTGATGGTGATTTTTCAAAAAACGTGGCTGGTTTCAGAATAATGATTTTAGTGGTGGTTGAGAGTGCATTCAATGAAGCATGGATTGACATTTTTCACTGCTGCAAGTTATGGGATAGTATGGGGGGCCTTTTTCAAGAAAAAAACATCATTTCACTCCATTTATGACATCTTGAAAATGGTGGGAAGTCAGATTCCAGGATTTCCATTGTCCCTCTCTCTCTCTCCCCTCTCAGAAATCTATAAATTAGGGTGTTGGGCTCATTGTAAAGGGAGATAGTTTTAAGTAGAAAAAATCTGTCAAATTTATTTTGTGAAGATAATGTGTTGCATGCCCTTGTAGTGGAATCCTTGCATGGTGATCCATGCCCTTATCTTGTAATAGGTTGAATTATGCATATCTATGAAGCAATATATGCAAGTTTGTGGATGTATCTTCCCCTATTGTGTTTGTTTGCATTCTTATTTCCCTTTCAAACTCATTGTAAATATATTGTTTCTATTTATACTTTTGCAGGGATTCAATATCATTTTGCATGTATGGAATATTGTTGGGAAAATCATTTTCTAGACTGTGGAGAACTATTGTCACCCCTTCTAGTATGCAATTTGCACTTATTTTCACACATTGGAAAGCTATCCTCATTCCCTCCTTTTCTGGTGTATCATTGCTTTAGTGTAGGCTTTCTTTTCATGCACTCTCTCTCCCTAGTCCCTTGGAAAGTTAGATTAGGATTAGAAAGTTTTTACCGACATTAGAGTAGATTGTGCCAGGATGTTTAGGAGTAAGAACTAGATTTCTCTGGAGGTCTGAAAGTCCCACAACATGGAGATAGTACCCATGTTATCCAATGACACTATGAGCTTAAGCACACACACTTGTGCAAACCATAGGGTGATGTGATTCGGAGATAACAATTACTATAGCAAGCAAAACACATAACACACTATGATTTTATCTTGATTATTAGAAGAAGTGTGAAAATAAAATAAGAAGGCTCAGAGGGAACCTAGGAAATGGCTGATCTAAGGTTAGTTTCAAGATGTTTAGGGATGGATTCCTCGGTATACTCGAAGGTACGTGAGGCCCGATTCTATGATAAAATTTATAACGCAGCTAGAACAACATGGTGGCTTTCCTATTGGGTGATGAAATCCCAATAGTTCCACCTAGGAGGAGTGTTTTAGATGTGTAAATTAATGCATTGGTTTGGATGTGTGTGAAAAAGAGTGAATTTAAAGGATTACCCCCCTATTTATACTATGTGAGCAAGCAAACAATGAGGGTGTTCTTTTTAAGATCCGAAAACAAAGTGTGGAGATTCAATGAGAATAAGAAGACAAAATATGCAATGTGATAAACAAAAAGTATGGGGAATAAAAACAAAGAATACTTAGTATACAATTTTCCTTTTTATTCAATCTTTAAAAAAATAAAGCGAGCAAAAAGCGAATCCAAGAAACCCACAATCCAACACAAGTAAGAAATAGTAAAACTCCTACCTATAAGGTTAGTAGAAAAAGGATATGGAAGAAAATATAAAATCAGAAATGAAATGAAAGAGACCTTACTGAAGAAGGGTTGGTCCCACCAGACATGCTAGAGTTTTTTTCAAGATTTTCGCACTTCCTATTTCAGATTAGTGAAAACCAAATGAGAAATCAAGAAAAATTCAAAATATGGGAGGGTTAAGGGACCTCTTGATTTGAATGATGATGAAGGTGGTACGAGCACACAAGAATGGATCCCTCTCGCTGTAAGTTGGTGACTTGCACAACAAAAATAACTAAACACAGATTGGATTAGTGATAGAGATGATGGGTTACCTGACAAAGCTGGTTCTGAGAAGCAAAAGCTTCCTAGAAAGGATGTCATCCCACGTGATAAAAAGATACAGGTAATTGATATTGAGTGGAAATATGCAGATAATAGAACCTGAAACAAGGATTTAATAAACTGAAAGATACTGAAATGATAACTGATAATGGAAATGATAAGAAATAAGTCCAAACCAAAGTGGGTTGATGATGACTTGAGTAGAAATGGTACGGTCGATTACAACTTGAACACAGGTAATCCCAAATGTGCAGGAACACAACGAAAATGTTGATAAAGAACTGCAGAGGATGGTAACATAGTGTCGATAAAGAAAATGGATCTGATGGGGTAAGGGATGCATCGACAATGACCCAAGACAAACAGGCACAATTGATGATGACTTGTCGAAGGTTGACTAAAGTATGCAGAAACAAGAAAAATTTTGGTTATGAAGTGCTAAAATGGATGACAAAATGATGATAAAGTGGGTAGGGTGTTGATAGGATAGGGAGGATGCTAATTATGGTGGATAATATTCAAGGTAAATTAGATAGGATGTAGGATAAAGAAGATTTGACATAGATAGGATATGGGTCGATGGTGACCAGACCCAGTCGACGAGGATTGGAATAGGCATGGAAACTTGGTTAAAGAATGGAGTGGATAACTGAGTTTGAGGATGAAAATGGATGGCTGAAAGGTGAGGTAGAACTCTAAGCAGACCTACAAACCTGCAAGAAAAATAGAAGCATGCATGAACAATATCTCCAAAGATTCTTCACAATACTCTAAGCTTGAACAATGGCATGCAAAAGGAAAACAAGATGATTCAACTGATAACTAAAGCTCCAAGGAGGATGTAGGAAGCAGTACTCACAAAAGACACAAAATTTTCAAAAATTTCAAACCATTTGAGAGGAGGGGTGAGTGTATTTAAATAACACAAGGATGGGTTGACGGTGACCCGAGTCAATCGCTCGTGACTAGGATAAAGAGTGTGCCAAGAGATGTTAGGACCATAATGGATAGGCAAGAATAGGATGATAAACAGCTAGCAGGCTATTATTATCCTTGCACGCATGTTGAGGACAGTTAATGGGTTAGGGAATCTTAAGAAAGGGGTAAATGGATGGAATGAATCCTAGGAAAGGTTTTAATGAATGATAATGATTAAGGGGCGGGGGAATCCAATAGGTGTATTAAATGGAGGCGATTAGGATGGGTTTAGAATAAATTAGGGATTTATGGGAATAATAAGGATTAAAGTATCGGAATAATGGGGAATATGAGAAATAGATGGGATATGGGAAGAAATAAGATTTTTGGAGGGAAAGTGGGTAATTTAAAAATAGGAGGGAAATTGAACGTGTTAAGCGAGGATGAGAGGTGAACACAAGGTGAAAGCATGGGGAGTGCCAAAAACAAGTGTCTACACTTACCATGTATGCATGCTTTGCTTTCTTCACTTATTTGACCTCCGAAATATGATTATTTTCCATGAGTTCATCTTATTTTAACTCCTTGCTTGTTTCTTTTCTTTTCCGAAACCATATTTGGTTCCTTGTGATTAGCTTGTGTCTTCATGAGACATTATTTATTTCTCTCTCCTTATCCTTTTTCACTTGACTTTTCATTTGCTTGCTTTGGATTCTCATCTTCCTTCTTTATTTCTACCTTATTCATCCACATGGGCACTATGTAACCATGATTTTGGATTGGTTTGAATGACTCTTTGAGTCTCTTTTATACATTATTTTTATTTTCAACCTTATCCTCTTTCTTCTCTTCTTGTCTCAGCTTCCCGTCTTCACTCTTGATCATCTTCATCAACTGAAACCTCTGATTTCTCCTCAAAAGTTTCATGATAGGCCATTTGGATTTCCTATTCATCACAAACTCAATCTAGCTTGGTCTCATCATCATCTTTGTTAACTTCTTTATATCTGCCCTCAACTTTGTCATCTTTGTTTCCATACATTCCTCTTTCTTCCTTTGTTCTTTTCTCTTCTTGGCTTCATCTCTTTTCTTCCTCTCTAACTATTCTTGTCTTCTCTTATTGCTAATCATCTTCCAAAACTCTCTTATTGCCTCTTATGTATCCATCTTCTTTATATGACAAGTATTTTGAACCTTGCCTATTCTCTACAACTCACCAAGGATTTCAACATGGTCTCTTGGTGCCTTCACACTCTCTCCTTTCACTTCTTCTCACTCTTCACCTGTCACTTCATTCACAACACACACTTACACAACACTGTTAGCTGCAATGAATATGAAATTTCATTCAAATCTCAATGCCCTGCTATGATACCAAAATGATGCAGAGAGGTTCAGAAAATAACCATTCATTCACTTATCAAGATGGCTTCAAGTAACGACTTTAACCAACTTTGCATTTGAGGATCATTCCCAAGCTTAATGTGGCTTATTCTTGCAAATTATGTTTAATTTTCATTATAGGTTATTTATGGAATTATACCCTTTCCTATCATTCTCCTACAATGTCCTTTCAACTCCCAAATTCATCTCATTCCAGAATTCATAAACATTCACCTCTCCTTAACTTGTTTTTGGTCTCCCTTTACTAGTTCTTGGCAATATCAAACAACATTGGCATGTTATTTTTAACCATAACTTCTTAATCCTTCTCCCATGTTTCATCACTCAAAACATAGTTAGACCACTCATTGTCATGTTCCAAAAATATCATCTTATCAACTAACTCTTATCTTGTCAAAAATTGGCTTCTAGCTTTCTTGAGAACAACACACTTGCATAAGTCATACTTAGAGACATCCATGCATACTCAACACAAAATAAATCCTTTAGCCATTACAATTTACATCCTTGTGAAGCGATTAAAATTTCAAAACTCAACTCACAACACCATTCTTAGAATCACCCCTTCACTCTTAATGGCTTACAAGGACTAACTAATTTTTAGCTATAACTTTAAATATGAAAATACCCAAACCAAAAATCTCACATTTATGGGCACCCATTTAGACCTTTATCATGCATGCAAGTTTTCAATATTAGACTCAAAAGACAAACCCTAGCTCATTTGTTAAATAACCCTTCCAAATAGGCCTCTATATGTGCATGCCTCTCCTCTCCTATACTATCAATAAAATATCCATTTATAACAAATGAAACATTAAAATTTCATTTTAATCTCTTTAAGGACCTTGTTAAGATGCTTCTTATAAATTTCAAAGCAAGACTCCTTGATTTGATGCTTTAAACGTAAAACCCTCTCAAACCATAACTGTGTTAACTAGTAAGCCCGAGAAGAATCATTTAGTTATATATCTCACCAAAATCCATTTCAAAGCTCTATTTTTTGCTCAAAAGTTTGTATTATTGTTATACAATAGAAGATCTTAATAACAGGGTCTGAAGAACATGTTTAAACTTCCTTTACTTGGTTTCCTCCCTGGCCTAACCTATAGGTGCTGATGAGGCCAGAATATGCCCGTTAAAGGTACAATAAATGATCTCATCTTACTCTCCTTTTTTATTAAGTTTGACTACATTGTGTGACTTTTGTTTGATCTAATATAAGTTAGGATGTAATTTTTCTTCTTTTTTTGATTATGATTCTAACATTTAAAAGCTCTGTAATTCCTAACAAAGTGTTTTGGAATTCAATTTTGTAATAAAGCAGGTCGCAATCAGGCAGAAGAACGAAGTATGAAGCGGTCAACATGTTTTTAAAGCATTTGTTTTAATACAACTTAGTTCCAAAACTTCCAAGCTAGTTCCGGAACTCCATTACACAGTTACAATCTTTATCACCTAGTTCTGAAACATTCGAACTTAGTTTCGGAACTCTAGTATTTAGTTTTAAAATTATCGAAATTAGTTCCGTAACTCCTGCAGATTACTCTAGAACTCTCTTGGTTAGGCCTGGAATGATTTCTTTTAGTTACGGAACTCTTCTAAAGTTCCGAAACCGATAAGAATCTATTCCAAATGGTCGATGATTTGTAAAATCAATGATCCTATCAGTCAGGAGCAGATTAGAAGACTTCCAACTCTCCATAATTACAAATCCAGGATAATTATCACACAACTGTATGTCCAGCCATGTTCCAATTCAACATCTATTTTGGGCACGATGCAGTTCCATCGTATGAGTGGTACAGTTGCGGCCATAAATGCACCCCTAGAAGAAGTATATACATACATACCTGCAGATAGATTATATATAGGAATATAGATATAGAACAAGATAGATATAGATTAATACACACAGATCCAACACATTTTTATAATGCAAAACATTTTATCAATAAAATAGCCATTTCTGCTTTGAGAGAAAATTAAGTTGTCCAATCATGTTTCAAGACGGAGCAAGGGCCCACTCCTCCTAAAACCAGGATCCTCATTTTTGTTGGTATTTATATTTTTAAAGCAAATAGTTTAGATCTATTAATTCTATATCACTTTCAACTCCTTAAGTTAAAATATGTTGTAGACTTGTCCTTACAGGTGTTTCTAGATTAAGTTCTTATTTCTTTGCAATCATTTTCCAAGCATTCTCAATTGTGTGTTTATTTCTGTAATGTTTGTTTTCAGCAATCTATTTCATTCTGCAAAGTGTGTTTACTTCCAAGGAAAAATGTGTTTATTTCTAGCAATTCATTTCTGTAAAGTGTGTTTACTTCCAACATGTTTTCATAGTTTGATTCCAATAAGGTTTTTAACCAAGAAGTCCTTAAGACATTGAAAAGATCCCCCATAAAATACAAAATACCTACAATCAATTACTACAAGATTTCTAAGATTCTTCTTGTTACATATAGCTTTAGACACACCCCTCGTTTGAATGTGACATCAACAAAGAGTTGATTAAATGAAAGGAATAACGACACCCATCATTTTTGGCACCGTTTCCGGGGAAACACTAGTTAGAATTTTCTAATTAGGTGTCAACAAGAGCAACAATCATACATTTAGTAATTGAAGAGACTATTCCCTAAGCTATCAAAAAATTTATGAGTAGACCAAGAGACTCCAAGTGTGTATTTCTCCCAAAAATATCTGAACAAGAATTACCATCATCCTCTAGTTTAAATAAGGAAGTTGATCAAGAGTTGGAGGCACCATTATCCCCTGTAAGACAAGAAGAAGAATTGCCACCTTTGGAATTCTGGGATCAATCACCAGAGGGAAGTAGAGCCTTTAGGGAAAAGATTATTTCTCAAGATCCATTTAGAGAAAGTTTTGATTCACAATTGAGTAATCAACCTCCTACTCCTGACTTTTCACCATCCCCAAAATAGATCACATACCACATTGATTGGGAGAAAGGACTAGAAAATACTAGAGAGATGGAACGAGAAGATGAAAGAGAACCTGATAGAACTTTTACCTATCCCATTTAGTTAGAGGATGATGAAACCACTATGAAGAACATTTCACCTGCACACTTGCCCACATTTAGAGGAATTTCATCTAAGGATCCTGACCAATTTTCTATTTGAATTTAAAATACTATGTCATACCTATGATTACAAGACAAATAATCAAAAGCTCAAGTTGTTTCCATCTACCTTGAAGGATGCAAAAATGAGGTGGTTTATGGGATTAACATCTAATTCTATTACCAATTAGACACAAATGGAAACTACCTTCCTAGAAAAATATCAAGATTACTATAGAGGAAAAAATAGGGAAGCAAGAATTTTTCAAAATCAAACAGGAAGAGGATGAAAATATGGAAGATTATTTGGATAGATTCCTCTTTGTGAGTAAAATATGTGGATTTGTACTTCAAGAAGAGTTAAGAAAAACCATCTTTCTCAAAGGTTTGGAAGATGAATCTAGGGAAGCTCTTAACTTGATAGGAGGTGGAAACATTGATCAATTAAGGATGAATGAAATTAAAGAAATTTGTAGAAGCTATTCTAGAACGAGGAGTGGACCTAGGAAGGGAAATTCAGTGAAAAGTTTGAATCCAAATATGAAAAAACTAATGGATGAATTAGCAAATTTTAAAACAGATATTTTCATTTAGTTAACCTCTACTATGGATGGATTACAAGCTAAAGCAAATGCTAAGACTGAACCATTAGCCATGTATTGTCCTAGATGTAGGAAAAAACATGCATTAAGAGATTTTCCTCAGGATAAAATGGAAATGTGCCTTATCTGTGAATCTAGGGACCATGAGAGTAATTTTTTTTCTATTCTTCCATTTATAAAGAATCATCTCAAACAAACCAGCACATCGGAAGAATTAAATTTTTGTCTAAAGACAACCTACCCAAGGATAGTTTATACCAAGGTCATCTCATAATCCTTGGATGATGTCATGGGCTGCTCAAATAGTACCCACAAAGTTGAGGACAACCACCTTGGGCCCCTCAGCCAACTTGGAATCCCTAGGATTGGGCAGGTCAATCTTGGTATGCTCAAGGACACCAATAACCATGGACTGGTCAAAATAACTAGTATGCTTGGTCACAACCTAGATGGAGCCCTAATAAGTATGCTCAAGGAAAAAAAATATCCTAATTAGCATCAACAAGCCATAATGGGTACCCCAACACAAAATTCACAAACCGAGAATGTAGTCCAAACGCAAATGCCAGCACAACTAGTAGAAAACCCAAGAAATAAACAAACACCTCCTGTCTATGGAACAGAACCAGAAAAATCAGTTGATCTAAATGTCATGGATTGTAAGGATATTCAAACAAGATCTGGAAAAATAGTTAGTTGTCCACACTGTTATCATCACTGAAAAGATAGAAGAAACTGAAACTCCTAGTTTGGTTGCCCCCAAGAAAGATGAAAAAAGAAAGAGATAAGGAACCAAAAATAAACTCTACTGAAACTCCATTTCCAGAGAGGTTTAAAGAAGCTATAGAAATCAAGGAATCTGAGTTGATGCATGAACTAAGGATATTGAATATTGAAATGCCATTATTACAAGCAATTAAGGACATTCGAGAATTGAACAAATTAATAAAAATGCTATGTTTGAAAAGACCTGGAAGAAAGAAGCAGTACCCTAGGACTATAAAGGTAGATGGGAAACTTGCTGATTTATTAGCAGGAAAGCTCCTAGTTCCCAAATATGGAGATCCTGGAAGCCATGTTATTTCTATCTCTATAGGGAATAAAGATATACATAATGTTTTGGTTGATTTGGGAGCAACTATAAATGTAATGACAATGGACACTCTGAAAACATTATCATTAACAGGTATACAACCTACTAACACCATATTGTAGATGGCAGATCAGTCTGTAGCAAAATGAGGAGTTATTGAAGATGTGGCGGTTATGGTGGAGTCATGGGAATATCCAGTTGACTTCCTTATATTGCAACCAAAAGGTAAAACATTGGGTTATCCCATTATTTTGGGCAGACCTTGGTTATCTAAAGTTGTTGCTTTAATTGATTGTAGGTCAGGTGATATGACTATTTCAAATGGTAAGAATCCTAAGAAAATTTCATTATATCCCTCTGCATGACCTTTTAGTGATAATCAAGAGAAATTATGGGTTGATAATCCTGATATTAATGAGCAAAATTTGTCTTCGTTGGCCATGATCACATTGCAAGATCACGTATGAGAAATAGAAAATATGATTGACCCACCATTGAATGTACAACCAATCATCCTTGGAGCTATCAGGAATAGTTCCATAACTTATGAAATTAGTTCCAGAACTTGCATAATATGTTCCGGAACCATCACAGTTAGTTCCAAAACCATCACAATTAGTTCCGGAACCACACCAATGACAATTCCTTGCAAATGAAGATAATTTCACTCCGGAGGAATGAGATTTATCTTGGGGAGAGGAAGAATTTGTAGCTTTAGCTTCACATATATCAAGAGATGATGAAGAATTTTTGGAAAACAAAAGTGACGAGGAATTCAACCTACAATAAGATAAGTATCATAATTCTTCTTACTGTCCCTTGTCCAGCATTTTGTCTCAAGGAACTTTTGGAGATGTTGCTACATATCATATGTTATTGCCACATGCATGTACACTAAATAATTTAATGAAACCCTTTCAAAAAATCATTTCATCATACACTAGAACCAAACATATTGAGATTCAACCGGGGTAACATTTTGAATATTAATAGTTAGTTGAAGAACGATGAAGAATCTAAACTGTTTGATGTTCTGAAAGATCATACTAAAGCTTTTGCTTGGGATTACAAAGATATGAAAGGAATCCACCTAAGTATCTTTACTCATCACATCTATAATGAAAACATTAAACCAGTTAGGCAACCTTAGAGAAGGATAAATCCAACCTTAAGGGATATAGTCAAACAAGAAATTCAAAAACTATTACAAGTAGGTTTCATCTACCTTATCTTATACAGCCAATGGATGTCTCCTCTTGTAATTTTCCCTAAAAAGAACAAAAAATGGAGAATGTATGTTGACTATATGGAACTAAAAAAATCCACACTGCGAGATTATTTTCCCTTACCAGTTATAAATCAAGTCTTAGACAACCTTTCAGGTAAACAATACTTTTCCTTCTTGGATGGATTTAGTGGATATAATCAAATCATAGTTGCTTCTGAAGATTAGGATAAAACTAAATTTACATGTCCATGGGGTACCTTTGCCTACAGGGTATTACCATTTGGATTATGCAATGCTCCAACAACCTTCCAAAGAGCTGTGTTAGTAATTTTTGCAGACCTAACAAATGACTGTGTAGAGGTATATATGGATGCCTTCACTGTGCATGGAGATACATTTGACGATGCCTTGAAAAATTTGGACAAAGTATTGACAAGATGTGAGCAACACCACTTGTCTCTTAGCCATGAAAAATGTTTGATGATGATTGATGAAGGGATTGTATTAGGACACGACATTTCATAAAGAGGAATTCAGGTTGATCAAAACAAAATCATAATTATTTCAGACTTACCTGTTCCTCAAACCCCCACTGATATCAATTCATTTTTAGGACATGCTGGGTACTATAGACACTTTATCAAGGATTTTAGTAAAATTTTTTCCCCCATGTTTAATTTTCTTACCAAGGACTATGAATTTCTTTGGGATGAAAAGTGTCAACATGCTTTTAAAGAAATTAAAGAGAAATTAATAATTGCCCCAATATTGAGAGGACCTAATTGGAAGAAACCTTTTCATATCCAAACAAATGCCTCAAATAATTCCATTAGTGCAGTTTTGGGATAGAAAGATGAAGAAGGGAAAATGTATGCTATCTATTACCTTAGCAAAAATCTTACTCCCACTAAAAGAAATTACACCACCACTGAAAAAGAATTTCTTGATGTGATCTATGCAATTAATAAGTTTAGACATTACATTACATGGTACAAAATATTTGTACATACAGATCACTCAACAATTAAATATTTAATGAGAAAACCAATGGTTGGAGGTAGAATAATTAGATGGTTATTGTTTTTACAAGAATTTGATATTACCATTGTGGACAATCCAGGTAAATCTAATGTGGTACTTGATTTCTTATCAAGACTAACCACTATAGGGGAGCAAGATCCAGTCAAGGAAAACTTTCCATATGAACAATTGTTTGTTATTTCAGCTGATACCCCTTGGTTTGTTGATATGGCAAATTATCTTGTAACAAGGAAGTTTCCTCCTTCTTTCAACAAGAAACAAATAAAGAAGTTAATCAAAACCAGTGCAAAATTCAAATGGTTAAATGGAATGATATTTAAGTGTGGTCCTGATTTGGTTTTACACAGGTGTGTAAGAGAAGATGAAATCTTTGACATCCTCTGGGCATGTCATGATGAACCAAGTCGAGGACACTATTAAGTGAAAAGAACATCTCACAAGATACTTGACACTAGTTATTATTGGCCATCTCTGTACAAAGATGTGAAGAGATATATCGGGCGGTGTGATCCTTGTCAAAGGATGGGACAACCAACCTTTACCAATGAAATGCCTCTGCAACCTCAAGTAGTGATTGAACCATTTGAGAGATGGGGGTTGGATTTTGTTAGTCCCTTTAGTCCTTTTTTTTTTTTGATTGCTAAACACTTTTAACCGGAGCTATGAACCGGTGGGGAGAGGGACACCAACCCTACAACAAGAAGAAGAGGAGAGAAGAGGGAAGACGGGTGGAGAGAAGGAGGTAGAAGAAAACAGAAAACGAGGGGAGGAAGAGGATGCTGAGACAAAGGAAACAAACATATCACGAAAAGGACGAGGGCTACAACAAGTTAACCAGAAGAAGGGCCAGCACGAGAAGAGGTCGCATGCAACAAGAAATTGAAGGTTGGCAAAGCACGATCCTTAAGTGCGTTCAATTGATCCACTGTGGAGTGAAGAGGATAGAGAGCCGCTTCAATATCGACCACCGGAAGAAAGCGCTGGTCCAAAGATGGATGAAAGTTCTGAGCGAAAGTGACCAAATATCTGTACTGCCCACTGAGCCAACGGATGTCCCGACCAGAACCGATGGCCAGCTCGTCGACTTCCTCCACCCACAACAGTGGATCCAGAAGTGAGAAATCTACGAGTTGTTCTTGTAGGTCGACGCAGTGAACTGCATAGATTTGGTCCAAAGCGACCCGTTCGACAACCGTCATATTAGAGTGAAGCAGCAGGTAGAAAGAGATGAAAGCGAAAGCTATGTCAGAATCTGTCCGGGGGTGATGAGCATAGTAACGGTAGGAATCTCTGAGGATAGCTTCGATGGCTTCGGCCTCTTCAAACGTAGAAAATTTGAAGATCATTGCAAGACGGCACCTGTCAATGGTAGAGACGTCGGCCAGTTCGCGGAACTGCCCCCGAAGGGCCACAAAAGGGAAGCCAATGAAGGGCATAGCGTCAAGAAGATACCGAGCAAGAGCCGAAAGAATGAAGCCTGGAAAATGGCAATAAAGGAACATGAAGCATGTGAGAGAAGAGATGAAGCGACCCCGGGAGGAAAGAGTAGACAAGGGGTGCACGGACGTGACTGAAAAGGCCAGAACCTTGTGTAGGAGTGCATCAGTAGAAAGGAAGAACGCCGCCGAAAGAAGGGGGAGAAGACAACACGCATAAGGGAACTGCCAAACGCTATGGAGTCACTGACAGGTTACCCGCAGGTACCCTCTCGATCATGGGAGAGAAGAAGGGAAAAACCTTGCCAAACATGAGCATCACTGGAGGAAATGCAAGCGGAAGGATTGTCGATAGCGAAGTTAGCCAAGAAGTCCGCTGCCCGATTGGCTTATCGGTAATTATGGGAAATATTCCAGGAATGGAATTTACCTAGCCAATGTAGTATAGGACGGATGAGGAGGTTCATCTTCCACGACGGGGAGGCTCCTCACAACGAAGATAAGGATTTGGGAATCCCCTTTGATACATAAATTTGAACAACCAAGATGTGCTGCCATCTTAACCCCTTCGAGAAGAGCCTAGGCTTCAGCGGTATTACAAGTGCCCTCTTTGAGAGGGAAGGATCCAGCATAGATGAGGTGTCCTCGATCATCTCTGAGAATGCAGTTAGCTCCAGATAAACCCAGATTACCTCTGGAAGCTCCGTCGAAGTTTAATTTCCAGTGCCCCTTTGGAGGAGGACGCCACCTGGTTTTCTTCCTTAGTATCATCTTTTCAATTTGAGAGAGCCCTTTACAAACAATTGATCCAGGTTTGGAAGTTTAATAAATAGCCAATGTTGGAGAATCGAGAAACCCTTAGAGGTGAAGGAGGAAAAGGAGGGACACTTCGCACTAACACATTCTAAAATGGCCACCTCGAGCTTAGAAAGGAAGGTAGGAAGCTCAACCGCTTGCTCCCTAAAGAGACGGAGGTTTCGTTCCCACCAGATATGCCAGAGAAAAAAATAAGGGCTGACATGCCAGATAGAGCTAAACAGGCAATTGGTGAAAAAGGACGGCTAGGAAGAAAGATTAGCAACAATGCTGTTACATGGGATCCAAGAGAGATTTAACTTGTTAAGAAGCCATTCCCAACAATTGGAAGTGAATGGGCAGAACAGGAAGAGGTGATCCAAGTCTTCCTCCGTTGCACCGCACATTAGACATTTTGAGGGGCCATGAAAACCCCACGCACGCCTTTTAGCATGTGTGAGTACCTTTCTGTTTAAAACTAACCAACTGAAGAAAGCAAATTTTGGGGTGATGTTGGGATGCCAGCAACCGAAAGAACTCAGAGAACCCGTTCCTTCTTGAGAGACAAGAATGTTATAACTGTCTTTAACTGTATATGAACTGGTTGAGTCGCCAACCCATAATAAGCTGTCATCTCTATCGAGAAACGTGGCTTGTCTATCCTGTAAAGAATTCAAGAGGAAGGTGGATTCTTGGGAAGAGGCACCAATTGACGTAAAATCTTTCCAAATCCAAGAGGGTGAACCATCAGGGTGTTGGCAACCGTAGTTTGATACAAGAGAACCCCAGTGCAGTTTGGAAGAATTCATAACACCATTGAGAGTAGGCAGCACATTGAGGGGGGGGAAACCATTCCAGCTTTCATCCCAAAATGACACTAGCCGACCGTTGTTTATCCTCCATGAAACCTTCTCAGCGATGAGTGTTTTGGAATTACACAAGAAGTTCCAAATGTGAGAGCCTTTCGGTAACTCGGAGCTAGAGAGAATATGCTCATGTCAGTGCCCATCGAGATATTTGTGAGAGAGGACCTGGAAGGCGAGTTTGCTTCCTTCAGAAATGAAGTTCCACACCAGTTTAGCACCGAGGGCCATATTTTGAATGGCGAGATCCAAGATACCCATACCGCCCAACTTCTTAGGAAGCTTGACCAGATCCCAGTTAGCAAGATGGAATTTGCGATCGGTGTTGAGTCCTTGCCATAAAAAGGTGCAAGCCACTTTTTTGATTTTGAGCAGGACAGATTTTGGAATCTGTAAAATGGAAAGCATGTATATTGGAATTGACAGAAGCACCGAGTTGATGAGAAGGACACGGCCTGCAAGAGAAAGCCATTTGCCTTTCCAAGAAAGAAGTTTGGAAGAAATGGAATTCAGAAGCCTGTTCCAAAGGTGAGTCTTTCCCTTACCATGAAACAGTGGAATTCCAAGATATGTATGGGGGATATTTCCCAAAGAGAAGCCGAGAATCTCTTTAATTCTACCTTGAAGCTGGGGAGCCACATTGAAGAAGAAAATAACAGATTTATGAAAGTTTAAAACTTGACCCGCAATAAGAGAATAAGAATCCAAAATGGAGGAGAGGCACCTGGCTTCTGGGACAGTCCCTTGACCGAAGAGAAAGGTGTTGTCCGCGAATTTCTGATGGGAAAGAGGAGGGAGGTTGGAGGTGATGTGGAGACCTTTCAGAGAACCCTCATGAATAGCTGACTTAATGCTGCGACTGAGAGCTTCCACAACCAGGGTGAAGAGGAAGGAGGAGAGCGGGTCTCCCTGACAAATGCCTCTACTACTCTGAAAAAAGCCTTCCGCGGAGCCATTCACAAGAACAGAAAAATGAGGGGAAGCAATGCAATTAAATATCCATTTACAGAAGTGAGCACCAAAACCCATTGCTTGCAAATATTTGAGGAGGAACCTCCAATTGACACGATCGTAGGCCTTGCTGAAGTCAAGTTTTAACAACATTCCAGCTCTAGAAGAGTTTTGAAGTGAGAGAATTAATTCGTGGGAGATAATGATACCCTCGGTAATAGACCTGCCCGGAATGAACCCACTCTATTCCCGAGCAACCAATTTATGCAACAAGGGGCAAAGCCTATTAGCAATAGCTTTAGAGATGATTTATACGTGGTATTACACAAAGATATTGGCCTGAAATCATCTAGCTTCTCTGCCGGGGATTTTTTAGGGAACAAGCACATGAAAGTATGGTTAAGAGTACCAAGAATCTTCCCTGAAATCCTAGATTCCTTGACCGCGTGCCAAACCGAGGGACCGACAATATCCCAAAAGTCCTGGAAGAAGGAGGCAGGGAAACCATCAGGGCTGGGGGCTTTATCCCGTTTCATAGAAAAAATAGTTTTCCGAACCTCCTCCAAAGAGAAGAGCGAGAGAATCATTTCATCATCAGCATCCGTAATAGAAGAAGGAATCTGAGAGAGGAATTGAGTCTGTGCTCCAATGGGGGAAGCCGTATCATTCAGAAGCTTACAAAAGAAATCCACTGCTTCGATTTTGATCTGAGCTTGTGAAGAGGCGACGGTGGAATCTTCGAGCTTAAGAGTAGAGATGTAGTTGAAGTTTCTTCTAGCTTTGACAGAAGCAAAAAAAATTTTGGTATTCTTATCCCCATCCAACAACCAGGCTTCTCTGGATTTTTGACGCCAAAAATTTTCCTCTTTCAGAAGGAGATCCCCCAGATCTTTAAGGAGAGATTTTTCTTTCTGGAAATCCTCCTGTGTCATCCCATGCTCTAGAATGGTCTCATTGAGGGAGCGAAGATCCTTCTCTACTCTGAGCTTTTCTTGAAAAATGTTTTTAAACTTCGAGTGATTCCAGTACTGTAAATTATCTTTTAACAGTGACAACTTTTTAGAGAGTTGAAACATCTTGGTCCCTTTGACAGTAAAAGAGTCCCACCAGACCTTGACCTGCAACTTCAGTGTGGGGTCCTGAAGCCACATGTTCTCAAATTTGAAAGGGGAACAACGCGGAGGGAGGTCGAAATTAAGAACCACAGAGATCGGAAAATGGTCTGAACCAGATAGAGGGAGAACCGAGCTTTTAAGAAGGAAGTTATTGTGTAACCAATGCTCGAAAACCAGGAAACGATCAAGACGCACTGCGAGGGAGCTGAACCCGGATCTCCTATTGTTCCAAGTAAACCAACCCTTACAGGGCTCTAGATTAATCAAATGAGTAGAGGAAACGAAAGAAGAAAAATCCACCTGTGAGCGAGGTTGCCAAAGAAGACCTCCACTCTTGTCACGATCAGAAAGAGTAGCATTGAAGTCACCAGCGACGATGATTTTAGCGGCAGCGTCAGAAGACAAGAGCTGACTGAGACTACTCCAGAGATCTCTTTTCCTAATAGGAGAAGAGGGACCATAAATATTACAAAGGAAAAAGAAGTCCTTAGAGTGTTTAATCAAAACTTTACACCAAATAAAGTTAGGGTCGATTACAAGGGGTTCAATCATGCAACTGCTAGACTTCCACAGAACGCCCAGACCACCTGAGGCCCCAACAAAGTTAGAGAAGCTGTCTTCCCAGCCTCTCCATTTTCTGAACCAGCTGCTTTTGCAACCAGATTCTGACATTTTAGTTTCCTGAATCAAACATATATCCACAGCCTCATCCGAGGCGTAGCGCCTTAACAGAAAATGTTTGTTAGGGGCATTAAGGCACCTAACATTCCAAGAAAATAGGATCATGTTTGCTTCAGAGAGGACTCGCCTCTCCTAATCGACGACGGGAAGAAAGAACGGAGTTGAAGTTGCTTCCCATGCGCAACTTCATTGAGAGAAAGCTTACTTTTGTTGGGACGACCAAGAATGCTTTTTGGTCTGAAATCCACGTTGAGCAAAGGTGGAGTGGGAAGAAGCGGACCCAAGGACTGATTGTTCGGGGAATGAAACTCTGTTGTTTCTTCATGGTCTTCTGTAGGGTTGCCATCTTTTGACTGGAGCAGATCCTCTTTTTCCATAATCCATTTCTCAAGGGAGGATGAGCTACCTCCCATACCTATGGAAATGCCCTCGTGGAACAGGGATAGAATCCTAAAAGAGTCTTTTACAACAGCTGTCGTTTCTTTAACGAGGGAGAAAGTGTCAGGATCCAAAGCAAGAGTTTCAAGAACTGATGGGGGAGGGGGTGGGACGAAAGGCAAAGACGATGGAGGAAGAGTGTGGGGGGAGGAAGGTGGGGAACTTTCCGCCATTGATTAGCACAAGAGGGGGGGCTTTTACAAAATTTATGAGTATGACCAAGCTTCATGCATTTGAAACAGAGATTTGATAAACCTTCGTAAGCAACTTTCTGCTTCCATAAACCTGAAGGGGAGTTGATATGAATGACTTCCTTTATCTTAAGAGCGGGATTGACAGAAATGCAAATTCTGGCAAAGGAAGAGAGAGTACCATTCAAGGTAACGGGATCGATGCGAATAACACGACCCAGGCTAGAGAAAGATTTTAGTGAGAATGGGGGCAGACCAAAATTCATTGGGCAGGGAGTAGAGTCTGATCCACACTTGGTGACCATCCGCGTCCACTTTGGTGCAGTTAAAGAGAGGTTCCCAATCACGGATCACAAGACCAGAGTCAGAGAGGAGAAAATTTTTCCTTTCCATAGTGTTGTTTTTCTGAGCAGCGCTACGGAAGAGCACAAGGAAAAAACCTTTTTCTAGGGAACGAATACTCAAGCCGCTACCCCACATCATGATTAAAAAGTGAGTAAGCATGAGAAGGATATTGATTGAATAAATTGGTGGCATAGTTATAATGAGTTATCATTAGTGTGAAATCAACAATATTCTTGTGTGTACTAATTATGTGACAAAGTGGGCATAAGTGCAGGCTTTAACAAATTCCACTGAAGATGCAGTTGTTGATTTCCTTTAGCACAGAATTATGGTAAAGTTTGGAGCACCAAGGAGCATAGTTTTGGATCAGGGACCATAATTTATGTCTAATATGATATAGGCTTTCACAATGTATTATCAGATCAATCATAGGAAGTCATATCCCTATCACCCACAATCAAATGAACAAGCTGAAGTAACGAACAAAGAATTGAAAAACATCCTTACCAAAAATAGTTGAAGCAGGAAAAAGAGATTGGGTAAAGAGACTACATGAAGATGTCTGGGCTTACAATACAACTTAGAAAACTACAACAAGGTTTTCAGAATATGAGTTAGTCTATGGGAAAAAACCCTTATTTCCTATTGATTTTAAACTACAGACATTGAGGGCAATAGTCAAGGTGGGTATTAAGCTGGATGCAGCTCAAAAGGAGAGAATACTTCAACTCAATGAGTTGGATGAATTGAGGATGGAAGAACTTTTAAAAATAGAGATAATCCAAGATCAAAGGAAGTAATGGCATGATACACATATCAAGAAAGAGAAATTCAAGGTAGGGGATTGGGCATTACTGTTTGATTCCAAGTACCAACAATTCAAAGGCAAGATGAGAACCAAATGGTTAGGACCCTATCAGATTGATCAGATATTTGACAATGGTTCTATTCAGCTACTTCCCATTGATGGCATCAGAAGAGCACTCTTGGTCAATGGGCATAGGCTAAAGCTTTATATGAAGCCTCCTACTCAGGATGAATTCTTGAGGAATATTGAAGCAGATAAAAAATTTGATCATATGGAAGAACCCAGTTCTTCCAAAATGATCAAATAATTAGATGGATAGATACAGAATAAAGGGAAGTGAATGAAAACCAGTTCTCTTCCCCAAAAAAATAAAAATAAAAAAATAATAATAATAAAAGGGAAGGAATGAAAACTAGAAAATGGCATTCTCTTCCCCAAAAAAATGTTTCTCTCAGAGATCAACTGAAAACCAGAAATGGCAGTTGATCTTCCTCAAATAAATGGCTAATTCAAAATAAAAGCAACTTCTTTGGAATTCCAACTTTCTTTTCTAACAATTTTCCTTTTTATAAAAAAATTAGGAATGATGAGTCGTCATGATGGAGGGATTACATCATCAAAGATGGCAATTATGTCTTTAAATTATTAAAGGTTAGATTTAAATTTTTCATGTGTGATTGGATTTGATTTAAAAGTTGATATGATGAGTCATATATTATACATTATGATTAAAAGAGAGTAATCATGAGAAGGATATTGGCAGAGAATAAAGTGGTGGCATAGTTTATAATGAGTCTATCATTAGTGTGCAGAGTAAACAAAGTGAAGAAACTATTTGTAGAAAAAAATTCAAGGAAGAAGCACAATGAATTAAAATTGCATTTCACGCAACTACAACATAGCAAGTTCCACAGCTAAGCATAGTAGTTCCGCAGCTAAGATTAGCCATTTCTATAGCTAATCGAAGATTTCTTCAACCGACCCACACAAGATTCAAAGGATAGAACGAATCTGAATCACCCTCTTGTACCATAGCAATTAAAAATAATTCATAACCTGAGGATGATACCCAGCTTCATTGTAGATGAAGAAGTGTAGACTGTCTTTAAACAGGCAAGGATGGTTGGAATTTCTAAAAAATTTCTCCAAGTATAACAATGAATTGGTAAGAGAGTTTGTTATAAATTTAAATAAATCCAAAACAAAGGTTAGAAATATTTTAATTCCTTTTTCTGTGAATACAATAAGCAATGTATTTAGAGTTCCAATTGTGCAAGTCCCACATCCTATCAGAGGGACATTAGAAGACCTGGTTGAAACCTTGCTGAAAAAGGGGGAAGCTGAACCCCAATATATTTACAACACGAAGAAAATAATAAAAGGGGTCAGAAGGGTCAACTTGCCCAAACCCTTTGACAGAGTGGCATTTTGGTTAGTCAAGTATTTAACCTGTGATGGCCAATTTGGGTCAGTAGGAAGTGAAGTTCTTAAGATCCTCATATACCTTAGAAATGGAGCTATAAAACCAAAATATATAGTAAACCTTCCAGGGTTTCTTTTTAATTCCATCCATACAATGGCCCAGAGGTATTCCTGGGGTGTGGGAGCAATCAGTCATCATGGGTTAGTGCATTTAGTGTGCGAGCACCATTTTCTTTCGAAGAAAAATGGAGAAGAAATGTGGGAGAAATTTCTTAGCAAGTTTAAATAGAGCGTTGATATTCTGGAGAGTAATAACAACTCCTTATGCTCCTACAATTAATTTGGAAATTGATGCAACTACTGAGGAAAAGAAAGAACTAGTTGGAGAGGAAGTACCAAAAAGAAGAAGATCTGGAAGAAGGACTAAAACTGTAGAACCAAATGTGCCTTCTAAAGAAATTCCTTCCTTTGCAGTAGCTACAGAAGAGCTAATATTTGTCTTTGACAGTGATAGTTCACCTAGGCAAAAGCAAGAGGTAAAAATCAGAAGAAGCTCTAGGAGGAGACCCATTTCTGTGCATTTTGAGGCTCCTCAAAGAAGGAGAATTCATAAAAGGTCTAGAGAAATTATGGAGGAGATGGAAGATCAAGAAGGTATAGAAAAGAAAGCTACTGATATTTTGGGTAGCATGGCCATTACTCCTCCTAGACCAAGCCAAACAGAGATAGAAAAAGAAGATGAGAGATTTGAGGAACAAGTTTTCCAAGAGATGGGTGAATTAGCAGCACCATTACATGAAGAAGATGAACTTGGCATCTTGGAAATGGAAATAGAAATCCCCTATGGTAGAAGAAGAATGCTTAGCCCCCAAAAAATTTTCAAAGAAAGAAGAGAAATAACAAGTTAAACATGCTTTGTTTCTGTCTAGAGCAGAACTCATTATTAGAGAAAAGGATGAGGAGTTGAATTTTCTCAAACTTAAATTGGAACAGAGAGAAATGGTAATTAGGGAATTAACAACTCAACTCATTGACAAGACTAAGGAATTAACAAGATTTAAACAATAGATAATGGAGAAAGAAGAAGAGTGTCAAAATTCTAGAAAACAAACTGCTCTGTCAATAGTCTCTACATAAACTGAATTAACTTATTGGCCGCTTAAACAACTATGGGATGATACTTGCGGAGAACTCAATGAAGCCAAGACATCCAATGAGGAGTTGAGAAGCAAGATAGAAGAAGAGAAGAAAGCAAGAAAAGAATGGGAAGAAAAAAATTACAAAGAAGAAAATGAAAAATTTAAATATCTTGTGAAAATACAAATGGTTTACATGATGAGTCAAAAATTGCTTGCATGCAGGAGACCTTCTCCTGCATATAATGTGTTTTTGGAGGAACAATTCATTCACTAGCAGTTGTCGAGGATAGCATGTCGCCTTCCACATGAAACAAAATATGAAGCTGATTTCACAACTACCTATTCCTTAGCCAATGCAGAGCAGAAAAATCTTCTCTGCGAATTATATCTCTGTAATTTCATGTTGGAAAAGAACTTAGGTTTTATGATCAATTTGTATGTAGGGGAGAGCCATCTTAATGCATTTGTTTCTATTCTTCAAAATCAGATTGCATGGAAGGAAAGGGAGTCATAGCATCTGTTAAAGGCTAGTTCATCTATTCTATGTATGAGAATTCATTATGGTAAACCATCCGCCTTTGCTACACATTTCAGATCCCATGCATTTGATAAAAGGTTCAAGGAACCTTATCTTTCCAATTTGCAGAGAAGTATTAATGCTTTCACCTCTTATGAAGAGGAAAATTTTGAAGATATTTATGAGGCATTTGTGAAAAGATGGGAATTGCTCACGGTGGCATTGAGAAGAAGGGAAGTAATATCTCCCACAAAATTAATATGTAGTTTGCATAGAGCAAAACCTTATGTATGCTAATTCCTCAGATCAATGAAAAGCACAGGGGCATATGGATAGGAATGAGAACAAGACCTCCACTCCTTCTCACCCCCATGTCACCATGGAAAAACAGAGAACCACATGTTCCCATTGAATTTTATTCATAGCAGAGGAAAGTAGAAGTAGGAGCACGGTATAGTACTTTTGAATTAAAGCATTGGGATATTCAGTTCCAGCCATTTGACCTAAGCAATCAAATGGAATGCAGAATATATAACCCCAAATTTGAAGAGTAAAGTTTGTAAAGGGACTTACAAACAAGGAAGTATGGGGGAAATGATGAGGCCAAAATATGCCCGTTAAATGTACAATAAATGATCTCATTTTACTCTCCTTTTTTATTAAGTTTGACTGCATTTTGTGACTTTTGTTTGATCTAATATAAGTTAGGATGTAATTTTCCATCTTTTGCTAATTATGATTCTAACGTTTAAAAACTCTGTAATTCCTAACAAAGTGTTTTGGAATTTAGTTTTGTAATAAAGCAGGTTGCGATCAAGTGGAAGAACGAAGTATGAAGCGGTCAACATGTTTATGAAAGCATTTGTTTTAATACAGCTTAGTTCCGGAACTTCCAAGCTAGTTCCGGAACTCCATTACACAGTTACAATCTTTATCACCTAGTTCCGAAACATTCGAACTTAGTTTCGGAACTCTAGTATTTAGTTCTAGAATTATTGGAATTAGTTCCGTAACTCCTGCAGATTACTCTGGAACTCTCTCGGTTAGGCCTGGAACGATTTCCTTTAGTTACGGAACTCTTCTAAAGTTTCGAAACCGATAAGAATCTATTCCAAACAGCCAATGATTTGTTAAATCAATGATCCTATCAATCAGGAGCATATTAGAAGACTTCCGACTCTCCATACTTGCAGATCCAGGATAATTATCGCACAGCTGTACGTCCAGCCATGTTCCAATTCAACATCTATTCTGGGCACGATTCAGTTCCATCGTATGAGTGGAACAGTTACGGCCATAAATGCACCCCTGGAAGAAGTATATACATACATACCTGCAGATAGATTATATATAGGAATATAGATATAGAACAAGATAGATATAGATTGATACACACAGATCCAACACATTTTTATAATGCAGAACGTTTTATCAATAAAATAGCCATTTCTATTTTAAGAGAAAATTAAGTTGTCCAATCCTATTTCAAGACGGAGCAAGGGCCCACTCCTCCTAGAACCAGGATCCTCATTTTTGTTGGTATTTATATTTTTAAAACAAATAGTTTAGATCTGTTAATTCTGTATCAGTTTCAATTCCTTAAGTTAAAATCTATTGTAGACTTGTCCCTGTAGGTGTTCTAGATTAAGTTCTTATTTCTTTGCAATCATTTTCTAAGCATTCTCAATTGTGTGTTTATTTCTGTAATGTTTGTTTTCAGCAATCTATTTCATTCTGCAAAGTGTGTTTACTTCCAAAGTAAAATGTGTTTATTTCCAACAATTCATTTCTGTAAAGTGCGTTTACTTCCAACATGTTTTCATAGTTTGATTCCAATAAGGTTTTTAACCAAGAAGTCCTTAAGACATTGAAAATATCCCCTATAAAATACAAAATACCTACAATCAATTACTAGATTGCTAAGATTCTTCTTGTTGCATACAACTTTAGACACACCCCTGGTTTGAATATGACATCAACAAAGAGTTGATTAAATGAAGGGAATAACGACACCCATTAGGTGCACATAGTCATAGTCTTGCAATGCCTCCTTTTACTAGAACAAAGTTATATAAATGTTTGTCTGGGTTAGAATCACTGAAACCCCATTCCTTAGAGTCCTATAATGTAATAACTTAGTGCATTCATCCATAAATATCACATATCTCTCTTAAACCCTCATTCATTGACAACAATCCATTAGTTCCCTATGATTTCAAGCTTGTAAATTAAATAATATAGGCAATCTCCTTTTAAAACACTATAATGACACTTCTATCACTATCATGCACTTTTTTATTCTTCAAGACTTCACTTCAAGATCTCATTCAAACCACTGCAGACTTCCTTTTCAAGAGCACAATTAACTATGTGGAGGGTTCTAAATAACAGTTCTTATACAACAAACAAAGAATATACTAATTTTAACCTTGAAACTTGCCTATGGGATTCTAGCAAGATCACTAAAATATTAACAACATTAGTCCATCCAATCCATAAAACTCATAATCACTAATAACAACACAAATTCTTTCCAAAACAAAGTTGTCATGCATATATTAGTTGTATTAAATTTTTTTAGCTTTCTCCTTTCATTCGCTCATCCTTCTTAGATCTCCATTCTCTCTTCCTCTTGCCTTCTTGGACATTACTAAATCATTCATTCGAATCTTATCCCTTTTAGCTCATTCCCCTCCATATTTCCAAACCCTAACTACCTTTTTCAAAACTCATACATGATTCATAAATTACCTTTCATATGCCTTCTCACACATTATGGAATTTTACATTATTGTAGTACTTCTTGACTCACCTACACTTCCTAGGACCTATTTCCATACTTACACATCTATTGAAACCTCTATGGCAATCATATTTCTATACTTTCATGTTTTTATAATTTCAAATCCCATTTTTGGAAGGAAAGTACAATAATAAGGAAAATTCAAATTTAAACATTCTGAACACCTTGACATAACTCAAATTGGCTCCCGAAGACCTTAGAAGCACTCTAACAGCCTAGGATCATGATAAAAATGATTTTTATAATCTTCATTCCTTGATGCTTTTGCGTCAATATACCTTGGGTTGAGATGATTACAAGGTTTCACGTGCTTGAGAAGGAGGCTCATATGAGTATGCATTTTGATAAAAGAAATGGGGGAAGGACTGAGTGATAGGTTGTTTTTGTAGAGGTTTAAGATATGGGGATGAAAATTTAGTGTCTTACGAGGAAGATGAATCTTAGGTGGTTCTAAGAAATGGATAGAAGAATACACTTTAGGTTAAGAGGGATGCAACAATTCAAATATGAGTAGAAGGGTTGTACTAGTATGGTAAATGGTTATCCCATGGACATGGCTCCTTAAAACCAAATTTATTATCATCCATTCTTTTAACCAACTCTATAATGTTCTTTAGATTCTCTCTCGTGTCTTGCATCATTTGGTGAGGATTGAACTAGCTTGGAAAATGATTACCCCATGGAAATAGCTCTCTAGGACTAGGTTGTTTAGCTCCCATTTTTTCAATCAACTTGGATACTCTCTTCACGTTCTTCTTCATCACTTGAATTTGCAATTTAAAATTAGGATCAAGGATGAATTTAGATCCATTATATGTATACTTGTGCTCTTGAAAACCACCATAATTAGTAGGACATCCACATGCATCAATGTGACTTGGTGTATATGTAGATCTATCATATTAAGGCTCTCATATCTTATTTTTAGGGAAGCTTTAGGTGAATAAAGGTGGAGGGGGTGGTATTTTTTGTTCCACATGAAGATGAGGGGATAATTTCCAATGATGGAAGGACATTACCATGAATGTATATCCTCATGATAATAAGGAATGGGATGCATGGAAATGGTATGTAAATGAGATAAATGGGATTTTAAATTAGTTGAGTCACCATGTGCTTGATAACATGGTTAATAAAATTATATGAGCTAAGAACACACAAAAAATTAGCTATAAATTTGATAAACATGTAGCTTTGTCATTAAAATACTACAATTCTTTAGACAAGAATACACAGATTTATCCCTGACTGTGCCAAACATTGTTGGATTTGAAACTTACACCTATGATAAGATCACCAAATTTTAAGGACTTGGTTATGTCAACAACAACATGGGACTGTCCCCAAGGTGTGGGACCTTGGCTCCTTGGGAAAAACCTCTAGAGAATATCGAATTCCTACACTAATTATTGTAATGATAACCACTACTCTACTCTGAATCAACTAATTGTAAGAGAAAAGGGATGAGAGAAACATGAACTTAATCATGGTGATGAACAAAAGAGAAAGTGGATCACCCTTCCTATATGATTTCAATAAGTGAGAAGATAAAACATATTGTTCCAGGGGGGGCTAATATTAACCACAACCAAAATATGTATATAAATCAAATTCTCAATCTAAACCTTAAGACAATTAATCAAAACCCTGTCAAGATTCCACACATAATAAACCATGGAGATAACATAGAGGTAAGGGACATATTAATACAAGGACATGAGGGTAAACATAATCCATAACCATAAGTGTATTAATACCTAGAAAATATACATATTATGATATCAACATAAGCCAAGATGATCATTCATCTACAAAGACCAAACCAGAGGTCAGAGGCACTCAGAAAACTAGGCCTCCAAAAGCGCAGAGTGACCTTACTTTCAAGGAAGAGGAATCCTTTACAATTATGCCTAAATGTAAATATATAGAAGAATAAAGAGATATGCCTTGATGAATATATGATTCAGCTGAAGAATATCATTCTTCTCCTCTAGAAAGATAAAATCATAATCTAGAAGATTTGGAAAGATGCTTAACTAAAGATGATCTGCCCACTTATCACCTCTTGGTATATTCTTATAATCTCTTAGAAATCTTTAAAGGTTTCATGATGATATATTGATAATAACATGCCTTTATCTACAAAAACCCTAACAAGTAGATATTTGTTTGATGATTGATCTCTAAGAATAAACTAATGTAATCCCATGAGATTGGGAGGATGAATGATGATTAAGCTGCTCACTTGGTGAATCAAATAATTATTATACCTATTAGACCACTAAAGCATATATTAACTCTTAATTCAAACTATGATTTAACTTCTTCCTCTACATTTTGGTGTGACCACAAGGTATATAAAGCTCAAGAGCGTCTTCTAGTAGAGGATAACACTCTCTAAAAACATGTACAAGTGGTTTGGGTGCCATTTGAGTCGTTTATACATCTACAAATAACCAAACACTTTGTCACGAACATCTCTTAAATATTTCAACCACATTCTTTGAAACCATACTCAAAATGTATCCTTCTGAAAGACCTTATTATTGGTACCCAGTTGCAGGTATCACCTCTTCAACCAACAAAGGATTTGTTTTTTATAGACGTCTCTATCAAAAGATACAAGGAAAGACTTAATTTTAAGAAAATTTCAAGAGGATGTTGGAATCCGATGAATACCACGTGTTCTCCCTTGCCAATTGTTTGAAATCGATACTTTGTAGAGTCTCGAAAAGTACACAACTTTAAAGAAAAAAATTTAACCTCGCGAGAGTATCGAACATTGATGAGTGTTGCATGTAAGCCACCGAAAAAGGAGATCTAAAACATGAAAAGGTGGCGAAGTTTTGATCACCTAGGGAATAATAGGAAGACTGATGATCTCGATGTGTCCCCTTTGATAATTTATCATTAATCCACCTCCAAAGTGTTTTTAAGACCTAAAAAGTAGTTAAGTCCCAAGGTTTTGGAGATACTATTTGTTGCCACATGTCCTCATTCTAATCCAATAAATTTTATAGCCTTGCCTTAGTATAAAACCAAAGGATTTGGTTGTCACTTGAATTTTTTGAGGGATAAACGCATTATAATCACTTAATTCTTCTGGATTCGACCTGTTTGAGCTCTTAAAAGTTAAAAAAAAAGGTGCTTTAAGAATGCATGTACAATCACCATTAAAACCCTCTAAGTGTTTCTTTTTTTTTGACAACATGTATATTCTTTGAATATTGCAGTTCTTTGGCTAGAATAATATGAACCTGGTGGCTTACCTTGACGCAAATCATGTCATTATATTAAGAAAGAAAACTCCATTCTCATGTTCTCTATGTGTTATGTCATAATGTTTACCATAACATCTATCCTATCACACCATGTGTGGTAGTGAAGTAAGGCAAAAAAATTACAAAAATGAACCAAATGTGAACCACTAGGTCAATTTCCCTTACAATTCAATGATTGCTAGAATAAAAGTTTTGTTTTATTTATAATTTTGGGTTCTTGTAGTAAGTAATAAATGGTTTTCCGGGTGATTTAATTTAATTTGAATTAGATATAATTATAGAGTAATTGATGTACAAATGATAAAAATGTAGTAATGACACAAGAAAACTAAGATGTAAAGTATGAAACCCTAAGCAAGGAGGAAAGATAGAGGACTTACCTAATTTCTGAATGTACAAAAAGTGATATAGGAAGGTATGATTGATGAAAAAATGCAAATAGGGTCATCACTGGTCACTAGAAAATTCTGGAACTTGAGAATAATGTCGGAACAAGGCACCCAATGTTGGATGGAGACGCATGAGCATTGTCGACTGAACCTAGGCACTGGTGACTACGTAAAAGCTCATACAATCTAGTTTTTGTTGTGTCGTTAGGGTTTCACAGTTGGTCTATGTTGATCACTTGATGTTTGCACTATGATTTTCGATGATACTTGTAACATGCAAAAGAGAAATTCACCTACACAATCCCATAAACCACATCAAACCTAAAAAGGAAAATGTAGAATGTGGAGTCAGACTGACCCCGATGATCACCTCGAGAGTGAACTTATAACCGATCACTGCACTACATCTCATACTCCATGCAGCTCTTGTGAGTGTGTAGAAATTGTGCCCTTGTGTAAGTTGCACTTGATAGAGAGTTGTAGCTAGATTGTAGCAATGTAGTAGAATGTGTGGATGGAATAAAATGGAATTCCCCTTCCTATGTTGTGTATCCAGAGTTGTTGTAGCCCTTGTTCCTTGAATAGATGCTAGATGAATTCCTTGGAGTGCTTTAGGTGCCTTTTGAATGTAAGCTTAGGCGATGATAGTAATTTTTAGTGCTTGGTCCCTGATTTTGGACACATAACTATGTATTTATATGATTCCTATTAGTGCAAATTCACAGCACCCCCAAATGAGTTATGGATCTACTTTTATAAGAAAAATTCATTTGGTGTGATTGCACAACATTGAGCTTTCCCAAAGTGTGGGACCTTTGCAAATGGGGAAAGCTCTTCAGAGAAGGTTGGTTCCTCTTCCTAAACTACCTGCCACAAGCTATTATAGTGCAGGCAAGCCAATCTAACCTAATCTAACTTCCAAGGAGACAAGGAGAGGAAAAAAAAAGGAAAAACAGAGCCTACACTAAAACGGTGATACACCAGAGAAGGAAAGTGTTGATTATCTATCAAAACTGCCATTGAACAAGAAGAGGTGAACAATGGAAAGGATGGACAAGTGCATCACAGACCAAAGATGGGTTTCACACAGAAAATGTTCCAAAACTCCATGAAAATAGCTCCAAAACCTGTAATGAACATCCAAACATGCACAAATACCCTGTAATGAAGAGAGGTAAGGAAAAAAACAAAGAAAACGAGCGAAGGATGGACAAATGCATCACAAAAACACTTTTTTTTATTGCTCAGAATTTACACATTGCATCATTTCACGGGTAAGAGGCAAAAATTCCATTACAGAGCAGGGGAGGAGGTTCAAACTCCATTTTTGACCCTGGGGAAGAAAAAAAGGGAGAGGTAGAGAAGAAGGATGAACAACCTTTTTCAAAATGAGCCAAAACTGGCTTTTATCGCTTGAACAGAATGAAGGAAATGAGAAAACACGGGAAAATCAATTTTAAAAATCTAACCACTGATAAGATCCATTTAATTATCCTACAAAATGATGGGTTTCCATGAAAAATCCCATACTGCATCGTACATTGCTTCGCAAAGCAAAGAAAGAGGCCCATACTTCATTAATTTTGGTGGTTGGGGTCGTTTTCTGCAATTTTTCCATGCCAAAGACGTTTTATTATTTTTCTCCCGTAAAACTCAATCAAAATTTAAAATTGAAGTGTCCATCATGTTGAGGATTTCAACAGCTTTCCATTGATACCAAACTTGCAAAAATTCGAGCTCTAGATTGAAAGATATGGCCTTATGAAGATTTAGGGCAAACAGGGAAAAATTAGGGCAAAAATCGGGTTTGCAGGCCAAAATCCTCCCTTTTTCCCTCTTTTTTCAAATTAGGAAATTTTTCAGAAAATCTCCGCGCCCCACTTCTCTGATGACATGTGGCACCGTCTGGTTGATCCGCGGCTTCAAAACAACATTTTGCCCCTTTTACCCGCGAGGGCAAATTTTCTAAAAGTTCTCTGCCGGCCCGACCTCCGCTGCTGATGTGGACACGTGGTGCCATCCTATTGGTCGATGGGACCGCGGGTTCATTTCATGCCTTTAAGTTTTTACACCAAAAAGCCAAAATCTTCAACTTTCATTTGACCCCCACCTTGGCACTGCCAACGTAGACTTGACACGTGGCGCTCTCCAATTGGTGTTGGGCCTTAACCAATTTTTTCTTCATTCTCCTTTATAGGCTTACGGGCCAAATTTTGACTTTTGAGTTTTTATCCGAAAAAAGCCTAAGTGTCAAAATTTTCTACCTGTCCCCGCGAGTCTGTTTCCTTCCTTCATCAGGCCTACGAGCCAAAATTTTCCTTTGTGCCTTTTAACCCCAAAAGGGGCTAAATGCCGAATTTCTCTCCGCACCTCTACCAGCTCACCAAATTTCCTTGGCAAAAATGCTTCCCCCACTCCGTTGCCCCGATATTTCTTGCCACAATTTCCTCCTTACCTCTGCAGGCCCACCCAGGGCAAATTTTCACTTCTAACTCCGCCAAGCCATAACTCAAATTATAAAAGGAGTTAGGATGACTTATTTACCCAAAAAAAAATTAGTGCTTGAAGCATGCAAAAAATCCATTTTAAGTCCGAACAAAGGAAAAGGAGGAGGAGTTAACCAAAATAAGCATGGGCTTATTTTGGATAACAATTCCCTCGTTTGAATTTTGAAATTGACAACTGGAAGACTGAGCCATAAGTGAAAAAGATACCCAAAAGATAAAAGAGAACCAAAAGGAGTGAATAAGGTAAAAAAGGGTCAGGGGTGTCTAGATAGGATAAGAGTGCCTAGGTGCTTTTGTCCTGGTTCGGTGTTGGTGTCTAAAGCCACGAAATATAAATAAGTAAAGTTCTGACTGGGATGTAGGGTGTGTAATACCAAATAGAAAACAAGAGACAAAGAAAAAAGGCCAAAGATAGTTATAAGCCACTAGTTTTCTTACTTAGGAATCATGTCAATGGTAACATGCTTTAAGGACCTAGAAATGTACCCAAGTGCGTGATTTTGTATCTAAATTTTCCCCCACTTTATGTTGTTGAGTGAATACTTGATAATACAAAGTAGATAAGAGATGTGTACCTTATAATCATGTAGAGTGTGCGGAGAATAACGTGTCAAGTGGATAAGTGAAGCGTGAAATGAATACAAAGTAAAGCATGGAAACTAGGAAAGGAAAGTGACCCTAGGAGTAAAGCATATGTGTTACTTATACCTGTTGTTATGCTTCTATTTGTTGTTGTAGGCTACCTCTTGTTGTGTATTAAGGACGAACCTATAAAAGAAGAGCAAAATAGTAGTCAAAGTCCCGTATATGAAAAATTTGAGCAAATTATGCAAGAGTACGTAAAAGTGTGTAAAAGTAGTAGTAAAGGAAAGTTTACACCTGATGTAAAAGAGTGTAAAGGATAGAAATGTGTCCTGAAATGTTCTGAAAAACAAGTTTTTTGGGAGATCTCATGCCGATAGCATTTTTTTTGGGAGATATCACGCCAAGTATGAGTTTTTTTGGGCTATCTCATTCCAAGTGTGAGTTTTTTGGGCGATCTCACACCAATGAACAAGTGTTGGGGAGAGAGTTCTAGTATTACTCTCCATATATGACTCAACCCAATAAGCAACACTATAAATGGTGCATCCCGATTTGTTCCTATTCTGATTGTTCTGAATTATTTACGATTGAAGGAGATAGAATGCATTCTTTCACTAGAGGATTGTGACTGTAATTGTAGAATTACTCTTAAGACTTATGTAAACTGTGTTAATTTGATAAGATGATTGTATGTTCCCCTAGGAAATTAGCACCTAGGGGAGGACATAGGCTCCCAGGCGTTACTGTATGATGCTAGATGCTGGAGTATGTGATATGCTGAGGACCTAAGTCAAATTTTGGGTCGTTATGTGACTATGTTGTTGTGATGTTGTTGTAATGTGCAAATTTTTACTACATCTCTGAGCTATTGTAGGGGTGATTTGTTCAACTAATATATGATCCCCTCAATGAGGGTGCATGCAACAATGGAAGGAGAATGCATCCCAAAGGAGAGGACCTGATGTTAAACTAAATTGTATACCTACAAGGGGTAGAGGATGTGCATGGTAGAAACCAAGGCACATACAAACAAAGTGGCTAGTAACACGTGTTACTAGAAAAAGTAGCAAGTATGCAATAAAAGACAATGTAAAACGCAAGTAAGAAGACAAGATAGACCATGAAAAGTGGGTTTCAGACATGGGACATTGCTCAAAATGTCATAAGACAATTAGGGTCAAAGCTACCAAAAGCATACAATAAACATACAAGACATAGGGAAAAGACCACAAACAATAACATATAGTAGCAACCAATGTCAAGCAAAGTGTATCAGATAACCATGATGGTATATAGTCCTGCAAGGAAAATGATACACATGAAGCACCTATTAGACTGTTAGAAAGATAAATAGTATGGCAAGGCATGTACATATCAATGAAAAGTAATGTGTTAGAAAGTAGAAGTAGTAAATGATGAAACAATATCACATGTAATAGGTGAGAGTAGTACAAGTAGATGCCCCTAAGAGATTTGGTGGGACTGGAAAAGGATATAGTGCCGAGCATTATTGCAACATGTGAAAATATGTAAGAGATCTACATTCACTGCAAAATACCAAGTGAACATGCATGTGTGTATATAGAAAGATAATGACATACTGAGTATCTGACTAGCATAGTAAGCAAAGTGCATCATGTAGGTACTATAAGCAAACAAGAGTAAGTGCAACCAAGATATGAAAATGTAGTGTATGTGTGTTATGGTATGGAATGCAAAGTGTGAATATGAGAGTAGAAACATGTCCCCCAATAGATGTGTATGAGATGAGGTTCATTTATAGGAACCCTCGACAGTCAAGAATGAACCATAGAACAAGAGTGTGTCATCGGGTAACGTGGGGTGTGAAAATAGATGCTAGAAATATGTATTGTGAAGCATAAGGCATGAAATGTGAGTAATGTGACATTTATTTCAAAATTAGAACCTCTGCAGTGGAGAATGAACCATGTAACTAGAGTGTGTCAAAGGGTACTGACAATACAATGCGTGTATTAAAGGGTTTGAAAATTCTTAGAAAGATTAGAAATGAAGCATAGAGCGTTAAGTGTGATAGGTCACGCTAGAGACAATTTATGGTGCCAGAATGGGGGAGAAGCGCAATGCCCCCCAAGTGTGCCAATGATGGAGATCTATGAGATAACATGAGAGATACCTTGCTAGTGTGGAACAGCATTAGCCGTGTGATGAGAATAGAGGGAGTCATCACAATGGTAGGAAAGAACAAGAGTAGGACCAGGGTTGGACTTTCAGTTAACAAGAGAAGGCGTAAAGAGGTTATGTAGAGTTTGTTGGTCTTTCTTAGAGAGTGGTTGCCGATTTGGAATTTGTAACACCGTAAAATACTTGAGAGAAGAAGGGGATGGACTAATTTTTAGAGGAGTTTTCTTAGTTGGAATGGGTAGCACTATAGAAGACTTGAGAGGAGGAGGGGATGGATTGATTTTTAGAGGAGGTTGCTTAGTTGGATTCGGTAACATTGTAGAAGGATTGAGAGGAAGAGGGGATGAACTAATTTTTAGAGGAGGTTGATTAGTTGGAATGGGTTGGAAAAACAACTCTTAATTGATCGAAGGAGGAACATTAGTAACTATGGAATAATGCTCATTTGAAATGGAAGGACCCGATTTAGGATCCCATTGGGATTTAGAAATTGAAGATGAGAATGAAGCATAAGGTTGTGCATCAACTGAGCTAAAACCCTGATGCTCAAGGTGCTTAATTCTTCATTTTAGAGCATAGCAATCATTGTCATGATGTCCATTAAGTATGTGATAATTGCAAAATGGGAGACTGATGTATTTTACAAGTTGATAAAAAGGATAAAAATGAGTAGTTGGCAAGTTGATCAATTGGTGATTAAGGAGCTTGGGAAGAGTATCATGTTGCTTAGTCTTTGGATCAAACTTGAGAGGGTTAGGGAGCAGTAAAACTTGGTGTTCAATTATATGAGCACATGTAACAAACATAGAAGTGGAAGGAGAACTAGCATGGGCTTGAGAAACATCCTTGAGATGTTGGATTTCAACTTTAAGAGATGTAATCATTATTTCCGTATCTTGAATTTTATCTTGAAATAAACAATGTAAAGATTGGAATGACTCTAATATGGGTTGATTGGATGGAGGATTAGGACCGATAGAGTCATCAGATAGATGACCAAAAATGGCACTTACTTGAGTGGGTGGCGTATTGAGAGGGAGATGCATAGTGTAGGGATTTTTGGAGAATAGCCTTGCAAGGTGGATGCAATTGAAGTAGGTCATGTAAAGAGATTTGAGGAATTTGAGGAGTCATGAAGAAGATTGGATAAAATAAGAAAAATGAGGGTCCAAGTGTTTGATCATGAGTGGGGTTCACCAAATGATATAATTTAATTTTAATTAAATCTAATTACAGAGTAACTGATATACAAATGATAAGAAAGTAGTAATGACACAAGTAAACTAAGATGTAAAGTATGAAACCCTAAGCAAGGAGGAAAGATAGAGGACTTAGCTGATTTTTGAATGTATAAGAAGTGATTTGGGTAGGTACGACTAATGAACAAATTGCAAACAAGTTCGACACTAGTCACTTAAAATTCTAGAACTTGAGAATAATGTTGGGTAGGGGTGCCCAATGCTAGACAAAGACGCTTGGGCACTGGTGATTGTTCCTGGGCATTGGTGACTGCTCAGAGGCTCAAAATCTAGTTTATGATGTGTTGCTAGGGTTTTACAGTTGGTCTTTGTTGATTGCCTGGTGTTCGCATTATGATCGTTGATGATACCTGTAACCTGCAAAATAGAAGTTCACCTGGATAAACCCAAAAAACCGCATAAAATCCAAAAAAGGAAAGATGCAATAATGAGGAGTTAGACTGACCTCGATGATCACTTGATAAAGTGAACTTATGACCGAGTGCTATGCTACATCTCATAGACTCCATGTAGTTCTTGTGAGTGCGTGTAAGAAATTATGCCCTAGGATGCCCTAGTGCAAGTTGCACTTGATAGTGGGCTAGATCTAGAATGTAACAATGTATTAGAATGTGTGGATGGAATAAAATGAAATTCCCCTTCCTATATAGTGTATGTAGAAGTTGTTGCAGTCCCTTATCCCTTGATTGAATGCTAGATGGATTCCTTGAAATGCTTTAGGTGCCTTTTGAATGCAAGTTTAGGTGATAGATAATAATGCTTAGAGCTTGGTCCTTTAATTTTGAACACATTAACTATGTATTTATATGATTCTCTTGTTTGAATTTCATAATTGAAAACTAGAAGGCCAATCCATAAGTGAAAAAGATGCCCAAAAGATAAAAGAGACCCAAAAGGAAGTGAGTAAGATAAGAAGAGGGTTAAGAGCGCCTAGAGGGGACAAGAACGCCTGAGCGATGCTATCCTGACTGAGCACTGGTGTATAGAGCCATAAAATATAAATAAGTAAAATACTGAATGGGTTGTAGGGTGTGTAAGAGAAAATAGAAAACCAGAAACACAGAAAAGAGGCCAAAGATAGTTGTCAATTACTAGTTTTCTTGCTTAGGAATCTTATGAATGCTAGTATGTATTTAGGACTAGAAATGTACCCAAGTGTGTGATTTTGTGTCTGCATGATTCAGTCTATAGGTTGTGGAATATGTGGAAAATGACCTGGGATAGTTTCGTGTATGTCTCCAGATAAGGTCATAAGGTGGATGGTAAATATAATTGATTCTATGGGTGATTCTCTGGCCTAGTCCATAATTCCCTAGCTCTATTAGCTGCTTCGTCTAATAAGGATAACTGTTCGATGATGGTAGGTGGAAGTGAAGTAGATCTGAATACTAGTGTATGTAGGCCAGTATCTATGTTTGATTCACCTGTGGATTCGTTGGGCTGTGGGATTTGTGGGTCACAACCGTATATTCGTATTTGTTGCAGACCTACTATGGTCATGTATGGAATCAGTCCCTAATCCCTAATATCCAGTAATCGTATGCTTTCTCAGCTTCTATATTTAGGATCAATAACTATGCAATCTTCTCAGAATATCTTACAGTTGTTCGTGTAACCTGAATTCTTAGGCCGGTATCTATATCTATGAGGGTGTCTCCTGCGCCCGGTTGTGGGACCAAAGGATCACAACCAAACGTTTTCTCTCTTTCAAACCCCTCCATAGTCATGCGGGCATGTATCTAGGGTAATCTGTAGTTTGGTTGACTTGACCAAAATGTGTGTGCTCAGTCGTCTTCTATGTTTAACCCGTGCAGTTGGAAACTGATTTGTTGCAAGTTTATTGCTATTTGGAAGACTTGGATCCTGAGATTTTGAACTATATTAGTTATTGCTGTAATGAGATTGGGTTGAGACACGATTGGCTCGAATACGTATTCTCTGGGCTCCCTAGGTCCCATGATTGTCATACAAAAGCAATAATGTAAATTAAATGTAGTGAAGCAAAATTAACTATATGAAATATATCTAGAACATATCTAACTTCTATATTTTTGTGTTTTCCTGATGAACTTTTCGAATGAATCTAAAAGAGTAATTGCTTAACACATCTAGAATTGACAGCTAAAATAACAATTTAAAACAAACAAAATAACCGAGTATAGTTATTTGTATGTGCATTTCCACCTATAGCTAGGATGGAAGCAATCAAATTATTCTTAGCATTGCTGGTTTATAAGGGTTTAAATTTTATCAAAATGGATGTAAAATATGCCTTCTTGAATGGTTATCTTAATGAGGAAGTTTATATGGAACAAACTGATGGTTTTTCATTGATCGATAAAGTTGATTATGTGTGCAAATTGAATAAGGCCCTTTATGGCCTAAAACAAGCTCCTAGAGCTTGGTATGAAAGACTTGATAAATATCTGATTGAGCAAGGTTTCAAGAGAGGTGTAGTTGATAGTAACTTGTGTTAGGAAATAAGAGATAAAATATGTGGAATAATCCCTTATAGAATCGTAACAGTAGAAACTAATATGCAAAAAATATTATAGATCTCAAATAAAAGTGTAGAATAAATAACACAACATAAAGAGACAAGATTTAACGTGGTTCACCCAATTGGGGCTACATCTACCAAGAATCACTTGCTCAAATTTTATTACAAGCCTCCACTCTCTCAATACAATACCCAGATCTGTTTGGAGCTATTCTCAACAAAATTTACATAATTCACACCCGAATTCAAAGCACATCTGCAATACATTTTCTTGTCTATCTATCATATGCATAAGACCATATAAATAGACAACTGCTTAAGTAGTTTTACAAAACCATGTGTATCAAACACCGGGAAAAAAAAAACCATCCCATAAACCTATCGGTAGCCGAAGAGGTGGTTTTACAAAACAATGGGTACCAAAAAAAAACCATGGGCCCAAAAATAGCCCATAACGGTTACCCATTACCCATGGTTTAATAAACCACCCATGAAAATTTGCTTTGGGGGATTCGCCCCCGAACCCCCCTGACCCACTCACCGGCGAGTGGGACCGCCGTAAAAATACTCTGAGTGTAACACATAGAAGGTGTACCACACTCTAACATGAAAATAGGCTCCACAAACATAATAATCTCCCACTTGGAGAATGATTTCCACTGAGCAAGTTTCTCAACCCTTCACTATCATCCACGAAGGCCAACCAAAGATGAACATAACTTTATTTTATCCCTTGTGACCACCTTGGTCATCATGTCTGCAGGATTCTGACTAGTATGAATCTTCTCTAACTTCAACTTATCTTCCTCCAAAGCTGTCCTGATGAAGTGATATCTCAACTGTATATGCTTCATCCTAGAGTGGAAAGCAGAGTTCTTAGCTAGTTGTATAGCACTCTGAATATCACTATGCAGCTTACATTCCTCCTGCTTATGCCCCAACTCCTAAAGCAATTTTTGTAACCAAATCATCTCTTTGCTTGCCTCTGTGACAGCAACATACTCAGCCTCCGTGGTTGACAAAGCCACCATCTTCTGTAGTCGTGAAATCAAGCTCACTGTTATCCCACCTATAGTGTAAATATAACCTGGTGTGCTCCTCCTGCTGTCTACATCTCCAGCCATGTCTGAATCTACATAACCACGTAAAGTGGTGTCTGATCCACTGATAGCACAAAACTATCCCCATGGTCCCTCTCAAATACCAAAGGATCCACTTTACTACTTGTCAATGCTCTTTACCTGGATCACTCATAAATCTACTCACAGCTCCCACTACATGGGCAATATTAGGCCTAGTGCACACCATAGCATACATCAAACTGCCAACCACTGATGAGTAAGGTACCTTGGATATCTGGTTTCTTTCCGGCTCTGTCTTGAGACACTGCTCCTTTGATAACTTAAAATGGCCTGCCTAAGGGAGTCCCAACCAGTTTAGCATCCTGTATGTTAAACCTATCTAGTACTTTCTTAATGTACTCTTCCTGAGATAAAGTTAACTTCCGTTCCTTCCTATCCCGAGTTATCCTCATACCAAGGGATTTGTCTAGCTGCCCCCAAATCCTTCATATCAAAGGATTCACTTAGCTATTTCTTGAGTACTTTTATTTCCTATATGTTTTTACCTGCAACCAACATGTCATCAACATACAAACACAGGATAATATAACTTCCATCCTCAAATTTCTTTGTATACATGCAATGGTCAGAATGACATCTAATATAACCTTGCTCCATCATGAAGCTACCAAATTTCTTATACCATTGACATGGAGCTTGTTTCAAGCCATACAAGCTCTTCTTTAGTTTGCACACTATCTCCTCTTTACCTTTGACCTCATAGCCCTCTAGTTGCTGCATATATAGTTCCTCCTCCAAATCACCATGGAGAAATGCAGTCTTTACATCTAACTATTCTAAGTGCAAGTCTTCTGCTACCATGCAACTATTCCAAGAACAGTTCTGATAGAAGTCATTTTTACTACAAGAGAAAAAATCTCATCA
This sequence comes from Taxus chinensis, assembly GCA_019776745.2. Taxonomy (NCBI): domain Eukaryota; kingdom Viridiplantae; phylum Streptophyta; class Pinopsida; order Cupressales; family Taxaceae; genus Taxus; species Taxus chinensis. Next base: position 697,414,005 of record CM034150.1, read on the forward strand.
AAATCTATACCTTGTTTCTGTGCAAACCCCTTGACCACCAACCGGGCCTTATATTTTTTTTTTCCTCCTTCTTTGTCTTTAACTCTGTACACCCACTTGTTCTGCAATGCTCTTTTGCCTTCCGGTAGCTTCACCAAATCCCAAGTCTGGTTCTCCATGAGAGACTTATGCTCTTCATCCATGGCTTGCTCCCACTTCTTACTAGCATCTACCTACATTGCTTCATCAAATCTCTTTGGCTCTCTACTATCAGTGAGTAATAAATAATAAAGAGAAGGAGAAAAACGTTCAGGTTCTTTTCTTACCCTAGAAGACCTCCTCACTGTAGGAGTTTGGGGTTATTGTTGAGTAGGTTCCTGAACTGATTCATGGGTCACTTTCCCATCTGGAAGATCCTCTACCACTACATATTCTTTCTTGGATTCTTCCCTGTTTTCCTGTAAATGTTGTTTATACATGACTTTCTCATTAAAGACCACATCCTTAGACCGAATGATTTTCTTGTCTTTAATACTCCAACATTTAAATCCAAAGTCATCACCACCATAACCAATGAAAGTACATTTTTTCTGATTTAGCCTCTAGCTTGGTCCTATCATCCTTGTCTATATGAACAAACAGCTCACATCAAAAGACTCTAAGAAATGAATAATCATACTTTCTTACCATACCAAGCCTCCTTAGGTATGCCTCCATCTGAGGCACTTGAGGGTCCTCTGTTTATCAAGTACACAATTGTGCTCACCGCTTCTGCCCAAAAATAAAGAGGCAGTCCTGCATATAACCTCATGCTCCTAACACATTCCATTATTGTTCTGTTCATCCTTTCTGATACCCCATTCTACTGCGGAGTTCCTGGAACCATCTTTTGCCTGTGGATTCCATTCTTAGAACAATAATCATTAAATTCATTGCTGCAATACTCCCCTCCATTATCTGACCTGAGACATTTTATCTTAAGACCTATTTCATTCTATACCAAGTATTTTCCACTTAATAAAAGTGTCAAATACATCAGATTTGTTTCTAATACAATGAACCCAAACTTTCCTTGTTGTATCATAAATAAAAGTAACATAATAACTTGAACCCCCAAGAGATGATACCTGATTCGGCCCCCACACATCAGAATGTACCAGCTCTAACTTACTCTCTTTCTTCATAGGTCTAACCTTGAGAAACCTTACTCACTTCTGTTTCCCATATATGTAGTTCTCACAGAAATCCAAACCTGTTTCTTTATATGTAGGCAAATTCTTCTTTATGATGTTCATGCCCTTATGGCTCATATGACCGACCCTATAGTGCATAATGTTGTATCTGTATCTGAAGCCACAAGATTACAATCATTAGTACTATTAGTGGTTAAATACAAGGTTCCAACCTTCTTACCTCTTGCCACCACAAGAGCACCCTTGGTAACCTTCTAAGAGTTAGCTGTAAATATCACAGTACAACCATCACTTCCCAATTGCCCCGCTAATATCAAATTTCTCCTTAATGTAGGCACATGTCTGACATTGTTCAATAGCCATGTATTCCCATTCTACATCTTAACCTGAACAAAACATTTTATAACTATACTGCAAGGCTCATCATCACCAAGAAAAACATGCCCAAAATCCCCTTGAACATAATTAACAAAATAATGCCTATGTGGAGTAGCATGAAAAGAAGCCCCTGAATCTAAAACCCAAGATTCAGTAATATTATGTAAAGAAAGAATCAAAGCATCCTGGCATACATTACCCGATGCCACATTTGCCTCCTTGTTTTCTTCCTGTTGTTTCTTCTTGTCCTGAATCTCCCAACAGTCCTTTGCATGCCCAAACTTTCCACAGTTCCAACATACAATCTTTCTCTTGGATTTTGACCTTTCTCGATCTTTTGATTTTCCACGGTTTCCTCTATTCTTATGTCTCACTCTAGTTTCCACTTTCAAAGCATTCCCTGAAGTAGAAGATTCCTTGGAGCTTTTTCTTCACATTTCCTCACTTAGGATCACCCCTACAACATCCTCAAACTTCAACTTCGAGTTAGCTAGAACCGAGTTACTTACCGTCATTACCAGGCTATTCCAACTTTCAGGTAAAGAGCACAGAATTAATAAATCCCTAACTTCTTCATCAAATTCTATTGTAACCGAAGCTAGCATATTCACAACCGAATTGAAATCATTTAAATGATCTCCTACTGAACTATTCTCAGGACATCTTCATATTAAACAACTTTTTCATTAAAAATATCTTATTAGAGGCAGAGGGTTTTTCATACAACTTCCCTAATGCATCCATTAGATATTTTGTAGTCTTTTCCTTTGAAACATTAAATAATACCGAAGATGCAAGACACATCTGGATCATTCCAAGTGCCTTCCGATCTAACAAATCCCATTCCGCATCTATCATACTTGAGGGTTTGTTCACCTTCTCAGATAGCGGAGTATAAAGATCCTTTTGATAAAGGTAATCTTCCATCTGCATCTTCCAAAGACTAAAATTTTTCCCGTTGAATTTATCAACCCTATATCTTCCATCATCTGCCATAGCTCCCACTCAAGATAAAACTTTCCATGTGATTCAACACTTCAGCAAACCAAGCCAGGATCTGATACCAATTGTTAGGAAATAAGAGATAAAATATGTGGAATAATCCCTTACAGAATCGCAACAGTAGAAACTAATATGCAGAAAATATTATAGATCTCAAATAAAAATGTAGAATAAATAACACAACACAGAGAGACAAGATTTAACATGGTTCACCCAATTTGGGCTACATCCACCAAGAATCACTTGCTCAGATTTTATTACAAGCCTCCACTCTCTCAATGCAATATCCAGATCCGTTTAGAGCTATACTCAACAAACTTTACATAATTCACACCCGAATTCAAAGCACATCTGCAATACATTTCTTGTCTATCTATCATATGCATAAGACCATATAAATAGACAACTGCTTAAGTAGTTTTACAAAACCGTGGGTATCAAACAACGGGCAAAAACAAAACTGTCCCATAAACCTATGGGTAGCTGAAGAGGTGGTTTTACAAAACAATGGGTACCAAAAAAACCATGGGCCCAAAAACAGCCCATAACGGTTACCCATTACCCATGGGTTAATAAACCACCCATGAAAATTTGCTTCGGGGGCTTCGCCCCCGAATCCCCCCTGACCCCCCTGACCCGCTCACCGGTGAGCGGGACCGCCGTAAAAATACTTGAGTGTAACACATGGAAGGTGTACCATACTCTAACATGAAAATAGGCTCCACAAACATAACATGATCTTGTCCCCTCAGTGTGATCTCCTCGTTCCTTCGTGTTCAATTGGATCCAGAAAAGCGTGTAATGCTAGCATCAACAGAAGTAGACATTGGGACAAAGGCAACTTAGGATACAGACTGAATACAATGCGAGTAGGAGAGAGATAGCGCAAGAGTACAGAGCTTGGCTTATGTAATTCTTAGCGGGATTTATTGCGAGTCATGCAACATAAAATGTCCAGAACCTGAAACTATCCTGTTTGAAGAATAAAACCTGCACACTTTAATGGCTTCCTATTGAAAACAAACTATTGTACTCCAATGGATTGGATGAATATCAAACACATCCTGCACAAGAGGGATATGTCGCTTCCTACAGCAAAACAACACTAACTAGGCTGCAATGAAAGAAACTAATAATTCTAAAAAAAAAGAGACTAATCTATTGCAATGAGAAATTCAGAGGCAAATTTGAGGGGCCATTTGCTTGAGCACAAGCCAACTATTTATAGCATTTGCATTTACCCAAGGTAAAAACCAAATAGAACTCTTAAACTATAAACTAACAATGGCAAAACACTATTCCAGGGAACCAGAATCATTAATGCAAGCCTATGGCGGTGAAAAAAAGCTGGTTGAATTGTTGATTTTTATGTGAGTCGCGTTAAAGAGCTTTCTGGAAAACGCGGTAAGGACTGGCCGCCCTAAGCAGGCGGCGGTTACAGGACCGCCGCCCTGCTTAGGGCGGCGGTCACGAGACCGCTGCCCAGGCAGGGTGCAGTTGCGTCACTGAAGATAAAAAGGCCAAAGAAAGAGGGGAAAAGGAAAAAAAACAAAGTCATGTGTGGGGCTAAGCGGGGCATGCCGGATGTATACGCCACTTGGAGATCTTTTCCGAACCATGAACACCTTGCGAGGAGACCTGTATCGTCATTGGGGCACGTGTTACGTTGTTCTGGCAGTGCAGTACCCTATAATTTTGGGTACGTACAGTGCCCATAGGGGACATGAGCGCCTAGGCGCTAGTGTTTGAAGCCGTGAAAGATAAATAAGTAAATTTTTTGACTAGGTTTGTAGGGTGTTGAAGGACCAAATAGAAAACAGAGACAAAGAAAAGAGGCCAAAGATAGTTGTTAACGACTAGTTTTCTCTTGCTTAGGAGCATGTAATGCTAGCTTGCTTTTAGGACCTAGAAATGTACCCAAGTGTGTGATTTTTTGTCTACAACATGGAGGCTAATTAAAGTAACTTATTCTTAACAAATTTATCATATGGCAACAAAATGGTATATATCCTTGTAGAAGGCCTATCACCACATTATTATATTTAAGATAACCAGCTATATGGTCAAACAAATAGGCATATATATTTTGAGAATGTTTTAACTTCTAGATCACAATATATATATGTATGTATGTATGTATGTATGTATGTATGTATGTATATACATATATATAATACAACTATATACATTCTATAAATATAATTTGTATTTATTTTCTATCTTTTTTGAATAATTCCTAGAAAATAATTTATAAATGACATTGAAGTTGTAAAGATAATAGTTTCACACAATTTTTTAATATAAGTATATTCTTTAGTACATAGATCAAGTTAATAATATTATTCATTGGATGAAATGCTCTACCATAAAATAGACTCATAAGCTATAAAAGAAAAAAATTGAAATTTTCTTTAAAAGAGAGTCTAAAATAACCAAACTTGTCTAAATAAATGACCCCTCCCATCTTCATCCAAAGGCTTGATGGAGACTTGCAAATATAAGTATCAATAATATTCCAAAATAATTAAAATCTCCACCATAAATTAACTAATCTAGGTGTTGATGATCATTTTTCACATTTTTCTGATATTATGTTTTTCATTATGAAAAAGAGTACCATACATCGAAAGGCGAAGCCTCAAATTTTTGGTAAAGAGTCCTATCCACTGTTGTTACGACCACTCGTAATGTTTTGGATATAGCACGCCTCAATTGTCTCGCGATCTCACGCTACTCTCCATTCTCGTCATCTCTTTCTTCTTAAAAGAAATCCTAATCCATTTTGCTTAATTAATATATATCAATGCGGGCTCCTTGCGTAGACCCATTTGATAATTCAAACCGTAGATATTATCTCCGTCTTCTTATAAAAATAGTAATTCTGAGTACTGCATCACATCCAGACACTCTTTCCTAATTCATAGGAGTAGAATCTATCATCCCACCTACCCCCATTTCCCAGAATGCTCCATATTCTGGATTCAACACCCCTAGTACCCACACCATAAACACTATCCATGTCAACGATAAAAGTCCAATTCCCCCACAAGTTTACCTTCTTAATCACACCATTACATCAGTTCCCCTTTGATACATATTACATCCTCAACACATCAACATTCATTCTCCGCATCAAACATCAGTTACATCCATGCTGATGTCAGTACCCTTTCTATACTCACATATTCTCAACACCTACCACCCTCTCCACAGATGCAAATATCACTTTGTATCATGGCCTCTTACATCTACTCCATTAAATCCAATCACCTTATCATAAATTATCCCACCTCTACTATTTATCTCATCCTTAGCTTCTCTTCCAATCCCTCCTTTTGCACTTCTACCAACACCTACAACATCTTACTATTTTACAATCCCCTATATTTCATCTCCCTCTTCCCATAGCCATGTCATTACTCGATGATTTTTGGCAAACATTCCAGCATTCCTTGATTTCAAGTTATCATCCCATTTCATCTATACCATTAGACACTCACACATCGGCACAGTCCCCACAAAGATCCACTTTAATATCTCCAGATCCTCTTGTAGAGATTCTGGTCATTCCCTCTAACAATCCACATTCATATACAAGACCTAGGCCCCCATTTCCCAAGCGTTCTCTTTCACATCATCGTCCAAAAGTAGACCTCACTATTCTTGATAGAAGCTCCTCATAAATCACATCATCTCCTTCTATTTTAGGACCACACCCCTCGTCCTCCTCTTCCATTTTAGGAACCTTCCCTTCACAACCAACACATACTACCACTAGAACAATGCAACCACCCTTTTCCAACCGATATCTTAAAACAAATTCAAAGGCATTTGTGTCTTCCACTACTATCCCACATCAAGCACATTCATCTGCCTTTTCCAAATCCAAAACAATGTCCAAAACCATTATTACATCACCACCTTCCCATGCAACCTCCCAAAGTTCTACATCAATAACACCAAGTTATTATATCACTATGTTTCACCAACTACTCCAAGCCTCAGCCATCACTTTATCGCCAATTAAATTTTTCGATCCAAACGCGCCAAGACCTTCCTAGTTTAATTCCAATATTGTTTACGCATTTCACCGTGCCCTTGGACTTGACACTGAACATTGCAAAAGCTCTCCAATCCATCGTGCATCATTTTTTCAATAAAAATATTAATGATTAAAAACAAATTCTACCATCTCCTCCATCAACCTCCACATCCCAAGATGCGTCTGTTCAACCATCTCGAATCACCTTTTTCATTAAGAAATCATGTCAGTACTCCACTACCAAATAGAGATATAGCCACCAATACCACCAACATATTACCAAAATAGGATGATCCTCAGGATCATCCTTCTCTTGTAATCAACGTTGTTCAAATAACCACCCTTTCAAAGCCATATAACTCTTACTCCGCCTCACCGTCTGTCCCTAAGACTTATGTCACTATCCCTCCTCCTAAGCAGCTCACTACCTCCGCACCTCCATCACAACCAAAGGTTGTCATCGCTGCTCCTACCAATCATCCCACAACAACGCCTTCATCTTCTTCTAAAGCCAAGGTATCTGTTCTGGCTGCCCCAAATCCTTCCTCCATTGAACATACCATTATTAAACAACTTCACCTGGCCCCTGTCAAAATGTCACTTTATGAGCTCATTCAAAGCTCTCCACATCATAAACAAGCTCTCATAGAGGTCTTGCAACAAATCCTAGTATCCTCCGATGACCCCTATCCTTTCGCGGCTTTAACTCATGCCTTCACAACATCTGCTACCATATTATTTGAAAGTTCGGAAATCCCTAGGATACCACAAGAAGAACATGATCTACCATTATTCATCATAGTCTATATCGATGACACCTGTGTCCATCAAACCATGATTAACAATGGTGCTAGTATTAATATCATTTCTTCTCATACCTTCAATCAGCTTAAATTTTCCAATACCATTGTTTCCAAATCTCCTACCTTTCTTTGTGGCTTTAACGATGTTATCACTCCCCCATTAGGAATGGTTGTTCTTCCTATCTGTGTCGGACATAAACTCCTCCATGAACTTTTCTACATCATTGAAGGAGAATTCCAATATAATGTTTTATTGGGACGTCCTTAGATCTGCACTATGCATTGCATTCCGTTTACTCTTCATCGTTATATCAAATATGAACATGAAGGGAATACTTATGCTCTTCCAGCTGAGATCCCCCCTTCCAAGACATGTCACATGATCTATAGACCTAAAGATGTCCTTGTTCCTAAAACCAATTTTTCTCCTGATGCATCCACCAGTTCTTCTGTACCTTTATTTACCCTACCTTATACAAATTCTTTTGATCCTATAACGTCAAAAACTTGCTTTAGGGGAATATCAACTCCTCACTCTCAATACTCTTCTTTCTCCCAATCACCTTGGCCACCCTGATAAAGCCCCTATGTATCAATCGAATGTTGGAGAAATTGGCTCATTTGGCCCTTCTTCCCTCAAAACCAATTTAGTATATGGCGGCCTTGATCAACCTTCTTCTCACACCAAAAATCTTTTTTATGCCAAATGATATACATCCGATTTCGGATTTCCTAGTAAACCATCTATCGCTCACACATACCTCTATCGTTGTGCATAGAAGGGGTTTGGTTTGGGATGCTATGAATAGGGACCTCACGGTAATATCTTTTCTTAAGCCTAGGAATCATGTCAAAAATTTGGTTTGGGATATGACGATCCCACCATATACCCTCCTAGAACATATGCGTCTTCCCCCATTCATATCGATTCATCCATTTCTTCTCCATCCGAATATACTACCGATTCAGAACATATTTCTTCTCCTTCCAACTATCCTACAGATCTAAATAATATCTCATCTCCTTCCAACTATCCTTCCAGCTTAGATAATGTTTTTTCTCCATCCAATTATCTCACAGATCCAGATCAAGGCGATACGGTTCCTATTCCCCCTAACTTTTTTTTTATTTCAACCATCTTTCTCGGACCGATGACTTATCAAGCCAAAAATGAAACCCGGTCTTTTCCCCTTAAATATCAAGAAATGGTAGAGGAAGATTCCCTTATCATTGAAATTCTTCAATGTGATGATGACACTTCCATTCTCTCTTACATGGGAGCCAAAGGTTCTCAAGTTCAGAAAACTCATCCGCCAGAAAAATCCAATCTCTTGAATGAATCCACTATCGACATTACTATTGGAGCTCCTCAGGAGCACCACATCCTTAAAATAGGTCAGTCTTTGACACCTCAAGAGCTTGAAGCCTTCACTTCATTTTTGTACAAGCATAGCCAAGCATTTGCATGGTCATATTTAGACATGCCAGGTCTTGATGCCTCCATCGTTATTCATGACATCATTGTTATCCCCAATGCCAAACCAGTCAAACAGAAGCTTCGTCGAATGCATCCTCGAGTTGCTCTTCTTGTGAAAGAAGAATTGCAATGTCTCCTATATACCAACTTCATTATCCCCATTGATTATCTCCAATGGGTTTCTAACATTATACCCGTCACAAAAGCATCTAGAAAGCTTTGTATATGTACTGATTTTCGAGATCTTAACCTCGTATGTCCTAAAGATGATTTCCCTCTTCCAAGTATCGACCAACTTGTAGATCTTAAAACGGGGCAAGAGATGCTCTCTTTAATGGACGGTTTTTCTAGTTATAATCAGATTCTAATTACACCTAAAGATCAGCACAAGACATCTTTTATAACCCCATGGGGTACCTTTTGTTATCGTGTCATGCCCTTTGGTTTAAAAAATGTTGGGGCTACATATCAATGAGCCATGACATATATCTTTCATGACCTCTTACATCAAACCGTAGAGGACTATGTTGATGACCTCTTAGCAAAATCTAAACATAGATGTGACCATCTTTCAGTTCTTGAGATACTTTTCGAGCATCTCATTTGTTTCTCCTTTCGTCTCAATCCGGCGAAGTGTGTTTTTGGAGTTCTTACTGGAAAACTCATGGGCTTCATTGTCTCTATCAGAGGCATTGAAGTTGACCCTGGAAAAATCAAATCAATTCTCGAAATGCCTCCTCCTTCCAATCTCAAGAAACTTCACAGTCTTCAAGGTCGACTTCAATCTGTTCGTCACTTCATATCGCAACTTTCTGATTGTTGTTAGCCCTTTATTCACATTCTTCAAAAAGACATAACCTTTGAATCGGATCAAAACTATCAAAATCATTTTGAAGATCTTAAGCAATATTTGTTATCTCCACCAGTACTCACACCTCCACATGAAGGAGAACCCTTCTATTTATATGTTTTTGTAACTGATCATGCTCTAGGAGCTATGTTAGCACACCGTGATAATCAGGGGCATGAACAAGTAATTTATTATATCAGTCCTACTCTCCATGACTTTGAAACATGATACTCTGAAGCGGAGAAATTACGTTGCACTATTTTCTTCGTTGCATCAAAACTTCGACACTACCTTCTTAATCATAAAATATATATTGTTACTAACTTTCAACCCCTCAAAGTGATGTATTCTAAGCCATATCACAATGATCGCATCACCCGATTGCTCCTTCTCATGGCTGAGCTCGAACTAGAATTCATTCCTCAAAAAGTAATTAAGGTTCAAGCTATTGTGGATCAATTAGCTGAGGCACCTCTTTCAAATACACATACTCCTTGTAATCATTTCTCGGATGAATCAATCAATCAATTTTGTCATGATCTCCTTAAAATGATTCTTTTCTTCAATGGCTCTAAATGATAGCAAGGTGGAGGGGCAGGAGTTGTTCTCATTCCTCCCGGGGATTCCCCAATCCCCTTATCTTTCAAATTAGATTTTGAATGTACAAAAAATATGGCAGAATACAAAGCCCTTTTACTAGGACTAGAAACTGCTATATTTCTAGGCATTCGTATCCTTGACATTTTTGGTGATTCTAAACTAATAAAAAGTAGGTCACTGGTGAATATCAGTGTAAAAATGATATTTTACAATAATATCATGATATTTCTCATCATTTTATTAAATCCTTCGATTCTTACACTATTTAATATGTCCCACGTTCGACCAATCATTTTGCTAATACTATGGCCTCCCTTGTGGCCCTTATCCCATGGACAACGCAAGAATCCCAACTTTCAGTTATTATACATCATTGTAAACAACCATTCTATGACATATCTCAGATTCATCTGGTTGAATCTAATTCGTCAGACCTCTGGTATTCACAAATTTTTTATTATTTATCCAAATCCATTACTCCCCTTGACCTTTCTAAAAACGGTAGGAGATATTTTATCCAACGTGTTACTCATTATGTAATCCTTGGTGGAATTCTTTACAAATGCGGGTTTGATGGTATCCTTCTTTGATGCCTCCAATCCCATGAAGCCTCTAGAGCTATCCAAGAAGTTCATGATGGTATTTGTGGTGGGCATTTCAATGTATTATTTGTTGTCAAACGTGTTCTTCATCTTCGCTATTATTGGCCTTCTCTAAATCATGATTGTTGTGAATATGTCAAGAAGTGTCTAATATGTCAACAACACTCTAACATTATCCATATTGCTAGCCACGCTTTACAGCCTGCCCAAGATTTATAGCCATTTTCATAGTGGGGCCTTGATCTTATTGGTCTAATAAATCCTCGTTCATTACAACAACATCATTCTATCATCACTGCTATTGAGTATTTCACTAAATGGATGGAGGCAATCCCACTCACCTCTACTAAATCTGGCCCAATCATTAATTTTATATATCAACATATCATTTTCTACTTTGGCTTCCCTCATAAACTTATTATGGACAATGGAAAATCATTTAAAAACAAAGACCTTAAAAATATTGGTGATACATTCAAAATCCAACTTAGCTTTTCTTCCCCGTATTATCCTCAAGCTAACGGTCAAGCTGAGACTACTAATAAAAATCTTCAAAATATCTTGGCTAAAACTATTGATCGAGCAGGAAAAAATTGGCATCTCTAACTTCCCTTTGCCCTATGGGCCTATCGCACTAGCATTCACACTTCCATAGGAGCTACTCCATTTTCTCTGTTATATGGCTTTGAGGCCATTCTTCCCCTTGAAGTTCAAATTCCATCTTTACATGTGTCTCTTCGCAACTTCATTTCTAATGAAGATTATCTTCAGAAACGGTTAATGCAACTTGAGTTATCAGACAAACATCATCTTCTCACTCTTGAGCACCATCATGTCTATCAAGATCATATCCAATGTGCTTATAATAAACACATCAATGAGCGTGATTTTAAAATAGGTGAACTAGTTCTAAAAGAAAATCAAAATGTCACTACCTTAGAAATAATTCAACGGGGAAAATTTTCTCCTAACTAGATCGGACCATATATTATCACACATAAGTATGGATCAAGGGCTTATAGTTTAGCCTCTCCTGATGGTAAACCAGAGATTGAACCTCTTAATGCATTGTACTTACGGCCATTCTATTATTAGTGCATCCACTTATGAGTATAGTCTTATCTTTAGACCGTTCCTCCACCAGCATCCCCTTCTCTCTATCGTCGTAATGATTTTGAATCATGCGGTCTACCGTCACTACTAGTCATGACCTTGAATATGAGTACCACGGCTCTACTCATAGCATATTCACTGTGGATAAGTTCTCCCATTTTGTGAGAACCCCATGATCATTACATCCATCACCATCTCATTTTCCTATTTTACTCATGTAGAAGGTTTAGGGTTGTCTCTTGTACATTCATTCTCCCCTCCGAGGTGGTTTACCTAGCTATCCCCAGCTCTTCCCTTTGTCTATGTGAAAAGCAAGATAAAGGTTATCAAAACAAACCGATCCCTCGAAGGACAGCTGTGCATAAAAAAAATCAAATTCAAAAGCAAATCAAACAAAATAGACCGATCCCTTGAAAGACAGCTATCATATTATTCTTTATATTATGTATAGACCAATCCCTCGAAGGACGGCTATCATCCTCACCATTTGTGTTATGTACAAAGTAGACCATACCCTAGAAGGATGGCTAATCTGTTATTATGGTATTTGGAAGGTTTTCCACATTGATCAATTTTCTTTTATCAACATTTTTTCGAAAGCTTCCCGCATTGATCAGCTTTCTACTATTTTTCTTTCCCTTTTCTAGAGCTGGGGCATAGACTTAAGAGACACCACCTTTGGAGATCCCCCTTCCCGCGTACAAGTCACATCTCTAATTCCTTTGTCATGTCGGTATTACGATTATGAGCATATTTCATCCATATTTTCCTCTTGGTCTTGTGATATAATCAAATCTCATTCGTTATGTACTAACACCTGTTATCAGCTGCAAGTGCAATGCCTTGAGTAGTACCTTTTCTTGTTTGCTTCTTATCGGGTTAAAATCATAACTTTCTTACTTAACCCTTGTTATGGTTATGCGGCATTCATTTCATCAAAGTCATCTTTTATCACAATAATCTCCTTAGAAATAAAATTTCATATCATAAAATCTGCATCCATATGTTTATTCTTAAAGATGTCCGCTATTAACATCAGTCATAAATCGATGAAATCAATTATTATCTTCAAGCAATCTTTTTAATGCATTATTCAATTTGGGAATTCTACTTGACCTTCATTGTAGTTTGTGAATTCTACTTGAGGATAACTCTCGGGTAGCATTCATTATCTGGAAGATCCTCATCCCCCACCATTTTTCATTATCCTCTTCTTCACCATCTCAGACCTTTCACCCCCAGCTTGACACATATATGTAATTCCCCACGTAGCACAGAAACCCTACTTAAAGTAGAATTGTCATTCAGGACAAGGTCTCATTCGTGATTGTGTCTGTTGACCATTCCTTCCTCCTATTTGCCCTTACCAACCCAATTTTTTCCTAAAATTCACCTCATCTCATTCTCCGCTACTCTTCTCACCCACTTCGTCCTTCTCCATTGTTTGTTTGATACTTCACGTTTCATCCACCCATGCCATTATTTTTGTGTTTTTCTCTTAATATCCTTTACTACCATCTATTTTATCATTCCATTTCCCTTTCATTCTTATTTCAGCTTGATAATCCTACTTAATCATCCATTCCACGTAGGTTTCTTTATCACAATGTATCTCTTTCTTAATACCCTGCTGCTGTAGAAACTCCTTCATTGTTTTCCGTTCCCTTCAACATCTTTACTCGTAATAAAACTTATGCTTAACACTCTGACATCATCACTCATACAACATAGGCATCCTAATTAAGAATTCCACTTACACTCTTTATCCTACACTACATATATTCCTCCATCCACTCATTTCACACTCCTTTGTTTCCTTGTTATTACCTCCTTTCACTTCCTGTTCCGTCTTGGTATACATCACTCGGTCTTTTCATCATTCTTCTTCTTCAGCTTGGCGATCCTACTTAACCATTCCTATAACATGGTGATCTTACTTAAGAGTCTCTCTTAAGAATGATCTGTCTCCTTGCCTTTCCTCTTTCTATCATATTCCCATCATCCGTATTTTTTCTTCATTCCCCAAAGACACATCCTCTCCCTTTCTATTTTTCCTCACACAAAATATCTCAAGCTTGACTACTTCATACCCTCTCTTACTATGTTGTGTTCCTTCATCTTTACTTCTGTCATCTTCATCCACATCCTCATCCATTGCATTCTCTCCTCACCTTTATCTTCTTACATATCATTAGCCTTCCTTTCTTTACTCTTTTTGGTCCATTTTATAGAATACTTCCCCATGTCTAGCACCATATTTATTTGTCATTATCATTGTCCATCTAACATTATGTCATCTTCTATTCTCACGCTAAGAATTATTAGTGGACTTCTCCTAAAAAAAATTCTCCCCATTCTACTAATACTGGTTCACTCTTTTTTACCTCCTCCATTTTCTCTTCCTCCCTTTTTCCTTTTGTACCCTCTAATCATTATCAAGGGATTTCTCCTAACATCCCTCCACCAGTATTACATTTTCATCTTCCCTTCACCTTTTTCAATATCTCTACTGTCTTCATCACATACTGCCTTTGCATCATTTTCTTTGTTGTCCTCTCCTCCTTTCTACCTCTGATTTGCTTTCATATCATTTGTATCATCTTTATCTCCTCTTCTCCTCACACTTTTGTCTTACCCCTCCATTGATAACCTAACTCACCAGCGTTGTCCCATCTTCTTAACCATCTTACCATCCACATGTATTTCCACACGTTCGGTTTCATATTCAATTTCTTTCTTGTTTTGGCTCTATCATCCTTTCTTTCCCTCTTATTTTCATTTCCCCTGTTACTGAGCTTCTTTCTCTACCACCCCTATCTTCTTAGCTCCTTATGATGCCTTTCTTTATCTTTTCCATTCTACCTCCTCCCCCATTTACTTTAACTTCTTCATCTTCTTCATCTCCTTCATCTTTCCATCCTACTATACATATTCATCTCTCCAATCATCCTTCTCTCATATTCCTCACCACTTTTCTTTCTCAGTTCTGTCATCTCTTTCATGATCCGTTCTTTCTCTCCCTTTGTTTTGATCTCCATCTCCCTTTCACCCCTTCTTCTGTCATTTTCTTGTCTTCTTCTTTGTCCTTCATCATTTCTTTCTGCCACCATTTCTCCTCTTTATTATCTATGTTGCTTCTTTACTATGATATATCTCTATACATTCAACTTACCTTCTAATCTCTTTTTCCTCCTCATCTCGTCTTCTTCTTGTTTAAACTTCCTCCCTCTCTTCTCCTCCTACTCACTGTCTCTATTTTATTTTTTCTCCAGGTCCCTCGTACCTTACCTATTTATTTCCCCCTTATCTTTTTCCACTACCCTCTTATTGAATATTATTCTCTCTCTTTTGTGCTTTCGTCTATCTTCTCACTTCTCTTATTGTCCTTCTCTACTATTTGACCTCTCTCCTCCACCATGTCATTTTTATTTCAACTATGTCCACTTTCTCTTGTCTCTATCATCTATCATCCACATCTTTCATCCCATCTTCCTGGGACATTTTTGTCTTGGAGGATACCATAACGACCATCACCTATCTGATCTTGTACTCTTCCATGCATATTTTCTCTGCTTTTGTTTTGTTGCAAAAGTATCTTGATTTCCTGTCCTAATTATCGGACAAGTAAGAATGCTTTTACATTACAATTTACTCACACTTATGCATGTTTCTCATGAAACATGATTATCATCATATTTATCACACCTTTAGGTCATTTTATCTCAGCTTTCTATCCTATCTTCTCATCATGTGCACATTTACGATTTCTCCCCCTAGGGCATTTTATTTACACATCCATCTCCCATTATGTCATCTTCATGCCCTATCATGGTGCACCTTTTTCATCCTTGTACTTGTCGGCGTATATAACTCACTTTATGTCCTGTGTCAGGGCATCACTGTTTTCATCCACGTCCCTCTTGTGGATGCGTGATTTTTCACGTGATTCCTTGCAGACGAAGGATTGCACACATATTTCACATTCAATTGCATATACTTTGATGTTGTCGTATGTCCCATTAGTCATCACTGTTTACATCCATAATGTAGTGGTCTTCACCCACTCACTTGTTTGTAGAACGTTGTCGTTTGTCTTCGTTGAGACCGCAATTGACCTCTACCGATGTGATATTGAAGTCACCATCATACATTTTGTTTTTTGTTATTTCAATCCTTCTTCGCTTGGGGCATCTTGCCTTTGGTCACGTCTTCGTCCATCCTCAGACACATCTTTCATCTAACCCTTTTTTGTTTTTGTCTCGTGGCTTGCTATCGCAAACCACTCAACAAAAGGGGTAAATGTAGACACCTATTTTTGGATATAGTGTGCCTCAATCGTCTCGCATTCACGTTACTTCCATTCTCGCATATCTTTCTCTTAAATAACATGAAATCCTATCCATTTGCTTAATTAATTATCAAATGGGCTCCGTCTTCTATAAAATATTAATTCAACTTGATAATTCAACTTTTTGATATTATCTCCATCTTCTATAAAATATTAATTCATGAGTATTGATATACACATCCGACACTCTTTTCCTAAATTCAAAAGGTAGAATCTATCATCCCACCTACCTAGTCCCACATGTTCCCCACTTAAGTCAAAATCAAGTTCCCACCTAAAAATCAATCTCCACCTAAAAATTCAATCGCTTCAAATTATTAAATTATTAACCCCACCTATGAAGTCAATAATTCAAAAATCCCCCTATCCGACAACAAATCCAAAAATCAATAATTAAAGTGAGCACATGACTCCACTATTACACCTAACTATGTCCCCACTCCACATCACACCTTCTTTTTTTTTCACATCATGAACCCTACCATCAAATCAACTCTTCATCATGTCCTCTTAATCAAAATTGCTTTTGCAAATTATGGTTATTCGTTAATCCTCTATTTTAATCCAAATTCAAATTATAAATATGAGCCTTCTCCCTCTCAAAAAGGAGGAGGAAGAAATTCAGGTGAATGCTCTGAGATTTTAGTCATTTTATAATATCATTATTATTCTACCTGGGTGATAACACGTGGGATTTCCATGACATTCTGTTCATGATTTGGGTTCATGTAATGAGATTCATGTTGCAAGCATCAGATCAATATTCCTATCCGCATACCAGTACCATCCAAGTTCGTTTATTTATTAATTTGTATGTCATTTGTTTTGGACACTATTGTACTATTATTCTTATTGCATGGGGGTTGACAGCCACCGAGGAAGTTAACGCTTCCCAGATCTTCTTTGTCAGGCAACCCCCACATAAAATCTCTAATCATTATTTTTTCTAGTGTATGTGAGTTGCAGGTTTTCCGGGATCACACCAAGGACTCCGATATCAACTTTGTGCCCGTAGCATCTATCGTCATCTCCAAGGTATTAAGCCCTTGTAGACTCGACGTGGTTTGGTGTTTCTTGATTACTTGTACACTCACCTGGACATGAAGATGGAAACATAGATCAATACACTGTTCAAAATTAGGCTTTTGAATAATATCAAAAAGTAATAAGTGGATATAAGAAGGCCTAACCTTTCAAAAGTCATAGGATTCATGCTAAAGCATTATTTGAATCATATTTTGGCATACTACTTGAATTTTCATAGTAAGATAAGATTTTACAGGGTACCATATGGAACCAAAGGCATTCAAAACCCCTCTCTTATCATGCATGGTGCACTAAATGCATACCTCCACAAAAGGAGTCTGTAATTATGGTTGAAGTTGGTGATGTATTTGAAAGTGGTTATTGTGTTTTATTATCAAAAGTTATGACGTGATAAGGAGAGTGTAGGATGAGATATTAAGGCTCTAATAGAATTGTGAAGTGACTTATAAATCGTTCCACATTGGAGACATTCTTACATGGAGAAAACATGGAATAATGTATACAATCTAATTTGACAACTTATCTTTTGACAACGAAAAGTTTGGCTTTGTTCCCATGCTAAAATAAACACTCACATTATAAGCTCAAATAGTATACATATATCTCCCTCTCTCTTCACTTTCTTATTTTTACATATTGATCTCTCATTCATCCAAGAAGTATTAACTATCCAAAGTAGTAATCCATCTCTACGGCATCATTCTCAAACTCTGGATTTTTCATCACTAGTTGCCTATCCAAAAACATACATCTCGGGTCTATAGTGGAGTAAAAATATGGCCAACCAATACGGTCTCAAACCCTCCCATCTAAAAAAATATTTTTCCAATTTGAAAACATTATGTGAGTTGCTTCATCTTCCCTAGGTCGGCCCATTATGTGAATGTTTAACCTATAGAAACATATATCAGTAAGTCAATTGCACTTTATAACTCTCCTAACATTCTCATAAGATCCTATTGAAAATGCAAACACTGAACCACTCAAGGATCTGCCAAATCTTTGTAAAGTAGTTAAACATCATTTAAAGTAGCCACCACACATGTCTGAAGCACTCAAACCAAGTTCAAGAGCCTAACTTCCTCTATTTCCAAGCTTTCAAAGATCCTAGATCCATGTCTTAACAAGATCAAGTCACTCCAAGCAGTGTCAAAGGTCTTCACGAGATAAAAGGGATTAGTCTAAAACATTTTAAGCACACCACATCACACTACTTCTGTATTGGGTACATTATCTTCTCTATAGTTAGCCCACTATATTTGTGTCAAGATACTCAAGAAAACCAATAACGGGTTGACTTATATATGCATACACACTTATACCTATACTAGAAGAACTACACAAGGCTTGTTCTTGTTGAAGGGGATGTAATGCAACACTTGGATTGGTTCACTACTGTTTGACCACCAAGGGTAGTCCACCCTCACCCATACATTGATTTTTCCTTTGGTTATCTAACGCTTTCATGAAATTTGTTGCACGTGTTTAGGGTTTCTATTTGTTACAGGTCATTATAGGTGGTGTCGAAGTTGTGTGAGCCCTAGAAACAGATAACAACACTCATTTATAGGAAAAATGAATGGAAACTGAAGTTTCAAAACCCCATTGTGTAGAGGTCTAAGAATGTACAAAAATAGTCAAGATTGTACCACCTTCTAGGTAGTGTTGTATAATACTACACAGGAAAAATTTCAAGTTCCAGTTTTAGAGATGAAGCATTTCCAAATCTAAAACAAATCTTTTACCTAATTTGCATACCTAGATCATCTATGTACAACTATATGCAACTAAGTACTTATCCCTTTGTGTGTTTTAAGGAATCGATATATCGTTTTAGCATAATTACAATTATTAATGCTTTATTTTGAATGTGCATGGTTAATGCTTATTAATTAATTCAAAATAATCAACCTACAACATTCTTTAACTTCTTTATACTTTCACTCTTTATATTATTTAACTAACTAGCAATTGGATAAAACAAATAGACATGATTTGATAAATTTGGTGAAGCATTGGGTTGCAAGTTGAAATGAGCATGGAATGAATTTTTGAAGCAAACGAGTAATAATGAAGTGGTTGCAATATGGAAAGCATTGAAACATAAAGCTTTACAGAATTTGATTATGTAGGAGATTGCTCCAAGGCATTCCAAACTTATGAAGATGTTACAAAGTGTCAAATGACCAAAGTGGGGCTATAAATAAATGGAAGTGGAGATGCGGTACATAAAGATGAAATACAATATAGTTGAATGCACAAACATGGTGAATCGAGACCAATGTGAGGGAAGTTAGAGCTTGCATAATGATTGCATCCTTATGAGGCCTAGATAAAACATTAACCTATGGAGGATCAATCTTTGGACCTCTTTGAACAAAACTTCAAATCCCCATCCCCTTCCCACCACCACTCCTTGCTTGTTGGGCTTGTAGCACTTGCAAAAACACACAATGCACCCCATGAGAGACCTTCACTGAAAATATGTCCTGCACTGAAAATATGTACCCACTCTTGAGATATACACGTAGTGCTTACCTAATTGACTTATTTGAATATTGTAGCTCCCCCTGCAACTGTGCAACCTTGAGTTGCCACAAACTCCTCCAAACATGCCTCGCCACTATGTGTCATTCAAAAATAAAAAACATAAACACTCTAATACAAAAGGACCCCACAATATCATGTCATAATTTACCACTTGTTAGCTACAAAGACTATAGGACGCCCCATGATATCAACTACAAATCTACAATGCACAATGTCGTGATATACACTTCATTGCATTTGTTGCAACACTAAATAAAATCCATAATTATGTCGAGATGCATAGGGCAGGGATGTGATGTGTTGGTGTGATCTTGAAATTTATATTTTTGACATGAAATTTGATGTTTATTTGTCTGTTACATGGTAATTTTAACCATAAATTTGGCAATCATTTGGTCATCACTTGAATGATTTTAATTTTTGCTTAGAGAAGTTAATTGGGAAATTTTGCAACCTTAAATTTAATGTACATTTGGTTGCCATTTAAAAACATTTTGTTTTTGTTTTGAGAAGTCAATTGAAAAATAATAATATCTTAATCATTTAATTAAAAAGGAAATAGATATTCTCTATGTATCTAAGATAAACATATTTAAAATATCTATACTAGTAACAAGCCCATGATATGGTAGATTTTCCGAAGTGAATGCATTATATTGATAGAGTAGAAAGTATTAATACATGATAAATTGAAAGAAAGGTTAGGATAATATAAAGTGAGACGGTGAACAACATTAAAAAAATCGGTGTTTGTAGTGTTCCCTAACAAATGTGATTTTAGTGTGTGAAATGATTGTGTCTGTTAATGCTTTTGTGCCTATTTGCATTAATGTTTTTAAAGTGTGTTTTTTAATTTGAAATTATATCGATTATATAAAATAAGACATATATTGGATTATTGAGAAGATTTGATGTATTTTAGTATGTACTTGTAGTCAGAATGACTTCAATGCACAATGCAAATAGAATGTATAATCATTTTTTCAGCCATGTTACTCTGATAGGCATGCATGAAAAATGTGGAGGTTTAAACAAAATTTAGAATTTTTTAAAAGGGTTTCACGGAAGATGTTCAAAAAATAAGACTTTTTAATAAAGCATCACATCCTCTACCATGGAATGAGATCATTTTAAGTAAATGCACAAAATGAACATGATTGAAAGTTTTAGATATAAAATAAAATAAATTGAAGGGTGTTGAAACTCTAAGCATATTACTGACATAGAAATTTCTTTAATATAATATTTTATTTGTGAAATGAATATATAAAAAATGGCCTTACAAATGCATTTAGTAGGTGTTAATCTAAGTCCAACAACATTTATTAACATCTTTCCCAATGGGCCAAAATGGAATATTGGGTCAAAATAAAATATGTAGATAAATGATTATCGAAATAGGGTATAGAGACCCTATCAAAATATAAAAGAAATTTTTTCTTTTTGAGAATAAAACATTTGAATACTGTGAATACTATATCTTGCAGTATGAGTGATCAACCATTTCCTAAGCGTTGTATTCTTGAAGACAACAAATGAATTTTTATAGTGTCATTTTAGCAAGACTATAACCGAGGTATGCCTTCTCGAATAATAATGGCCTATTCTAGTAGAGTTTTAGGAGTGCTGAGAAATCACATAAACCTAGTTACAAAATAAATGAGTAGCTAGATGAAAGGCATAGACCTAAAGATGAAAGATCTTTCGATGGTGTTTTTGGTGAATCATAGTGTTGCATTTTCATTTTCATATAAAATCATACAAAGAAAAAACAATGATTCGTAACTTTACATATTTTAATAAAAATAAAAATGCATATGGTAGACAAAGAAACAAATGTTAGAAACCTTGAACATTGAACTATATCAAACATGAAAAATGCCATTATTTACTTTGTATCTATCAAGACATCTACTATAGAAAACAAACTGATAAAAAATAAATATTAATAGAAGACATGTGGATGAAAGAGTACGAAAATATAAAAAGATGAACATGAGTTGTATGCAAAATATTACATTTGGAAAAAAATTCTACCTCCTTTCATAGATGCGTGGAATTTATCAATATTTTTCTATGGTGGTGGACCGCATTGAGCCTTGTATTCCTTGCATTTATCTTTCTGTAGGAAAAATATTTGATTCTATTGGTTTGAAAATCTTTCGGTTGGACAGGTCATGGGGAAACAGGCCTATAGTGTGCAGGGCATAGCCCCTCTTTGAGACAACAAAGTGAAACTAGTTTATTGCTATTCTATCAAGCAGGAATCTATGCAAATCTACACTATTCTAATTTTATGGGGTTTGGAATGTCATCCCAGTAGAGGTAGTTCCAAATGCAAATAGAAAGGTAAGAAGGAAGGAGTAGAGGAGAGGATAGATTTGAAGGAAGAAAAGAAATGAATTCCAAGACGGAAAGGTCAGAAGGTTTATACGTTGGTATGGTAGTAAACATAGCCAAACTTACTTACATAAACAAACAAAGTAATGTTGATGAACATATGATGATAATAAGAATGAATCCAACAGAATAGAAACATAGACCTAACTTAAGGAAGATTTAATGCAAATAACACATATATTGAGCACAAATTTTGAACATATATATATTAATATCTTTTCTGTTACAAGAAGGCACAAAGTCTTTCTCTCTTCACCTCTTTTTTTCATACAGAAAAATTGTCCACCTTGGAATACAACAAGTATTCAAGTATTTATAGAAGGAGAAGGAGAAAGAAGACAAAAAATAAACCAACCACTATTTACAAATATATCTTACAAAGATATTTACGAAATATCTAAAAAGTCAAAAGTTGACTTCGGGAAAGTTTTTAGATGGAAACATCTCATGATGCAATATGGAATGATGTCATTAGTAAATGCCAACAATATTTTTCTAAATATTTTTTACAAAAATGATCAAAGCGTACACAAGAGGAGACACTACTACTCATCAATCTCTCTATGTTAAAACAAAGTATCTTGCTTCTGATCAGGAGAGGCAATGTGACACTGAGCTCGGTATTCCATAAACTTGTTAATCATTGTTTGAAGTTGATTATGATCTGGACCCTTGAAATGGTCACCAATAAATTTACATGTTTCTTTTTCAGTCTTGAGCTTGTTAGGTAGATATGATGTAATCCTCACATGCCTCAATCAAGAATCTAATGAAATCATGGCAAGCCAAAAGGTTATTGATTGATTCTCGGTCAAAAGTAACCTTTGGCGCACTAAACCTTGGGTTGCGATAACCTTGAAGAGCTAGATTGTATTGTATACCTCCCTCAAGGTGACCGATTCACTAAGCATCCCTAGAGACATCTTGGTAACCATCTGCTCCATGTTGTATTTTGCATCCAAGGCTTCGTCCTTGATTTTATCTATCCTCTCCAGGATAAATTCCATTTGATCAACCCAGATAATCCAATGCAACCGAGAGATTTATTATGTGTCTACGGGTGATCAATGATGTCGACATTTAATAAGTCGTCAGCTGAATAGTTAGTCATTGCTTGGAATGTTTCATGTTGCAATCTAGCATTTGTCCAAACTCCTCAAAGAGGGAATCACTACTACTACTTGTAGCTCCTTATTTTCCTTCTCTATATCCTGGTAGAGCACTATGAATTCCTTGATTATTTCCTCACTATCTCTGAAGATTCACTCTATCCAAGAGGACACTACTATGCCTTGTTCACCAATCTTGGCGTATTCATTTATCTTATCCTGACTGAGAACTTTAGTAGGTTCGGTAGCAGTTACAGGTAGAGCGTTGCCCATTCTTTATAATTATTGGAGGAGATGTTTGTTTTCTCTCCTTAAGTATTCTCTTCTCCTCTTTTTGCTTCTTCAAGCTTATTACAAAGGGCATCTACAGAAGATAAGGCCTCTCCTTGTAGGCTCTCAGATGAGGTTACCATCGTGACTTGGCTCACTGTGAAGTCTGTAGGAGACAGATATTTCTTTTCTTTGGTGGGATCTAGATATGTAATCTCCTTGACTCTCTCTTCTGAAAATATCTTAGAGAAGCGAGTTATAGATTTTTCCTTCTTAGGTTCCTTTCTTCGGAATGACAGATAATTCTATGGGTGCGATGGAAACCTTTCTCTTGAGTTGACCCAGATGGTCGGAGATCCAGCTTGGACTTATGGGAGAAGGAAGTAGAGGGAAATAGAATAAGAAAACAGGGAGTGAAAAGGGAAGCAATTGAAGAGGCCACAGGGAAGAACATTGAGATGCTTTGTGGGAGGCATCAAAAAGGAGTCCAACGCGCTGCTGCTTGTGGGGCCTGGAATTACTACCGGGGAAGAAAAGGACACGGAGGTGGAAGGGATATGTAATTGGATGGAGGGAACTCTAGCTGACAGATCCGTAAGAGAGGAGAAGATGGAAGGGGTGGGAGATGGAAGGGAGGAAGGGAGAGAAGAAGAAAAATCCATTGGAATAGATGCTTCAAACGACAAGGGGAAGAGAAGGAGAGGAAGAAGGAATAGTGGGTACCTCAGTAGTTATAGTTGTGATTACATCCTGAGTGGATGTGTCTGTTGAAACTTCGGTGGTATCTTTTTCTTTACCTGGAGACTCTAGGTCGACCACTTGCTTCCCAGAAGTAGTAGGAGGAGATTTCAGGAGTTTCTTCATATTTTTTTTGGTTCTTTCTCCTTATCTTTTCCTTTTCCCTTTCAGTTCCTGGGCCATTTTTGAAGGTGCTCTACCTAAAGGAGAACCTATTAAAATCTACTCCGAGGTAGGTTGAGACCATTTTGTTTGCACTAATGTTCAGTGTGCTACAATGTGGGTTTAACCATTTCTTGAATGGTCTTTGGTGTCTTAGCTCTGTCGATCTCTGTGAATAGTCAATCATCCCCATTTGTGTCTAGGTAAACTTGATCGATTTCTTGATCAGGTTCTTAGAATCCTTTTGGAACGATGGCAACGCCATAATGAACGGTTTCCTCCAGAGCTCGCCGAGAGTGATCCTTTCACCTGATATCTATTTTGTGTGTCAGGTCGATGTAGATGCCCTCGATCTTAGGAACATGGATAGGATTAATTTTTACCATTGGGAGGAAACCCTAGCAGTCGAAGGTAGGCCTTGGATAGGAAGTTTTGCTTTAGATTTAAGTAATTCAAGTTCAGCATACATTTCCCGTGCTTTGGCCAGTATGGTGTAGGTGTATCAGCCAACTGTAAGGGGGAATGGAGTTCTTCCTTTATTTCTCGTCATGCACCTTCTCACGGTAAGTGATCAGTTTTCTTGACAACTCCAAGAGGATCAGCTTGGGGCTCTGCATACCTTGGTAGCTTTGTTCAGTTCGCCTTCGAAATTCACCGCCTTGAGATATGTGAATGTGGGAAATTACGTATGAATAATTCTCTCCATTTCTTTGTGACAGTGATCATGCTCGCGGGCTAATTCGACCATGTCTCATATTTGGCCTTAATAGGTATATCACCTTATAGAGGAAGGCGTTGCTGATTTTTGAGAATTAGGGGATGTTGTTCTCGAGCTTTAGCTCTAGGTAGATATTCATATATTTTTACTTGGGGCCATACCCCCATTTCGAGCTAGGCCTGTACGAAATATCTCTCTGATGCTATAGCGTATACAACATAGGAATTCATATAGAACTTCCCAATTGTGAGGGACCTGTTGAAGCTGTTGGGAGATGTTGTCACTGATGATTTCTCCCCAACCAAAACACTAATAAGGCACATTCTTTCTCATGGTCTCTAAATACCTCAACATCCATTTATGGAAATAATGGGCATCAGGAATCCTAAACACTCTGTTCAGGAAGGTGATTGTATCACTCAGTTCCTCATTGAAGTCATTGCAATGGATGGTCTAAGACGTCATCTACTCACCGGCTTTTTTGTTCTTAAGATAGAGCTTGTTCAACATTTACATGCATTCTGTCCTCATATTTCGTCTCATGCCTTCTTGCAGTCTTCTAGGCTTATGGAGACATATTACCTGTGATGAGGAATGCCTAGGGTTATTTCAAAATGACGAGTTGTGAGGTTGATGATCGTATTTCCCTCCTTATCTTTGACACATCTTGTGTCCTTATTATAGCATCGAGCCACCAATATGATGAGCTCATTATTTACAAAACTTTACTGGAAGCCCAGCTGCAAAGTGTAATCCACTGCCCACCATTTTTTTCATACCAGGGGCCACTAGTTGTCCTGGTTGGTTCTCACCCAGAAGTCTTCCATATCAATTTTCCCAAACTTGGAGTCTTTGATATCAAGATCACTCTCTACATATGAGTCAAGCATCTTGACTTTATAATATTTTTACTTAATTTCTTATTCTGTCAACTTTGCTTTTCCTTTAGACTTGGTTGGTTTTTTGCTTGATGAAGACATGTGTTAGCTTGAGGATGGATGTCGTTGTTTTGCAAGAAGGATCAAGGAGGTCCAAAATAGAAGAGCCATGTCAATCGTCATGGTATCCATAATAAAATATTATAAAAACAAGAATGAGCAATTATAAGTCTAAGGGTGTAAGGGTGCAAGTTCATAACATGTTGCAGAGGCTTAAAAAGGTTGGGCACACTTTTGCGGATGTCAACATGTCAAACGGTGCACCAGTGTTGATGGGAGAGGAAGCTATGCACCAAGGTTATAAAGGGTGCTCTTTTGGAGAGATGTTGCATGACAGAAGGTAGCGCCAAAGGTTAAAGTGCACAGGGAACGGGTTTACAACATACAACATGCCATGTTGATGTTAGGGAGTCATGCGCCATGCGCTTTTAGGAAATTTTCTTTAGCTGGGCACTGAAAAGGATTGGTGTTGCATGGCTTTTAAGTGTGCACCTAAGGTGTAATTTCAGAAGATGTTGCAAAGCAAGATCAATGCTGCCAAAGGAAAATTACGTGGCACAGATTTGGAACACACAACATATAATGTTGATGTTAGTGTAGGTTGCGCCTGCGCCTTTAGAAAAGATTCTAAGTTTTATTTAAGTTGGCGTAGGGTTAGGGATATGTGCTACAAGGTGAGGACAGTGTGCCAAGGTGTAATTGTGAGAGGTTGTAACATGTAAAATACAGTGCACCAAAGCTTAGAGTGGTTTCTTTACACTTTCCTAAAATTTCTTCTATTCTTTTTTGGTTTTTTTAAATGTTAAAGAGAGGTTTTACAACAAGATAATAAGCAGGAAACGTGGTTTTAGGTTTTTTTCAAAGGCAGGGGCCATCTAGATTTGCATATTTGGAAAGAGAGGAAAAGGGGCTTCTAAGATGGTTTATTGGATTGTTAGGTTTTCTCATTTTTAGATTTAACCTTTTTTAGATTTATAAAAACCCTAAAACCTAACAATAACCAAGAAACAAAAACCATAACAACAACAAGGACGAGAGAAGCCACTTACCTAGTTTTATAAAGGACGAAGGATGGTGTTGGGGTCCATAAACTCAAAAAACGGCATGCGGGAGTGACAGGGACAGCTGACAGGGCGCATAGAGAAATACTTTTCACAATTTTTAACTCGTGAAAATGATAGGTGTTGAGTGCCTATTTATATAAAACTTGGCATTTAATTATCTCACCAAATTTCTTTGGCACACAATATAGAGTATTGACACAGGTTTAAATGCACCTTGGCGCAATCTCATTGGCGTTGACATAATACTCTCAGTGCCTTAGTGCGCATTTCATGATGTTAACATGAGAATTTCAGCACCAAAGGGTATAAAGGGGCGCAATTTTCATGATGTCAACATGATATCTCTAGCACCTTATGAAAATTTACTTAGCGCACATTTTGGTATGTTGACATACCCGCTTCCCGCGCCTTAGTGCACATATTTGGCACATGTTTAATAATGTTGACATGTCATTTCCAGCGCCAAAGGGTTTTCTAAGGGGCACTCATTTCTTTGTGTTTACACAACATTTCTTGCACCCAGTTTAGAAAGATTGAAAATGGGTAAGTTCTTAAAACTTATTTTTGGAAGGGAGTTCTAGGCCATTTTAAATGTTGTTGGACTTCTTCAGGGGACCAAAACAAAAATTTTGGTATGGTTATCTGTAAAATTGCCCTTGTCAATTTTACAGGATAACACAATTATAAACAATTAGAGAGTAGAAAGTAGATAGAACATAAATGAAAGTGAAAAATAGGTGTGAATGTTGCTTTTTGCAACATGGATTTACAAAAACAATTTAAAAAATATTGTACTTTGTAATGGATTTATTACAGAGCCACAAAAAATCAATTATAACATGCACAAGGCGAAAAGTGCATTAACATGAATAACAATGTTAATGGAGAAAAGTGCATTGTACTTGTGAAAGTTAACAAATAACATAATTGATTGTAAATATTAAGATACATGAAGTTTCATTTACACTGCCCATTTTGATGATTATCAACTCAATGTTGTCTTTTAAATGTTAAAAATTGACGTTTAAAGAAGAGGGAAAATTGGAGAAGAGGAAACACATTAAAAAAATGTTTTTTGTGTTCTAGAGCCCTATCCAAAATATATGTTACAAATGTATTGTGACATTATTAATAAATTGTAATCTTATTAATAATGAGTTAATACAACTAATATTAATAATATAGTTAATAGTTGTGTGTGAGTGAAGTTCTTGAATAAACAACTCACGTAGCTATTTTGGTGTGTGAGATAATAAAGGGATGAGAGAGATATCCTAGGGATAAATCTGAGAGATTCATGGAGAGAGATTGTAGGGTTTGAAGATGAGTGTTGACTCCATTTTTGTAAGAGATCAAACACTATAAATTGTATGCTCCATCTACGTAAAGATATCCCAAATGATTTCTAAATTCAATATAATAATATTCAGTGTTATTGTGTTAGATTATTTGTAATAATCTGGACCAAATTTATTATTTGGTATCAGAGCAGTGTTATAATCTTGTGGATGTGCATTTGTGGTTTTGGATTCAATAATTCCCGTGTAAAGATTAGGTCATACGTTCATTTTTACGATCTGGGTATCTGTGATTTTTAATGGGTTTGAAGATTTATATCTCAGGAAATTGTTGTTAAAATTTCAGCTAAACCCACATCACAGTTAAAGAGAAACATGAAAGAGATTTTGACATCTAAAGCAATTTCTGGAATTTGAGACCACAATTCAGATGAATGTTGCATAATCCTTGCATAGTGATCTTTTACATCAGCTTTGTTCTCACAACAATGGAGCATTACTCAGGAGTATATAAAAAGAAATAGTTTGTGTTTAATTTTTAAATATTTTCTCTTTTTCATATTTTAGAGTTTGTAGGTTATGAAATTTTGTTTTATATTCTTTTTTTTTTACTTAAATGTGGTCAATTGAATATTTAAGGTTTATTTGTAGTGTTTATCTATAGTTATTGTCATTATAAAGTTTTGTAATTCAAAAGTTCTTGTAAATGTCATTGTTGTCATAGTTAATAGTATTACAAGTCAAATATGTGATTTTTTTTTTTACTTAAGTATAGTGTTTTAAATTTTTAGCTCTTAGATGATATTTTATTATTTAAATGTTGGTTTTGAGTTTTGAATAAGTGAAATGTTCACATTGAGGGGGGGGAACTGAAACATGGTCTTAATGTTCAATTTTCCCTCTATTCAGTTTGTATTCAGTAAGTAGATTTCAAAGTTCCTGTTTTATGTTGAATAAGTGAAATGTTCACATTGAGGAGGGGAATGTTTTCCTACATGATTACTTGAAGGAAAGACATGTGGACAGACGAAAGCACAAGGAAAAGCAACATCATGATATTGAGGTTTTTGGTTGTCCTATAAAACCATCCTTGTTGAGGTCGTTGGTTGTCCTGTAAAACCATCATTTGTTGAGGTTGTTGGCTGTCCTTGGAAAACCATCCTTGCAGGTTGTTGGTTGTCCTACAAAACCATCCAGATTATGAGCACACATAGGCAACAAGTTGCAGAAGGAAGTGTGATTTTTTTTTCTACCTTGTCAACATTAGGGGAGTGTATATTGAGAATTAATAATGTTAACAATAGGGGAGTGAATGTTACAAATATATTGTGACATTATTAATAAATTGTAATATTATTAATAATGAGTTAATACAACTTATATTAATAATATAGTTAATAGTTGTGTGTGAGTGAAGTTGTTGAATAAACAACTCACATAGCTATTTTGGTGTGTGAGATAATAAAGGGATGAGAGAGATATCCTAGGGATAAATCTGAGAGATTAATGGAGAGAGATTGTAGGGTTTGAAGATGAGTGTTGCCTCCACTTTTGTAGGAGATCAAACACTATAAATTGTATGCCTATGTAAAGATATCCCGAATGATTCCTAAATTCAATATAATAATATTCGATGTTTTATTATTGTGTTATATTATTTGTAATAATCTGGACCAAATTTATTAATATAATTATATTTTACTATGATAAATAATAATTTAGTTATGATCTTGATTTCATGTTCCAAGCTTTAGTGCTTAGAGGCATCATAAATTACAAGAGTAAACATTCCTTTCCATAATTTGAAATTGGAGCTTATGTATTATGCTTTAGATTTATAGCAGAGTTTGTGAATTTTACTTTAGATTTATAGCAAAGTTTGTGAATTTTACTTTAGATTTTGAGCCCTTTAGCTGTAAACATGAGGAAAATGAAAATTAAAAAATCAATGATAAAAAATATATAGGATGATTGTAGAGTAAGACAAAGGATCACATGTGTATGAGAATTAAAAGAAAATGGCAGCTTGAGCCTTTAATCAAAGTGGCAATTGTGCTTGTTAGAGTAGCGATGCAAAGAACATAAAACATTTCCATAGTGACAATTGGAGACTATCAACTTGATACGTTTCCTACAATGATTGCAACAGTTTGGTCCATTTTTTTCCATGGAGTTTCCTTCTTCTTGGGTTGCACCACTAGAAGAAGATTCAACTACACCCTGAGATAATTCTTCCTATCCTGATAATAACACTGAAGATTGATAATACTTTTGTTGTTCTCAATAAAGAGGGAGAGAGAAGCAAGACTTGTCATGGTCTGCTTCAGTACTATATCTTTGTAGCATTTGGAGAACATATTCATAGTTGTCGACATTCCAAATAAGGCACACTTATTTGCACATAGGACATGGCCAATCTCTTCAGATATTCATTGGTCTAATGAGGTAGAATGGAGAGAGAACTTACCAGCCAAATAGCATGAGACTTGTTTGCCTTATGTCTAGGGGTTTGACAAGCTCAAAAGATGAATTCCTAACAACCGTAAAAAATAGAGGATTAAAAAAATCTAAAAACAAGAGATAAGGACTGAGAAAAAAACAATGCAACTCCTTGATAACAAAATCTCCACATAAAATTCAAGAGACAAAAGCAACTAGAAATGAAATATTGTCAATAATAATAAATGCAATCAATGCAATACTTCTTCAACTAAGTTCGAATGCAAAGCACCATAATTTGTTCAAACAAAGACAATGATTTCTAAACTAAAATTAATACAAAGAAGAAGCATTTTAAAAAAATGTATTTCATATACCACACTAATGATCAACAATTTTTTTTGTAAAATTAAATTATAGCAAAACAAAAAAATTACCACTTATCACCTATGTATTGAACAAGTAGTTTTTTTCTTCAAAAAATTAAAATAAATATTTATTTTCCATAACCTCTGGTCTAAAGCTAGCCAAAAAAAAGGAAAAAAACTATGTGATTTTTTTGGAAAAACATGTGAAATGTTGAAATGCTTGCTATATTCGGCAGAATAATAACTTTCAAAAATATCTAGCTTTTACATAGGGGAGAAGGGCCACTATGTGAACACGTCCCAATACTTGAACAGTATTTTGCATTTAAAATATCCAATACTTGATGGAATAAAAACCAAAATTTTGATTATTGAAGTTCAAAAATTTGTACAAGTAGCCAATCACATCATGACATGTAAGAGTTTTCAACCCATGTACAAGTACAAAAAAGTCAATGTTCAAGCAATTTCATTTATATTCAAGTATTGGTTTCCACCATGGTTGTAGCATTTTCACATATATTATTTTAAATCAATTCAAAATATGGTTTTCCCCTCCAATTGAACATTCGAAACAAAAAATATAAGTTAACACAAATCTAAACTACATATTAGTGAAAAAATCACAATCCCATATCATAAATAATTGATTTTGTGGACCCCTTAACTTAAGGTGTACCACGACTGGCCCTTCTCCCCTAAGAAGAGATGGGCAACTTTACACCTCAAGTTTCCTTTCAAATAAGTTAAATGATCGAGAGCTGACTGGTATATATACAACTTTTATATTCGACGAGAATATTTTTCCCAAAATTGTTTTTTCTTTCCCAAAAAATTTAATTGCAAAATAAACTACCCTGCGCATTTGACTAAAGATCACCATTGCAAATTTGAGATTATTATTCTGTTCTGGCATTTTTTGTTGCAGAAATAACTATGACTACACTGGAGGAACGGCAGAGAGTGGCAATTGACAATGCAATTAAGGCATTGAGGAGACGCCGCGCTCTCGAAGAAGGCGCTCATGCCCCCGCCATTGCATTACTTTCCAGAGCTTACGAATCCCGGGTATTTTCTTACTATTTTCATTTATTCGTCAATCGATCATATTTTAATTGATTAACAATACGCAATCCTGTAATCAAATTCTGCACGGCAAATGATGTAAAGGCAAACGATCCACAAAAAACTGTATAACTGAAGCAGAGTTTAACATTTAAGAGTTAGAACAGGGGATTGCTCTGTCTTATTGGAAAACTCGAAAAAATAAAGAACCCTAACTTTATTAAAATAATGAATATGCAAAGTTGATTGGCGCTAAGCCTAAGAAGTTCGATAATTCATGCAGCCGATACCGTAGGGATGCTAAAAGCTTAAGGATGCAGGTGTTTATCTTTCGGTTATAGACCTCAACAACATAATTTGCTTGTATTTTAACCTAGTGGTACTATGGAGGGGGAATCGATATGTTTCTCAGCGTGGCTGTAGCAAAAATTCTCCAAACATTTGAAACGAAATCTTCGGCTTCGTTACTAGTTTGTAGGGTTTTATTAACAAATTGTATAACACTCATTCTCACGAGTATTGCCAGTAAAGAAGGGCCACAAATAAGCGGCCATTTGTCAAAAAAAAATCCTAAAAAACCTTAGCAAGTACTGCAAACTTCTTGCCTCCATCGCTAGTAGTAGCTTAAATTCTTCTTCCTAAAAATATAGCCACTCTGTCTGTCTAGGAAGAGATTCTAAATTCTGCAGTCACAAGAATTATTTACTTTTCAACCTTCTCCATAATAATATGCATAGTTACGACATTCAAAAAGTTCGGATAGTTCAAAAGGAGAAAAAAGCTCAGAAGTTCAGATTTTTGTAAAAGGTTCGGTTCGGTTTAGAAAATTTACAAATATAAAATATATATAAATAATAAATATTATACATAAATGATGATATTTGAAAAGAAAAACCAATTACACATAATAATAAATAAAAATATTATCTATGGAGTTTTTCCCTTACATGCTGATGTATTAGTATTTCTTATTTCGTTTTTGTTTTTTTTGTTGAAGTTCTTTTAATTTAAATGCTTTAATTTTTTAATTTCTTAAAAAAATGTTCCACCGAACTTGTTCGGTAAGTTCAATCAGACCAAAAAGTACTGTTTGAACCAAATTTTCACTAAGTTCGTAAGAACATGGTAACTATGATATAATGAACAGAAGCCCTCTCCATGGGACTCCACCTTGCAAACAAGAACCCTCTCATATTACTGTCGCTGCCATTGTGGGCGTGGCTCACTCCCCCATCTCCAACACTGCCTGAATTACTATTTGTTGGCAGAATATTTTGTCACAAAACAAAATACTCGATTTCCAGCAACAGTTTGTGGGACAAAATCCCTCTTCTATGACGAGGGGAGGGTCCCTTTATTTTAAACCAAAAATAAAAAATAAAATAGAGCTTTACATATATACAGTCAATTTTATATTTGGAAAAGGTTTTTAACCTTTAGACAAACTGAGAATAAAACTAAAAATAAGGTAAATGTGCATTCATCATTAAGTAAACCCATAGCTTAATATGAAATAACTTGTCATATGCACGTGATAAAGAAGAAAAATAAATAAGTTTCCCAATTTAAAAAAAAATGGAGATTTTATCACAAAATGACAGAGTATTATAGTTTAATTTTCATTCGTATTCTTCTTCCAACACAAAGTTTCATTGCATTCAGAATTAAGCCAAGATTTACTTATGGGTCAAAAGGCCTTTAATCATCCATCTTCTCGATTATATATATGAGTCTTGAAGATAAAATTTCAAGTAGGTAGTTAACTGTTACATAACTACCTGTATCTGTCTCAAATATCAAATGTATGCAAATTAAAAATAACTTTTTCAACATCCCCTAAGTGGGGACCACAAAATGACAAAGTGATCGATCGAGAATGTGAAGGGTTGTCGATTTATCAATGATGGGACCCGCTTTCATCGTGATAAATGGTTGATTTGCAGGCAGCCGATATTTTCTGAATCGCTTCATAACAGTTTGCACCTTATCACAATTGGGATGGACAATGGCATATAGCCTTGTGTCTCATATGTATAACTTAGTTGAGAGCTCACTCTCTCGCATTTTGGATTTGTTGCAAATCTCTCTGGTGTCATCAATTAAATCAAAGGCCCTAGATAGCTTGATCAACGAATCACAATTGAGGCCTTGCTCCTTTCCCAAATGCTCTTTGACATATTTTGTAAACTATTCTTGTACAGTCTTTACAGACTTTAAGTTCATATTTGCATCGAACAATTAAGTCTTCATTCCTTGGGTGAAATCATCAAAACTTGAATGTTATATCAGTTGACATTCCTTTTTCAACTGCATCATCTGCCTTTCTCAGCCACTCAATCCTCACTTAACTTTATTCCATTCATTAGACAAATTGTCATCAATAGAGGAA
This sequence comes from Taxus chinensis, assembly GCA_019776745.2. Classification (NCBI taxonomy): domain Eukaryota; kingdom Viridiplantae; phylum Streptophyta; class Pinopsida; order Cupressales; family Taxaceae; genus Taxus; species Taxus chinensis. The sequence goes on from CM034150.1 coordinate 697,448,947, forward strand.
ATCATTTTCAGTGCCGCTGATTGTTTGGGAGCTATTTTTGACATCCGAATGATTTCTGGATGCAGAGTCTCCTATATTTCCTTTTTGGCCTGCAAGTTCTTTGTTGATTGTTTCATCTTTTTGTAGCAACATTGAAGCTTGTTGCAATAGTGTACGACATCATCACAAACATCGAGTCCATTAATGGACACTCTTTCAAGCTAGGTTGCCAGGAAGCAAAAGTGAGTACTGGTATGGGTCTCAAATGTGGAAATGCCGATTTTCAAAAATGCTTGGGTACAAACTGATACGGAAGTGTTCGTATAGTACATATACACATATACACATATACACATATACACACAAACACGCACACACACATATTGCATAATACTCATTTTTAGTCCATAAAAGATAAAACACTTAAAATATCGTGTTCACGAAAGTTCAAACATTCAAGATGCTTAAATTTTCATATGTAGATGATTTTAATCTGGATTCTAGAACACATCATCTAGTTTTTTTTTCCAAAATTAGTCCATGAATGCCACTAGTAGCTCCACTCCCACTAGCTCCACTTCCAACCCTTGTGAAGAACTCATTGGAGTTTTATCATCAATACCAAGTGAAAGATCCCTAGATGGATCCTCCTTAAATTCCAATGAATTTTTAATTCAAACAGAACAACAAATACAGATTTACATATATTATGGCAATTTCCCTAATGCAGATCTGGAAAATGCGACTAGGGTTTAATAGAGATATCAATATAAATAACACCCAATGGCAATATTTCTGATTTCTAATGATTGCCCAGATAATTAGAGACTGAATTATACAGAAAACTAACTTTATTACAGCCGATACAACCCAGAAATTCAGATCTGAAGTCTGATAAAATCTGCCTGAAAACCCTCAAAACTCACTTCAGAATATGATGCAAATACAACGATTTATTTCACAAAAGTACAAAGAATATTTGTCAAGTATTTTTGTGGATAAATACCTCTGAAATTGCTGTCAAACTGTCGACAATGGATCGGCCCAGCTGCTTGTCAAAACACACTGAAAATACCTTCAAACTGTCACCTTTACTGCTGTAATGAATCCGGAAAATCTGATTTACCACACTGGAAATTTCTGAGTGAAATCCCTTCTCAATCCCTTGGGATTTTCGTCCGCAAGAGATAAATCTGCAAGGGTTTTCGTCCTTGGAAGAGCTCTTAACAATGTAAAAAGATGATAATAAAAATCTGGATGCCTCCATACAAGTCGAATTGTTCATTTAAAGGGAAATTAGCCCAACTACCGCCTCCAACCTAGCCAATCAAATTATTTCACTCCTCTATGCTGGTCGCATTTTCTTCTTTTGGGCTTAGTGGCACGATTTCCCAAAAATCCCTCCCAAGGCAAGTCGCACTTTCCCCTTTCTAATACAATTACTTTTAATTGTATTTTGATGTTGACATTTTAATTTATTATTAAACTTTATTATTTATTATATGTGCTTTTCATAATATTATTATTTTTTAAAAAACAATAGCACAATATAATAAAATAATAAAGCTTAGTCACCCTAGAAACTCCCCCCCTTGGCCATCGGGTAGACAAAAAGGGCCAAAGGTCTTTGTCCAAGCTTATTCGGAAAGAGGGGACATTCCACCAAGTAGTGAAAGTTGGGCGAAAGCAGTAGCATTACTAGCCATATGTACTCCAATTTCACTTTGCTAAAGAATTACTAGCCACCTTTTACAAAAAAAGGTTGTGAGAAATTGCAAATTAGTATCAATGTACAAAAATATGTGTTAATAATTTAAATTTTAATGAACAACAATTATTTGATTAATTTTATACTTGTTGTAGAACTTAAACAGCAGTAGGTCGTAGGTAATTGGCATTATGTCCATGTATATACCACCTCTTGACTGGAGTCATGTCGTACTTGTCACAAAGAGCCTCAATTACTCCCATGCTACCTTCTAAAGAAACAAACATCCCCACTTCATCAAGGACTGCACTAGCTACAAATTGATTAAGACAACCTCCTAAATGTTGCCCTAGTTCTATTTGCAACTTTTTGGTTATCATATGGTAGTTGCCTATCAGGTTATCCAAGTATTTTATTGCTATAATATTTAGGATTTCGGGCATAGGCAATGGGATGCAATCGGGTGGTCATTTTATTTCACCTCCTCATGACCACACTCTTAATTTCATTATAGATTTTTTTTTTCGGGTCTTGCTTTTTTTTGTATGATCTCTCTAATTTCTTCAAGCATGAAGTCAATTCATTATAAGATTCTCCTATGCAAGCATTATTAGTGTTTGCATATCTGATCATTGATAGGATAGGTTCTGTAAAAGTAAGTAAATACTCAACCTTGGCCCACCAATTAGGATCAATGATTTTATCTTATAGACTCTTTTTGTGTTTTCTTGCCTTCACACGGTCCAAATTTTGTCAATCACCATACTGCTTAAGGCATGGTTGACCTTCACAAGTCATCTCAAGACTAGTGCATGAGAGGTAAATCTCTTCTCAACAACATATAAAAGGAATTAAAAGAATTTAATAAAGTGCGAATTTAAAATAAATTCAAATTATTCAAAATTAGATCATATAGATTAGAAATTAATAAATTGTCCTATTACTTTCAACAACTCAAACCTTGAGAATCTCTAAAAAATGGCCTGAGAAGTGATGATTTGCGACAAACATTTGAATATCATTTACCTCCATATAAATTTACTTTATCCATGGGACTTTTCCAATCTTCTATGATATCAAATTGAGGGAGTGTACTACATAAGGCGTCCAAAATATGTGCTCATATCTCCCCTCTGCAGTCAATTCTATTGCCTTACAATTTTTTACATTGTCCATGATGACTTGGACAACATTTTGAGGGCTCACCAACTCAATGGTCTCAATCAAAATGTTAGCAATGAATTGAGTATCTTTCACTTCACTTTCACAATCAATGACCTTTAAGAACATTGCCCCTTTAGATGATTAGGGGTATGTTTCAAGCATATTTCTATCCATATCAAATAATAGACACCCTTGAATCCTTCGACAAATACCTAATTGGATGCAAATAAGTTTTTATATGCTCCACTTCTTTTGCCAAGAGTGACGTGTGAACATTTTCAGAGCTAGGGCCTTTGAACCCTTGTTGCACCTCATTAATGCTTTTCACCATCTATTACCAATATGGTGACCTCAAGACATTAAAGAGCAACCCACATGCATTAATGCATCTAGCAACCAACTCATTAGCAATATCCCTCTTCTCCATTTTGAATACTTGTTTCAATGGTCCTTTCGTTTTCTTTTGCGAGGTGGCCTCTTCATCCAAGGGAGTTTCAAGTGGCTGAATCTTAATTTGAATGAAAGGATGATTTGAATGCGTGAACAATTTTCCTAAATTGTTCCTTTGTAAAGGAACTGTTTTAGATCAAGTTTTTGTAGCTTACAAGTTAGCTTCCTCTTGCTCTTTCAAGTACGCCAAGATTAGCGACTTTTCAACATTGGTACACTTTCTAATACCCATTTACTGCCCCAATTAAATGAGCTTTGAGTCGAGTATAAAAAGACTTAAAAGTCATATTGCAATGGTTGCAAACGCAAGTTTGAGAGCCACCACCAACAATGTTCTCCAAAACTTGTTCATGTCTCCATAGAGGACAAGTAGGATCATGTTTCACATTCATTGGACTTAGAATGTTTTCCTATCGGCCTTCCTCTTGACTTGCTTTCCCTTTCCCTCCACTTGAAGTTGAACGTGATGCCATTCATATTTTTTTATCTCAAACCTACAATGACAAAGATAAATTAAAAACAACAAAAAAAACTAAACCATTCCATCCTTTTTTGCTTTTGATCACCAACTTTGCCACAAAGGTGCGAGATGAGAGCATACACAAATTTTGGATTTAAAAAAAAATAGAATAAACTCTAAAAAACAACACATATAACTAAACCCTAGTAATTATTTTTGTTGTTGATCACTAAGTTCGCCATAAGGTGTGAGGTGAGAGCATACCTAGAGTTTGGATTTTAATTTTTTAAAAATAACAAAATAAACTCTAAGAAACAACAAATATAACTAAAACCCTAGACATCCTTCTGTGCTTCATAGTATCAAGTTTTCCATAAAGTTGCAAGGTGAGAGCATACATAGAGTTCAAACGTTTTAAAAATAAACAAAATAAACAAATTTAAACCCTAAACAAAAAAAGCCGCATACAAAACTAAAACTAAAAGAAATGGTACATTTTCATTACATAGAATTTAAGGTTAAATATCATGATCATTGGTCATATTAACAATTTTTTAGAAAAAAGGAAAATAAGAAGGTGAATGGAGAGAAAAACCTGCTTTTTTTCTTCTTCAAGCCGCTCTTTCCTCCTTGCTCTTTGTCGGTTAGTTCATGACTTTTGATTCTTCCTTGCTCTTTGTAATGCTGAAAGTGAAAGACAAATTTTGCAAAAACCGAAAATCAACAAGCAAATGAAAGTGTGTTTTGAAATGGACCAAAGATGTGCTTATATAGCTTTTAGAAAGAGTCTTTAACAAGTTAGGGTAGGTAGATTAGGGTTTTTTATTTGAGCATCGAAAACGGGATGGAAACATCCATGTTTTCCATTTCCAGGCCCTACCCTTGTTTGCCCTACATTTTCAATGTGTTTGGGCTGCATTTCCAAACCCGCACCCGTTTCTGGTACGTTTGTATGCGGGTACGTGGCCCTCAAGGGCATTTTCGTGTAACATAGCTTTCAAGCAATTTCTTTACACCATATGACCAAATTGCCCGATTTCACCAATTTGGAGCAAAGTATTCTTATTTCTGAAAATACTAGACAAACTAGGTGAATGCATTGCCTTTTTAGAAGATACACGAGATAAAAAATACTCAATTTTGCTGAGACCAACTGCTTGATCCTTTAGGTTCGACTTTGACACTTCATCTGCTTCAAAATATTATGATAAGCTGTTAGTTCACAGCACCAACCTGATTATGTATGGGCACCAAAATATTTTGCACCGAGTAGTCAACCACCTCCGTGTCTTTCTTGTTCTTATAATGTTTGGGATGTCGATTTCAATACGAGTCTGCCCCAAATCATCATTTTTGAAATAGATTTTTGATTTAGCCTCAGAGGAGTCTTTCTTTTCATGTACATTGAAATTGCATCCACATTTGGAACCAATACCTTTCCACATGTGTTTTTATTTTGTTCACAAGTTGCTCAACCCAATTAGGGCCAATAGTAGATGTTGATTTGTCTACAAGGGTGTTGCTAGATGAAAAAGGCAAAATAATAGGACTAACATTTGGATTTTGCAAATGAATAATTTGAGAGACTACATTTTTTAGAGGGGGTAGTCTAAATTTGAGAGCTAATCATTGTAACACTATTGAGCGAATCTTGTGCAACACCATTACCCAAAATTTTGAACTAAAATGGTCATTTTGAAATTTCCAAAGTACGTCTAAGTAATCAAGTTTGAATATTTGCTATAAGGGTGTTTCATTTTCAATCACATGAGATAATACACATTCAAGTGATTCCCAATTACATGTCCCTACTCACTATTTGGGATTTCTTTTGCTATCTCCTTGTAAACATCAAATTTGGTAAATTTATCAAGTTGACTCAATTGTCGATCTATGTTGGTTGTGTCCTTTGTGGTTTCACAAAAAACATCTTCTCTTGTAATAAGAAATTTCTTACTCTTTTCATCATATAACCTGTATGCCTTAGAGGATTCTGAATATCTTGTGAGGATTCATTTTCGACTCCTATGGTCCAACTTGTTCTTTTTCTCCTTTGGAATCAATGTGTAGCATATGGATTTGAAAACTTGAAGATGTCGTAATGAAGGAAGATGACCACACCATACCTCATTTTGAGACTTCATTTGAAGGGTTGCTGATGCTGACATGTTGTGAAGATATACTGTTGTTTGAATTATTTCTACCTAGAAATGCAGATTGACTCCCTTGAAATACAACATCGCACGGACCATGTTCATCACAGTTCTATTCATCCTCTTAGCTACTCCATTTTGTTGAGGAGTGTGAGTGACTCTTATATGATGCTTGATCCCATTTTTATTCTGGTAGGCTTCAAACACCGTTGAAGTGAATTCATCACCATTGTCAGTCCTGAGCATCCTAATGCTAGATTGTGATTCATTTTCTATCATGATTCGAAACCTTCAAAAAGTTTTGAAGGCTTCTGATTATTGTTTCAGAAAATAGATCCATGTCATCCTACTGTAGTGATCAATAAACAACATGAAGTACTTGTATTCACCAACGTAAAGAATTGGTATCAATCATAGATCACAGTAATGTAACTGCAACTTTTTGTCAGCTTTTCATTTTGATGTTTGAAATGTTCCCTCGAGTGTTTAGCCAAGATGCAAGCACCCCATATACTTGGAGTATTCTTGCTTTTGGGATTTAAGTCCAATGATAGTCGCATATGGGTGACGGATGCAATGGGAAAATGATTGTTTTTTCTTATTTCTTCCTGACAATTTAGAAGGATGATGCCATAAACACCGTTTTTGCAGCTATATCAGGTTATAGATGCAGTAGTTCGATCGTGATGACATTACTCGTAAGTGCAAACCAAAGGCATCAATAGTACTGAAGTTTCATTTTGTTCGAGTTTGCACAATTTGTTTTTTTTCAAATGTTATTTTTTTTTGAAAAAGAATTTGCACCAAAATGATTTACTTATTATTTTTAAATAAGTCAAAAAAAAATCTTCCAAGATTAATTAAGCCCACTTTTTTCAACTATTTTCCAATATAAAATATTTAAGCTTTTGATTCACAAAAAGGATTAAATGAATATACAAAATTTTCAAAACCCCAAAAAGCTTATCTTTAAAATCTTGTGGTATTACGGTTGTTTAAGTGCCATTGGCATGTAGCAGGTTAAATGGACTGTACAGGCCGTGAGGAGAAGTGACAACCATGAATGCTTTGAGAGTGCTAAGTCAGAGAGGTAGGCGAGCTGTTGAATGCGGGGACTACAAAGATGTCCATGGGAAGAATGGTGCTGGAGGGGCCTCTTAATGATGATGACGTGAATCCTCTCAAACCTGTTACTTTCTCCAATGCCTTGCAAGTGTGAACGCTTCTGCAAATGTTAGATGAGCAGGTCTGAAATGAAACACCAATCACTTGTCTGAATGTGCCAGCCTTTTTGTGAAATTTGTAGCTTACAACAGGTCGTGGCTGATAGGAGGAGAGATTAATACAAAATTCCAACGCATATATTGCAGACCAATGCCTCTTTTCTGGCTTCAATACTCAGCGCCAACACTTCAATTACAGCCAACTCATCAATTATTCACTCTCAGCCCAAATGCTACCTTTGAGGAGGATTAGAAAAAGATGATGGATAGGCTTGTACTGCGAATTCAGGAAACTAAATTCGTGCAAACCAAAAATCATATCTCATTAGCTCAAAGATCACCTTCAGATGTCTCTTAAGATTCCATGCGAAGACAAATACCCACTCCTAGGATTGTGTACTATAATATTACAAATGCTGGAGTCATGAATAGTCTGCATATGTTCACCATGTCAACAATTTGATCTGCATGTCCCTGTGGAGGGACTGTTGGATATTATGATCCAAATGCGTTTGTGTCAATTGTTTGTATGTTAGAGTGTTAGGTCACTTTATATAAATTTTTGTCATTGATATAAAGTTGTTGTGTCTGTACTAGTTATGGGTAAAATAAGTGGCTTGGGTTGTTAGTTAGCTCTATGAGCCCGTTGGTTGGTTGGGTCTGATAAACGAACCTCCCATATAGCTTATTTAATTTTTTTGATAATATTGTAAACGGTAATGAAACATTCAATATATCGCGGTGATTTTAATAGGCATTGTTATTCTCTTCCATTTACCTGTGCATCAAGTTCCATTGTGATATCAGAGCCCAATGGTGGCTATCGATCTGTGAAGAAAGGAACAATGGAAGAACCATGAAAATCTTGCCCGAAGCCATGATGGATATAGAATTTTGAAGAAGATTTTGAGTACTTTTTTTTGGAAGCTTTTAATATTTGTCCCGAGTGGATTTTTTTTATTATGTGAAGTTTTTCTTGAACAAGAAGTTGTAAGAATGTCTGGAAGCTTTGTATTGGCTGGAAATTCAATTTTTTGACTGAGATAGGCATTGGATTTTCCCTGGAATTGTAAATCTGCTGGTAAAATCACCATGTGGCTGTGTTAGGTGCTATTTGTTTTGTCTGCGAAATATTTATATCTTACCAGGGGCATGCTCTAAAAGGTATTTTTTATGCTAAGCTTGATTGGGAGACTACATAGAAGCGCCAAAACTGCAAAATAAGTGCAAATAAAGCTTTCTAGGTGCAATTCAGTGTACAAATTGCTGTTATAATACTAATATTGGTGTCATAAATTTTGTTGGGCGTGATTTGGGCATATCCTTCAATCTGGGGTGCTAATTCATCTATTAGGGTGTTATTTCATTTGCCAGGAATGAAAGACTGTTAAAAACAATGCTGAAATCTGCACATTGGTGCTGAAAACTTCAGTTGTGTACTTTTTTGGGCTGTAAAAACAGTTGTGGCTCCCTCTCTGGTAAAAGATTTTGTTGCTGGAAATAGTTAGTTTCTTGGTTAGTAAAAGATAATTTCTCAAATTTGCTGCTGCATATTTCTTTTCCCAGATATGTATTTTTATCCACATGGTCAAAACAGAGCTTAAATAATAATGTGTGCAATTTAAGCTTCACCCACATGCATGGACAAGTTGGTTATTGGTAGTTGGCTAATACCATCATTTCCAGTCAACTGGTCAAGGGTTCAAACCTCTCAAGTGCCAAAATTCTCATATTTTGCAAAGGGCCATTTGAATTAATTTGTAAAACTAGGAAAATTAATACCCATTGTGTCAATTTCTACCATAGCTTATTTGTTGGACCATATTTTCTTTAAAAACACATTTTTCTGAAAACTAGATTCTGTCACAATTCCAATGAGTCCAAATAAGGAAGGATACATGTTGTCTAGCTATGATATTTTAATCCTCGTACACTAGTCAAATTAACTGAATGTGCGTTGAGGGTGGGTCTGCTTAGCATGAAACTGGAGCAAAATTTCAAATTATCACTACTTTTGCATACGCTGGACAAATATGACCTTTCATTTTTCATGGAAAACAATTTCTATATTCATTGGAATGTTCATTTTCTTGTTCTAATATCTCTGTATATGAGTTTATGTTGAAAATGCAGAAACTAGGCATTGTAATACACTGCAGGTGCATTTTCGGTGGAAACCAACACCGTGATTCTTCTCGAAAGTTGATGTGCTTCAAAACCATGATTGTAACATTGTTTACCACTGCTTGTGCTGTCGGAGATGCTACAATTGTACTTCAGAGGTTATAGGTCCCTAGGGATCTGATAGGTTGATGGCCAAACTGGAGGTTGCAGGACACATCGAAGGTTGGAGGATAATTCCCCTTCTCCAGTTAGCTATTTTCTCAGAGTGTAGGTTAAATGCTTGAATATAAGTTTTGGTTGGAGTAGTATGTGTTTTTTTCCAATTTGGTGTTGTGGTGTTGCAGTTTCTATGTGTTCAGTTTTGGTCTTCTTTTATTGAGCTTTGATGAGTAGACAACGTTGTTATGATTAGTTTTGTAGCTGGAAGGACTTCTTACCTCTCGCTTGATAGGGGAAAGAGACTGTCAGTGGCCTTCGATCAGTCGTTAATGATTGTACGAGTTTACATAGGAGTAGCTACCATTGGAAGTGTTGAGCAAAGGGCCATCAATGATTGTTGGTCATCAGGGAGATGTGCCATACAAAGTACGGGAGAATCATTGGACGGGTTTCTGTGTGAGACCTTATGTGGATTGATGTAGTTGAGTAGGATTTGATTGTGCTTATACTGCAGTATGATACAAATGGTTAGAGGGGATGAGCATGCTAGTTAGGATGTTCATCATCCATGCCAAAACTCGAGGGAGTAGCATGCTTTTGAGTGAAGTGACATAGGTTGATCAATACCATGATGTACAGTGTGTTAGATTGTAAGTGCGGCAAAGACTATTGATTGACATCATAGTCACGAGCTTCAAATCATCCTCTTCTATACCCCTTTGGATCAAGGGGGGTTTTGTTAGATATTATGATGCAAATGTGTTTGTGTTAGTTGTTTGAATGTTACGTTAGAGTGTTAGGTCACTTTATATTAATGTTTGTCATTAATATAAAATTATTGTGTTTGTAAGTTATGGGTAAAGTAAGTGGTTCGGGTTGTTTGTTAGTTCTACTGGCCCATTGGTTGGTTGGGTCCCATAAACCAACCTCCCACAGCTTATTTAAAAGCTTTGATAATGTTGTTAAAGGTAATGGAGCATTCAATATATTATGGCGATTTTAATATACATTGTTATTCTCTTCCATTTGCCCGTGCATCAAGTTCCTTCAGAGACCAATGGTTTTTCTTCATAACTTTTTCATATGACCTTTATAAATGATATTATGATATTGAAGGTACATTAAATGTTCAAACGTGTTATTGGATCTGGCTGAACAATGCATCTTCATTTCCCATACAATTGGGGTATGCAAACTGGTTGTTGATTGGGCAGATCGGGAATGGTTCAAAGTAATGCAATTATATTACATATACATTTGAATATCTAGTGTTTTGTAGAGAATGTTTGTAACCAAAGATTTTGTGGTTTTTCTGCACCCTTTTAGTGAGAGTGGTGCTCTCCCCTAATGGGTATGACCCTTAGACAGATCCACTACTAATCCCTTATTTTTGCAAGGGGACAACATAGGTTCAAGTAATTTTTTCAAACTCAGCTAGTGTTTGGAGTATGTTGAAGAGAAAGGACAGGCTACCATTGTTCAAGTGTTTAAGGATTTTTGTTGCCAAGAATCAAGTGCATTAGGTGGGTCTTCTCTTTTGATGGATCAATGCAATTTATAATGAATGTAATTGGGGATATTGTCTCATGGTCGGTGTTGATGTCTTGGGTCATGTAATGCTCTAAATGACTCTATGGCCCAATGGATAAGGCATTGCTCTAGTCTCATGTCTAGGGTGTATTGCTATTTGCACAAGAGTCTTTCCAATTGATTCTTCACATAATTTATTGTTTATAAGAGGCAAATATCAATATAATAAATATGTAAGTTTCAAATGCTTGTCAGAGTGAAGTGGGTCCCATGTCTTGTTGATATTTACATGTGGGGAAATCACCCATTTCATGGTGATATTCCCACATATGTTGTACTTTATGCTGCTGTCCATTTGTCGAGTTTTCAATATCATGAAAATGCTCACAACATAACATTGTGCCAACACCATTAGAGGCTCTATCTATACTTATCTTCACCATATATCTAAATGAGGGTTTCCAACGCTATCTACACCTTTTATGTCTAATGTAGAAATGGTTAATGGAGCTAGATCCCTACTCTTTCTATCAATGTGACTTGCTTGGTCTATTTGACACTCCCATTCATCAATGATTTTTTTTGAATGACCTCCGTCTTAGGTTGTCCTTTACGATTCAAAATCCCATAAAATAATGTTGGTTGGTGTGCTTGGCGGTTTGAGAACAATGTTTTAAAAATTGGTCGAACTAGAACCGAAATCGGTCGGTTTGACTGGTTATTAAATTTTTTGCAACTCGGTAGTAAAATCGAGCCAGTGACCTGTTGGGCAGCGGTTAAAGCCCCAAAACTAGTTCTGTTGGCTAGATTTTCTGCATAGCATAAAACCTAGGCAGTCATGAGATAAATCTCCCCCATTTACTGGTGAGGCTCCCGTGTCAGATTTGTTAATTAAAATATGCTAGTATCTAAATGGGGTTTTATTTTAACTACTCAGTGCATGAACCATAACTGAACAGTTCTGCAGCAAGTAACTGTTTAAAGAAAGGAAATATTTATAGAAGAAGGGAAAGGGAATTATATAAACACAGAGAAGAAATGGGGAAGATGTGCATCCCAATCAAAAGATAGCAGAGTTGATTGCATGCACATAGAAGAAACCAATAGATATCAACACAGAATTATAAGCAAAGGTAGCTCTAGATCTAGATATGAAATAACACAAAGTCTATTAAAAGATCTAAGATAAAAAGCAAGAAACAAAATACACTGCGACACAAAATTCTCCAGAAATTTGCTCCTCTATATTCCTTTGTTTCAAGTGGCTCTCAAGGGTTTCAACACAAAGTCTGGAACACAAGGATGCTGCTTACAAATTCTTATCATTAACCCGAAGGTTCTTCCTCTACTTATAGAATGTAGAGGGGCAATTACAAGTCGGAAGCTTTTAGTTGAACTGACACATGTGGAAGTCGAAAGGAAACAACTAGCAATCTCCCTCCTGGAATTCCTCTTTGCATGACATGCATGATTTGCAACTAAAAATAGAACCTTCTATTTTGCACGTCTGCCACCTATCTCCAAGTAGTTGGCTTCTTCAACTAATGGCTTTTAAACCAATCACTTAAGTTGTATAATTTAATTGATCGCTCAATTATTTTGTCGGAGGAAATAAGAGAAAGAAGAAGAAAGAGGAAAGCTGCAGTCTTGTCCTTTTTCATATTCTGCATGTAGCTGATTCTTTTGCCTTTGATTCTCACCAAACTAGATCTGGGAGTAGCTAGATCTAGAAGCGAGCTGGATTTTGCCTGCGCCTTGTCTTCTCTTTTATCCTTGAAGCTTTTGCAGTTCTTCTCCAGTATATGCATCAGTGCAATGTTTGCCATAACTCTTTATTTTTAATTGCATATGAACAATTAAAAATTCTGGAAAGCACTCTGGGTGAATGCAACTTCAATGAAGGCTTCAACTTGAAGATTGAGAGCACATGCACAAGATCCTGGAAGGAATTTTCCACGCACTGACTTCTTCACAGGCTGCATTTGAAACAAGAGGATGAAGCCTTTGTAATTATGGATTTGAATCTGGATCTAGATCTAGCACACTCCATAACGAATTTTGGCAGCTGGGATGTGAATGGAAATGCTGCAGCTCGAATGATTCCACTGCTTTTGACTGCACGCATGAGGGAAGTCTTTCCAGCTCTGGATCTGTCAATCAATTCGGAAAGAGGTTCCGGACCTAGATCTGTGTTTCCAATGTCTGCAAATTTAGAAGTGATGCATGACTCCGTTGTGTTCTCTTTTTCATCCTTCTTTGCCATGGTTGTGTCTATCTTTGTCTGAACGATTCTTTTTCTTCTTACTTGGCCGGAATTCTTTTAAACTGGGGCTGATCTAGATAATTCTTCAAATTCAGAGGATATATTCAATGTATTGGACATTGATTAAAGCTCATTTTTTTTTGTAAAGCACCTGAGCACCTGCATCACTTATGCAAACACAAATCAACCTCTTTCAATGCATGCGCCAAAATTGGAAGTTTTTAGCCTTGATTTTACTTTCTTTTGAGCAAAAATCCTCTTCAAATGGGCGCACTTTTCCTCTAGGCTGCACTTCTTTACCTGTGAATTAATTAATTTATCCTTATGGTAGCCCATGTTTATATAACCCTTATAATTCTATAATTAATAAATGCCCCTCCTATTCCTGGCAATTAATTAATTAAAAATCATGCTTTTCTCTTTAACTGGTGTGCTAAAACTGCATGTTTAAGGACAACCATTCAATAAATTAAATTTATTCAATTTAATCATCCACTCTTCACTTCACTTAAGCTTCACAGTGTGCTTTAACCTTAGCCACTGAAAATATGAATTAATTTAATCATTTAATACTTTAAAAAGTATTATCTTTCTCCCAAAAGGGGCACACTTTTTGACATGAAGGGGCTGCCATTAAGTAAATTAATTAATTTAATTTTAGAGCAATCTATTTTCAACTTCCTTTTGTCCTTTGCCTTTGTTGACTTTTCCACAAGCCTGGGCGCCTATTTTGGGTGAATAATTCATTAAATTAATCAATTTAAAGGCTGCCTTTACTTCTCCAAAGGGGGCGCACTTTTTGACATATAGAATTCTATTTTTAAGAATCACATGACAATGGGATTATTTACCTTGCAAGGCAGCCCTGAAAATCCCATGATTCACTTAAGTCACTTGACTTTTATAATGGGATTATTTACCCTGCAAGGCAGGCAATAAAATCTCATGATTCACTTAAGTGATATTTTTTTTATTCCACAATGAGGATTTTTATTCTGCAAGGCAGGTAATAAATTCCCGCCTGCTTGCTGCCTCTAATTTTTCCATTGTCATTTAAGTGGCGTTGCTTCCATGGGAAAAAGTACCCTGCTAGGCAGGTACAAAATTCCCACCTGCCTGCTACTTCTAATTTTTCCGTGATCCACTTCAATTCTTTTTTTTCCAAAAATGCGGCCAAACCAGAAGAGGCTTTTTGGTGCACGACTTTGCCTTTTCCCAGTGAACCAGAACTCTGATGGTGAATTCCTTCTAGCATAACGTGTGTATATGATTTCTAGTTACTCCAGGCCAAGAATCAGGTCAAACCTGCAAAGGAATTGATCCAGAGAAATTTCACAGAAAACGAAACGGGAAAACACAAAAAGTTGCCAAAAGTCACAAATAAAGTGCATAACTCATTCCAAGTAAAAACCCTACTGGTATATAGGAATAATGATATGTACGATCACAATAGAGTTAAGTCGGAGCGCAAATTGCCTCAAACGGGGCTCAAAATAATTAAATACAAATTTCCCGTAGACAAATTCTGACGACAGAATATAACAATATTGGGCATCTGGGTATTTGGCGAAAATGGCTAATATGGCTCTTTGAGAATATCTTGACGCAATACAAGAACTTTCTGGCAATACGAACACAAAACAACCCATTATTTTAAAAGTACGAAATTTTTTCGGATAGGGTAGTCTCAGATTTCAGGATGAAATCTGGGGACACCAAGTTCTTTTTCTTTTCAATTGCTTTTAAATTGTTTGTTTTCAACCCTAACCCTAAAATGATGCTATATAGACCCCCCTTCCCCCATTTGTTTGACACCTCTCTCATTGAGCGTTTGTGAGCATTTGGAGTTTCTGGAGCTGCATTGAAGAGTTGTGATTTGGAGTGAGCTTGGAGCTTGGTTGGCATTCCTTGTGGGCTATTTGTGGTGGATTTGGCATCTACATTAGGAGGCTACAACCTATCTACAATCTTGGAGGATTTCTTGATCGGATTCTTGTGTCAGTAGACACCCCAATTTCACACCTCTCTGAATCAATTAATTTCCCCATCCCATTTCCCACAAAAATTCACATTGAATTAATCAATGTTAATTGATTAATTAAATCCTTTTCAATCCCTAAATTAAACCTAATATTTCTCACATGCCAAATATTCCCCATGTCCTCCCACTTGCGAATTAAATATTCAAGTTTAATTCTTGTCCATTCCTCATGTCTCCCACTCACTTAATCATGCTTACTTTTCCAAATCATGATCACCCCAAAACCCCCAAATTAATCCCACTTTTAGGCAATAAATAGAGCCGTAACCCCCTCTTTCAGAATAAACTGGAAATCCTATTAGAGCTCTTGCATCCTTGTTGCACAAAGCATCCCTTGATCTCATTGTAATGCTCACGTAATCCCACTTTGTCCATCCCAAATCCATTATCCCCACATCTTTGGTGCAAAGTTTGAATCGATCGTTGCCGCAATGAAGGTTTGCTCACATTGACGACACACCTACACTTCAAGCAGTTCGGGTCCGTCCGCATCATCGCCCATTCCGAGGTTTGCAACAGAAATGCACGAAAGGAGGTATAATTTCAGTTTGTAATATTTTCTTATTAATCGGTGATTTCCATAGCACACAATGTCCATTGATCTTCATAGTTCATCTCATTGAAAGGTATGTTAAAAACATAAATCTGCCCCTATTTCTCTCTCTCATAATATTACAAATCTTGAAATATATTTCTTTTGTTGCAAAAAAATTAAGGTAGGTTTGCATATTTTTATCTTCAGATTTGTTTGTATTTACCATGCGTCCCTGAGTCAAAGACCTTAGATGGAGCCATGTTGATATTGTTGATAATCAATTGTTTTGCAAATACTTTATGAAACACTTGGGGGGGTGGGAGGAGAGGGGGGCGTTCATAGGTTGAAGCAACACTTGGGTGGTCAAAGAGGCCAAGCCGTCCCATGTGATGCACTTGACATTAAACCCATTAGATTGGAAATGCAACACATGCTTGAGAAATATAGTGAAGAGAAGGCTATGCAAAAAGAGATAGACTGAAATAGGGAGAAAGAGGCAACTTGCCATGTCCCAAACAAACACTAGTGTTGAAGGCTCTTTCCCTAATCCTTCTGTTAATGTTAGAGACCCTTTTCGATATGTTCCTCCCATTCATGAAAACCAAACTTAAAAGAGGAAGTCAAAGAACAATTAAAGCTTTTCCCCATCCTTCTCCACCCTTGTTAATGCATTTAGGCTGAGTGAGAATCAACCTACTTTAGATAGCCATTGGAAAAAGCAATACAAAAACTTTGCTTTAAAATACATAGCTAGATGGTGGTATGATGTAGATACCCCCTTCAATGCTACCCGCTCACCTTCTTACCAACCTATGTGGGATTCCATTGTCGCTACTGGTAAGGGCTTCAAAGGCCCTAGTATGCATGACTTGAGTGGGTCACTTTTGCAGAAATAAGATGTGTCAATAGATGAATACTTGAAGGGTTGTAAACAGTGACGGGCCAAAACATGATGCACCATTATGTCAAATGGATGGAGTGATGGAAAGAATCGTACCATAATAAATTTCCCTGCCTTTTGCACATAAGAAACCATGTTTTTGAAATCAACTGAGACATCTGATAGGGTGAAAGATGCGAACTTGGTGTTTCAACTTTTGGATGAGGTTGTTGTAGATGTGGGGGTGGAAAATGTTGTACAAATCATCATAAATAATGCCTCTAACTATGTTCTTGCTGGTAAGATGTTAGAGAATAAATGCAAAACCATATTTTGGATGCCATGTGCTGCACATTGCATAGAGCTCATGCTTGAGGATATATGCAAAGAGGATTGGATCAGGAACACTATAGATCATGCCAAAAACATTACAAAATACATCTATAACCACTCATGGGTATTGAACATGATGAGGAAAAACACTGAAGGCAGTGAACTTGTCAGGCCGACCATCACGAGATTTGCAACAAACTTCCTCACGTTGTAATCTCTCCTTTCTCAGGCACAAAACATGAAAAAAAAGTTTTCTAGTGATGAGTGGAATGCATCTTAGTGGAGCTACAAACAAGATGTGAAAGACACCAAAAAATTTTTTTTTGACAACTCATTTTGGAAAAAAGAAGCAAAGGTTGTGAAAATCGTTGAGCCCGTTGTTAAAGAGTTGACGTTGGTGGGTGGGGGAAAATTGGCTGTGGGTTACATTTATGAGGCTATGGATAAGGAAAAGGAGCAGATAAGGGCAACATATAAGGATCGAGTAGTAAAATATGGGCGTATATGGCAGATCATTGATAACAAATGGAATAATCAACTCCATTGCCCTATACATATAGTTAGGTATTTCTTGAACCCAAGAAGCTCAACTTGAAGAAGATCAAATTGGGGAGGTCAAAGATGGATTGTACGAGTGCCTAGAGCACATGGTCCCTGATGAGAGTCAACAACTGGAAATACACTGACAAATCAGTGCTTTCGATAGAGCCATGAGTACATTTGACAAAAAACCTAGAAAAGATTACAAGAGAAGTAGACCAACTAGGTAAGCAATTCCATTTTTTTTCAAGTTCAATTGTTTAAACTTTTGAAAATTGAATTTTTTAGCGTAAGTCACAATCTAATTTGTTTAATTAACCAACTTTGTTTTTTGTCCTAGTTTAATCATCTATTGCAGCACAATGGTGGGAGTCATGGTAGCCAGTGTCCTTAGCTACAAAAGTTTGCAATTCGGATCCTAAGTCAAACTTGTAGCGCTTCCGGATGTGAGGGCAACTGGTTTGTTTTTGAGCGGATTCACACGAAGAAGATAAATCGTTTGGAATAACGGTTAAATGATCTTGTCTTCGTGTAATACAACCTCTGACTAAGGCACAACTAGTTATTGAATAAGAGACCTAATACAAATCCCATTGTCTTGGATGATATTGATCTAACCTCAGAATGGGTAGAGGAGAGTCGCTCGACAGAGTTTGATCTCAATGACTTGGGGTGGATGGCTTTAGATGATGAACCACTAGTAGCACCAGACATGGCAGGCACTAGCCATGCTACTACAACTACTGCAAATGCCCTTGAGGAGTTCGAAGAGTCCGAGCCAGAGGAACATGATGACATTGATGAGGATGAGGATCCCGGTCTTAGCAGTGGTGCCGAGTTTGATGATTGATATGAAACATGTAGTAGCTTGTAGCATATTGTTTTTTGGACTCTATAGGCCATTTAGAGTCTCATTGTTTATGTATTTTGTTTCGGATATGTAGTGCACTTGGTGCCATTTTTCTATATTTACCCTTATATAGTATGTACATGAGCAAACTTTGCATATTTTGTCTCTAATTGTTTGTAGTATGGTTTGGAATCTTTAAAATATATCCTTTTCATTAAAATTGTAATATTTTATGTATTATTTAGTAAACTGGTTCATAAATTTTAAACCGGTCCGACCCTCGGCCGGTTCCGATTTTTAGAACATTGGTTGAGATACATCAAATTAGGTGGATATGCTTCACACACTACTAGAGGAGAAACAACTATTGCATAACAATCACAATTCTCGATTCTCCCTATGGTACACAAATTTAATGAATGTTTCTATACCTTTTAATGAATGTTTCTAAACCTTTGACAAGAAATTTCGTACACACTTATACAAAAGCCTTTGTTAGCTATCTCATGGACTGTGAAAACATAAAATCTCTGGTTTCTAAACCATTTTTCTAACCTTATAATTGGAGGAGTATTAACCTTTTTCCTTACCTAATTATCCGGGGAAGGTTGGACTTGTGCAGAGGAGCTGTGCTGCACGAGCTTATCAGCTGGAATTAAAAGCCGTTTCACTTTAAATTACCTTTAGAATAGGTTTTTTTTTAATATTTTGACACATCGATCTTCAACAATGTGGGCAAAGAGTCCTACCTAGGCACAAAGACTTGCAACAAGCATCACATAACGGGTGTTCTGTCATTCAAACCAAGGTTGTACTGGAAACAACAGACCCCCTTAACTGCAGCATCTATGGTTTACGAGCTTAGAATGGTTCTTTTCTATGAAGAGGGGAAAAAAGCTAGGTTTTTAGAAGAGTAAATTTCTTAGAAAGCAAGTAAATCATGTAAACTCTTTTTAAGTATTTAAGTGTTTGAGATGTAGTTGTTTGTAGCCAAAGCCCTTGTGATAGAATTAAGTTAAATGTAGTGTAATTTTGACATTTGAATCCAGGGAATAAATTTTGTTTCTTGAAATCTTTATACTTACGAGCTTAGCTCTTTGTCCTTAATATTATTGTGCACGTGTTTTTGAGTTCTTGTAGCTTCCTTCTGCATCAAGCTCATTCCTTTTCATCCTATAGCTACCTGTTGCATCAAGCTCAGTCATTTTCATCCTATAGCTACCTGTTGCATCAAGCTCATCCATTCTTAACACGCCCACAAGCCTTTCTTCAGATGAAATTACCAAATTTATTACCAATTTAGAATTTTGCTTTGGGGTTTAAGTCTCTAGGTTAATGTGTTAGTATCTTCCCTCACTCTGGTGCTAACATACTGGCAGTTTTGGTGTCATGCTTTATAGGTCCTCTCTCACTCGTGGTTGTTATCTATGCCTATGGGATGCCCCATTACTTAATAATTTTTTTAATATATTGATATGAAGGGATTTTGTTCCACATTAATAGTCTCTCCAAACAGGCGCCACAAAATTTCCAGGGTACCCCAGAGAGCGCGGTTACAAATGCTCCTCTTTCTACAGGTTCCCTGAAAAATATATCTATTATTATTTCTGTTCAAGCCACATTTTTCATTACATGAAAGTAGGGAGAGACTTCGAGCTATATTCAGCAACTGAGAGGAATAGGGGATTGGATTCCATTGCTCGCAAAACTCTGCAAGAAAAATAGTTACTGGTCATGCTCTTTCAAAATAGGCAGCCTGGAAGTCCTAGATATCCCTCACAAATGGACAAGAAACCCAGAAATTGGAGTTGCTTTCCATATCTGAAAGTCAGAGGCACAACTAGAGGGGACATGAAAGCTTCTCTTTGCAATAAACTCAAAGGCATCTACTCAAAATTGACATTGGAATGAAATATTTTGAGTTATATTTGGCCATCCTATCAGGTTCCATACCTTTCTCTATGGACTACTTTGGTTTGGTGCCATGGCCTGCCCCAGAAAATCTGTATAACCTACTTTGATAGTATAATGGCTAGATCCTTTCCAGCTTATCGCAGTTGATCCTCCCTTTCAGTGATTGAGATATGTCTGTCTTTGAAAATTTTATAGCGGCTTTCTTTTAGGGACTGACAAATGTCAGGAGACCAAATAATCTCTGGTTTTCCAAGACTTATGTACAATGAAAGACTTAATCTTAACTAAGCCTTAGTCTGACTTCTCACAGCATAATTTATCATAAGCCAGGATATCAACAATTTCTGCAAGTGTTTTACCTGTCTTCCAATGAATATCACAATCGTTTTAGTACTCTATGAAATGTTGAGCTGGTTATAGAGACTCATGCACGCATGCACACATATAGACACATGAACGTTTTGAAACCATCATTCCGTTTTAGGTGGTCATTTTGCACAGTATGGAATTGAAACAAGACATTTTTTTGATCTACAGAAAATAATAACTTGGATTAAATGGTGCAACTTGCACTATCAAAACTTGTCATGCATCAACATTAGAGACAGCGTGCACTGTGAGGTTTACAGATTTCAAAGCAAAAAGCAATGGCAAAAGAATATTTCCATTCACGACCAAGTCTCTATTTGTCAAGTGCTGCAAAGGGCTTGAAGACTTTACGCTATTGTATGTGAAACACATGATGGTGTTTCTTGTGGTCGAGACTTTAGAATTGGACAGTTTTTGGTATGCATTCAAATCCACCTGCATGATGCAAATCTACATACTGTATTTAATCAGAATCATGTCACGTGTGGCTGTTTGAAGTTTTAAACCTGAACTTCATGGCATGAGGAAAGAGGAGAAAAAATTATGAAGAAATCAAAATAATAAACCATCCAGGGTATGCATAGCCTTAACACCATTTTGGACATTATTCCTTTCATATTTTGGTCTAATTCTTGCTTGCATCCATCTATGTCAGTGGCTAATGGATCACATGTGGCTCCTTATCCCTCTGAGAAGGTTTTTACAGTGAATTAAGTTATTGAGTTATCTCTCTCTTTTCCTCCTATAAATATAATTTGAGTGGGATGTAACATTTATCTTACTGTTGTCACTGAGGATTGCTTCCCTGCAATAGTGGCAAAGTGTCAGACTGCCTTCGAGTATCTCATTCAATCATTCCACCAAACGATACTTGATTTTCTCTGTTTTAGTTTGTCCACTTCCATTTGTTTTGTATACTAGCAGAGTCATATCCTTCTTGTTTCATCTTTTAAACACTAATATACGTTGGGAGTCGTACTTTTTTTCAAGAATCTATATTAAAGATTGGAAGTACATGACATGTAGAGGCAGCTATAACTTGTAAGCAGATGCGTCTTCTGCTTAGAATTTATAAAATAATTAGTTTCCTATAAGACCATGAAAATAAGTTTGTACATCTAGTGGGTAAAGACCTATATTATTTTACTGAATATACCTTCTTGTGTGAGGTCCAACATCTGCTTCCAATATTTTTTATGTACTTTTGAGTTGCATATGCCTACTTTGGTCACTAGTGGGCATTAATATGATTTCTACTTCAAAATGTTAAAATATAACTTTTTATATAACATGTAAAAACAGTTATGTAGTTGTTCAGTTTGTAACTGTTCAACCACCTCTTCACATATAAATAAACTTCTGCCTGTGTCATTCCATACAGTGCAGTTTGCCTTCTGTATTATTTCTTCTCTTCGCATATGCTAACATTGGTATCAGAGTGTCCAAGGTTGCAGTTTGAGGAAGCCTCCAAGAGGTACGAACTATAAATTTGAGGAAGCCCTAACTAGGCATGAATTTGAGGCAGCGTGGGGTATTTGGGGAAAAATACCAGATGCCAGGGCATTTGAAGGAAGAAATTCCTCCATTCGAGGGCCAGAGAAAACGTGAAAACGAGGGCCTACATGTCCATTGAAAGAAAAATATAGTCAAAGTTTTTTTGCAAACAAGGGCAAAAACATACGTCGATTTTGCCACAATACGTTTTGCACAGTCGTTTTTGCATAAAAATCGTGACTCAGTTCGAAGACAGATACAGCCGTTTTTTGTAAAGCCGTGAAGGAGGGCAGAGTCATGTGACATGCGTGGTTGAACGAGAGGCACAAAAATCGTGATGCAAATACAGTTTTACACAGTCATTCTTTGCACGAAAATTGTGGCTTGTGAATCCATAGTAGATGAGTGGCAGAAGTCGTGTGAAGAAAGGAACTAAAACGTCAAGTGTTTCAGCAGCCAGCAAAATCGTGGAGGAGAGAAAGAAACACGAAATACTGCGTGGGCAAATTTGCAACAAAGTCGTGGGCAGCTGCAAAAATCGTGGCACATTACAACATCCATTTTTGAAAAGTTGTGGTAGAGCTACCTGCAAAAGTCGTGGTTCGAAGGTGAAGGCTTAAGCAAAGTCAGTAAGGATTAATATTATTTTCAGGCTTCAGCAACAAAGGTATTCATTTGATTTGCTAGGAGTAATTAATTAATTTTAATATTATTTGGAGGAATAAGTAATAATATTTTTACAAACAACTATAGTTGGGTGATTTGCATATTTTTAAGATTACTTCTTGGAATAAGTAATACTTGGTGGAATAAGTATTATTTTATTGAGTGTGGGCAAATTATTATTTTATTATTTTCCATTACTTTGGAATAATAAAATGGCAAACAGATCACACTTAACTTTGCCGGAGACACAAAAATTAACGGGCACTAATTTCAATGTATGGAGTCATACAAGATTTTAATGGTCGTGGAGTTCCGTGATTGTGTTAAAATAATCAAGGGTGATGAAAATTGACCAACAACGAACTTCGAGGATTATGACAAACGTCATAAGGAAGCATTATTGCTTCTCAAGTTATCGGTGTCGGATTGATTTGATACCGGAAGTGCGGAATGCCACTGTGGCAAGCACGTTGTGGGCTAGTCTGAGGGATAAATATTAGACATCAGAAAAGAGTTGGGTTTTATACCTGAAAAATATGCTCTTTTCCGTAAAGTTACAAGAAGGTGGATCGCTGTCTGAGCACCTACATCGGATGAAAGATCTCCGAGATCAGTTATCTTTCATCAACAAAAGAGGTGGACGACGATGATATGGTGGCTTTGGTTTTGAACAACTTACCTTCTGTCGTATGAGTCATTTGTGGAGGCACTCCATTTAATGGCTGAAAGTCAAACACTCACGTTTGACAAGGTGAGTTCCTACCTGTTGCAAAAGGAGCGGAGACAACTTCAGGCAGAATCTAATTGTGACCATTCAAAGAGTGCTCTTGTCACTCAGTCAAAGGGAAAGTGGAAATGTCAATCTGGCGAGTCTTCCACTCGGTATCAGGTCACATGCTATTACTGTCACAAGGTTGGGCACCTCAAGAAGGATTGTCGGAAGCGGAAGTATGATCTTTCGAAGTAGAACAAAAAGCCATGTAATGAGGAACATGTGGCAGCAATTGCAGAAGAACGGGATTCAGATGACGGGCATGCTCTTTATTGTCTTACGACATCATGCTCGAATGACAGTGGTACCAGTTGTTGGATCATTGACTCTAGTGCGTTTGCACACTTTTCATGTCGTAGGGACTGGTATGTTTCATTTACTGCAAATATATGTTTTGAATCAGTAGTACTAGCTGATGGAGAATCACTTGCAGTAGAAGGGATAGGAGATATATGCATTGTATTGAATAATGCTCATAAATTGTTGGTACGGAATGTTAGATATGTACCTTCTTTACAAAAGAATCTTCTATCTATTCGTCAATTGACTGAAAATCCCAATATTCTGTGGATTTCTGTGGAAAGAAGTGTGTTGTCTTTGATGTGAAACAGAGACGGATAATTGCCCTTGGTATTGGGAAAGGTGGTAAGTATCAGCTTGTTGATCCGGCTGTGATCAACATGAATGCACGTGTGGAGGACAGCTCCACCATTCAGGAAGTGCAGGAGGCTGCAATGCCTTGGGAGGAAGTCATTCCTCACAAATTGTTGACTTGGATACAGTCAACCTACATGCACCTATTGTGGAGGGAGTATCCACTATACTAGGTGTACAGGAGGCGGACATGCCTTGGGAGGATGGATTTCCTCATTCTGAAGAACAATTTGTTGTGGACGGAGACTCCACTATTCCAAATGCACTAACAATGCATGGTGAGATGGCATGCCCAACCACTCACTCAGAGGTCCTTGCTCGAAGGACAGTAGAGCATGACCAATTTGCTCATTGTGTTGTGAACAATCTTTCCCAACAGAGGGGGATGAGCAAATAGATGAGGAGTTGATTCTCACTCCTACCACTATTGAGATGGAGATTTCTCGTACTGTTGAGACGGAGATGGTTATTTCTCCTACTATTGCGGAGTTGGTTCTAACTCCTACTGCACAGATGGTCACATTTCTCTTCTTGAGAAAGTTGGATGAGCACTACATGGTGGTGCAAGGACGTGATCGAGGTGACTTCGATTGCAGGATAATTGAGTCTTTGTACAGACTCCAGCAGGCTACACAAGCTTGGAATAGAGTTTTCAATCCACTTCTCTGAGGTTCTGATTTCAGCACTCTGGAGATGGGGCTGACACTCTCAGCCATTGGTGATTCATCATTGGTCAATGAATCACGTAACAGAGAACTAGTGGACCACTTGCCATATCTTTTGTTCATGGGACCAGATTTTTGTTTTGCGGTTCTTCTTCATTCGACAACCGCAACACAGTCATGGACTGCTGATTTTGAAAGTACAACTTATGGCACAGTCTGTAGATGTAATGACTAAACATATGGGCTTTAGGAAATTTGTAAAATTTCGGGACAAACTTTGTCTTGTTTCCGGTTTAGTCATTAAGAGGGGGTGTTAAAATATAACACTTTATATAGCATGTAAAAACAGTTATGTAGTTGTTCAGTTGGTTTGTTCAACCAATCTGTCAACCACCTCTTCACATATAAATAAACCTCTGCCTGTGTCATTCCAACAGTGCAGTTTGCCTTCTGTATTCTTTCTTCTCTTTGCATATGCTAACACAAATTAAGTCGTGCACTGAGGGTGAGAAAACCGATAAACAGTGATCCTTGATGTAATTTGTCAAACAGAATTCTCTCATTTGTGCAATTCAGCATTATTTTACCCATTTTGAGTTGAAGCAAGACTATCAATAATTCATGAGCATTTATGGTGCCCACTCTGGAATCGATCTGGTCTTTTGTCTCCATTGACGATGACGACTTATCTTTTGAGGTCCAGGAAAGTGTTAACAGGGCTATTCTAAACAAGCTTAGAATATAAGACTAACTATAATGAATTTTTTTCCATATGCATGTGATGAATCAAGGAACTTCTAAGGCTGTAGCAGCTGGTCGAACTCAGTCTTATGTATCATTGGTAAGATAAAAGACAAAAAGTTGATGCTAAAGTCTCTTACGAGAGAAAAATAGAGGAAATGATAGCAGCTAATGCAAGACTGAGAGAGACCAGATATTGTATAAAAGATGTAAGAACTTGTGCGTCAAAGCGGTCAGTTTTGAAGACTCTGACAGATATGACAGAACTAGAAGTAATGTTAACTGGCTACATAAGTCTCTTGCATCTAACTGATAAGTGTTTGCATTTCTTAGAGTAATGGCCCGTTAGATAGGTCCTGTATGTTGGCCATGTTCTCAAGGATGTACAATAAATTGTAATTTGGGATATCTTTGAAGGGGCTGTTGCAAACTAGTGCTAACTTTGCATAGAGCTACTGACAAACTGGTATTTTGGGGATATCTATTGTCTGAATGTATTGTGAACTAGCGCAATTGCAAGCATGATCATAAGAACCGTGATCGTATTTTGAGGATATCTTTGCTATATGCGTGATACATCGCACTAATGTACATGAAGTGAAAATCGATATGGTCCAAGGGATATCTTTTGCTATGTGCCACGGGATAAATGAATTCCCTCACATTGTAAGAGAATGTAAACAACTCGAGCTAGCAGACTCAGGACTTCATTGGCAAAGCCAATAAATCTATCAATGGACTTCTTCTATTAATCTTCACAATCTTGGCAGAGGCCAAAGTGGTGATACCATACTTATGCACCTGAAAGCCTTAATTCTTCGGGTATATTTCACCCAATTGATGTGCATTGTTCATTAATCCTCTACAGGTATAGTCAATTGTAACACAATTACAAGGTCTGCTTTGTTCCTTTATCAACGGTATTAGGCTCACCCTGTTTGTCAGCTGACTTATAATAAAAAATTCCTTATTAAGAATCCACAGTCAATGGATTTCAAAATCATCTTGTGAGTAGTGCTAATAAAAATAGAATCAAATTTGAGAAGATTCATTTTATGCCTTAAGTAAGTCTTTCATTTGATTTCGTATGGAATAAGCTATAATAAAATAGGACAAAGAAGCAATTGCTTGGGATAAACTGTGCATCTCCTAAAGACAATTATCCTAGTACCCAAATACTTTCTTACCTAGGGATAATGCTAACCATCGACTCATGGACATGCACACTGATATATACAATGCATGTGTGTGTACGCACATTGATAAATTATACACTTATATCAATGCATACATCCATTCAATGTATGTATGTGTAGAGAGATATTATGATGACCATAAAACAAAAATCACATGGCAAGACATTAATCATTGTAAGAAAACTGGGTTTGTTTATTTGTACTTATAATACTTTTGTTTTGTACAATGGTGATGAATGATAACCTCAAATCTTGAATCAAGTTGCAAATCAGCATTAGAAACATAACTGAGCAATTAGAGAAGATTATGCTTCACCCTCACTGTCGTCATTATATATATGCTGCTGCAAATATCAACTTTTAAGAGACATGTTTGGGTGTTGGATCCTGATTTCATTTGGAATGTACCATGCCATATAATGACAGTGGTTTTTTTGCCTCGTCTTAACTGGTGCGATCCAAATAGGAGGTGCTTGGGCTCTAGCATTCATTTCTTTGAAGAAATATCATGTCTTAACTCAGTTTATGTGATATCCTATTTTGAGCTTGAGGCTGAAACAACCAGGGCATGTTTATATCATATATCAAAATAGTATTGTTATTATTAATGGATGGTCACAACTATATTAACTCTCATTTTTTCCTTAATTATGTATAAATGAATTTGCAACATGTTCTTTACAAGTGTGAATATGACATATTAAATTTTGTTTATCATTACCTAGATCAATTACAGATTATATGCTAAGTGTAGGTCCAAGGGAGTTTCTTTGTATCTACTACTACTTGTTTCAGCTATTTAACACCTAAGAGTATAAAATAATTAGGAACTAGACCTAATTAAGATTATATGAATAAATTCAACAAAGAAGAGTAATTTGAAATTGAGTTAGGGTTATTTTTTGAAGTATGGAGAGATAATGCTAGAAAGTGTACAATGGAAAGATCCAACCTAATTCTATCTGAAAGATGAATATATAGTGAACATATGATTTGGGTTTGGCTCAGGATGGTGTCACTAAGCTCTCTGGGGAAAATCATTGTTTGGATAGTACTGGCAGGGTAGGACAGACCAGTACTAGTGGGGCAAGACAATATTGGTGGGGTAGGTCAGCATCGATAGACGACAGTATCAAGGGCGGAGTGTAGTGTCAAAGGTTATTTGATGCCTTCACGATTTTTTTGCGATTGTTTGCTTGTGTCTACACATCAAAATTAGGATATTGGAATACAGTGATCTAATGCGACGAAACCTACATTGATCTCTCCTTTGTCCAAACTCTAACATTGCACTAGAAGAACAATGCACAATAAAATGCCCTAGGAGCTATTGGGTTGGATTGACCTTAGCATGCCTTAATGCATGTGAGTGATGCACTGCACACCAATACTCCGAGGACAGTTCAAGCCGCATGTAGTTCTCCCAAGTTGTAAATGAGAATGAAACTACAAGATTAAAATGCAACTTAGAATGATCCTTCTTTTGATCCTTGACACTTTGGATTTTGGAATGTGCAACTTCGAACCCTTTTGTTCCAAATTTAGCTTTGCGGACTGCTCTAGGGCTGCTCTTGGAAGATTAGAGATGTGTATAAAACCTGTTGTGAAGTGATCTCCAAGGTAGTGTCGAGTTGTGTGGTTGTGCTTTATATGATAATGACCTTGAGAGTCATATGTATATATAGGCGAATCTTATTTAATTTTCTGTCAAAGCCAACCCATGAATCAAGCCCAGGACGACCTAATATAAGTGTCCATATTTGAAAAGTAGTCGTTCCCACTTGGGGACAATTAGGGCGGGGTTGGACACTATCGGTGGACGATGCTCTTTGAGGTTTCTGGTAGTGTCCTAGAAGTAGAAAATAGGGATTTTTGAAATGGAGATTGTCTGTATAGGTTTTCAAGGTGTTCCTATAAAGACTAGATAAGATAAGATAAGATAATTATATTAATGTCCAACAAATGACCACAAAAGTAGGTCAAAGGGACTGTAGAGTACAAATGTGTCCATACAAAGCGGGAAACCAAAAAGGTTTCCAAAAGAACTAGAAAGCAAGAGAAGAGGTCAAAGTCCAAAAGCAAAGCGGGAAACCAAAAGGTTTCCAAAAGAAATACGAAGCATGAGAAGAGAAGAAGAAGAGAAGGAAGAAGACCCAGTTGAAGCAATGGGGAATGTCTATACGGGAATGGAAAACCCATCTCTCCTAACATCCGAGGCCGACCAGAAGAAACTCATAATAGTGTGATGATCTGAAGAAGAGGAAGAGGAAGTGAGATGAGACCTTCCCTAGTGCTGCTGTTTGGTGAAAGTAGGATGTCTCAAGGACCTGGTGGATCTAGTCTATCCTCTAGTACTAGAACTGATAAAATAGTGCTTGAGAGAAATCAAGGGGTTGTATATGGACCCCCTTGAACTGTATTGATTTGGAGTGTGACGCTGTACTAGTATCAATCTGGCGCTTAGTCCTCTCCGAGGGTAGCGCTAGAAAGAAGTGATCCTCTGGGGAGAGTTTTCTCTGGTAAGTGTCTGAATAGTGTGATCCCGAAGCCTAAAAGCCTCCTGCATGTATAAAGCCAGACACTTTTGATCGACACATCTGAAAAAGTCAGTAAATGCATGTGTCCCTCTGAAAAGATAGTGGTACCTCCCTCTAATCTCGTAGTAGATGGGACAGGAGAATATGAAGTGTGCTTCCGTCTCGACCTCCTGAAGTCTGCATATTTGGCAAATCCTGTCTGATTAATCGATCTAGTGGTCTGTCTCACTCTGAAGTCTATGAAAACCCACTCTGAACTGATCCAAGGGGATGCATAGAGTGTGCATCTAATGACGAACGGTATACTGAGGACAAATAATAAGTCCGTCACTCAACTCTAAGAAGTGCTCCACATAAAAAGCCATCTTCAAGCGTAACCCACCATGAGGGTTCACCCAAGTGGTGTGGATGAACTGTCTGTAAATATCCTCTCTGATTATACTATTCAGCTCTTTTCTGAAAGGTAGAAGATGAAAAGTACGTCCAAGGAGTATCGAAAAGGAGGAAGACGATCCATCCTAATATCCAATGACTCCAAGAGAGCAGAAACCCAAACGTACCAACAATGAGCACGACCCAGAGAATTAGAAAGGGCAATGGTCTCTGAGGAACAATACGCCAACTACAGGTACCTGTCCCTCCCCTCAACTGAGTTAGCAAAGCTCCGGATATGGTGTAAGAAGGAAATCAAATCAAACATGGTCTCCAGCCTGAAAGGACGAACCCCAAAGTCCATAAGAATGATGTGGTAGGGAACAAATTGCTTGCATGTGATGAAGCGATGAATGAGAAGTGTTTGAAATCTCTCGGTTGAAGCCAAATCCGACTCGGGCAAAGAGGGCCCCCACACCATAGAGCCATAAAGAACAGTGGGTCTGATAAGGGAATCCATGAGATCTTGGAGGAGATGTCCTGAAAATGGTGCTGAAAGCGTTGTCACTCGAGGAGAGCTAAAGAACCTAACCCTTATTGACATGTGGCTGGAGGGCTTGTCTTAGACTGAAACGTGGACTATAGAATTGCACACCCAAGTATGTATAGGTACCGGTAATCCCAATCTCCTCTCCCCTGAAGAAGAAATGGAGGTGTGAGGTCTTCAACCCGTTAAAGACCAAAACCTTGGTTTTACCTAGGTTGACCGTCGATTGCCGGAGACCACATAACAACCCTAAGGCATCCAATTGTCTCTGTAGTCCCTCATGAGACAAGGCTAGGAGGACCACGTTGTTAACAAACAAAAAATGGATATCAGAACTTGGAGGCACCCATCACCGTCCTGGATATGCTTGCGAAGAAAGGTCTCGAGCTTATCAATGTAGATCCCAAACAAAGTGGGGGACAATAGGGCAGCCCTATTTAACCCCAATGGTACTCCTGATGAAATCTGATACCCCCGAACAATCCATAGACAACCAAGAACAGTCTCATATAAACGCATGATGGCAGTCAGAAGGATCTTGGAAATGCCAATGTTTCCGAGCCTGTGGAAAAGAGCCTTACGAGGAACATAATGTAATACCCCCTTCCCAGTCGAAGACCCTTAGCCCATTTGGTCTTCCCGACGGCTAAGGAAGAAAATAAAGGGGAGACTTAAGTTCTAATATTTTATTATAAAGTGCAAAAATAAATAAAATATCTTAAAAATACTTACAATAAATTATTATGAACTTAATAAAATAGAAAAGTGAACCAAATGATAAAAGCACTTAGCGAAAATTGTTTATTTCTAGAAAAGTGTGACTTGCACCAGGAGTTAAAAGAAAATAGAAAAAGGCAAAATGTTCATGCGTCATAAATTATTTCTTCTAAGGAATTGCGACTTGCATGAGGAGAGCTCTTTGGAGGGAAAGAAGCATTTAATGAAGGCAAAAGTGATTGGCTCTCATGTGTGGCTACTTTGGGGTCACTTCCTTCTTTAAAAGGACAAGTCGACTTGTGTTGGGGACACGCTTGATCATTTTATAATCTCTGATTTTTATCTAAAGCTTTTAGCTTTTCTTGAATTTTATCTAAGGATGGAAACCCTTAGAAGAACTCTCTCGTGGACGAAAACCCCAAGAGTATGCACGGGATCTCTACACAAAGGATTCTATTGTGCTTGCAAGGATATTTCAGTTACTTTCCACAGCCGTTTGAAGGGATTTTTGCAGATCTTTGTACCGAGGGTTTGAAGAATAGTTGCAGCTGTGATTTCCAGCCTTATATCATACTGTATGACCCACTTCTAGGGCACATGTTTGAGGTATTTAAAGGGGTTTTGATTTGATCTGGATTGCTGTTAATAAATCATGTTCTTATGAATCGATTCAGCCCCATTTTCAGATTTATTGAATGATAAAAGTGCCACTTTTATGGGCAGCTTGTTTGCAGAGTTCCATAAATTGTTTCAGCCTGGTTTGCATCATAAAACTGCATTTTTTCTTCATATTTGGGCTTTATAAATTTGTGGGTACCAGATTTGAGTGGAAAGATTTAAATATAAGGGCCGAATTGTGTGGGTTTTCCACTTAACCTTAGTCGCACTTCCTTTGTTTAATTCAGATCTGCATGATATTTTATTGGTATTTTGTCTATAAGTTGCATTTAGTGGTTGGGGTTTGCCTAGAATCCATTTAGGGTAAAAACTGTCCAATTGGGGACATTACAATGGTATCAGAGCGATGATTCTCCTAGCTTGTGAATGAAAGAAGGAAAACGAAAAATCAGATCTGAAGATAATGAAGGTGACCATGGACGAAGATAAGAGGAGCTATATAAACGAAGTATTCAATAGAGGCAATAGAGAATTGCAAAATTGTTGGATGGATGTTCAGAGTCATCAAAGAAAGCCAACTCAAATTTCCTCAAATTCTTACCAAAAATGTGATTCATGCATGATTGGAAGGTGGCCGGGGCATTGGTTAACCCGAATGTCATGACAAGGAACTCGAAATGCCCAAAGTGACATCTAAATGTGGTTTTGTGAACATCTTCCTCCCTCACTCTTATTTGGTGATATCCGGATCTTAAATGAATTTTGGAGAAGTAGACCGCTCCATGTAGTTCATCCATTAGCTCATCAATCCTTGGTATTGGATACTTGTTCTTGATTGTCTTCTTATTTAGTATCCGGTAGTCCACACACATCCTTAGAGTGCCATCCTTCTTCTTAACCAACACTACGGAATAAGCATAGGGGCTGAAACTAGGCCTAATCAACCCCGTTTCTAACAATTCCTTGATGGTTCTTTCAATTTCTTCCTTATAGATCCTTGGGTGACGGTTATTACCGGTTTCGTACCCGATTCTAACTCTACGGTTTGGTACCCGGTTCTAACTCAATCACATGTTGGAATCCTCTATCCGGTGGCAGCCCATGAGGTAATTCATTAAAAACTTTGGCTTGCTTGTCAAGTATGGGCTGAACATCATCATGAAATGATGGTTGAATAGAAATAAAAGAGTTAGACCTTACCAAACAATGAGCAACCCAAACAACTTGGCCCTTTTTGAAAGCCCTTCCCATGCTCTTAGCGGTCACAACTTGAGGTGTCCCACCTTTCATACCATGCAACACAACCTCCTTGCCTTCTACCTTAAATTTCAGCTCCATATTTTGGTAGTTTTGAGAGAACTCACCCAAAGAATGTAACCATTGAACACCCATTACTAAATTTGTTTTACCTATGCTAATGACATAGAAATCACCTCTTACCACATGTCCTCCTAAAGTGAGCGTGAGCTGAGGTATTCTTCTTGTGCATGGAAGTATGAAGCCATCCGCTACCGTGACATTCAAACCCTTGAAATTTTCAGCTTTCAACTTCAATCTTTTGACCAAACTTTCATCAACAAAATTTTGGGTGGCTCCACTGTCAATCAATATGGTGACCTCTTGCCCTTGTAGATCACCTTTTACCCAGAATGGGTGATATCTAGGGGCTCCTGATAAGGTGGCAAGAGTACCATCTAATTTTTCCGGATCCTCTCCCAGAATGCTATCTTGCTTGGCTTTGTCTACATTGTTATCATCTTCCTCACAATCTGAAAATACTTTAATAGAATGTACCTTACTTTTACCCAAACAACAGTGACCGGGAATCCATGGATCCTTGCAAGAGAAGCACAAATTCTTCTTTCGTAGCTTATTTCTAGACTCTCCTTCATTGCTGGTTTTGGGCAGCTCCTTGTGAGTAGTTGGCATCTTTTGGAGGGGCTTCCTCGGCTGGTCCAAGGGGTGGTTTCTAGGCTGTCCCATTGATCTAATTGGTTGTCCTCCACTTGAATTTCCCTTGAGCTGACTGTTGCTTGCTGCTGTTTTTGGGGCAGCTCCTTCAAGATCCAAAGCCTTTTTGCTTGCCTCTTGAAGAGAAAAGGATCAAAGGATCTAACCAAACCCTTGAGTGGTTCGGTTAACCCTTCAATGAAGAGCATTGCAAGTCTCCTCTCTGAAACATCTGTGATCATAACTAAAATCCTTTGAAATAATGTCACATATTCCTCCACTGTGCCTTGTTTCAAATGGGCAAGCTCATGAAAGTGAACTTCCGGATCAACTCTATTAAATCGATCAATGAGTCATTGACAAAACTCATCATAGGTATGGATCTCATTGTGCCCTTGTGTTACTAAACCATGAAACCGCCATTCATGGGCAATTCCCTCAAGATGTAGGGTAACAAACTTGATAGCATCCTCCTCCATCATGGGCTTCAAGGACAAGTATGTATCTAGCTTCTGGATCCAAGCCCTAGTTGTTCCCTTGGTCGATCCATCAAAAGTAGAGAAGGTCATCTTCCCCAACACATTTTGCACCTCCTTCTGTGGCATATGTTGTCTTGACTCGGGCCTAGACCTTCCTCTGTTTACGCCAATGAATTTGGCAAGTGAAATGGCTTCACGTATCTCTCTTGGAAGAGCCATATACTCTTCATAGCTAGTGGCAATGATTTGCCCCATAGAGGGCCTTGCTCCCACATCCGGAATAACTTATTCTCTTGGAAGAAAAGTAGGCCTTGTGGCTGATCTGTGGGCTGATTCCAAAGGTCATCGTGCATTATTAGCTCCAGATGAGCTACCATCGCCATTTTGAACTCTAGGTTCAATCATCCTTTGAAAAGATAGGGCTAGGAAGTCCATGGTGTCTGCCAACTTAGCTTCTTGAGAATCTTGGTTGGCCATATTATCTTCTTCTCTTTGCAGATCTGTTTTCCTTCTTCTTCGATAGTATAAGAAACCCTTGTTGCCTTCTTCCATGAAAACCCTAGGTTGGAAAGATCGTAGCTCTGATACCATTGTAATGTCCCTTTTTGGGACTTCAACTGAAAAGAAGGAAATCACACAAGCCCCAATAATATTAATTCTGATTTTTGGAACAACAAACTGAAATTTAAATCAGTATGGAACATTGATCAAATTTTTATAACAATATAATAAAACTCAAGTTTCACCCAAAAATCATCCAACAACGCATCCACAATTTTTATAAACCCTTTTGGAATATTTTAGAACTATTTCCAACACAAAAATCAAGCTAATGCTCAGCTGAAAATTATTTATTAACAACAAAAGTACTGCTCAAAGAAAATTATGAAATAAGGGTTTCCAAACCCCAAACACCACAAAAGATACATTTCCAGCCTTATAAATGATATCAAATCTGAATATGAAAGAAAATAGAAGTTATGTGTTCTAGTAGTCACCAAATGACACCCTAACACAAGTTGCTCCAACTAGGAGAGGCTTATTAATGCATGTAAATGATTGTAGATGACTTCCTTTCCGTTTCAATGCCAAAATATGCAATTATGACTTCACTTCAACCAAGGACGGTGGTTTTCCGTCTACCAACCAGCCACAAGAAGGGTTTTCGTCCTTCTTGGAATGAACCACACAATTGGATTTTTGCCTGTTATCAGCTAATTTTGACTTCACAAAATTAATAAGCATGAAAATTTTGAAATTCTCCAAAGTGTTATTTTGCGTGTTGTATCGCCCTCGTAGCGATTGTCTCAGTTCTTGTGATCATTCCGGTCTTCGTTTCGTCCATTTCGGGCAAGAACTCCTTCTGCCAGGTAACAAACTACGTCTATTAATTAATTAATTAATATTTAATTAATTTATTACCCTTTATTTGATAAAATCAATTTTATTAATTTTTGGGGTTTTTAATTAAATAAATATTAATATAATATTTATTAAAAATCAATCGACAAGTTTTTATTTATATCTGGGGGAAAATAAAGCTTCCGCTTCCAATTGTCGAGGATGCCAAATTGGCTTCCCGTACCCGGATTTCCCCTTTCCTGGAAAATACTTTTTATTTCCCCGCTTGTGGGATTTCTTCTACTGATTGCCAATTCAACCAGTTGGCAAACGGGCAAAAAATCTCCTGATTTCCCACATGGGGAAATAGAATGGGGATTGCCAGCCCGCCTTGCCATTTTCGCTGGCAAATGGTTATCTTTTTCCCATTTTCCCCTGGCAATTAATGCTAGAAAGGGAATTGGTTATTTCAATGGGAAGGGGAAATGGTTACGGGGAAGCTTATTTAATTCCCGTAACCATTTCCTTGTGAAACTAGTTGGAAGAAGTTTTGTTTCTTTATCTGTTTAATTGATTTATTCGTGCTATTACTAAACCGTTACAAAGAAGAAAACGAAGAATAATAGTCGGCTGTCCACGCAAGTTGTGAAAGGATTTTATTCCAACGCATTGGTCAAATTTGAGAAATCTTTGCTAAAATTATAGTCCACGCATTGTGAAGGAGAATAGCAGTTTCCCACGCATTAACCAAGGAGTTTGATTCCCACGCAGTCAGAAGAGAACACATTTCCACGCAAGAGTGCAGAGAAAAAATTCAAAGCGTGTTTAGGAATAAGCAAAAAGAGTCAACAAAAACTAATCTCCACGCATTTTAAAGGAGGTAGGAGCTATTCATTTTTGTCAAATTTCCACGCATGAGCAAAAAAAGGAAGAAAATAGCAAGAAGATTCTCTGAACAGGTCACACATTTGTCTTAGAGAACAGTCCAAAATAAAAAAAAAGGGCATTTGTTTTGTCTTGTTAAGGAGCCCACGCATTGGGTAGAGGAGATCTTCCACGCATTCACCTAAGCAGAGATTCCACATAGCCAAGACTTTTGACCATGTGGGAGAAAGGAAAGAGAATAGTGAAAAAAGTATTTGTTTTGTTAAATTGATCCACGCAGATTTAAGGAATTCTGTCTAAACCCACGCATTGGTCAAAAAGGAAGAAGCACAGTCCAAACGCAGTCAAGGTAAGAGCCCACGCGCCCAGGGAAGACCAGTCCACTCATTCCATGCCAAAGGAAGGCCATTCACACCAAAAGAAGGTTCATCATGCATAAAGAGACAACAAAGATCCACGCATTCATAGTCCAAAAAAAGAAAATTTTGTTTTGTTTTGTTAAAAATAAGTCACGTGGGCACAAGAAGAAAAGCCACGCATTGGTCTAGGAAAAGAAAATAACAGTCTTCTGTGCATTGGATAAGGCAGAACAAATAATTTTTTTTTGCATTCATCCAGTCATCTCCAACAAAGGAAATCAAGAAGACAGTTCATGGTGAAAAGAAGATTAAAATCCATGCAGAGGGTAAAAGAACAACACAAATTAGACAAAGTGAAGCAAGACGAATTTTAAAAAAAAGATAAAATTAATTCAAGCAAAATATTAAAATCGGGAGATTTTAATTAAAAATAAATATCGTTGTTGTCACCAGATTTGGAATTCAAGCTTAGTTTCGATATGTTTGTATTGACATTTAAATTTTTTTTTGTAATCCGGGATTGATTATTATTATAATAATAATAATAATAATATTAAAACGAGCTATATTCCTCTAGCATTAACGGTGGTTTGGAGACTGAGACCCGACCTCGTTTGCATTGTTTTGTGTGTCTGAGTCATTATTCTGTAAAATTTATAATGGCCGAAAAATCCAATAAATCTGCAGGGAAATCAAGGAAGCCAGTGGAGAAATCAAATAAGTACTCGCTCAAGTATGAATTCCAAGGAATCATCCCTCCCAGTTCTATCAAGTCTGCATTCGACAATATCACCAATACAAATCTTGGTCACATCAATGTGCAACAATTTTGTGATCGGGTGAAAGCTGAAGGCAAAACCATATTCTCGGATAGGCTCTACCATAGCGGTCTACCCCAAGCAACGACATTTCTGGTCTTGGTGCAATGCCCGGAGCTGGTTATCGCTTGCATGGAGCATTATGATCCCGAGAGGTGAGGAATTTATAAAGATAATCGCGAGCCTTTCCTCTTAATCACACCAGAGCACATTGAGGAGTTACTCAACATACCTGACTTCCCTGAGAATGCGACATCACTCGAAAGTCAGCACAAGAATTTTGGGATGAAGAACCCCTCAGGTGGAGCAAGATGGTTAATAACAACTGGTTAGTGACCAAGAGGCCTCGAGTTGACCGGCTTCCTAAGGAACTGTACCGCGTTGAGTTCGTGGAAGAAATTAGGGACATGATCACTCTCCTGAGTCGAGTCTTTGGTCTACCCTCTGCCAGGATTTTCCACCCATGGATGTATCAATTTATCTGTATCATCCTTGCTGAGAGAGAGTTTGTGGATTGGGCCACCATCATCAGTGATACCCTTCACAAACAATTGATCGAAGTGAAGATGACTAGATGTTTCTACATGACATCATACTTGACTTATGCAGTGGCTAGAAGAAAGCTATTTTTGGGACTCGAAATGAAAGGAGTCATGGGTCCATCAAATAATGTCTTCCATTATTATCCGCAGCTAAGTTTAAAAAATAACTCTCATCATTTCAGAAGAGTTAACGATGCATTCACCTTCCGCGTGATTCGAAACCTGAATCAAAATACAGAGGAAAGATTCTCCAAAGAGGCCATGGATGTCATTTCCCAATGGGGAACATGGTTTATTCAATTTTCATCCTTTTCCTATATTCGTGTGAGCGGCTTTGCGGGTACTCCATGGAAGCTTCCTAAGTACGTCAGTGACAAGTGGGCATTAATGGAGCTTGCGGGACAACTATTCCAAGTTCACTGTCTTCTCAGTGACAAGCATCATTCAGGAATTCATTTCCCAATCCAAATTGGGGAATACCAATGTCCAAATCTCTTTAGTGCACAACTCATGGAGAAAGAGTTTGCCCTCATCACTATTCATCCATATGTGAAGAGATTCTAGTTTGATATCAACGGATATATGCAGAAGATGCTTGGGCAAAGTATCAGCACAACCCTACCATGGAAGATTTCTGGGCTGCCTGTTCCGACGAACATGAAGTGAGAAGGCGAGAGTTTTCCCGCCTAACCCTTGCTCAGATCAAGGCCTTTCGCATAAAAAACCCTCCAGATTCATTGGTGGATGATGATGAAGATGTTATTGATCCCTCATATGATGCAGTTGCTTTTACCCCATTGCCACGAATTGATTGGACGAAAAGAGATGAATTTTCTCTTGATAGCAAGAATCAACCAATTCTCGAAAGAAGCATATCTTGGTATGAAAGAGAACTTGCAAAGTTACAATCAATCCAAGATCATACCTCAGGATTACAAAAACTGCCAACTCGAGGAGGTCTCTAGTCAACCAAAGCTTCTTCTCAATCAACCTCCGTGCCATCTAGTCATACACATCAAACAAGAAAGGAGTGGTTACCAAAATCCACTTCACCAAAGAAGGTGTCGCAAGGTGAAAAAGCTAAGGGTTCTAGCCCTAGTGAAGGAATGGAGCGTGTATCGGGATTTTCCACTTCAAGTAGAGATTCTTCTACTCACATTGCTGACAATTCGCAGAAGCTCATAACAAACAATCCTCAGCCGTGTCTTGCACAAGAGTCCACTCAAGTGCAAGTAGTCCAGATATCGAACACTTCTGAACCTACAGTTCATGAAGAGATTTCTCAAAATCTCCCTAATGTTAAGAGGTAGATATCAAGGTTATTTCTCCAGGGGTTGAGGTCCTGGAAAGGATTCTTGTAGAATCTAATGATGTTGAGAACAATGGAAATGTTGCTTCGGACTCCAGGCTTTTGTATGTGGAAGTTGTAAAGGATACTCCTTTTTGGGTTGATTGTGAAATCAAGAAAAGGAAGAGGGTTGTCAAGGCAATTGACATTGACTTCGATGCCCTTTTCAAGCTTTCAAATGACGTCATTCCCAAGAAGCCTAAAGTGCTCTCCCGAATAATGGTGGATGATGACGGAAACAGATTTGCGGATCTTGCCATCCCACAAGTTGACAAGGAACGTGATGCCATGACATCTGTTGATTATGAAGTTTCCAGACTTGGACTTGGGAAGTCCACATTAGAAAGTGACATGGCAATGGCCCGGGATTCAATAGATATCGTGCTAAAGAGGCTTGAGAAATATAAGTCTCAGAACTCTCAGCTCAAGGTTGAAAAGAATCAATTGGTGGAATATGTTCAACATTTGATAAATCCCATATCATCCACTTTCCCAGTACCCGATACAGTGGCTGCCCCTGATGAAGAAACTCTCAATTTGTCAAAAGAAATAAACACATTGGGCCATGTCACTAAATCTTGGCTTTAAGAGATTCTTGTTTTGGGTAAAGAGACGATCAAAATAGCCGTTAAGCTCCATGAAGATATTAGTGCATATCTTGATCCAATTCTTTCTTTCAAGGAAACTTTTGTTTCTAACATATCAAATTTGGATGAGATATTGCCTAGTCTACAGGAGATGACAAGTATGGAATCTTCAACTTTAGCCATTAAAGGAATTCTCGAATTTGAATGTCGAGGGACACGTTTTCTTTGGTGTCTGCATCTCAAATCAAGAAAGACACTTCTCGAGGATTCTATGATCCATTACGAGAGCATATGTAATGAAGCCTTCACTTCACTCGCCTTGATTCAAGAATTCATAGCTAAGATCCCTTGCGATCTTGTAAATGGGCAAAATCAAAGGTATTCATCAGAACATGTGGAGGAGCAATTTTCACAATTGTTTAAAGACATGTAAACTCCCGCCATCAATTTCTCTTCAGCTTCAATGAAACGTTGCATCAAATTAAAGAACTTGTTTGAGAATGTTCAATCAAAGATGATCAATCTGAATGATATGCCAGGTAGGATCTTGGAATTACAGGTATTTTATGAGGCTATTCTCCGACCAAATGAACCTCCAGAAGAAGAAAAGGTGTTCGAAACATTGGGAAGGTTCAGATCTTTTCAATTGGCGAAGGTGGTGGATCCTAATTTCATCGATGGGACAAGGAGATAGTTTTCTTGGTATCTAGTGAAGTGGGAGAGTCCATTTCTCATATGACTGAGACAGGCGGACCCCATTTCAATAGATAAGGCACTGGTTTTGTCGTATGTTTTAAAAGTGGTATTTTAAAATGGTGTTATTATTGAACTCACTTTTGGAAAACTGTGGATAACTTAAGTAATTTCTATTTTTAGTTGCTTTTAATAAAGTTGGTTGAGAAAGTCAAAATCACTTAAGATGCCCTATTTAATGTTCATGTAAAACCCTAACTACTTTGTAACCAACTTTTGGGTTATAAAAGGAAGTCAGGGGCTCATTTGTAAGGGTGACTTTGAGAGAGGAGAAGAAAATACTTTTGTATGTAAGTTTTACTTAAAAGAAAGAAACTGTGTTCTTTTCATTTTGGAGTTAATGAAATAGAACTTTGTGTCCCATTCATTGTCTCTTATAGCATTTGATGTTCTTATGTTCATTAGATGTTAGTGTTTGAATCTTGCATGCAAATATTGTCTTGGATTTTATTGTCAACGCTACTAATATGTTGTTCTAGTTCACAGTGATCAAACTCTGATTATCTACTTGCTCACGTGTGTTCCTTTTTACTCATTCTCGTTTAGCTGATGCAAACTCCGCTTTATCTATGTTAGTTATTTTTCGTTCTTCTCCATGCAATATTAGGATTTGCTTTTACCTAACTCTTGCATGTTCCTTCCATTCATTCTTTTCCATTCCTTTCCTTCATTCCATTCCATCTCCCTCGTTCACTTTTCTTTCCATTGATGTTCCAAAACACCCCCCACATACAATTTTGAATGTACAGATGTAAATACAGTTTTGGTTTTCAATAAAGACAACCTCACCTTCATTGAGGAGGGACTTTGTTCCCACACTGTTGCATGTCATTTGCATGCGTGCAAATACATATGCTAACATCACCCAAAGGTGGAGAGAACTAAGATAAGAGCAATCAACCCAAAGATCAATTTAGAATAAATTTGCCAAAATAGATATGTGCAAATGAAGTCCTTAATCTTCTTTTATAACCCAATCTTGGTGCCAAAGTCCAAAGATGCATGACCGACTTCCTTTAGGCTTAATTTAATCTTTTATTTGGCCTTTAAACATCACCAAGCCAACTGACCTGCCAAAAAAGAAGAAAACACTAAAAAGAAACATTAAAAATTAGAAAAGAAAGATGCAATGAGAGTTCACTCCCTTCCCCAGCTCACTCCACTTTGTTGCCATGGAAAGGGGATGGCAAGAAGTCCAAAATCAGGCTCTTAAGTTCAAAAAGGGGACATTACAGGTAACAATATCTTCCCTTCGCGACTGTAAAATTCGCGACTCACCAATTTGTGACCTTCATGCCCACCAACAAAGAG
Source organism: Taxus chinensis (assembly GCA_019776745.2). Taxonomy (NCBI): domain Eukaryota; kingdom Viridiplantae; phylum Streptophyta; class Pinopsida; order Cupressales; family Taxaceae; genus Taxus; species Taxus chinensis. The sequence continues at coordinate 697,490,974 of CM034150.1, forward strand.
AACTTGCAGGGCAGACTAGAGCTCTACATACACAAGACACCTTTGGTTCTTGGTGCACAATTGGATTGACATAGGCCAAACCAATGTGATGCAGTCGTGCTTAGAGCGCCCAATGAAGGACTATCTTAGACCACGCAGCCGACAAATTAGATCTCACACAATGCACAACATTTAAAAATAAACATCCATTTTATTGATCAACAAGAAAATAGAATATTTCCAATCTAGCATGCCTACAAATCCTAATGTCTACTCATAGACTTATAACACTATATGCATTTTCTTAGACCATGCAGCCCACAAATCAGATTTCACACAATGCATTTTCTTAGAGGTGATCTTGAGCAAGTATAATTGACAGATATAGGCGATCAAGACGATGTATATACAATTGGAAGGGGGAAACGTGTAATAAAGAGCTAGATGTATGTCAACAGTCAAAGCATGTCAAAAGGGTGCCTAAAATGATGTTGCCAAGTGTAAGACTAGAATTAGGTGTTTACATTACTAAAACCAAAGATTTTTTGTAAGTGGACTGCCTAAAATTGCAGTAAGTGATAGGAATTCATAGTGGTTTGGGAGTTAATAGAAGCATTGTTCAAAGCAATGGAATCTTGACTAAACACAATAAGTGGGAATTATCATTATAGTGATCGACACATACAACTGGTGAGTTATTCCATCAAGGACATATCGAGATCTTATGCAACCACACAATAGACCTTATGGGAAGAAATGCTTACACTTGTGGAGTTTGGATTTAATAATAGTAAGCATTCAACTATTGCCATTACTAAAATTGGGGATGCAACACTAATAGAGGATGTATTTTTGGTATATGGATTACCTAATATTATTGTAAGCGATAGGAATTCATTAGTTCTTTAGGAGTTTGTAGAAGGATTGTTCAAAGGAATGGAATCTTTGCTAAATATGATTAGTGGACTCATCCTCGTACTGATTGATAGATAAGTCAGGTGAAGTGATTAATTGAGGACATGTTGAGATCTTATACAACTGCACAATAGATCCTATTAGAAGAAAATTGAAATGCTTCCATTTCTGGTGTTTGGCTATGGTGATAGTAATCATTCAACTGTTTCTATATCCGCATTTGGAACAATATATGGAGCCAACCTTTTTATTCCAACAGAACTTGACATGACAAATTTTAATAAAAAACCACAAGTCTTTTTGAAGATGCCACAACAAATTTAGGATGAACTAAAGGGAATGTAAAAAAGAACATGGAGTATAGATTGGCATATTAGTATTGCTATGGTTATCAGCTTAATTACATATTTTAGTTTGTAACTACTCTTGTTGGTGATGTATTGGCATTGACGGTTGTGTCAACCGACAATCATAAGGCATTTGTCTTATAAATCAAATGTTATATGTCAGAGAAGGGGCACTTATATCAGGTCTTTCCTGTACTGTGTGAATTGTATTGAGACATATTTTATGAATACACGTTGCTATTGTTCGGAACTTTGCTTGGCCATGGTATGCTATGCAATTACTATTCTGTGTAAGTTGTTATTGATAATCTGGTATCTGAGAAGACAATAATCATACTACAATATGGTGCCGTTGCCTTAGAGAATGTCGAGACAAGTTAAAGTGGTTTAAAGAGAAGCAGGACGAGGCATCCCATTATCTTATAAGATCTATATACTGAACTAAATTGTGAAACAAAATGACAAAAGATATTAAATAGACATAAAGAGTTCACAAAGAAGAAGACTGACTTATACAAGAAATAATTAAATGATCTACTCCATTGGTTGAGGTTGGAGCAACATGAGAAAATACAAACGTTGCAACCAAGAGCTAATTCTAAAAAACATTCAACAAGGCCAAAGTGTAAGAAGTCATAGCCAAAACCAAAGCCAAAACCAGGGGTTTAGTTAGAATTGGTGGACCCTACCCCACTTGCAGTATGGGTTGGTAGTGATTACCATGGTCCCCTTCAGATGAAGAAAGTGTGGACCCTGCCGACTAGTTTGGGTCGGAGGTTTGTTCGAGAGAATCACATGTAAAGTTTGGCTGCGGCAGCGAAAAGACAAGTTGGAGGGAGCCACACGACAAGGGATTTGACGGTTTGCAAGATATTGTGTGGATCCTTGGCGAAGGAAACGTCAAACATAGTGACGTGTTCGAAGTGTTGAGGGCGGAAAGGAACATCCAATGCATATCTTCTTAAGGGGGCGACTTGTATTCAAAAATCCATGCCAGAGCCATGGTTACCTGATCAACACCATCCCCAGAAGAGCAGAAGCTGCCAATGTTCACCGGTAGCGGATTGAAGGATCCCACAAAACGTGGATCACCATATGGAATGCCAATGGGAATTCAGATGAATGTATGTGGTTAAGATGTTTCCTAGCCCCCTTTCCGGGAATGGCTATTGATTGGTACATAGATGCACCAAGCTGGGATAAAAAAACATAGAAAACACTTAGGAAAAATTTCAAGAAAGAATTCAAACTCCTCAGGATGACAATGAAATTGTCACTGAAATCCATAATACCCAATGGTGTAAACACGAGAATGTTCATGCCAATAATAGAAGACTCACATAACTATTGGGAAAGCTTGAGACCGAACTTGTTGACAACTTGAAGAAGCAATAGTTCCTTGAAGGGTCTGTACCTTCATTGTGGAGTACGATGAAGGTGGTTCCACCCTCATTATTCGAAGATGCATATAATTGAGCCATGGACATTGAAAGCGAAAAAACGATGTCATCATGTCATCACGCTCAAAAGAATGTGAAGAAGATGAACCTAACTCCAATAAGGACAATGAACCTAGATCATTACGAGCCTTGAGAAAAGACATGCTCTGGATGATAAAGGAACTAAAGGGAGATGGTAAGAATGAAGGTAAGGATCTTTTGTGTGAGATTTGACAAGTTATAGGGCATTTAGTCAAGGACTGCCCTTACAATTTATGGAATAAAACCGGCCAAGTATTATTCACACTAAGAGAGCCATTGACACTATCCACCATGCTGTCAAAGAATTATTGAAGATAGAATAATAGTGGTGACAGGGGTCAGATTCAGTATGACTCCAAAGGACAGTGTATTACACAGTGTTAGGAGTGCAATAAGTGGGACCATTTTGCAAGAGATTTCCCTCACCAAAATGACGCTAGACTTCTTTGTAAATCGTGTGGGCCCGAGAATTTTAATGATGGTAGTTGTTGAAAGAAAGCCAACATTAATATGATTGGTGTAGCCGAGGGCAAGGAAGTTATGGTAATTATCAAAGCACAAGTGAAGAAAGCCAATAACCTTGAACCATGTACGGAGAAGGAAAGGTTGGCCGAAGCAAGGGTGGAAGTTGAGAGGGTCATGGTTGAAGAACGACATTAGTCGAATGAACATACAAGCATAGTGACAGGTATATTGGAGTTTGAAAAAGCTATTGCACCGCATATCTTCCAAATCATTGTACTTGTGAATATAGCTGACTTACTAGCTAAAGTAAAGTATTTGAGAACTTAAGAATGCTCATTGTTATCATACGAGACCTCTTGAACATGGGGTGTACAATGGTGCACCTAATGTCGATTGATGGGAAGGGCAGAAAGTAGAAGAATGAAGTCATAGTTGAGCCCCCCTTGTTAGGTGACCAAGTGATTGATCATATGCTCTTAACCTAAGTCACAAAATTCGCCGAATTTGAACCTAAAAATTTGAAATTTGGCGAACTCTAATAAAACAACAAAAATTCGTTAAGATTCGACATGAAATTCGAATATTCTAATAATTAATGCCATTTAATTTAAAATTCCCAAAAATTGGGAGTGCGGCGCATAAAATCGTCAAAAAAATCGTGTTTGAAAGCTCGGCGGTAGAAGACTCATTTTGCATTCAATGCTCCCTCCATTTGCCCTCCACTGTGCGTCCCGAGCCAGCGAATCTTCACATTTCAATCCCCACTCTGATGGCCTCGACTGCGTTCAATACAAGTAGGTTAAATCCTAAACGTCAATGCACGAGTCTTTTCGTTATAAATTTATAATAATACATTTTAATTTATTAAGTATAGTTTTTATTGTTTCGTAGCATAAGTTTAGTTTTTATTTTTTTATTGGTATTTATTAAGTTTAGTTTTTATTGTTTCATAGTTTTTTTATATATATATAAATGTTATTAATTTATGGCATGTGATTTGATTGTTTAATTAAATAAAAGATTAAATAAGTATTTTGCAAGTCGTAAACAATGTAAATAATATATATTATAAATATATAATATAATGTAAATAATATATAGCTATTATGTAGTGTTAGGTTTTTAATATATTTGTTTTAGGTCAGCAGTATAAATTCGTATTATAATTTATTATTAATAATTTAACTATCATTTAACTTGTAGTTTTTAATATATATATATATATATATATATATTTTAAAAAGCTAAAATTAAATTTATAAATTTATAATTAGATGACATTTGGACTTTAGAAAATTAGCAATGTAATTTATTATTTATTATTTAATAATATTTGTATATTTCGACCATTCTTGTATATTTATTATTTATGTTAAAAATTAAATAATAGAAAATGCAAGCTCGCAAAAACGACGTTCTAAGAACACGCTTCAATACAACACTTAACCCGAAAATGCGACTAATTTTTTTTTTTTTAAAGTTAAAGAGAAGGTTACGATACAAGGATGCAACAAGGGTACATTAATTGATAGTTCTATAGGAAGGTAACAAGGATTAATTTACTTAATTAAATATTTTCTTCCCTTCAATTAAGTTCGAACCTAACAAGGTTAACCTTATGCTAAAATTATTAAATTCATTACTTTAATAGCTTAAAGATCCTTTAATAAATTTCCTACACACACTAAGGGTTTAAAAGTAAGAACATTACACCCCTAGGCAATCAAAAGGCCCCACTCATTCATCTACACATACCCTTAAGGACTTTAAATTAAAACATTTAAAATACATTTCTTCTTAATAAAGGTAGGGTCAATTCTCCACCCTTGGATCAAATCCATCTTAGCCACTAGATCCTAGGGTTCTCAACATAGCCCTAAAAATCCTTATGAAAGTCTATTAAAACCTTTTCTCATTCTATTCTTCTCATTTGGTTCATTTTCTTTTGTTAATTTGCAGGTTGGAGAGGAGGAAGCCATGGGAGCAAAGGGAAGAAGCCATGGAGGAATTCTACATGAAGATTTAGTCTAGGTTTAGTTTAGTTTTAGTTTTATTTATGTAATCTATTTCATTTAAAGATTGGGAGGGATTTCCTCCTCCAATCTAGTTTTTATTCCAAGATTTTAGTGTATTGGGTTTAAATTTGGGGCAAACCCTACCCCCTTTGATATAAATGAAAGAATGCTTTTAGATTCACCATTTAAGTGTTTTGTTGTCTCATTCCTAAGCATTTCTCTTTATTTTACTTGCTGGTAGTAATAGGTTAAATTTTACAACTTAGAATTTAGTGAAACAGGTTAAATTTCACGCACAGGCGCGGGTCCGTGGAATTCTGTCATAAGTGACAGGACCGCCGCCCAGAGCAGACCGGTGGTTCTGGGACCACCGCCCTGCCAGGGTGACAAACAGTGGACCGCCGCCTTCCAGAGCGGCGGTTGTGAAACCGCCGCCTTACCTGGGTGACAAACACAAGACCGCCGCCTTACTGGGCGGCGGTTTTGAGACCGCTGCCACTGCCTGAGTGGCGGTTACGGGACCGCCGTTCTGCACAGGGTGGCGGTCCTGTTTCAGAAAAAACAGAACCTTAATGCCGAGAATTTTACAAAAACTAAAGTTGCTAAAGGGTGTAAAAATACATTTTAAGTTGTCTTTGTTCATTTTAAAGTTCCAGAATTGAGATTTGTTGCTCATTTACTCATTTCTTAGTTAAGTCTAGTCATTTTAAAGTGTTTCCATTTCTAATAAAATTCATCTACTTATAAGAATAATTTCTATTTGTTTAACTAGATTCTTTCTTCCATTACAAGAGCAAGAGGGAAAATAAATCTATTTCATTACTTGTCATTTCCTTATATAAAATCAACTTTCCAAATGCAACATAATCTAACTTATTTTCCTCTTTCATTTTACTACAATGTTCATTCATTCAAAATAACTATACTAACTTTATTTTCCATACAATGATATTTTGTATACAAATTCAACTTCTAACAATCTCTACATTTTCTTCTTTCTCACATTTACAATACAATAAATACTCAATGAAAATATACTTTCTTTTCCATTGTAAAATAGATTAATCTTTCAATACAAACACTATTTTTCTCACAATACATTCAAGATTTCAACAAGAAGAAAATACTTTCTTTTCTATTTGCAAACTAACTTTACAATAACATTCTTTCTTCTTTCTTTTCTCATTTGTTTCTTTCCACATGCAATACAATAACAATAACAACAATAGGATTACAACTTTCTTTTACAAAGTCATTACAATTTCCTCCACTTGAAGTGGGAATCCATACAAAATGTAAATACAAGAATGAATACATTATTACAATTTCTTCCACTCTAAGTGGGTAAAATACTAAGGAAACTTCACATGGTCATCAACAAGACTCCAATGCTCCAAACACCAACAAGGTAGCTCCTCCAAAAGTTTTCTTGATTCACAACAAGATAGGGGGAGAGGCAACGCTCTCCACCCAACCAAGATACCCAATGGAGAGGAGAAGCCATCCTCCCATTGGCCCCCGAGCCCCAACCACATTACAATGGGAGAAGGTCTCAACTCATGGCAACTACTAGCTTCCACAATACTTAACAAATAATTTCACATTCATTCCATTTTCATACAAACACAATAACAACTCAACAAGAAGAAAACAATCAAAACAACAATATAACAAGGCTTATCAAGAAAGCCAAAAGAGTAAGACCTATGGGGAGGCCACTTATGCCTCCCAATGGGAATGGGTGCCCACCTAAAAGCCTCCAATGCAAAACACAATTTCCCCTTTACAACTCTTATGCCTCCCTCAAGTACCCCTTATACCTCCATAACTCTTATGCCTCCCTCACTCTTATGTCTCCCTCATAAAGAACAAGAAGAAATGCAAGCATTCCTCATACTAGGTGGGGCACCCAACCCAAACTCCCTCCACAAAAAAGTGATCTCTTATGCCTCCCTACAAGAAAACTCCCCATAGTCTCCTCCCACTCCCAACTTAGGCATTCTACCCACACCCAACAAGCATTTCAAAGAGACAACAACATTCAACACAACATATACACACATACAATAAAACAAATAACATAATTTAAACTAAGGTGAAGCTCCTACCTCTCCATGGTAGAGCTTGTTCCAAGTATGAAGTTCCAAGCCTTCTCCAAAGATCAAGCAAGCATCCACAAAGCTCCAAAAATCCACAACTCTCTCAAAATCCTCTCACTCTCCAAAAATTCAAGAGACTAAAAATGATCATCCAACCCCAAAACAAGCAACAAGAATTCAATAAATAGAGAAAGAAGAGGGAGGGATGATGTGGCTCCAAGTAGGATGCCACCTCATTTCCTCTCCACTCCACATCACTTGGTCAACCTCATATTCCAATGCACAATTAATAAGTGGTTGGAGGAATGACAAGAACCTTACACACTCCATCTAAGCCCACTCCCCCAAAGGACAAAATTAAATATTTGAAAGAAAGTGCAATTAACATTTTACCTTTTTATCCCCCCAAAACACCTAAAAGAGCCTAAATTTGACCCCCCAACCCATAGGTAGGGTTGGCATGGGCATTTAAGAGGTGTGGGACAAGTTTGACTTGTCCCACAAGCTTCCAAATTTGGCCTCTAAGGCCAAATTCGAGTTTCCCATGAGGGGTAGAGTGTGCTACACTCAAAACTCAAACACACTTCACTCAACACAAAATCCAAGAGTAAATCAATTCTAATAAATGAACTCCTTTTAGTCACATCTTTAATTAGTTTAGGACAAATTCAAATTAGCTTAATTAAGACACTACAACCCATGACTAATAAAGGGGTAAACACAAATCCAAAAATCTAAATAATAAAACAAGTAAAAATTTCATTACTAAAAGAAAACACAAACTAACATAATAGAAAGGGAAAAATTAAAACAAAACAACACATGACCCCTAGGTCACAATTTTCTCCTAACCAAATAATTCTAACACACACACAATTACATGTTGCCATGGTGACCCTAGTTGAATTCTTCTCGAATTCCGATGTGGTTGGTCTCCACTCCCCCGATGTTGTTGTGAATATAATATACCTGCAAAACAGAGGATACCTCCTTCGGCCTCGTGGCCACATTAAAACATTCATGTCAAATATGCAATATAAATCTAAAATCAACTATATATGAATTAATATCATCTATGCAAATACGATATCACTTACAATTTCTAGCACATTTCTATTCCACATTTCATTTATGTCAAAACGATCATCACATTAATCCAATTATCAAGATCTACTCAATATGACTAAATATATCACATGTCAGAATTACAGATAAATAACCATGTCAAAAGTATATCAATATCAACATCAAATGTCTCCAGTAGTCCATATGCATCATATAAGAATCAAATCAATAACAGTTCAGTATCTCTGATATCTACTAACATGCTATATCAAAAACTATAATATATCCATAAGTGCAGACGATAGTAACAAAAACAATAATAAAAAAGGTGTCGAAGGGAAGTGGGCACTACATCCCCCTCCCCTTAGACTTGACTTCCTCCTAGAAGTCACTGGAACAGGTGTGGAAACTGCACTCGTAGCAAAGTAGCATCCTCCCAAGTAGCTGCAGTCTCATCATATCTGTCCCACTGGACTTGAACCTGATCAATCTCTCTGTCGCGAAGGCCCAGGGTCCTATGCTCTATAATGCATACGGGCTCCACCATCACCTGCCCCTGATCCTGCACCTGCAATGCGGTCCAATCTAGTACGTGAGAAGGATCAGAAATATATCTCCTAAGCACAAAAACGTGAAACACATCATGGATGCGAGACAAGCTAGGTGGCAATGCTAGACGATAGGCCAAGGGACCGAGGTGCTCCAAGATCTCAAAGGGACCCACAAACCTAGGAGAAAGCTTAGAACCTTTTCCGTAATGGATAGGGCTCTTATGCGGTCTGACACGAAGAAACACCTTCGTGCCCACCTCAAAACTACGATCTTTCCTATGCTGGTCCGCATACTTCTTCTACCTGTCCTGCGCCTCCTGCAATCTCTGTCTGATCAAGGTAACCTGCTGCTCCATATCCTATAATAATGCTGGCCCAAGGGAAACCCTGTCCTCAATCCTGTCCCAACTAAGAGGTGTCCTGCACTCTCTGCCATATAATGCCTGAAAAGGAGCCATGCCTATCGAACTCTGGAAACTATTATTGTAGGAAAACTCCACCAAATACAGATACTCCTCCCATCTCGACTGGTGATCCATAACGTACATCCTAAGCATGTCCTCCAAGATCTGATTCACCTGCTCAGTCTGTCCATCTGTCTCAGGGTGATATGCTGTGCTGAAATTGATCCTCGTCCCAAGAGCATACTGCATGGTGGTCCAGAAATGGGAAGTGTACAAAGGATCGCGGTCGCAAATGATCTTCCACGGAATCCCATGTAATCTGAAAATCTCATCAAGATATACTCGTGCCACTGCACTGGCTGTATAGGTGGTCTTCACTGGAGAAAAATGAGCTACTTTTGTCAATTTATCCACGTGACCATGATGGCGTTGTGGTGGTATCTCGACGTAGGTAACCCAACGATGAAGTCCATGGAAATGGTGTCCCACTTCCACTCCGGTATGGCATGAGGATAGAGAAGGCCAGCTGGATGCTGATGCTCAGCCTTCACCCTCTGGCACTCTAAGCTAATGTGACACAAACGAGGCCACGTCTCTCCGAAGTCCTCTCCAAAAATACAACTATCTCAAGGTGGCATGCATCTTCTTCACCTCGGGATGGGCTGAATAAGGCGCACGATGAGCCTCTGACAAAATGTCCTCTCTCAAGCCTCCATCTCTAGGAACATATATCTGACCTCTGTGTCTGAGAAGGCCATCTGCCTCTAATGAAAATCCATCAAATCTCCCCTCAAGGGGTCTCTGTGACTCAATCTCTGCTCTGGCTGCAAGGTAGAAACTGTCTTGAGGAAGCTGCTGCAAAATCCTGCTCCGCAAATCTGTGCCCACTGAGGTGGCCATAGCCACATGTCTCCATCTACTCAAGGCATCTGCAACCACATTCTTCTTCCCCTTCACATGCTCTATCTCCATGTCGTACTCATAAAGCAACTCCATCCAATGCCGCTGACAAGCATTGAGATTGGGCTGTGTGAAGAGGTGGCGAAGACTCAAGTGATCAGTCCTGAGTGTAACCCTCCGACCAAGAAGAGAAATGTCTCCACTGCACTAAGGCATGCACAACTGCTGTAAGCTCAAGATCATGAGTCTGATAATTGAGCTCATAATCCTTGAGTTTGCGAGACTCAAAAGCAACTACTCTGCCCTCCTGCATCAATACACCTCCAAGTCCTACCAAAGAAGCATCTGTGCAAACGTAGAACTCACCCTGAGGATCTGGTACTGCAAGACTAGGTGCTGTCGTGAGGCATTCCTTTAGTGTACTGAAAGCCTGCTCACATCTATCTGACCAAAGAAACTTCTTCCCTTTCCGCTGAAGGGAAGTGATGGGGTGCGCAATCCTAGAAAATTCCTGAACAAATATCCGGTAATATCCTACTAAACCCATGAAGTTGCGCACCTTGGTCACACTAGTGGGTGCTGGCCAATCCATGATGGCTCGAATCTTGGAAGGATCGACTGCGATTCCTTCCCCAGAAATGATGTGGCCCAAATACTGCACCTCTGTTTGAAAGAATGCACACTTCTCCAAGTTTCCGTAAAGGTGCTGCTCACGAAGACACTGAAGAACTTGACGAAGGTGCTCCTCATGCTCCTCACGCGTTCGTGAGTAAATCAGAATGTCATCAAGGAAGATGAGCACGAAGCGATCTAGAAAAGTCTTGAATACCCCATTCATCAAACTCATAAACACTGCGGGGGCATTCATCAAACTGAAAGGTACCACCGTGAACTCATAGTGGCCATATCTCGTACGGAACGCAGTCTTATGAATATCCGCCCCCGTAATCCTGAGCTGATGGTACCCTGACTTAAGATCTATCTTGGAGAAAACTGTAGCCCCCTTCATTTGATCAAATAGATCGTCAATGCGTGGAAGGGGGTAATGATTCTTGATCGTTACTTTGTTTAGCTGACGGTAATCAATACACAACCGTAGAGATCCATCCTTCTTCTTCACGAAGATCACTGGTGCACCCCGAGGGAATACACTAGGACTGATCAGGCCCTTCTCAAGAAGGCCCTCAAGCTGCAACTTGAGCTCACATAGCTAAGGAGTATTCATCCGATAAGGTGTTCATGAGATAGGCTCTGCGCCCGGAACAATGAAGGGATATTGGAGTTACAGTCGTGCTTGAAACAAACTCCCTCAATAGTTTTTTTCGATTGGTAGATGGAAGACTACAAACTGTTCCAACTTGATTGTAATGGTGTTGAGATTATGGAGATTGATGAAGGCCAAGGCTTGGGGTGAGATGACTAAAAGAATATGTCAATAATGCCAAGTCCTTTTGAATCGTTAGAGTTGACTTACCCATAGGAGTTCATTGAATGCAATGTTAGGGCAACATTCAATGGAAAGTTGGCTTGCCAATTGGAACAGGTAGTTGACATGCATTCTAAAGAGCGAACTTCAATAAGCGTGAATGAGGGGTCCAAGGAAAATAATTAACAGGGAATGCACGACCTCTTGAAGTTTGGCCTATTTTTTGTAGTACCATTGGATATGACAGATATGCTCAAAATGGGATGAATGTTGGGGTATGGCACATCACACAACTATTGATGGCTCTAAACTAAAGCTTTATCTAGCACTATACGACTTTAAAGACCAAATACATATCCGTACAACCTTCCCACAAAAGCATACTATCCAACCCATCTTTTTGGATTTTTTCCGTACGCTTCCCCTGACTTCCATCTCTGTTGCATGTATGACCTCGTCCGTCCTATTGTTTGAATGACCTCAGCATGGTATAACCCATGTTCGATCTCTTTTTTTGTTAAACCCCTTTTTCCTACTAATGTTCAACCCTTGACCGATTGACCCATCCATGTTGTTCGATCTCTGCAACTGTCTACCACATGACCTCTACAACTGTTGCAGACTGCCATATGGCCTCTGTCATCACTATATGTTGTTGTATGATCTCTGCCACTTTTGCTTGCTGCTGTATGACCACAGGCAATTCCACCTGTGGGTGCCTCTCCAGATTGATCGCCACAACATTGAAGGATGGGGAAACCGTACAACCTGCCCTATTGAATGCTTCACGCTGTACAATCTTCTGCACGTCATATTGACCCCCCCACCAAAGGAGCTAAATCGGTGATCCTTACACCCAAAATCATTGGCTTTTTCAACCCAATCCCCTGTGTATGCCCCTTTACAGCTGGTTGTTTGATCTCGTTAGCAGAAGAAAGTTGAAGGGAGTGCACTAGGGGCGCTGCCCCTCAACCTCGCTGGGGGCTGCTGCCCCTAGACTGTTGTTTTGATTTTAAAAGAATAAAAAACAAGAAAGTGGTGGAGAATTGTGCTGGGGGAAACATGCTTTTTTGACTCCATAGTTCAAGGAATGTAGACAATTCTGGCTCGACACATAGCAATCAAGCTTTTTGCGATAGCCACCAGAAATGTTGCAAAATTGCAACATCAACAACACAACGCCTCTGCAAAATTTTCTGCCTTCTCTCTTCAGTCTCATCTTTATCAAATTGCATATGAATAGGGATACCAAATTATCTAAAGGTATCAATATTGTTATGGTCATCATCATAATTACATATTTTAGTTTGTAATGATTCTTGTTGGTTATGTTTGAGCATTGATTGTGGTGTCAATCGACAACCATAAGCCAATTGTTTGTATAAATAGAATGATACATGTCGCGGAAGGGGCACTTCTATCATGTCCTCCTTGTAATGTGCAAATTTTATTGAGACTTATCGTTTATGAATACAGGACACTGTTGTTTAGATGCTTTGCTCGGCCATGGTATGTTATGCAATTACTATTTTGTGTATACTATTATTGATAATCTAGTATCTCAGTATGCAATAATCATACTACAAAGAGGACCCAAATCATAGAAAGAGTGATTATATTAGCATTGGACTTCGACAGTTTGAAGTTAGGGACAAGCTTTATTTGAGGTAAAGCCAAATAGTTAATTATACATTGGTAAATGTACAAAATGGTTACCAAGGTATTGTGAGATATTCACAATTATACAGCCAATAATTGGCGTTTATAACTTCATCACAAAGCCATGCTAATAGGGATCATGTTAATAAGCCTTCAATTACTCAAAATTGCTAGTTGTCTCCCCTTGCGCACTAAGTGTTGCTTAATTTTGATGGGGCTGCTAAAACTGTCCCAGAGTTAGAGGGAAAGGGTTTATTGTCTGCGATCCTACAAGTAAGATGATTTATATCTATGCAGTTCATTCATCATTGCAATTGATATGCTGAAATGATGGCTTTGGTTAAAGACCTAAAGATATCTCTTCGCAAATGTCATTAATATACTTGTGGTGGAAGGTTATTCTAAGCTAGTCATCACAGTTATGAAGAAGGGTGATTGTAAAGGTTCACATCTCAAGCCATCCTTGATGGGGTTAAGGATCTCATAACAGATTCTGAAGATACTTTTCCAATATGTTTATAGAAAACTTAATGATGTTGCTGGTTGCTTTGCCAGTCCATATGTTTGATTTCCTGCATTTGTACGAACCATACTAAGGGGACAAAGAGATTAATTTTGATATTCTAAATACTTCATAAATTCTTATACACAAGGAGTAACAATATATATCATTAAATCTATAGTTTGTTGGTCATTTATTTATCTTGAATGCTCGTGAAATAGCTCAAATTATGTTTTATGATGGCATTGTGCGAACACCAATGAAGATCAGCCATCTTTAGATGAAAGGATGGCTACATTCAATCTATGTTATTCCAATCCCTGACCATCAATATCCTTAATATCATATGCTTTTAAATGCCTATTTGGTTCAGTTAGTTCTTTTGCACTTCAGAAAGTGCATCTGTTATAACATTGAAGTTCCAAGTTTAATTGGTAATATTGTTTGGATGCTCTCAGCATGAACACTAAGTGTGAAATTAGGGAGACATGCGAATTGACCGTGCAACGTGGCGGGGTTTCCTTTCCATCTTAGATAACATCTCTGATTGAGATTTGTGAATTAGGACTATGAGAATCCTGATTTTAATCACAAGGCTATCCATGTTGCAGAAAAATCATGAGCTAGAAGGAAACTGAGGAAGGAGTGACTATAGTCCTAAGTATAAGGGGAGGCTTCACTGGCATCTAGTGACCAGTGGAAAAGTTGTTTGCAGAGTGCTCCCTTGTAAATGAGGAATACTTGTATATTTCTACATGTGGCAGCAAAGTTGTTGGGAAGTTTTTAGCCAATTATAAGTTACCTTTACGAATTTGTTAAATGAATTTTGTTTCTATTATTTCTGTAATGTTTCATTGAGATGTGTGTACCAACCTCAACATTATATGAGGTTTGCATTGCTAAACTCATTTGGCTTTCTTTTTATTCTGAACATTGACCCGTAATAATTAATCCCACATTCGTTGGTAGGCTTGGTCCATGGCAAGATATAAACCCCAATATACTGTGATCCTCATGCCAATTGGGGTGACACCACAATGGAAGTGGCTCTCCTACTAATTTAATGGTTGATTGGTTGTGGGATGAGTATGTGCTTGCTCAGCCTTCCCTTCTCCTCTTCTATGGGTTCATAATCCCCAAAAAAATTATTGTTCAATTGCCTATAAATACATGCCTTACTGTCCTAAGTTGGATATGCCTCTTCAGTGCATCTTGGAATTGCTTTTACAACTCAAAAAAATCCTCATTCTTTATTTAGTTTTGCACATTTCCTGTGATGCAATATCTACTTAGCATAGCAGTCTTTCCTAGTATTTTATTTTCCATTGATTTCCCTTTGGTAGTTATCTGATTTGTTCTTGCCTCTCTAGTTTTTGTCTCCGTTCTTTTCAAGAAATTAATTACCCAAGCTTTGCCACATCTATATAAACATTTATTGATTCCTACTAGATCTATACGTATTTACAGATATCAGAAGGCACAGATATCAGAAGGCACATTACTGTGTCTAGGATAGGAACTAGACATCATGATATTCACATTCTACTTAAGTAAGATTGTTTTGTTAGATTTTGTGTAAAAGGGGAGTGGATGTGTGTGTATATATATTCAAAAACATTATTATCAGCCTTTTTTTTTGAATTTGTAGGGTGAAGTTTGGAAGGAAAAGTCAGAACACTTGGAGCTTGAATTACGAGAATGCTACAAAGCACAAGCAAAGCTTTCAGAGCAACTTGTGGAGGAAGTCTCAGAGTGTCGGAACTTGAAGGCACAAAACCAAGAAAAAGATGCTCTGATCAATGAGCTTCAGAGTCAACTTCTTTCAGCTAGGTCCTAAATCATGCAAGTTTAATATATTTTTTCTATCATTGTAATATTTCAGAGTTTTATTTTCTCTAGTGCATGTTTTCTGCAAGACAGCATGCATCTTGGTTCAAGCTCTCTAATATCATAGGGTTGCAGGAAAAAGGTTGAGGAATTACAAGGATGTTTGGAAGAAAAATCTAGTGCTTTTGATCTTACTGCAAGTGAAAACCATGAACTCCGTAAGCAAGTGGCAGACCTGATATCTAAATTAAGCAGTACGGAGGCAGAAAATCATATGCTCATTGAAAGGTGGATGTTACATAAGATGCAAGAATCAGAGCGTCTTAACGAGGTGAGAGCTTAATTTTATAAATAAAACACACAAAGATCAAGAGAAAGCTATGACAAGAAAAATGTTCTCCGTAGACTGTATATGCATGCTACATTTGCCAATTAACATCTCCGTACCATTGTGTTTCATGTTTTTTGCTTACTACCCATTTAAATCAATATCTATGTACCATTTCGTTTAATGTTTGTTGTTTATCACCCATTTAAATCTTTTTTTTGTTTTGGTGTTGGGTTTTCTAAAGTTTATGGACATTTTTAGGTGTATAAAGAAGCTAGACTGCACATAGAGATTGTTTGCTGTTTCGTAGTTGTTTAACAGCTTGCATTGGTAGTAATCCTTTGAGTCTTGACTCTGATATTTCTATGATATCTGTTTAACGCATATAATTATAAAGTGACAGTTAAGAACATTACATTATTTTAATTATATATTTCAGCATTAAATCAGAGTAACCCTGAGCATGTTGGTATCTGTTTTGGTTGCAACACTATGAAGAAGGAACTTGTGGAAACTACTTGGATGTGATTATACTGATATTTTGTTTGGACTGACTTCCTATGACAGTTTATAACTTTTCGCCATATAGATTACAAAGAACATGGGAGGCATCTGTTAAAATATTAGCAAATAATACAGAAGTTCACATGGTGCATACTGCTAAATTAAAATCCCTGACATATACTGTCCTAATCTCTCTCAAGGTATAGATATTCATGCAGATATTAGTGGTATAGGGATTCATGAAGATATTATTAGTAGTTCTTAAAATATTAGTAAAATAATACAGATGTTCACATGGTGCGTACTGCTAAATTAAAATCCCTGACATATACTGTCCTTCTAATCTCTCTCAAGGTATATATATATTCATGTAGCTATTAGTAGTATAGGGATTCATGAAGATATTATTAGTAGTTCTTTAGCTAGTTTCTGGTGTCCCCAGATTTCACCCTGAAATCTGAGACTACCCCATGTTAAAAAATTTCGTTCTTTTAAAATAACAAGTCGTTTTGTGTTTTTATTGCCAGAAAATGTCAGTATTACATCAAGATATTCATAGAGAGTCATATAAGCCAATCTCGATAAATACCCAGATGCCCAAACTCGTTATATTCTGTCGCTAAGGGTTCGCCTACGGGAAATTTTTATTTAATTATTTTGAGCCCCGTTTGAGGCAAATTGTGCTCCGGTTTAACCTTGTTGTGGTCTTACATGTCAATATTCCCATATACCAGTAGGGTTTTAACCAGGAATGAATCCTGGGCTTTATCTGTGACTTCTGGCAACGTTTTGCATTTTTGGTGTTTTCCCGTTTTGTTTTTTGTGAAATTTCTCTAGGTCAATTCCTTTGTCGGTTTAGTCTGTTTTCTTGCCTGGAGTATCTGGAGATCATCTACGAATGTCATGCCAGAAGGAATTTGTCACATGGGGTCTGGTTCTCTCTAAAAAGATGAAGTCGTGCACAAAAAAAGTCTCTCCCAGGCAAGTCGCATTTTTTGGAATAAATGGATTTTATGGAAATAAGAAAAATATTGCCATCAATGCGTAGAGCTCGAGAAGATATGCACTTTTAGAGAAAACGACACCTAAAACGGAGCCACAAAATGAAAGTTACGGCACATGCAAGTTTTTGCTGCTACATCTTCCCGGACCCTTTCCAAAAATGGCAAATTTTATTCCATGCTTGTGTTTTCTTCACCAAAAATCCAAAAAAGGAAAGAAATGTTGTTTTTATGCTAGTCGCAATTTTCAAGGCTGCCTTTCGCGTCCAATTTCCACACTGCCCTAAGTGACAAATTCTCACGCAATTTTAAAGGTAGATAAGTCACAATGCAAATGGCACTTTTGGAAAAGAGCTATCTTTCATGCAAGTCGCACTTTTTTGAAGGAAGACTTTAAGCTGCCAGTGGGAATTTTGGCAGTGGCAGGAAGGCTGGGAATTTCTTACCTTCCTTGCAGGGTAATTTTTCCCATGAAGTCAAAGTCACTTAAGCTGCAATGGGAATATCAGATGTGGCAGGCAGGCGGGAATTTCTTACTTGCCTTGCAGGGTAAAAATTTCCATTATAAAAGAAAATCACTTAAAACACCATCGGGAATTTCTTACCTGCCTTGCAGGGTAAAAATTCTCATAATGAAAGTCAAATCACTTAAATGGAAGAAGGGATTTTTAGAGCTACAGTGTAGGGTGAAAATTCCCATCAGAAGTTGACTTCTTATTTTTAGAATTCACCCTTGCCAAAAAGTGCGACCCACCTTGGGTGAATAATCAATGCATTTAATAATATTTATTAATGTTTATTCACCCAATTTTAGCACAATAAATAGAAGGAAAGTCAATGCATGAAGACAAGCCAAAGTGAACTGAATGTAGCATGCTAAAATTAAATAAATTTAATTTATTTAATGGCAGCCATGAGCATGCACAAAATAGGCGCCCAAATTGAAGAGAAAAAGCATGATTTTTAATTAATTAATTGCTAGAAATAGGAAGGGCAATTATTAATTATAGAATGATGAAGGTTATATAAGCATGAGTTGCCATATTAATGGAGTTATTAATTCTTTAGCAAGGAAGTGTAGCCCAGACAATTTTGGCGCCCAAAGGAGGAATTTTGCTCAGAGGAAGGTGTTTTCACTGTCGGAAAGCTTCAAAGTTTGGCGCCTAGGTTTGAAGGAGTTTGATTTAAGTCTGATTAATTGTCTACATAGTATTATAGGTGCCCAGGTGAAGTTACAAATATTTATGCTTGCTTTGCATGTAAGCAAAACCTCAAATTTCAGGGCAGCGGGCTTTATATGCAGATTTTTATGATAAAAATCAAGTGGTCATGCTTCGGATTTCCGTCTTTGTCTGAATTAATTGCAGGTATTCATTACAGGTGCTTATATAATTGAAAGGGAGCTTAAATCAATGTCCAATACATTGAACATATCCTCCGAATCTGAAGAAATCTCCAGATCTGCACCGATTGTAAAGAATTTCCGCCCAATAAAAAGAAAAAGAGTTGCTCAGACAAAGATTGCTCTGGCCATGGCGAAACATGATGAAAGAAAAGGATCAGCAGAATCATGCATAGCTTCTAGATCTCCAGATCCAGATTCAGATCTAGATCCATAATTGCAAAGGCTTCATCCTCTTGTTTCGAATGCAGCCCTGAAGAAGTCAGTGCATGGAGAATTCCTTCCAGGACCTTGTGCATGTTCTCCCAATCTTCCAGTTGAAGCCTTCATTGAATTTGCATTCACCTGGAGTGCTTTCCAGAATTTTTAATTGCTCATATGCAATTAAAAATAAAAATGATGAGTTATTTACGGCAAACATTGCACTTATACATGTACTGGAGAAGAACTACAAAAGCTTCAAGGATAAGAAGGAAGACAAGTTAAAGGCAATACTTGCAAGCAAATCACAGTCACTTGCTTCCAGATCCAGCCGCTTCCAGATCCAGCCGCTTCCAGATCCAGTTTGGTGAGAATCAAAGGCAAAAGAATCAGCTGTATGCAGAATATGAAAAAGGACAAGACTGCATCTTTCCTTATTTCTTCTTCTTTCTCTTATTTTCTTCGACAAAGTAATTGAGCGATCAATTAAATTATAAAACCTAAGTGATTGGTTTAAAAGCCATTACTTGAAGAAGTCAACTACTTGGAGATAGGCGGTAGACATGCAAAATAGAAGGTTCTATCTTCAATTGCAAATCATGCATGTCATGCAAAGAGGAATTCCAGGAGGGAGATTGCCAGTTGTTTCCTTTACAACTTCCACATTTGCTAGTTCACTAAGGGCTTCCTATTTGTAATTTCTCCTCTACATGCTATAAGTAGAGGAAGAACCTACGTGTTAAAAAAAGAGAATTTGTAAGCAACATTCTTGTGTTTCAGACTTTGTGCTGAAATCTCTGATAGCTATTTGAAGCAAAGGAATAAAAATGAACAAATTTCCGGAGAACTTTGTGTCGACGGTGCATTTTGCTTCTAGCTTTTTATCTCAGATATACTTATAAAATTTGTGTTATTTTAGATCTAGATTTGAAAGCTGCCTTTGCTTGTAATTTTGTGTGTGTTAATATCTATTGGTCCTGTCTATGTGCATGCAATCAACTCTGTAATCTATTGATTGGGTTGCACATCTTCCCTATTTCTTCCCTGTGTTTTATTATTTCTTTCTTTAGATATTTCCTTTCTTTAACAACTGCTTACTTGTTGCAAAGCTATACAACTATGGTTCATGAGTTGCATGGTTAAAGTAATACCCCCAAATAGATACTAGCATATTTAATTGACAAATCTTACACGGGAGCCTCACCGGTAAATGAGGGAGATTTATCTCATGATTGCCTAGGTTTTCAGCTATGCAGAAAATCTAGCCAACAGTTTCATAAACTTTGTTCTTTGGGTGATTCTGCTTTGTGTGACCCTTTGTTTGAAGTTGGTGCACCAAATATTCCTTCTCTGCTTTTAGTGATTTTGTCATCCCCATCATATCCTTCATTAAAGCTTGCAATGTACGGCATCTTTCTGTTGTCATCATCATCGTGAAGTAGTTTGTTTTTGTACATGGATCGATCTTTTCTTTTTTTCTGAACTAAGTGGGCAGGATCAACGTCAGACTTGTATTTTAGCAAAAGTCCTTCCATGAACCAACATTTTTCTCCATCCATATACTGGCATGTCTGTAACTTTACCAAACAAGGCTTGTAGTCATTTGTTATTAAGTTTTACAATCTCATCATTTTCATCCTTTATATTGTAGATTTTAGGACCAGTTTAGGATGATAGACAAACAACTAGTCTGAGGAGCTAAGGAGTTTTGTTCCCATGTATCATCCGTCACCCAATTGGGTTGTCCTGGGTTTAGACATTCGTTCCTTCCCTGCTCATGAGTGACGTCATATGAAGAAACTTTTTACAAAGTATTGTGATTTCTTAAAAAAGTTCTTCGCCCTCTTCCACAAGGTCCATGTATACAATAACACCTATAAATCCTATCTTCATTTTGGTGTTTTCTATTCAAAGGCTTCTTCAAGGGATTGCGACCTACCATTTTGGATTAAGTGAATAAGCTGCTTTGTGCAATGGTGCAGTCATACATTGCCACCTGCATTGAATGATGGGTTATATCTTCTTGAATCTGCATCAAAAAGTTTAGTTGGGGCTTGCTCTTACAAATGGAAGCCCTCATGGCTCCATCATGGTGACAAATCTCATAAATTTCTTCAAGGCTAGGAGATTCTGTATCTGTATATCTAACAGCCTCAATTATAGGGGTAAAAAGTGGGACCAAGTATTCACCAATCATCTCCAATAGTTGCGGCTTCACTTTCTTTTCCTATTTGTGTTTAATTCTCGTCACCTAGACCATTCACTAGTAGCAGCAATGGTTTGCAGTGGCTTTTGTACCTCAAGCATCCTCTCCAATAAAAGATTATAAATGGCATATCTGGTTTCTGTGTGCTTGAGGAATTCCTTCCTTGCCTAGTACTTATAAATGGTGAAGGGAGTGTGGTGGTCAAATTAAACATTTGCACATCTCTTGAATCTGTCACCAACATTAATATCGAATGAATCTTCAAAATGTCCTTCATTGCATTATTTAAAACATGTACACAACATGAGGCACGGAAAATATGCTTATAAGTGCTCTCAATTGCATTATTTAACCCTACTAATTTGAACACTTGTACATTATTTGCTAATACATGTGCAACATTAGAGGGCCCAACCTCCTCTATAGCAGCAAGACAATATTCAAATTTGATAGTCTCATCCTTGCGCTTTCTATAACAATCAATGACTCTAAGGAAGAAATGACCTGCTGGAGATGTACAACTATGTTGATGTTTTGTTGACGGGCCGCATGGGTCCAACCATCCATGAAAATAGAACACCCTTTGTCCTCCATGTCTGCTTCATTTGCTACAACTGTAAATCAAATGTTTGACAATTATTTTTATAGCAAAGTGTTACTCATCTTGGTCTCACTTGGGGGTATGTATAAAGGGGTTTCTGCAAACGCCTTTTTTGAAAATCCTTGTAATAAGGAGAGTGTGGTATAAAAGAGGCTGAAATGGCAAATTAATATTTAGCAATTGGCGTATATGCCTCACCCCATGCTTTCATGTTATACATTTCATGTAATGTGCTTGGTGTATTCTTCTATCTAGTAGGGGAAGATGAAGCCCCTTTTATAGCCTCATTTTTAGTACTTGCTATCTTCTAGAAGAAGATGCCCCCTATCTTAATCTTGAACTAGTGGCATGGTGGTTTGGAAGTGTTCCCCTGGCTAAAGGATGTCCCCTTTGTACCAGTTTCCATGGCCTGCAAGGCACAATAAATCTAGCTTCACCCTTCAAAATCTCCTTCCAATGTGCTGAAGCTTCACCCTTCAAAAATCTCCTTCCAGTGTGCTGAAAAGCTGTTACATTTTCATTGACACGAATTGGCTGAATTTTAATGTTTTTGTTACCATCTTGGTGACATGCTGCAAGCATGGTTTTTTTGGGGGGTTATAACCGCCCTTTGCAAAACTAGCCAAATTTGTGCCTGGACAACATGGCTTTGTCCTAGTTCCTGCTGTTTCTGTTCCTCCTACTGTCCAACTCTATGTTTTGGTTCCCTTTTTGTCTGTCAAAGCCCCTCAGACATTCACCACTATTTTTGAATTCATTCAAATTTTGGTTGTCTTTGAAATTATTATTTTTGGAAATGTAAAAGAAAATTGAAAAAATTGGAAATGAATTATGAAACTCAAGAAGTTAGGAATTTGAAAATGTAGGTGAAGAAAATCTTACAGACTTTTAGACGTGTCCTTAACTATTAGAAGATCCATACTATTGCCATAAAATTGGCTTCTCTTGTAAACTGATCTTTACTAGCTGGAAATGACTTTCCATGGCTGAAAACGAATTCCAATGGGCTGAAAATGGCTCAAAATTGATGATACGGGCTTCCCCTCACAAGCTGGAATGAAATATGAGAATGGGAAGCCACCATTAGGGTTAATAGAAGTCACTTAGGGTTTGGAAATGTTCATTGGAGGGGTATAATAATATTTGCAACTTTTTTTCTTTTCAAAAATTCGTTGGGATTGAGAGATGAGGGGGGTTTTTCTTAATGGGTCGAGGGCAGTCTAAAATACATACCATTGTATCATAAACAGGGGAAACATGAAGGATATGCTGCTTTCAAAACATTTTTGTCATTTAATAGTAATTGGTTCTCATTTCTTCTCTTAACATATTCCATTCTTTAAAATGCCATGCTGGAAATTTCTTGTGTCAATCATTTGCAACTCGTGCAAAGTGATAGAAAAGGATTGCAACATTCATTGAAATATATTTTTTTTGTCCAAATTGACACCTGCATTGTGATCTGGCAAGGTTATTTTTCCCTTGGTCATTACAGGTGGACAAATTTATTCTTATCTTTAGGTGGGCTTGTACACGTCGTCTCATAAAACACTAGTTGAAGTGGAAGTACAACACTTAAATCCTTTGTTCTTAACATGTTTAGTGATATCATTGTCTTCCTTGTTCTTAAGATTGCAGTACTCTCCTCTCATAGAATCATAAGATACTCATACTCGATGAAATTATTCTGTCAACAGTAATAGCCATGTCCCTCTTAATGCCTCTTAAGTTATCTCTACATAAACCAACACATGCAACTTTCTTCCCACAGCCTTCATGTGGCTTGTAGTGTTTCTCAACCATTAGGTAGTTCTCCTATGTAAACTAGGCTCTCAACCTCTTTCTTAGGCTCGCTTAGTCCGGGTCATTCTCATACAGACATCACCAGATCTTGTAGTGGCCCTTTCATGGTATGTCATGAGGATGTCAGTCCTTGGAGGAATTTTAATACAGATTAGGGCTGGCTTTGGCCTCAATCAACCTTCCTTTAACATTAGCGTTTACCCAGTTTGGTTCATTAGCTAGGCTCTTTTCTTATCGTTCTTTTAGCTGGTAGTCTCTAGTCTCTTTTAGATGCTGGTTACTCCCTCTTGCTATTGTAACTGGTGTTATTTTTGAGTTCTGTTGACCTACTTTGGTTATTTGTGGACGGTAAATTAATTTCTTTTTATCATTCTTTCTTGGTTGGAAATTTGCAGAAGGGAACTACTAGACCATGGAATGAATCAAGTGAAAGAATGATCAATGAATTTGACCCACACCAATCTGTGAAAAATTCTTTCCAAGCTCAAATTCATTATGAAGTAATGCTAAAATTATTATAACCATCTACTCCCCTCACCCCTACCTAAAGTTGATTGTCATAATGATTCCTGCAGTCCCTTGGATCTTAGTGAACGTAGCATCGTTACAGATACTAAGATTGTGGAACAAAATGAAACTCGGATTGTGGCTCAAGCTGTGGTTCTTGTGGTGCCTCATTTTTTGGGACCTGTGGTTAATGTTGCAAGTGTTCCATAGAATTTTTTGTTATTTGCATGTGAAAAACATCTAAGGAATCTTGACATCAGCAAATATTGTGCCAAATCCAACATTGATGAGATCTATAGACTACTTGGGCCACATGATTCCATTCGGTATGATTGCTTCTTCGAACTTTAAACGCCTCACCTCGCCTCGAACCCTAAACTGCGATGGTTCCTCTGGAAGCAGCCGCCATGGATCTCATGGCAATGGCAGCAGTAAGACCCCAGGCAGTTCTATTTCGCAAACCCTTGCCAATGACACTAGCGGTGAGAGTGTTTTGGTTTGAACATGGAGGGAAAGAAGGAGATCATCCTACTCGCGATGGAGGCGGTTTTCACTGGTGATGGCCACCGGAAAGCTAGGGTTTTGCCCGGCCCACATGCTAGCTCCAGTTCCTCAGGTGACGACCTTGGCTCTTAGGGCGTACAGGAAAACAAGGGAGGAATGCATGAGCAGGGTGGAGGCGGCCATCAAAAATCGCTGCCCTCTTCCAATGATCTATTTCCTGAAATCTCTGTGGCTAAAGGACCTACATGTGGGAGCCTCTCTAACGGCAACCAGGGAAACTACAATGTGCTCGGTGGAGACAGGAATCCACAACAATTTGCAGAAGCAAATTTCTCTTGGATCGGTCTTGCCTTTGCTGCAAACCAGGACAAAAGTGGAGGTTACACTGACTCTACCAAACCGGAGATCGCTGATGGTAAGGGCAATGGCGGGGCTGGTAAGGGTGCCTTTACCAAGAGTTTACCTTCTTTCAAAGATGCATTAAATGGCAAAGGTTCCCACATGAAACCTGAAGACATTATTACCCCATGCATTACATTTGGGGAAGAGATCATCTCCTCTGAAAACTACTACAAGGAACACCCGTTAATTTGCAGATTCAGGGGACTATGGCCCAGTGTTCCTACTCTTCATGCTTGGATCTCCAAGCACTAGACTCCGATTATGAAAGGAAGGTTAGATTTGTATCCTTGTGCCAAAGATATTTTCATTGTGGCTTTTTCTTCAATAGCGAATAGAAACACCATTGCTTCCAAGCTCTAGGTCTACCAATCTAAGTACTTGATCATTAAACCCTAGCTCCCATCCTTTAACCCGTTCACTGAATCATTTTCCTGCAAACCCGTATGGATCAGGCTACCTCATTTACCCTTGCATTTTTGGAGTCGGGATTGTTTGATATCTATTGGTAACACCTTGGGAATCATAATTTACATAGATTCTCAAACTATTGATTACACCCACACTACTTATGCCAGGATCTTGGTGGAACTTGACACCTCTAAAAACCTTCCCGCCACCATTGATCTTAGAGTGCAAAGCAAAACTTGGTCACAACCTTTGGACTACGAAGGCCTACCATTTAGGTGTAGGAGATGTTTTTGTTTAGGTCACACCTCCACTGATTGTGGGATGGCAAAGCGCTAACATGAGAGACACAACTGGTGGAAAGATGCCCTCCCAGAACACCTGGTTTTCGAAGCCAAAGAGGATCTTGTTTCAAATGCAGATTCAGAAGGTGAATCCGACTATGTTCCGGAAACCCCTCTATCTGAAATTCCTGTTGTTGGTATCAATGAAAATGCAAAAGTTTTATCTGAAGCTAACAACAATGTTGTCCCGGCTGGAGTCAACGTGGCTAAGGAAAAATCTGAGGCTAACATCATTGCTGTCCCAGCTGGAGTAAATACAGATAAGGAAAATACTCCTCTTCCAATCAAAGAGGATTCAGTAGGTTGGGTAACGATGCGGAACCAGAAAAAATATATTTCTAAGAATAACACTACTCCACCTGGTTGATTCTTTTCTCTTCTACTGTTCGAGTTGTTCCCTTTTGCCTCATTTTTCTTTGCCGAACAACAGCCTGTTTTTATGCTTTGGCGTTGTTGTGCCGATGCAGTTTGGTCGCTGTGCATCAGTTGTTTTTATGCCGATTCGTTACTGTTTTTTGGTTCTATTTTGAGCATATTGTTTTCTGCTGTTGGGCTTTCTTGCTTTATCCTGATTTTGATCATTTTTGCTATGTTATAATTGTTAAATCTGGCTTTTGAGCGTTCTTGTACAAGGGTATAGTCCCTTTCAAAAAACTATTTACCATTAATAAAAAAATGAGATCTATAGAGAAAATGACAAGAATAGATTTTATTATATTAAAATATAAGGCTTATTTATTAGGGTTATGTTAATATTAGTCAAGTGTTAACTAATAAACGGTTGTAACCTCTTCAACCACTTTGTAACCATCTTTCACATAATAAAAAGGATGGACACACAATAAATAATGTGTGCATTCCGGTTTCTCTTCATTCATTCTTTGTACATTCTAATCTTTCTTTATTCTTTCTCTCCGCATATTCTAACATTGGTATTAGAGCGCGGGGCAAGCACAGAGAGAGGGGAAGAAAAGACATTTTCGTGACAGTCCCGTTAGGGCATGTTGAAGAAATCAAGACATTTTTCGTGAGGATTTTCGAGTTCACGTTTTTGTGAGGATTTTCGAAAATCGAAGGGCAAAAATGTGAATTACGAGTTGTAGGGCAGAAAAAGGGCACGAAAAACCAGTGAATCAGAAGATAATACAGTTGTGATTGATATACAGACTGCAAATTGCAATTTCAGGAAGTCGTGAATGGTACATAGCGAAAATGCCATAGTCCAGAGGAGAATTTCTAAGGGTTTCGAATCATTTTATACAGATGAAAATACAGTCCATTATACAGTTGCAGTCACAAAAAAAAAATACAGTCCACGAATTTCAGGGCAACACAGTTTGTGAATTAATCCTAAGACTCCCATCTTTCTGCCATTCATTCTGCATTTCAGACGATTGAGAAGGGAAAAACACAGTAAAAGAAAGGGCAAAACAACATAAAATACAGTGGCGCAAGGGCATAAACTCAAGAGAATACAAAATCAAAGGAAAAAATAATCATTTTCGAATCAGAATTCAAAAATCATGAACTAGGGCACGTTTTCAGTGGTATTCTTTCAATTTCCTAAGGCATGGAAACACAAAATGCTGTATGAATTTCGGATTGAACTTTGTGACAAGCCAAAGATGTTTGGAGACAATGATAAAGAATTGTGAAGAAAGTTCATATTATCAAGTTATTGAACAAAATATTTTTCAAAGAGACGGGTCATATCGTAAGGAAAAAGATGAAGTGAAAATTCCAAGTCAAACCAAATGAAGCCAGTGTTGAAAATTCACCAGATGTAGACATTGATGAAATCACTAATAGAGAATGCTTATTTTTATAAAATTATAAATTTAAAGAAGCATTTACATACTTATTGAAATTTAATACTATTATATAAACAAAATACATAGTATAAAAAATATTCTCATAAATTAAATAATAAAGTCTATTAATATATAAATATATGTGTCTATAACAAACATAAAAAGTTCAACGTAAAAAATAAATAGTTGGCAATAATATAAAAGGTAATAAACTATTGCTTAACTTATTAATAAAGAAACTATAAACTTTAATAATATACTTTATGACATTTCCACGAGATACCACATATCCTAAACTTTCTTAAAGCTTATTAATAAAGGTTCAAATCATAATATAAAAATAATTATAAATTAAAAAAGAAATTTAACTTAAAAACTAAACATAACACATAAGATCGTAACCCTAAAGTTTAACTCGATGGGAATTGGAAGTGGGATGTTTGTTCACAGGAAGTTGACAGTAGGCATTGTTAGCCACACCATACGCTGCTGCAATCGTTTAGCAGCAAAAACCGCACCAAATGCTGCTACACTTGTTTAGGGCAACTGCCGCTCCAAATTGTTTGGGGTAATCTTCAATCTTCACTTTCAGATGCTGCAAACAGAGGCTTCAATCTTCATTTTCAGACCACTGCAAACAGAGGCTTCAATCTTCACTTTCAGACGCTGTTAACTATAAACAGGGATTTATCTTACTTTATTTCGAAAACAACGAGAAAATCACAGATGAGGGCTCGCGGTTGTAAAAAATAGAAGAGATAAAGCTGAACTTCACGATTTTCGAAGGGTTTTTTTTAAACTTATGAAAAATTTTAACCTATGAATTTCAGGTCGATTTCCAACGATTTTACTCCATTTTCTTTGAAATTGCAGAATTTTGAAATTTTTACTCGAAATTCAGCGATTACAAGTACCCAAAAAAAAAAACTTTTTTTGCTTGGGGTACACTGCGTGTACATACCCACAGGCCCCGGGTACGGTTTTCCGTACCTAAAGCGTACCCTGAATCTGTGGGTACGTACCCAAAACGTACCCACAACGTTTCCGTACCTATACCGGTACTAGAAACGTTTCTGGCCTGGTATAAAGGGGGGGGAACGTTTCTGTGCAGTCTAGCTAATTTTAAAAGAATTGCTAATCTTTGAAGACATGAAGGAATCCAATGTAGGTAAACTTGGCATGGATGGTTGTCCAGATAGTTCGGGAGTCTGTGAATCTCGAGAATTTACCTTTACGAGGGTCATGAGACAACTTGATGGAGCTTGTGGATGGCTCAGTATGGATGGTTGTCCAATAATTTGGGCGATTCTATAATTTGAAGACATGAAGGAATCCAGTGTAGGTAAACTTGGCATGGATGGTTGTCCAGATAGTTCGGGAGTTTGTGAATCTCGAGAATTTACCTTTACGAGGGTCATGAGACAACTTGATGGAGCTTGTGGATGGCTCAGTATGGATGGTTGTCCAATAATTTGGGCGATTCTATAATTTGGAAGTTCGGGGAGGTGGAATCCAGGAACTCAGGAATTCAACTCGGGCTACACCTTTACAAGGGTCAGGGAGGCAGCTTGATGGAGTTCTACCCAGTCAGAGCATTGTTTTCAAAAGGGAAGCTTCTGAAGAACGTGTGGGCTTGTTTGGTTTTGTTATTATAGTCTTCTATCAAGATGTTCTATAGAGCAAGCCTTAAGAGGGGCTATTAAAATATAAGGCTTATTTATTAGCGTTATGTTAATATTAGGTAAGTGTTAACTAATAAACGGTTGTAACCTCTTCAAATAATTTGTAACCACCTTTCACATAATAAAAAGACGAACACACAATGAATAATGTGTGCATTCGAGTTTCTCTTCATGCGTTCTTTGTACATTCTAATCTTTCTTCATTCTTTCTCTCTTTGCACATTCTAACACATTACACAAGTGGTTGTAGCCTCGAGGAACAAAAGGTGATGTAGGTATGTTAGGAGCACTATCAAGACAGTGCCAACCAGGAGAAAGAGGAAGTATGGGTACTCAACTTTCTATGTGAAGATGTTTCCAGTCTTGTAGATCCTGCCAAGGCAAAAGAAGCAAAACTGTCTGAAAAAACAGTGTTGTTTTTTGGGTCATATGGGACAAAATTTTGCTGACACAGATGAATCTAGAAGAATATTATTCATTGTTATTCTGTGAAGAAACCAGATTAAAAACTAACATTTGTGCTGTTGAATATATCCGCCAGGAGCCTGTGCAACAATTCACCTTCTGATTGAAGAATTACCTCGACAACCAGTTTTGTTGTTTCCTCAATTAGCAGAGGGCTAAACTCAATTTATCGGTGGTTTTAGCAATTTCGGCTTTTTCATTGCTCTCACTTGCCAGACTTTGTTTAAGAGCTGCTAAATTTTTAATTGCGCCTTTTCCAGTTTCTACTGAAATGAAACAACAAACAATGAAGCATCCTAGCTGTCCTTGGCCTTTGCACAGAAGCTTCCCATAATACTCTATTGGCCTTGTGCTTCATTTGAAAGGCATTCTGTTACATCTGCCAGCTTCTGCACATTTCCTTGTCTACAGCCAACAATACTAGCCTTGAGCCTTAGTAACAAGATTCATGAGTTGGAGCACATTTTCTTGAACACAATTGTTAGCAAATGAATGACCCTTGGCAAACATTTTTTGAGATTTAGGGCTGAGTTAATCTATCAATTATGAATTTTTAGCAAAGAAATGTGGGGCTAAATCCTCTCTAGAGCTACAGCCATTGTGTACCTTAGTTTGCGTTGCTTTTTTTTAATTCTCTTTTATGGATTCTCCCAGAATGTCCGTTCGCTGCTTTCCTTACTTGAATTCTATCTGAAGTGTGCAGGGGAATTATATGCAGAGGAATGGATAAGCACTATCGACAGATTTTTGGATGGAAGAAATGTAGCTGTACCGACTAGAGGAGGCTCCACAACAGCTTTGAATGTAAAAACAAATTTTTGGAAGAAGCTGGCAGCTGAAGAAAAGTACATGCAAACATGGAAGAGCCAGGACATGCCCATCTGCACCTTGAGTTGTGGTTTGGGTGACTGATATACATGAAAATTTGACACATCATGCTTGTAAATCAGGGACAGATCCCATTAGCCTATCTAGATACTATATGCAAAGGATGAATAGGCGCTATCGACAGATTTTTGGATGGAAGAAAAGTAGTTGTACTAACTAGAGGAGGCTTCACAACAGCTTTGAATGTAAAAACAAATGTTTGGAAGAAGTTGGCAGCTGAAGAAAGGTAAGTGCAATCATGGAAGAGCTAGGACATGCCTATTTGCATCTGGAGTTATGGTTCGGATGACTCGTAGACACGAGAAGTTCACACCATAGTTAGAAGACTCGGCGAGTACTCGCCAAAGAAAGATACAAATGAATAATCGCCGAAAAAATCACAAAAAAAGAATTGCCGAGTTTTGGCGAGTACTCGCCAAGAAAACTCGGCGAGTACTCGTCAAAACTCGGCAAGTCCGAGCCATTAACTCGCCCATGTGGACTGTACATGCAAACACATCCAACACTTTAAAAAAACACTCAAAAACCCATGGTTTTTTGCCTTTATAAGGCCCCAAAGCGCTTCATTTTCATTCACACAACCATTTGAGCTTGCATTGCATGTGTTGAATGGATTTGTGAGCGAATTCGAAGAGGAAATTTGGAGAATTGCATTTGGAGGTAAGTTTAAAAAATAAAAATTCTTTCAAGTTTTTGCAAATTTGATTTATATTATTTAAGTTTTATATATGTATATTGTAATTCTAAATACATGTAATGTAAAAGCGAATGCTTTTAATTTTTTAATAGTCATTTGAGGTATGTTTTTTTTAACACAAATTCGTTCTAAATTATTTAAATTTATATATGCGTATTGTAATCAATTCATCGAATATGTTTTGTAATTTTAAATGCGTTCAATGTGATTGCGAATCATTTTAAATTTTTAATACTCATTTGCAACCGTAGGTATGTTATTTTTATTAAATTATAGTGAAATATGGTTATTCAGGCACGTTATTTATTTAAAAATTTAATTAAGCTTACATTTTTTTAATTTTTTAAATGTGCATTGTGTTGCAGATTAAAGCTTAGCAATGGCATTAAGTTTGGCATCAAGTTTGGCATCTGGGTCAACATCACTAGCAGGAACCGTTCCTGCGAATGCTCGTACCCTCGCTTGGAAGTATGGTGTACGTGGAGCAGTTCAAGGAACAATTGTTTGCAACCTTTCTGTGGCAAAAACATTTTCTGGAGGCATCAATCGTCTGAAGTATCACCTTGCATGTATTATTTGCCGGGACGTTGTGGTTTGCTCCAATGTTACGGAAGAGGCAAAACGAGAGATGAAAACAAAGTTGACAGAGCTAGAGGAGAAGAAACTAGAGAGGGAAAGGGTACATGCAACCATAACACAAGCTGTTAGACCTGGGGCTGCAATGGCAGAGGATTTAGAGGATGATGTGACAACAATTGTGGGCTCTACTCGTGGTCCATGTATACGAACCGGAAGAGGCACATCTTCATCGAGTTCGAGCAAAGGCATACATAGTTTTTTTGTGCCAAGGAACATACCTAGAGCACAACCTTCATTGCAAGGTACAGTCTGGAACAAGGATATGCATGAGGAAGTGGATAAAGTAAGTGTGAATTTCTGGTACTACAACAACCTTCCATTCAATGTGGCAAAGAGCCCATACTGGGAGTACTTGGTGACAACATTGACAGTTGCAGGGAAAGGGTACAAGGCACCCTCTCCAAAAGATTTAAGTGGGAAATTGCTCCAGGGTGCAGTTGCAGATGCCACTACAATTCTAGAAGATCAAAAGAAACAATGACACAAATACGGATGCACCATTCTTTCAGATGGGTGGACGGATGGAAGGAACCACACCCTCATTAATTTTTTAGAGGCTTCAAATGGTGAGATGGTGTTTTTGAAGTCTATTGATGCCTCTAACATAGTAAAAAATGCAGAGAATTTGAGTGTTATGTTAGAGACGATTGTATTAGAGGTGGGTATACAGAATGTTGTGCAAGTTGTCACAGACAATGCAACAACATATGTGGCGGCTGGGAGACTACTGCAGGAGAGACATCCATCACTCTTTTGGACTCCTTGTGCAACTCATTGCCTTGACCTTCTTTTGGAGGACATAGGCAAAATTGATTGGGTGAGGCCGGTTGTAGAAGATGCAAGAAACATAACAAAGTACATATATAATCACCCTTGGGTTTTGAGCTTGATGAGAGAACACACAAAGGGGAAAGAACTTGTTCGAGCTGGTGTCACAAGGTTTGCAACTAACTTCTTGACGTTGCAAAGTATTTCTAGTTTGTTGACATCTTTGAAGCAAATGTTTGTGAGTCAAGCATGGCTAGACTCACAATATTCAAAGAAAGCTATGATGGAGAGAGGGTTGCAAAGATAGTTTTTGATGATATCTTTGCAAAGAGAGCTATAGAGATCATCAAGGTAATTTCAAACTTTGATTTATATTTCAAGTTGATTCCTTTATTTTAATTTGTTAAATTATAAATATATTGTTTATTTACTTTTTTACTTTATTTGTAAGTTTGTAACCTTACATTTTAATTTGTGTGTAGGTGTCAGAGCCATTGGTGAGGGTTTTGCGTTTGGTTGATGGGGAGCAAAACCCTATGGGGTACTTTTATGAGGCCATGGATAGGGCCAAAGAGTCTATCCAAAACTATTACAGGGGGATATCGTCAGATATGGTCCCTTTTGGGAGATTATTGATTGGAGGTGGAACAATCAACTCCACCAACCTATTCATGCAGCGGGGGTACTACCTCAACCCCAAGTATTTCTTCTCTGACAGCTTCACAAATGTGAATGGAGAGGTTATGGAGGGCCTTTCAACATGTATTGAGAGGATGATACTGGATGTTGAGACAAGGGACCTCATCATTTTAGAGCTGCAAAGTTACAAACATGGTAGGGGGAGGCTCTTTTCTTCGGTGTTAGCTATTCGAGGGAGAACCACATAGACACCAGGTAATAAAAATTAGAATGTTTACCAAGTTACTTATTAGTTACAAATTTGATTTTATTAATTACTTATAAACTTTTGATTATCTTGTTTGTAGGTTCTTGGTGGGAGGATTGGGGAGGAAATACCCCGCATCTTCAAAAGCTAGCCCTCAGAATTCTATCTCAACCTTGTAGCACTTCTGGATGTGAACGCAATTGGAGTTTGTTTGAGGCCATTCACACAAAGAAGTGCAACAAGTTGACTCAAAAACGGCTCAACGACTTGGTTTTTGTGCAATACAATCTCCTGGCTTCGTACAAAAAAAGTGGAGGCCACATCAGAGGAGCTTATTGATTTGGATGAGATAGATCCATATAGTGAGTGGACTGGGCAAGAAGAGGAAATCCTTCATTCACAGAGGATGAGATTGCTTCTTTTGAGAGGGAAGCTATGGAGGGAGAAGCACTAGCAACTCCGAGGAGATATTGGATTGGATGACATCTTTGGAGGTGATCTCCAACATGCAGCAGAGGAGCCACCACCATCTACTTTTAGGTTGGAGCCAGAGTCGCAGCCTTCTAGGAGGAGCGAGGAGACACAACCGAGTGTGGGGACTAGTAGAGGCACTAGACCCTCTCCCCAATATTTCTCTAGATTGGGGAAGAGGAAAATGTAATTTATTGTATATTGTAACTTGCATAGATATGAAATTTATGATGATATTTTTCAATGTCAATCATCATAAATTCATATTACTTATCAGCCGACTGTTGTATTCACATGATGATGTGATTTTGTATTGTATTTGTATTCAAATCTAATAGAAAACACTTCTCCAACATTTTATGGACTCATTTAATACATTTTGTAGCTATATTTTGCTTAAAATTTATGTTTTTTAAAGAAATTTGAGTATTTTTTAAGTTGGCAAGTATTCCCGAGTATTGGCCGAATATTGGTCGAGTTTTTGCCGAGTATTTTTTTTTGGGTCTGCTGAGTATTCGCCAAGTACGAGTATGCGAACTATGGTTGAACACAACAGGGACAAATCCCATTAGCTTATCTATATAGGTGGTTTGTCTAAATGAATAAATAGCACTCCTTATATGGTTCACTTAGTCAACAATGGAGGCCCAAAAACTGTTAGACAAGTATCGACCCCCCTTTGGGAAAACCACTATTCATCATAATCCCATGATTAACTACTTTGAATCCCCCCATGCTACCAAAAAGTTGCTCCCAATACTTTATTTACAAATAGAATTTGTGGGAGGCACCGACATTTACCCATAAAGTAAATATACAATTTTATCGCCATTAGTCGCCCAAGTTGAGTGTCACGACTGAATATAACATATGAGAAGGTGGTGTAGACATCCATACCCAATATCCTGTAGATGATGTTATTCTGCAACTGTATGAACAAAGGTAGGAAGCTCAAATGATCTCTTTGCAATAAATTAAGAGTATACGAATCTTCTGTTATTGAGGACATCCTTACAAGATCCAAAATGGGGATGCAAGTATCAACTCATGAAATTCTTGAAAGAAGGTTGGAACTAAGGAGGTGCCATCATAACCAATAAGCCAAATTTCTGTTTGAAGTTGTCCATGCCACAATGGAGATGCGGTGAAATAGGTGTATTACCCAGGCTGAACCCACAATTGATTCATGGTTTGCATCAAGAATAGTTCCAAGGAAAATGAAGCGTCACGAAATGTTTTTCTTGTGACCATCAGGCCCTACGAACTTTAGTCTCATGTGTAACTTGGAAAGCTATATGACATCAGTACCAATAATGCTCAAAAGATAAGGCGCAAGTGGGCAGCCTTGTCTAACCTTACGAAAACAATGAAGCCAGCACAGATGTGCAAAGGATTTGTTGTCATCTGCTCAGCTGTGAGGAAGCACAAGAGAATAAGGTGCTTGCCATTTACATGTAGAATTCAAATTGTGTATCAAAATAAGACATTTAATTGTCTCCAATTGGCAAACATGAATGAATCTTCCCAATCACATGAATTTGCTCATTCTTGTCCCAGCTTTATCAAACCTATTGCAGAGTAAATTGGACGCCTTAGTCCAATCTCTATTTGCCCAATCCATAGCTTAAGCACAGAATAATTTTGGTGTCCTTAGAAGAAGTGGGTTTTTGTAAGAAATGATGTTATTTCTTTAATAAAAAATTCATCTAACAATGCTTCTCATCTGATAGAGTGACCACAACCACAAAATCTTATAAATTCCAAGGAATTTGCTAAAAGTTTATAACCAATAATCCAAAATGGGATCTCTGGCTAAAGATAGCCAACAGTAGATCAGCTTGATTAATGATTAATTGCGCAAGGAATATCCATTAAAAGCCTTAATTATGTTTCTCTCTATTGTAAATAGCTGAAGGATCATTAATAATTGGTTGTATTTCCTTGTAGAACAGTCACATACCAAGTGATCCATCCATCCTTGACATATTTTCCATTCGGAAACAAGGAAATTCAGTAGATAAAATTCCATACTGTCAGTATGTAAGACCAATGGGCCTAGGAACCATCATATAGATAACATCTTGAACCAAGGCACAAAACTCAAGAGATTGTAAAAGATAGTGACGTATTCTATTTAAACAAAGAATGGAACGTTGAAATAGCCATCATTTGGTCTTCATCTCAATCATGTTGTTGGCCAACTTGGAAATCTGTATATAGGGAGATGCTCAAAATCCAGAATATCCTTCCTCAACACCTCGATTAGATAGAGGGGTTCAAATGTTCCCTCTGAAAAGTGATCCGTAAATAGTCTCTCATGCCTTGATCTAAGATCTATTAAATCTTCGCAATATACCAAGTATACCAATCATTTTGTCCCGATATTTCCTTTGTCAGATTAACAGAGTAACAAGTAAACGTGCATTATCAACAACATAACCCAGCCGAAAATCTCCTTGATCATTGGAGTCAGATATAAACCAAGAGCAAAATTCCCCCAACAATCCAGTTATGCACCAATTTAGGAAGCCATGAAATCCAATCACTTTTGATGTTATTTACAAAAAAATAAATTTGAGCAATAATACTGAGCAATTAGAGTTGCATACTTCTATGTTGGAGCTAAAAGTTACCTTGTCACATTTTTTTACCATCAGGATCAAGATCATGTCCTATAAATAGAAAGAGCTATTTTTAAAGAAGGGGATTATGCAAAGCAAAGATAAGTATCTACAATGAGAGTAATAACCTGATCCTCATGATCAAAACAGCAGAAATCCAATCAGAAGCTCATTTTTAGGATCTCAAGGTCGAGCATAACCAGCTGATCAACAATGCTCTTTTGGAAAGAAGACCACATGGCCGGGCCTGTAACTCTTTTCAGACAATTTCTAACAAAACTTACAACCCACAGATAGTGATCCCTCTAACAGCAGATATAAAAAATGGGGAGCTTCATTCAAGAATTATGTCCCCAGATTGACACTTTATTAGAGTAACAATGGACTTGCTCACAAAGTTGTCTAAAAATATACCATTAAATTGATTCAAAGGAGCTGCAGACTACTGTCCAATTTATTATTAGAAAATTCGACTTGCACATGCAAGAATATCAATGAAAATCACTAGATTTCATGACCAAAAAGCTTTTCTGTTGTTCCCAAAATTAAGCAATCTATTTCAGATGATCAACTTAAAGACCTGGCTGAAAATACCAGTTTCTCAGAGCTCCAAATTATATTTGATAGCTGATTATTGCCAATAAAAATCTGATAATGAAACCTGATCTGCAGATCCGAGTCGGGAACATACCCTAGGTTTGACCCTAGAAATGTTCCACAAAATAGCACCACTACGAAATGGTGTAAGTACAATGTAGCTCCAAATCAACAGCAATCAGATCTGACTTTCAATATCCTAGCTTCATGGAAACAATATAAATCTATAGACTTTGTCTCTTCAACTGGAAACCGCATGGATATTCAGCAAATAAAGATCCCTTGAAAATTCAACACATAGGAAATGAATCCAAGGAAGGAAGAGTTTCCGTTCTTCTACCTTGACAAAAGAGGGTTTTCGTCCTCTAATGCAAAACAACGAAGGGTTTTCGTCCTTTGAAGTAAAATTGGAAAGCATGCAAACTTAGACCAAATTTCGGAGATTATAAAATGCAAAAAAATGCCTCAATAGAGAATGGCGACTTGCTTTTACAACCTTTCTTGGTGAATTATCCACCCAAAGGACCAATCAGCGCACTTTACCTTATTTAATATTTTCCCCTTGCTTTATTTTATCCCCATATGGGTCGCATTTTTCCACTAGGGGGAAATAAAAATAAAGTAACTATTTCTTTTTTATTTTGTCACTAATAATTAATTTAAGTGCTTATAAAATTTCATTATGTAGTTAAAATTAATTCATTAGGACTAGTTTTCCTTTTTTCCATCCCTTAGCCGTTGGGAAACAATGAATGGGCTAAGGGTCTTTGACCTGTTAATTTTGAAAAAGGGATATTTCAGAGCCTCATCCCTACATATAGATTAAAATGCAAACAGAGCCATGCCCATGAGCAAAAACATTCTTGCATCTAATTTTCTAAAGGACAAACAGGGCTAGGACCCTTAGGTAGTGCCATAGCCCAACAAATACAAAACGGACTTGAGAGCAACAATCTCCAAATAACACAGAGCGCCAGTGAAGTTTGTTATGAAGCAATGCTGAACACTCATCCTCAAGGAATCTCCAACACTGCCTAGCAAACTGACACTCCCAAAGGATATACTTCATAGTCTCTGAACAATGAAAAATGGGGCAAATGTCATCGGTGAATCCACTCTTGGCCAGTTTGGCCTTGGAGGAACTCTCTAATAAATAACTAACCATGCAAACACTCTCAGCTTGTAGGAAAGACGAAATGGCCAGACACTGTGAAGATGGTGAATCTATCCTCCGGATCCGTGGAGAGCCAACGGGCATTAAGAACCGGGTGTCTCTGGTGCTACATCAAGTACATGCAATGGGAGTCATACTAAGGACGATTATATTCATTTTAAAAGCTTTGGTTCAGGAATAAGAACTCTCAATTGCAGGATCGAAGGATGATCAGAGGCAAGACCATAATCCTGTGCAAGAGAATACCCCTCTTTCCATGAGTGAGAAGCAAAATCTCACAAGTAACCCCAAACGAAGATGCCCTTCCTGCTCAACCTGTGAGCCTGAAAGCGAGGCAGCTCTGTCACACACGAGGCTGAGAAGCAAGATTCCATCCAGCTTTGCCACCTTCCCAATGCGAATGAACCAAGCAAGCAATAGCTTTCCAAGAAGATTAAGCGCTCTTGAAGCCGAGGGAACCTGACACTTTGAAGAGATGAGGTGTTGAAAAAATATCACATAAGCCAAAAGCTCCTCGAACTTTGCAAACTTTCTGCGCAGAGGTCATCTGATGCCGAAATAAATACCTTGTGATTATTACCAATTTACAGTTCAATTAGTGTGACGTAGGGACACACACCCCCCATCCCCAAGCCGTCTCGGATATCCGAAACGTTTTGAGTGCTTGGGGACAGGTACGAATCATTACCCCCACGTCCCCCCCCCCCCCCTCCCTCCCCAAAAATAAAAAATATAACTCAATTTGTATAGCTCAGAAAATCAGTATAGCTTAATAATACTTCAAACAAGGCACTAGGTATCTTGTAGATGTGTGGTAGAAGTTTCCTAAACTTTAACTACAAATGAAAGTGAAGCTTACAGTGAGTCGTTTCCAGAGGACCAAAGGAACAATAGGTATTCTGCTTTATAGTCCTAGTGTGATTCTCTCCTTTAGTAGACAAACACATAGAAATGAGTTTGAAGATGAGTCCAATAAAGGATATTTATACATAACTAATTTGCTACCAGTCATCTTTTATGCTGGCCTATCTTATTCTGAATTTATTGTTAAATTGGTTAAGCTTCTTGTTCTTCATTTTTAGCTTGACACCTTCCCGTTTAATTTGATTCCCATATGTTTGTATATTTATTGGTGTTTCTTTATATAATGTAGGTTTGGTATTTGCCCAAATAATGTTTCATGTATGGAATCAGAGAACTAATGGTTTCATGCTGAATCTAGGACAACCCTGGGTGATTATTGTGCAACAAAAAGCCACCAAGAAATTTGTAAAGAAGTACGAGGACACTCAAGAAACTAGGAATTTTGAAGAAATTAGAAGACAAACTTATTGTCATTAGAGCTCATAACTCTCTAGTATTGTTGTTTTCATTCAGAAGTTTGATTCGTTGTGTTGTTTTCAGGCCAATGCAATGTACGAAGATATGATGAATCGTTGTAAAGCTAACAGCATAGAAGAATCAGCACGGAAGCAAGTGGATGGCATAGTGCGGCAAAGTGAGTTGGGACTCGAGGATTATGTAGAATCAAGTATTCCCTCTACCATAAGACATACTGTCCATGCTCATGAAGGAGGTTGCCATTCTTTGCAGTTTGAAAATAGTAGTAATAAGCTAATCACTGGTGGGCAAGATATGCAAGTTAAACTTTGGGATATAAATTCTGGTACCTTGATCAGTACATTACATGGTTGCCTAGGCTCTGTTTTGGATCTTGGTGTCTCTGGGGATAATAAATTTATCATTGGTGCTAGCAGTGATCACAGATTGTATCTTTGGGATGTGCAGTCTGGTCGAATTTGTCATACTTTAACAGGTCATTCGGATAAGGTTTGTGCTACAGACATCAGCAAATTGTCAAATAGAAAAGCTATAAGTGCTGCTTATGATCGGACCATTAAGGTTTGGGACCTTCAGAAAGGGTACGTGGCGAACACCATCATCTGCCACAGCAACTGCAATGCTGTCTCCCTAACTGCAGATGGGCAACATATATACTCAGGGCACGCTGATGGACATCTTCGTTTCTGGGACACCCGGACTGGAAGGCTAGTCAATGAAGTTGCTGCTCATGTCTCTGGTATAACATCAGTTTCGTTGTCACGCAATGGTCAGGTTGTCCTCACTAGTGGCCGGGACAACTTACACAATCTTTTTGATGTTAGGTCATTGGAAGTTTGCACAACTTTCAGAGCACAAGGTCACAGAGTTGCTAATAATTGGAGTCGTTCATGTATCAGTGCTGATGATAATTATGTGGCAGCAGGTTCTTCAGATGGCACAGTATATGTTTGGTCCAGGCCTTCAGCTGCTATTGTGAGTACACTGAAAGGCCACACTGCTTCGGTTCTTTCATGCGCATGGAATAGTGCTGGGAAGCCCTTAGTTTCTGCTGATAAGAATGGGTATCTGAACATATGGTCCTAGGTAGATGTGATGTGAAGCATACGTGGGTTTCAGTATTCTTTTATTCTTCAACATCAACCAAAATGGAGAGGGCACCCCTTCATTTGTAGATTGTTAAATCTTAACTGATACATTGTTGAATTCGCCAACAATGGATATGATGGGCAGTTTGAGATCTTTTTGGCATTTGCAGTTGCTGCACCTCTCTTGTGTATGTCTATCTGGTAACAATGCTTTTGGGGAGGCAGGCAAGCATTATTAAATCAAATATGTTCAGAAGAAAAAAACATGTTAAATGTTCTGTATATACATCTCTTATTCTGGCCAGAAGAGTGGGCTTATTCGTCCAATATTCATAACTTGAAATTTTATATGGTATGGGGCATTCAGAGAAAAAGGCTCCAATAGCTGGAATAGAAAACGTAAAAGAATCCAGGTAATGATTAATGGTTGATACAAGTCTACTATTACACTTCTGTATTTGCCATCTCACCTAAACAACAAACATATCCATACAGACCCATAATGACCGAGTAATTTTGTATTATGTACTAGTAAATGCCCCTGAGGTGCAACGTACTGAGGGATGTGATTTTATTTTTGTAAATGTGCAATGCGTGTCTATAAAACCCCGACCATAAGGAGGACATATCAAGAGAGTTTATGGCTACCATATACGAAGAAGAAAGCATTGGAAAAATTGGGTATTTTCAGATCAAATTCACAACATGCTTTTTGTTCTTGGGGTCTAATAGACTGTTTTGTTGTCATGAACGGTATTAAAATATCTGTCTAGCCATCCATCACCCTTCTACACTAAGTCTAAAAAGCTCGGATGTTTAATGCACCTATGTATTTGCATACTTCTTGAATTCAAATTAGGAATCTATTGGTGCAAATGCCAAGATACAATGGGTCAAAAAACTGATAAGCAATGGACCAAATGACATGGGTGCACTTAGACAGACTCATAAAACAAATGGCTGTAGAACCATATAGAAAGTTGGGCATTGTTGATTGGGTATATGTTATTAAAAATTCACGTGACAAATAACGTCAACCGTTGAATATAACCCTGGTTCCTATTGATCAAGCACAATGAAACTACTCTCATGTGAGCATTCTCTATGAGAAAGCCATTCCCAGACAAATGTCATGTCCACACTTTTCATCCAACAAACCAAAGCAAAATTAATGAATACTTTTTCAGTTGTTCCTTGTGCATAACATCCCAGTTGTTATTAGACACAAGTGAATATCTACAACTCATATTACAAGGAATCACTACACTTACAACTACTATTATCAAGCTACATTGGAAGAACGAACACACCTTTATGAAAAACCATATAAGTTATCCCATAAGACCCAAAATACGTTCTATACATAACAAATTCATATTTGACACAAAAAGTGAGTTCCTATTTCTTTTTTCATGATCCTTTCAAGTAGGCAAGGAAAACTAAGAGACCAATATGAATCCCCTATACAATTACTCTTGATATCATTAATCTGTTTCAAAAGATCATTCAACATGCATTAAAACTTACAACTGCGTGTTTGACTAATTGTTCTGAAATCAATTATAAGAAAGGATTAACTAAGAATTAAGTGCATCGACAAGACAAA
Organism: Taxus chinensis; assembly: GCA_019776745.2. NCBI lineage: Eukaryota > Viridiplantae > Streptophyta > Pinopsida > Cupressales > Taxaceae > Taxus > Taxus chinensis. The sequence continues at coordinate 697,533,551 of CM034150.1, forward strand.
ACTAGCCATTTCAAATTTCTTATTATCGTACACAAAGGTCATGAAACCCTACAACATTTGATGAACACCAACATGCATTGCCCACTATTCACATCACACAACCACAATCAATTTCAGGTTATTAAGAGAGTATGGAAATAGCATTTGACATTTCGGTTAGTCCTAGAAAATGAAGGCATTATGATGAGATAAATCTAACAAACCCTTGGATCCAACATTCTACAAGCACAAAAACATTTAGAGGTCATTCATCACTTCCATGTAAACTATTGGTTAAATTACAAAAATTTCATGTTTCAGATAAAATCACATTACAAGTAAAATATGCATGTATTGTTTCATGGGTCAAAGAAAAATATTAAGATTTAGAATAAGATGCCCCATAGTGTTAGGTAAGTCAACGGGGATTGTAAATCATTGGATAAATTCTTATCTAGTTGTTGTTTTTGCAACCACACATGGTAGAAATTGAAGGTGCATGTAGATGAAAAGGTTTGGAAGGGATTACTAATTAAGAATACTTTCATAAGAGTTGTTTCATTGCTCTTGATCAATATGAATCATGGGTAAAATTGATGGTTGAATTCGTCTATCATGTAAATTTTTAATGAGGGATACTGTTGTCACCCATTATAAAATGATGGGATTTTCGAAAATTTAATTTTTTCTTTGGGTTAGGTGCCTGTGTTGCGGATATTTCATGAGGCCCACCTTAAGACAAAATGGCAAAACTTGATAACCTCGGCATCTCCATGAGGTTCTGTTACACCTAAGAAACCCAAAAGTTGCATTTGTGACCTGAGTTATCAGAAAGCTTAAACGAGCCATTAAACACAAACTGAACTCTTTTGCAGACTGAGTTGTTATAATGTGCACCGGGCTATATCATGAACAACCGAGTTGCAAAAATGAAGGGGCGAGTTGTTTCATCGAGTTGGCTGTTAAAGGAGACCGAGCTTGTTTTGTATATGACCGAGCCACTTGAAACTTTAGCGAGTTAATATGTCACGAAGCCAACGAGCTTGATTAGGGTTTACGGTCGAGTCCTTGGCCATAGAGCTCCCAAGTGTTGGCTCGTCCCTATTTCACAGGTGAGACATTACAAACAAGGTCCTGCAAACTCTGGTTGAAATGAGATACTGAGTCATGCATCGTCCAACAAGCGGCTCATGTTATCAAACCAAGCTAGCCATAATTTGCATCGACCAGACTGAGTTGAACTGGTATGCATCCGGATTGGAGCCTGAGCTATTGCACTGAAAGGGTTGATTGTAAATCACTGGCAGGTCAATGAAGCAGCGCCGTGTTCATGCTAGTGGATTGCCCGAGCGGTTCAGGGCACAAGCCAAAAGCCCGCAGACAAAGAATTTGGCGATCTCTTTCAACTCGTCGAGTTGAGTTCAAATCTTTCACCACGAGCATGGTTATGATGGACCCGAGCCATTCTCACCGCCAAGTTGTCATGATGAGGATAAAAACTATCGAGCTCATGGCGAGCCAATGGTCTCTCTGGCGAGCTAGAAATGTTGCAGAATAGAGGAGGCTCCTTTTCGGGCACAAAGTCATATCGGGTTCAAAGAAACCAAGTTCCATGGATGACTCACGTAGCAATCGGATTGCCTTCATCGTATCCATCGAGCATAACCAAACGAGCCAAGTTACAGTGGAATTTGTTGAGCCACATTCATCAATGGCGATTGCATGGTGGTTGAATGAATTCATCAACAAGCCAAACTACCCGCGACGAGCAAGTTGGAACTCATGTCATTAGGTGGGCTGGTGAAGGATTCAGGTGTGCACTAGTAAGCGGAGGCGAGTGGTTCACAGCGAAGATCGACTCACAGTTGGAGTGGCTCGCTTGGCTCAATAGACACGAGGGAAACAGGGAACTCGGAGTAGAACCCTACAAAATGGAAACCTAGCTATTTTCTTCTGGCTTGAGAGCCGAGCCACTTCAAGGAAAGCTCAGGGATCGAGTCAAGCATTGCAAAACGGGGCAAGCTTGGATCGAGGCAGTGACGAGCCCTTAGTAAATTTAGCAAAGAGGAATGTCATCTCACCGAGTTCTTCTGGGTGTAATGCGGCTAATATGGGTTTGAAGGGCCCAATTGTCCCATGAGACATTTGTGCGTAGAATCGCCAAACTTTCCGCGAAGGTCTAGTGCAGGGAGGGCAGATGAATTTCATCCAAGATGCACATGGGACGTTTGGGAGCCAAGAACCCGACTTCACCGAATGGAGTCGAATGCAGAGATTGAACGAGTCGACGGCCCCTATGCGGGGTCAATCCGAGATGTTGTGATGCCCCTACGCGGCTGAGTCAGAAGTTGGATGCCCGAGATGCACTCGAGACACATGGGCTAGGGAAAGCCGAGTTCCCCGCACAAGCAAATAATCTGCAATGCACTTGACAGGGTCCCCGAGGCATATCCATGTTGCACCGAGCAAGACACTCGCCAAGGTATAACGACTCAGCTCGTCCTATAGGACAAAGAAACCTGGTATTTTGTAAGTGGGAAGGGCGATCATTGAGGTGGAGACCAACTCAATCGAGTTAGACAGGTGTGTAGCGAGATCGATATGAATGGATCAGTGGAGTTTGCTATGTTGCTGAGGTGGTATGAAACGAGCCAACTGTGAATGCCGAGTTGGCATGAAAATAGGGCAGTGCAATGTGGACTCTTCCTGAGCAGGAGTAATAACGCTGTGTTGGAGGAGTTGCAAATAGGTCGTCATTGTGAAAGGATAGCTAAGCAGAAGTAAGCGACAATGCAAGGAAAGAGCCAACTCGACTAGAGCTTGCCAAGATGACTGATTATTAAAAATGCCAAACACATATACCAAAATACAAAAGCAATAAAAGAGTGAAATGATGGAGCCCACTAACTTTAAATGCAAAATCATCTATGAAAGGAGAAAAACATTTAAAATATATTTTCTAGCCAAAGGTATTAATTCACAATCCCGTAACGATGAAGTAAACCTGGCAATCCCAAAACAACTGCCTCTTCTTAGATGGTTGTATCTTGAGCAAATCTCAACGAAATTGCGCAAATAAATACTCTTCAGAATCATAGCTCCAAGATCTATGCACAACAGCCAAGAAAATCAGGATTTGATTTAGATTTGTTGGTGAATTTTATAGAAAAGAAACTCAGTTCAGAATGACAACTTAGCGGTGGTTGAAAGCGCAACTAAGAGGCATGGGCATCATTCTCTCCAACTGCGGGTTTTGGAACAACATGAACCAAAAGTACAATCCTCATCTAAGTGTTCATCAAGTTGAAATATATTTAATTAATTTGTTCACTAAATTAATTAAATACTATACATTTTTAAATTGTAATGAAACATGTAACTCAAGTTGAGTCAACTTGAGATTGGGGTTAAGGATTAGTCAGGTAGTTTTATAAATGCTTCTTGGAGAAGAATGCCTATATAAGGTTGCATTGTAATTGTAAAAATGAATCCATCTATCCATCTCTTTCATTCTCTCATTATTTCATTCTATGTTCTTGGAGAGGCTATTCTATCTGCACATTTTGGTGTTGTAACTTTGTGTATACAGATGAACACAATACTTTTATACCATTGTGTTAATGATTTTAAATTGCAAAATATGCTATTTTGCTTGTGATTAAATTATTAACACCATTGTTCTTTCATAGTATGGTGGATGCCTAGGTAAATCAAACTTTGTGCCGATTATCAAAGCATGTGGACTTTGTGCCATACTAACCTATTCTGAGGGAGAAGAAGACTTTGTACTTCCCAGATTTCATACTCATTGGATTCATTTCTGCTAGATAGAGAAGTTCTCCTCTTCCCATTCAACAAACCTTGTAAGGAAATCTTGTATGATCAAGAAGGACTGGTGTGTCCTTGATAAGATAGATTTGTAGAACTTTGTCTCATATTTGTCTGTCTTGCCTAACACCTACGGGGTTGTGTTCTTTTCCTATTCATTCTTCCTTTCTCTTTATATTTTCCATTTTTCAATTTTGTTGCCCTTTTTTGCTTTCCAGTTAAAAGCACCGAAAATGCAAAAAAAAAAGATTATACGAGGGAACTACCCTTCTCACAAAGCAGAGGAAACTTAACCCTGTTCAAAGGTGAATTTTCCTAACTCTTGCTGATTTTTTCATACTTCCATTGGGCATATTCAGTGGCAAAAAATCCAACCAACAAATACCCATTCAATGTTGCCTAATTTTTAACCATCCAATTAGAGATCACAAATTGCATTCCACTGTCAATATGTGCTTGGGCAGTTGAGGATTCAACAAAGTATAGAGCAGGGCATGACCACTTGGAGTGGGGCATGACTATTTAGAGAGCACCCAATCAACATTATGTCATTTACACCCTTGATGTCTTTCATAGATCAAATGTCTAAAAAACCTTTTGAGTTTGTTAGATTCACACCTTAATGTAAATGTTGAGTTTTGTATCTTGTTTTGTCAAACAATTGCCACTCCATCCATGACAACATAAATGCACTTGTAATAAATTATCAAAAGGCCCTTGCAAGAACTGTTCTGATTGAAATTAGGTTATCCTCTCACATAATGCTTTTACAATTAAATTAACATTGCACATTCTAAAAGAAGGAATATTTGGTATATTCAATTTCATCTTCCAATGTATAGTAACATTTTTCCATCAATAATTTTTCTAACATTTTCTCAAAATTGTTAGGGTTGGCCTAACTAGCGAGGATGATTGTTACTTATATCCATTTACCAGGATACAAGTCCCTTTAGATACCCGATAAGGAGAGTCGGGAAAGGTTAGTGTCTAGGTGATTTTGACGGATTGGATTCCCCTTAAGCTTAAATTTTTAGCCGAAGGAGCTTGTTGATTTAGATGTACACTACTCAAAATTTTAATCCACTATATGTTTATTTTGAAATGTGGGTAAAGATGTCAGTATTCTTTGTAACTAAGTGAATACCAATAAAACTACTTGTTAGTAGAAAAACACAATAATATATATTAGTTGAGTTACTCTAGCATTAATCCATCTTAACATTGATATGACATTTGGGTTCAAGTATCCTATATATTCAATTTGACAATTCTTAATACTCTTCCACTCCATTTATTTTCCATGGCTTTAATAGTAAGCCAAAATTTTTACACACCCTACAATTATTTCACTCCATGAAAGTGATGATGTTTTTTAGCTAAACAATTTATGTACTTTCATTATGCTTCCACATTTTGCATAAATGTTTGCAATTGTAGTATGAGCTATTGGGAGCACACCACATCACTATCATTACCTACAATTCAAACGTTAACACCATGTGCACTATAAAAGGAGGGACTAGCCACTACACATCCCTTGTTTTATAATATAAACACACAAGTCACATATGTTGCTTATGATAACGTGGGTCAGATTTATTGTTCACACCTTTTGTCTCCACTAATAAATATATCATTCATTGCTACCAAGGAACTTCTAACAAACTTTCATGTGTAAGTATCAAGGTTTCCAAGTATGACAACCACCATGAATTGTTTGTGTATACTACTAGCACCAACCGTAGTCATCCAACATGCCATGTTTTCAATAAAGGGTGGAGTAGGTCTAGCATTGTCAGTTGAAGCATAACTAAATATACCTTTCTCCATTGCCTTAAATGTCATGCTGTCCTAAGAATGTTGGCATGTTTATGTGCTATAGTGCAATGCAAGCCAAAATGCATGATTTGAGTTTGAGAATTCCAAAATATCATATTTTACAATTTGTATGCTTTCATCACACTTCCATACATTAAAATTTCATGGATAAATAATTGAATACTTGTGAAATGATCACTCACGCCATTGGTTTATAAAAGAAGAAAATCTATTCTCAAAATAATGGCATTCAACCCATAACTCCAAGCTCAATGGGATTCATCTAGAATGGGCCAAGCACAAGCACACACCTGGGTTGATGATGTTCTTCTTGGGAAATGATTACATCAATAAGAGCAAGGGAAGTGAAAACATATCAATCTTTGATTTCCTCCTACGGTATGAAAACTCCATTCATAAATTCATTGCATTTCGGGGACAAAGGAAGAATCTCTCTAACAATTTACTTTGTGTTTACCAATTTCATGTTCTACTAGTCACCCTATTTGTGTAGGAAAGGTCAATTTGCTTTTGTAGGTTCTAAAACTCAGAGGCCTAGTACTCAAGGACTTAAATTTGTAGCATCTATCTCCTTTTCTATATTTTCTAGTATGAAGTATGATGGAGGAGCATCCTTGTGGACAAGGACTTTGCATCACCCCCACCCCCCTTCCGCCCCCTCACCCAAATAAAAAATGGTGTGTGATGGAGGAGCATCTTTGCACACAAGAAATTTGCATCACCCCCCTCTCCCCCCAAATTATTAAAAAAAGAAAAAAAAGAAAAGAAGAGAGTAGGAATAAGTGCTTCATGTAATTGCACAATAGAGTAGTGTAATGGTCTAAAGGTTTGGAGTCTTGCACAAAAAGTAGATCTTTGCTCAAAGGTAGATTTGCACACTAGGCACAAAAATGTAGAGACAAAACACAAATGAAAGACTGCACAACAAAGTGAAAGATGTGCAAACAAATGTCTTCTGCAACTTGCACAATAAATGAAAGCTTGTGGAATGCTATGCAAAGTTGAAGGGATTGCACACAATCTTATTTTCTTGTGTACACTGCACAATAGGAGTTGAAACAATGGACACATGGCAAGGCAAATTTGCATGGACTTGGGTACCAAGTGTTAGCATACTAGAAAACCCTGATGAATTGGGACACAACTACACGGTGCTAAGAGTCATTGATGGATAATTGGTTGGCATGGAAGGTGAGCCATTTCAAAATTTTTAACTATGTCCAATGCCTATATACATGATGGTCAAAGGCATTGTGGGGGTTGGTAGCCAAAGTAAGAATATATAAAGCTGAGTTTGAGAAGAAGACTATAGGTGGTTGTGATCAAGTGTCAAGAAGGAAGTCCAGTTGGTTCAAGTAAATTCTTGTAAATCCTCAAGTTTAGGATAGAAGTGTTGTGTTTGATATCCCATTGGGGACCTTTATAATCTTTAGATCCTAATATTGCAATAAGAAGGCAATGTTTTGTTCTTGTAACCAAATTTCTCCATTTTAAAAAAATATGGTGTGTTTTGTGTTGCGTACTATCTGTTGTGTTAGTGTACCCATTATAGGTTTCAATGTATAATTATTGTGGGTTATGTGGCATGGTATCTCTTCATTGAGACCACTAATTGTAATTACATCATTTGGTATCGGAGCAAGGTTGTATCTGTTTTCCACATTGTGAAGTGTGGGTAGAAAGTGGTGAAGACATCTTTCAATGCACATGTTGTTGGGTAGAAGGTATAGAGATTAGAATTGTTGTGGTGATAACTTGGAGGAAAAGAAAAGGAAACTAGAGGATTTCCTCTCAAAGGAATGGGAAATAGACCACCAAGAGTGGACAAATTGGTAAATGTGATGAGATCCATCTAGGTAAGATTGGAATCAATAGAAATTTCTTAACAAAGAAGAATGGATTCAGATTCAAGTGATGATGAGGCACATGGAGTAAACATAGATGAGTTTGATGAAGAACCAAATGATAGACCAATAAATGCCATTTCCATAATAGGAGGTAAGGTGCATTCGGACATCCCAAACTATTCTAGAAGCTTATGCTAAGAGAATCAAATAGATTGGATCGTGGAATTGGATAAGTATTTGAGTACAAATCCACATCTGACCCAAAAAAGGTTCAGTTTGTGTGCACAAAGTTGAAGGGACATCCATCCTTGTGGTGCGATCATGTTCATACTGAGAAAAGAAGAAGGGGTAAGGATAAAAGCAAGGCTTGAAACATAAAGGTTTCCGAGTCGAGGGAGACGTTTTTGCCTATGTATTGTAATTTGAATCTTCTGAAGAAGTTGGAAAATTTGAGAAAACAAAATTCACCATCAAAGACTACATGAAAGAATTATAAAAATTGACTATTTAGGTAGGTCATATGGAAGATGGCATAGAAAAATTCTTAGGTACATGAATGGATTGTGCCTTTCCATTCAAGATGAAAATGGCATGGTGGACAAGAAGAAAATTGAGGAAGAATATCAATTTGCATTGAAGGTCGAGGAGAATTTTTCTACAAGACAACAAGTTACATGTGAGGAAAAGGAGAGTTTGCACTAGGGAGGGGAATTTCATTGTGTAGCAATAAAAAAGAGAAGTCACAAGAAGGGGAAACAAGTTTTACTCAATCATGATCATGTGTAGAAAGGTAGAGTATCTTCAAGGGAAGAGGATACAACGAACAAGGATGAGGTAGAAGTTTCATGAGTACATGTTTCTAATGCATAAAAGTGGGACATAAAGCATTTGAATTCTTGCATGTGGATTAGAAAATTCTTACGCGCAAAACTAAGGCTATAAATCATGTTTTGTAAGCCAATGAGGAGATTCCTGCACTGGTTAATTTTGCAAAAGAATAGTGTATAGAAGATGTCATGACAACAAGATTATTTTTAAAGATGGAAGCAAAAAAGAGCATCAAATTACACAAAGAAGAATCTTTTCACGATGTTTTACAAATATGGAGCTAAGTTTTGTGAGATAATCATTGATATTGACATTACTGATGGTATCGTTTCCAATGAAATGGTTGAGTAACTTGGTCTGAATAAGATGGCACACCCAAATCCATACAAGGTGTCCTAGTTGTTGAAAGGGCATCAAGTGTTGGTAAATAAACAATGTTTGGTAAAATTTCAAATTGATGCATATAAATATGAATTATTATGTGACATAATGCCAATAGATGTGTGCCATGTATTATTGGATAGGCCTTGACAGTTTGATCAAAAATATCTACATGATAGAAGTGAAAATATTTATACCTTGTGGAAAGATGGTAAGATATATACTCAGAATTCATTGGATGGACGGATATGTAGAGGTGGATAACAACCTAAAGGTGTTCATGGTGCCAAGAAAGCAATTTTTGAGTGAAACAAAGGAGTGCACATGTTTTACACTTGTATTGAAGCCATACAAGGCAAGTGCATAGGTGAAGGAGAAGTAATTTTTTGCAAAGTAAAGGAGATATTGATGGAGTTTGAGGAAATCATCTCTAATGATATGCCAGATGTGTTATTGCCCATGTGCAATATAAGTCATTGAATGGAATTTATATCAAGTTCGAATCGTTTAAAGAAATGTGTACAAAATGTCAACTCAAGAGAATGCGGAAGTGAAAAAGTATGTTCAAGAGTCACTTGATAAGGGATTGATTTGTAAGAGTTCGAGCCCATGCACAATACCTATAATAGTAAGTAACAAATCAAGGAGGAGAATGGAGGATGTGCATTGATTGTAGAGCCATCATTAAGATAACCATCAAGTAAAAAATTCCATTTTCGCATATGGACGCATTGTTGGATTGCTTGAGTGGAGTGCAATACTTCACCAAAATTGATTTGAGAGAGTGGATACCATCATATTTGGGTATGAGAGGGAGATGACTGGAAAGAATGCATTCAAAACAAAAGTTTGTGTCTATGAGTGGTTGGTTATGCCTTTTGGTCTACCATCCTAAACAAGTTCACGAGACTCATGAATGAAGTATTGAACCCTTTCCTTGGTAAGTTTGTCATTTTTTATTTGGATAATATTTTGATTTTTAGTGGGACCAAAGAGGATCACCCAACACACTTGAGGAAAGTGTTGCAATATTTGTGAGAGGATAACTTGATAAATTTGAAGAAATGCAGCTTCATGAAGGAAAAAATCGACATACTTAAGAAACACTTATTTCACTAAATGTGGAACATATTCCAGTGAATTTGGACTCCAGTATTACATGTTTTGGAAGAAATCTATCACCCGTTTTTGCCTATATTGGAATTCATTTTTGTCTTTTCTAGATTCCGTTATTGCTATTGTTGGATTCCATTAGTAACAATATTGGATTCCAATATTTTCATTATTGGAGTTCTAATTTAAGTATTATTGGATTCAAATTTCACTATTATTGGATTCTAATTTCGCTATATTGGATTCCAATATTGCTATTATTGGATCCTAATATCATTACTCTTGGATTCCAATTTCGTCATTTTTTAGATTTTCATGTTGGGAGTATGTAAGGATAGAAATCGATAACTATTATAAGGCCTAATCTCGTTGGATTAATTAAAAAAAATTAACAATAACTTCCTCCAAAATCAAGTTCAAAGTTCAAGCGACACAATTTAAAAAGGAAATGCTAGCACTTTCCTTGCACTTTGAAAGTGAAAAAGCCTTGATATAAGGTTAGCGGTTGCTAAATATTATAGTTCATGAGCCCATTGTATAAAATGAAAGTGAAAAATTCTCGATATAAGGTTAGAATCCATTAACTATTATAAGTCATGATCCCGTTGTATTAAATTAATAATAAAAAATAACAAAAAATCTTTGTATTAGCAATTTCAATGTATTAAATTAAAAATAAAAAAGTGTGAACTGTGCACTTTCAAATGGAGAGCCTTGCATTGTAAAATTTGTGAGACTCACACTTTCAAAGTTTCCAAAAATACAAGACTCACACTTTGAAACTACGAGGCACACATTTTATAAGTTGAAAGTGTGAGACTTGCACTTAATCCTTGTTTATGAGCCCCACACTCTGAAATTTTGAACCTCACAATATTAAATTACAAGCCTCATAATTTGAAATTATAATCCTTGTAATTTGAAAGTAGGATCATCACAGTTTGAAAGTGTGATCCTAACAATTTGAAAGGGTAGGCCTTGCACTTTCAAAGTTTGAGGCTCAAAACTTCGAATGTGCCCTATAATTTTGCCAGTGTGAGCCTTTTGAATTTTAAAGTGTCGGGCTCACACTTTCAAAGTATGAGGTTTTCACTTTACATATTTATTATGCACAACCTTAAATTTGACACTAGATTTAAATGCTAGTGGTTTTACTTTTATTACTAGTGGAACTTACAATAAAATTACATTCTTACCTCGGAATATACCTTGTAACAAATCAAGTATTATTTTCTTATATTTTACATGACATTAAGTTAATTAGTGTTTATTATTATAACCTATATCTCTGATTAATCATTAAATAAAATAACATAGTTGGGAGTTTATGTATATCAAAAATTCTATTACTATGAAAGATAGTAGAATTTATTCTTGTAAATTGTTCCATTCTCCTTATAAACAATTAGTCACTTCCATGAGAAAGAAACTGAAATAATCCTTGAAACAATGCAAGAAAAATGTTTGGCAGAAAGGCATTCTTATGCCCTTACATGTACAATGAGCCAATATTTTATAGTTCACATCAATCAAAAGACTCATTGCGCCACAATTGTATTCTTTGTGACTTAAGAAATTCCAACACATTTTTCCTGATGTTGGTCCATGTAAATAAGCTACATTACATCACACCCCTTAATGTGGTATAGTGCTTTTCTAGAATTTATTTTTGAATAGGTCTCCCTCTTGTAGCCCATTCTCTTATCCTTGTACAAGTGTCAGGACCTTGTTCTTGAGGAATTTTATTGGAATATCATTTTCAAATATTTTGAAATCCTTGAATCAATGATGCATGTTTCAAAGAACAATTTAAATTTGAAAATGTTTTATAGGTTCAAACCAAAGGTATATACACTACTCCATGTCTCCTTTCTCTTCAATAAGAATGAAGGTTTGGAGAAGAAATGGCTTCCTATGATTACGAACTCAAAGTATATCCCATCATGCTATGAATTTTGTGATGATGGATGTATCTCAGAATAACAAAAATGATCTATCATCATCTTTACATTGAAAGGTTCTATCTGTACATTTACAATTTTTTACAAATTCATACATATACAATTTGAAAATATTATATGAGGAGTGGCCACCTTTTGTGGACTATTTGTGCACCCATTGCACAAAACATAGAGATACACTTGGATTTCAATGGACTTAGAAAAAAATCCGTGAAGAGTTAGAGAAAACTGCAGAAGTAGAAAAAAGCCACATGTTGAATAATGAAGGTCGCGGCTAAGTAGATTAATCTATAAAATTCAGGAAATATCCATGGAGTAATTACAAGCAGGAAACAATAGAAGTAGTGTACTATTAGCTATGGATTGATCGTAAAAGCGGTCTGTAGATGTTGAAAAGCCATGACACATAAAGCAGAGCATCTATTCGGACCACAGGTGAAAAGAAGTTAGTAATTCTGTAGAACAAGCCCAAAAATTCAAAGTTTCCAGGATGGAGAAAAGGAAGTTCAGGCAGATGTTGTTGTATTGCGTGATAAGGTTCTAAATAGACCATGGACCATTATGGAAAGAAGAGATAGCGGAGCCATAGAATGAAGAATAAAAATCCGTCATTGTTTACTTCAAAATTGGCACAGCCGTTGAGAAACTAATAGAGCCTTGGGATACAAGGAGGACAATAATTTACCTTGAGATGCTTGTAATTGATGGTTTTTTCGTCACAACACCCGTCCAAGCCTTTTTCAAATCAAATAGTGATTTGGAGAATATTGATCTCACTCCATGCTCATAAAATCACATTTCATAAATTAGAAGGGGATATCTTGTGCTCCCTAGGAACATCGTAGAAGACATCTCCAACACGCAAGAGGTGCAGTTGTAGGTGATACAACTACCACCATTATTAATAGTGGTCAGTTGGTGCCCATCGTTTGGGATACTATGGCACGTGCATAGTCGAGCACCAGCACTTGCGACGCCAACTTTAGAACTCTAGAAACAATTAGTGCATGGTGGGTCGAATTTGAATTTAGTTTTTCCCTCTCTTTCTGGATTTTTTTCTCTCCTACATCATCCATGAATGTAAGAGCTCAACTACAGGTAAAATAGATGTACTCTTTTGTTGTAACAACACCATGTCCATGAGTGGTGGTTGAATGTCTGTAAGTTTCATACCTTGAGTTTGGTCTCTGCAATGTATTCTTGGATGTTTCTATGACAATGTCGATCCACATTTGATTCATCCAGATAACTTAACCTAGTAAAATTAGGTTAAAATGTGGACAGTCTAAGCTTCCGAATTAAAATTAACAACCATTGTGTCTTTCCTTTCATTCATGTTTTCTGGCATGCTGTGTATTTCCATTGGCTTGATAACTTCAATTTCACGTGTTAGTAACTCTAGAACAGCAATCCATGTTCTACATTGTTCTTGTATGTGGCATCATTTTTTTCACCCTCTCAGCCTTGATGTTTTTGTATCTTTCTGGGTCACACTTGTGGACCAGTGATCGACCTATTTCTTGGTGTTATCACCTGTGGTCTAGTTTAGGTTTCTGAGGAAATGCACTTGGCAATGCCAAAGTCTCACAAATGTGACACTTAGAAGTATAATGGAGTAGAATGTTAGATAGTAGCATTTTTATTCTTAGGAGTAATGTGTGGGTTAGCAGTATGATAGGTAGAAGAATATCGACTATCCTTCTGGAGGTCTATCTCAGTTCGCAAGTCTTTAGCAAATGAGAGACAATCCTATGTCTAGCCTTAGATCTTCTTTGGTCATTCATGATTATGATCCAAGGTGCAATTTGAGCTCCAATAGTCACCTTTTTTGGATAATTTTATTTTCACTGAACATGAATACATTTTCTTCCTCTTGAATAGTGACTGCAGACTTTGGATACAAGTAGTGCTTCTATTTCAAATTAGCAGTGGAGGTGCTATCAAAGTACAGATCAAGTATTATCTTCATGACCAGGAAACAATAGAATACTCACCATTGCTACTAGATATCCCGTAGATGGGTTCCCTTTATCCGTGTAATAGTAAAACAATTAGGTTTCCAAGTGGAGAAAGCAAATATCCATGCATACTCTCAAGGTTCTCATGATTGATGCTTCCAACTGTTTCCACATCAATTTCAAATGCAAGAAAGCTTATGTAGTCACAAAATCATGCATTTTAGATATTATTTACCCTAGTTTGATACTACTATTTAGAAGGTTCTTGAGTGAAGAAAGTAATAATTAACCATCATATTTTGGCCATCTTATTTTATTTTATTTTGTCATTCCCAAACTTTTACATCCATATGCCCAGTCTGTTTCAGTCATCTGCCATTATTTTAGCCTCGGCTGGGGCACCCAGGCCAGTACTGGGGCACCCATGGGCGCCTTAGTCCCACCATGGGCGCCCCGACCCTTCTTGAACTTTCCCACCACTTTTTGGGCTCTTTCTAGCCGTTTATCTGTACTATCTTTTTGGTGGTCGGCCATTTCAAGGTTAGTTACAAAATTAGATCAAGAGAAACCTATAAATATAAAGTTATGTGACCATAATGAGGGACATAAGACTAGTCAATACTATCATCGATCTAGAGTTGCATCCATATATTGCATTGGATATCACTTACATCCACCTAGCTCCATCAAAAGGCACAAGGCTAGGAAATCTACATCAAACACTTCATAGGGGGGGGGGATTCTACTCTATTCCATGCACACATTCTATTACATTTTCTACATCTAGTTATTGCTCGCTACTTCACAAAGTGCGAATGACACAAGAGAACCAAGGAAACATTATGCACACACTCACCAAAACTACATTTGGGTCCGAAATGTAGTGCAATGCTCAGTTAGAATGCCCACTGTTGTGGCAACTGAGGTCAGTTTGACCCATTCCTTTGCATTTTTATTTTTTAGGGATTGATGCATGTTTAGGGTTTTACAGTTCTTTCTATTCATCTTGGATTATTGGTGACATCTGGTACGGGGAAACGAACTTGATGTGATAGAAATTGAGGGTTTCATACCACCTCTAATTCTTGTGAAATTCAGTTCCAGAGCTTTTACACAGACCAGGGTGCCCATTTGGTGGGCCAGAGCACCAATAGGTGCCCTAGTCCCTCTTCAGGCGCTCCAATACAAGGAATCGGTCCAAATCCATCCTTTTCAGGGCTTTTGCACAGTCATTCCTACTTCCATATTTTCCAGTCACCTCTGCGACACAGTCCTGCAAGAATTTTCTATTCAACTGAGTTTTTTCCACTTCTCTCTTGTACATTAGGGTTAACATTTCTTTTTACGTAGTTTCTTGGTTCATTTACTTAATTCTTTATAAAATCTATTTACTTTATTTACAGTTGTTCATAACTTCGATTAACTATATCCCCCTTTATCCTTATTTTTAGTTAATCAACTTAGTGGGTAGCAACTGTACATTCTCTTTATAGCAATTGGCTTAGAATTCTTTAGATCACATTTATAAACAATGCTTGTAATACCATAGCCAATTACATATTTCTCATCTAGAATTTTTGTGATTGTCATTATGTTGTTGTACATGTAAAGAGCCATGTTCATGTGTAGTACGACCAACCTTGGAGAACCTAAATGTAACAAATAGATGTGTGAATAAAGAAAAATTGTAATAATATATTACTTTCTGATTTTTTGTTTGATAATCTATACAATATGAAATCATGTCTAGCCATGTTAGTTTTAACACCTTGTTCCATTTTGTTTGCAGAGCCTTTTGTAAATGCATTTGGATGATTTGAATGGTACAAAGCTATAATTATGCACAATAGTAGTACTGAACCCTAATAGATGCAAACAATTTCCGATTTTGAGATGGATGTTGTTCATTGCATTGGACCACAATTTTGTTACACAACATCATACATATCCAAGGTTTCCAAAGTTTTCATAACAATAGAAGAATGTCTCTAGAACCTGAGCTATTTAAAAGACAAATACTATTTCTTGCATTAGTTAATTGATGATATCCAAAAACCATAAGAAACAAAACTGAATTGGTACACAGAGAAAAGTTGTGTTTATATCTACACCTGTCTGGAGGAAAAATGAAAAGTTTTTAATGACAGGAATTTTCCCAGACAAATTGTTGTAGGAGAGGTTTCTGTAAAATAAATGGATCCATTTACAGTATCTTCTATTATTAGGGCAAGAGAATTAAATTTATTCCTTTCTCAAAGACCTCCATAGCTTTCGACAGTAAAGACCTCTAGGTTTCCACAATTATGTAGTGTAACTCAAATTTGTTTTTTACAGTGATGGGAAGACGACCATCAATCCACTATTAGCTCCTCTATCCTAAAGCTATACAGATTATTTTTTACGTTGACGGAGAGATATCCTAGAATATATAGATGCTAGCGGCCACTAGTCTTCACTTCTAGCAACAAATTGACAACTTCAAACAAACCAAATTTAATAGCAATTAATTATTTAAATTGCTTAGTGCAATTCATAACAAAAAAATATTAATGATTTCTTATTTTTTATAACTAAAGGAGGGTTGAAGGGTCCCTTTCCCTTTACAGTAAAGATATAACAAGAGGATCAATCTAAAAACCCTAATGATCCATCAATACTTTGCTAAAAAAATGCAAGGGCCTATGCGAAAAACACAAGTGGTTGGGAATACAAAAAAATGCTAGACCAGTAAGACAGACAAGATGATTCGATAACAATGGAAATGGAAAAACTATATAACAAAAAAAAGAAAGATACATATTGACGGATTTTAGAAGCACTTATTTAATTGAATCAGATGACACCTCTGTAACCTCCACTTTAATGGGGATGAAAACAGTTTCCGCATGCAGTTCCGGAAAAAGATGCTCTTTTCTAGCAACAACCTGACTCTTTAACCAATCGTACACCTCACGACCTTGCCGGCGAAGAAGATCCCAACATGTTGGTTTATGTTGAAACAGACCAAGCATATCATCCAGGTCAGACAAGTGGAGCGAACTAGGTCCTACCTCGGTCTCTCATTCCATTTGGACCCACCATGCACGAAACACATTAGGACGTCAAACCATTTGTACAACTCTCCAAAAAATGGCCACGTCCATCAAACCTTCATGTATATAATGAGCCTAAAAAAGTAAGGGCCATGATGCACTCGATTTTTTTTTTCTATTTTCTCTTTCATGCCAACCATATACGTTGCCTTGATCTAGTGACGACCCATCTCCAAAGCCCAATCCTTCACCAAATGTATGATAAGAAGACGACAAACAAACATCAGATAAAATTCCACATTTACCCTCGGAAGTCCCTCCAGAGAAAGATAATCATCTCCAAGAAATCCCTTAATAGCATCCATGTCTTACTCTGATTTAATCCAAAAAATGAATTTTAAATGATGACACAAAGTTTTGGTATAAAATCCCATTTCACACTTCGACACGGAAAATTACATGAAAGACAACATTGGAAAGGCCATGAAAGATGAAATCAAAGCCAATGAAATAAACCTGAAAGGTGTGAAAATAAGGGAGAGAGGATTGGTAAATTATATGGAGTGACTATGCCATCACATGCTTGTAATTAATACAAGCTTGCTAGGGGATTTAATATCAACCTTTATTGGAAAAGGTGATGAGTCCGACCAATCAACATATTTATTTCCAATCTTATCACAAAATGCTTGGCCAGTCCCTCGATATTATATAAAATCTACCTATTTAGTAGCCTCTCAATATATAAAATTTAAGGTCTAATTTGTAATTAATGAAATCCTAATTTTTTTTTATTCACACAAGCTTTTTGATGGTGGCGTTAGCAATAACATGAGAGTCACCTCCAATAATTAATTCATTACTATTCAAGTCATCATCCATGGACCAACAATGTTCCAACACTTTAATTTATTGATTTATACATTTATTAATTTACAAAAATTCTAGTCATTAGTCATGTTATTAATTATGTGATTAGCCTATGGAAGAAGGTCACCCTTTTTTCCCGGCTATCTTGCCAAACATGCTTCGAGGGTTGGAGAGAGGCTGACACGCAAATTTAACACTTAGACCAAGATTTTTGTTTTTCCTAGTTTAAAATTCCCGCTTCCCCATAATCTTCAAAAAGTGAAACGTCGACCCATTTAAAAATAGGTATTTTCTTGTTCTCGTCGGTTCCTTACCAGAGATAGACCAACAAAAATTTGTTGATTTTATCAAACACACAATTGGGGATCCTCATAATAGAAACCATATAAATGGAAATAAAACAATGGTATATCAATAAGATTAGATCAATGCAATAGAATTTTGTCATTTAATACTGCGCGAGAATCCTGTTCACCTTCGCCTTGTGTATGTGGTAGATCGTTAGGTCTATTTGCTTTGAAGCATGATTTTAAGAAAATATGCAAGGCCAAGATGGACAAGATACTTCTTCAGGTTTAAATGATGTACATTTGTTATGATGATCTAACCTTTCCATACTATGTGGCTATGTTTATTACCAAAAATTGTTGATCGTAGCAATAGCAAAGCCTTCCCTTTCATTAACTAACGACGCTTATCAGTTGCAAAGTATTTTTATTTATATGAAAAAGATATGAATTACATTTTATGCACAATATATCAAATGAGAACTACATAAGGTGTCAACCTTCTCGAAGGTATTTATTCAAGGACTTGGCTTTGCTAGGGATAGTCCATTGAATATAATTTAATTATAAATAATGACAACAAACCTGTTGAGATTACTTTTTGCATTGTTAAAATGGATTCGTCGACAATATAGATGCTAGCAGTCGGTATCCTTTTGATCAACGAATAATTGGTAAACATAAAACATGCATTGCTCTTCATGGACTCGGATCATTCATTCCTGAGCAAGATTCGTGCTCATCTTCGCCCTCAATTTTTATTAAGTCTTTTAGGACTATTTTTTAAAAAGGGTTATTTATGGAAATATGTAGGGCCAAGATGACTAGGATACGTCTTCATGTTTAAAATATGTACTTCTATTACTATTATCTTTGTCAATAAGGTAGATAATGATTTTTATTAGGTTGATATTTAAAAAAAAAAACAAAAACAATAGAGAGCCTAGTGAGCACCAAACCACTCCTTTTAGTAAGTAATGTAGCTTAATGGTTGCTATGCATTTTTTTAATACGATCCGACATGAAAAATGCCTTGCGACCGCATTTTATCCATTCATATGATCTTTTTTCCGAGTGTTATGTTATGTAAGTATTCGAGCTTAGCGGTCGCTAAGCATTTTCTTTAATACAAACTTTTTTATCTCTATTTTTGTAATTAAGAAATAGTTTAGCCTAGAGGCCACTAATATATTCCTTTCCCAATAAACAATAAAAAATAAGCCTAGAGCGCTATGTTATGTAAGTATTCAAGTTTAGCGGTCGCTAAACATTTTCTTTAATATAAACTATTTTTTGATCTCTATTTTCGAAATTAATAAATAGTTTAGCCTTGAGGCCACTAATCTATTACTTTCTTAAAGACCTCCATAGCTTTCGACGATAAATAATTTTCATATCTCACATATTTATCATCTAAATATATTATGAAAAATGCGTAGTGAACGATAATATCTATTACTATGATCTGTTATAAGAGCGCTATGTTCGAAATAAGATATCGTTTAGCCTAGTTACCGCCAAATTATTCCTTTATGTAAGTATTCGAGCTTAGCGATCACTAAGAATTTTATTTAATATGAACCATTGTTTGATCTCTATATTCAAAATTAAAAATTAGTTGAGCCTAGTGGTCTCTAATCTGCTCCTCCTAATAAGTAACAGAGCTTAGCGCTCACTAAGATTTTTCATTGATGCCCACCGATGTGTAAAATAGAAGAAAAAATGCAAATTTGTGTGCCTAGCAATCACTATGATGTTATATGAGCACCCTGAAAATATTTTTAATAACCATATTTCTTCCCAACTATGCAAAGACCTCCTTAGCTTTCGACAATAAAAACTGTCCATATCTCACATATTTGTCATCGAAATATATTATGAAAAATGCCTAGTGACCGTTAATATCTATTACTATGATTTGTTATTCTAGCGCTATGTTAAAATTAAGAAATTGTTTAGCCTATTTTCCACACAATCCTTCCTTTCTATACGTATTTGAGCTTAGCGGTCGCCAAACATTTTCTTTCATATGAACTGTTTGATTGATTTTGTTCAAGTAATAGAGCTTGGTGGTCGCTAAGTATTTTGCTAGGTACGAACCAATATAAATTATGCGTTAGACACAAAAAAAATTTTATGAGTAATATAGAAGTTGTGATATCTTTCAAGGGTATGTAGTTCCACACTTGGCTGTGCAAGGGATTGTATAGCCAATAAGATATGATTATAGTTAATGAAAAATACTAGCGATCTAAAACTGTAGAGATATTTATTTACATTGTTGGAAAGGAAACACAGGAGTAGTAGAGGTTAGCGACCGCTAGGATTCTGCTCAACAAATAGACGGACAACATACGACATGCAAAGTTGTTCATTAACACATACTGAAAAGAATAGCCTGGTCCCCTATAAAATCTAAGTATTTATTATTTTGAATTCAATGTTGCAAAAATATCATTCTAATGGAGCTTAGTGGTCACTATTGTCTTTCCTATCTATAAGGTATTCTCAAATTCTTGTGAAGCGTAAAATTATGTTTTAGTTCTTATAGAGTAAAGCGTAAATAACACCAAAATATTGATGATCACAAGATATATTAGAAATTTCATGCCACGTGTCAACATTTTAATGGATTATAGTTACAACTTAATATGATAGATTTTTATAGGTAAAAAGTATTTGTTAATTCTTTCGCTAATTAAAAATTTATTAATAAATGGGTCAATTATATAATTGTGTAATTAACTAGTTCAAACTTGCAAGATGCCACATTTTATTGGAATTTTTTTAAATTAACGCACACGATATTTTAAAAATATCAAATTCGCATTCAATACAAATTAATAATAAATGTGCCAATGATTGTGTATGAGCCGATGACCATGAATGAAAAAGTACCATTAGTTATTTCAATTAAAGAGAGCACATGTCATTTTCAAAATTATAAATTAAAAATAAACCAACCAATAAAGCAAGTCACATCAAGTCACATAAAAAAGGTAACCAATGAAATGGTGACACAAAGGCATTCCATAAATGGTGACTTTATTCACAAGTAATATGTTAAGAACCTTGCATACAATAAATCTATAAATTGCAGAAGATAACACAACACCAGATATATGTGGGGCCAAGATGTCCTAATAATCAAAATATGCAGAATAATACCCTTAAGGTAGGGCAACACCATACAATGCTTTAAGGAAAGTAACTCCACAATCTCCCAAGATGGGAATCCACTTCGAGAAGGACACCTCCAATATACCTCTACCAAGTAGAAGACTCAACTCATACATCCCTCCTACTCATAATGATACTCACATCCTTTAAATAGGATGGGTAAGACCTAATTCCAATGTAGGCCGACCCATTACCCAATATAATTACTTCCTATTTTAACTAAATGGTTTTTTATCTCCATATGCTTAAATTATATATGTTACATATCTAAGGGGATGTGTCCACATGTCGGCAGTTCAACCCAAATGTTAAATCATATCCCAAGGTACATAGCAAATGTCACCATTTTTTTGTTTCTAAAATATTTAATTTAAATGTCTTAATAAATTTGATTTCCCACAATTTTATCTCCAAGAATATTTGTATATTAAATCATAAATATTAATGAATAATTAAGGGTATTTTCTAAATTATTATGCTTAAATTAATATTTATCGATATGCAAAAAGAAATCCCACCACATTAAATAGATAAATATTTAAAATTTCAAAATCCCCTGCACTTTGCTTTAATGAAGGGGAAATTCAAAATCCCACACATTGAAATATTTCCTATTCCCCCCTTTTTAAGTTTTTGGAATTTATTTTGTTGAATGTATTGGGAAAAAACTAAATACACTGGAGAAATATATATTAGGGTTTCTTTTTCATTTTGAAATCATAGAAAATAAACTCTTGAAATCAAAATATAACATGCACAGACACTAATTTACTAGTCTGGGTGCTCGATTCCTAGTCATTTTTTGGAACGAAAAGTTAAGGTAGTGATTAAAATTTCATTTGGGGGCACACAAATGAGACAAAAAGTAGTGATTTTTGATAGATCACTGGTACGAGTGCAGAACAAGAGGCCCACAAAGGACAAAATCAAAAGAGACAAGAAAAATAGGTTGCAGATAGAAGCTCACAAATAGTTTGTTTAATAGAGAATATAGAGCTTTAACAAACATTATCAAGCACGTAAAAATTTCATATACTACTAAAACAAGTATTTATTAAAAGCATCTATGTTATTGTATGTGTAATGTAGTAGATGGCGGGAACTTTCAGCCACTCTATATTCACCTAGTTCTTGTGTTTTGCACTGTAATCCGTCCCTACCTTTCCCTCCACCACCTTTGCAGTTCCATTTCATCTCCTTGTCAAAACATGTTACTCTATCTGAAACCACATTTTTGTCCTGCCATGACTGAAGAAATTGTAATCCATTTTACAATATTTATTCTTTCCAAAAACCCATTTTTATGTTCAACCGTAGCTCAAGTATTCGCGTTTGTTAAATGGGTTCCCTTTTTAGCCCTTCTATCTATCTCTCTGGTTAATTTTTGTGGATTTTTCATTCTCTTTCCTGCGTTTATTCTTTCCTGTAAGTGGTGGCATCTATCCCTAGTTACAAAACACGAGTTACATATTCATTTTAAAAAACAATCGTAATGGTTTGATTTTGTATAGTTTAGGTAATCATTTTGACCTCCTTTAATGATTTTTTAATATGAAAGAAATAGTTGTGACTAATTATTTCAATGTTCAATGCTTACATGATTGCCGCGTTGATATATATAGTTAATTATATTCATTTTCCCACATAGAAATAGTAAAATGTAATGTCTTTAGCAAGTTTTGTTTATGTTTAGTAAAAGGTAAGAACATTATATGTACTCGTAAATATTATTAAATATAAATGTTAATCATTCTATTTAAACTATATATATTTAATTTTCATACCTTATGCTATGCCATGCATTTTTATTATGCTACATATCATTGGTTGAGTTTATAATTTTTTGAAACATATTAATACAAGATTGTAATCGTATATCTATGTACCTTTTTGTAAAGTCAATCAAGAAAAATGTTGTTTAACCTAGCTGCCATAGAGGTATAATTCTTCTTTGTCGAAAACATTCATGTAGAAAACAATTAGTAATGACTTACTTGATAAATGAGCCAACCTAAATTAACAATTTTTAAATTCTAAAATACCATATTCCAAGACTAGCGGCTGCTAAGCTGGATGTTTACGACATTGCTTAGCTATTACAAGAGAACACAAGGCAAGAAATATTTCAAGACAAGACAAATATTAAAGATTTTCCTGAATACATTTATTCAAACAAGAATGGAGATTAACGACCGTTAAGATACTGATTGAATCACATATGATACAACTAGTAATGACTCGCTTGAAAACCGAGCTAAGTACCATTATTATAATTAGATTTTTGTATTATGATATCTGACTCCTAGCGTGATATTTGTAGCCTAGAGGCCGCTAATGTCCAAGATTATTAAATAACATTGGTGTAAAATAACAAAGACTTGAGATTAGTGGCCGGTAAGATATTTGTTGCCTTCCATATAGGAAAATTAGTAACGACCCGACTGAAAAACTAACTAAGCTCCATTATTATATTTGGTTTTTACAATACTAGATTTTAAGACTAGAGACCACTAGGGTTGATGTTTACTTTCTTTCTTTGATGTTACAAGACAACAAATATTCCAAGACAAGATTAATTTAAACAAATTTCCTGAATACACATATTCGAAAATGAAAATTTTAGCCTAGCGGCCGCTGAGTTCAATATGTTATTCAAATTCTACCATGTGATATTCAAAGGATATCGACCACTAAGGTTGTAGATTATTCCACTATGTTGGTGTAACATAACAAAGAGTTGAGATTAACGACCGCTAAGATAATTCTTGTCTTGCATTCAAGCACTTCTATCCTAAAGCTATATAGGTTTTTTTTTTACATTGATGGAAAGATATCCTAGAATATATAGATGCTAGTAGCCGCTAGTCTTCACTTCTACCAAAAAAATGATAACTTGAAACAAACCAAATTTAATAGTGAATAATTGTTTAAATTGCTTAGTACAACACATAACATAAAATTCTATTAATGATTTCTTGTTTTTTATAATTAAAGGAGGGTTGAAGTGTCCCTTTCCCTTTACATTATAGATACAACGAGAGGATCAATGTAAAAACCCAAACGATCCAGCAATACATTGCTGAAAAATGCAAAACTGAAAAACTGAAAACTGAACTAAGCTCCAAATCCAATTTTTTAGCCTGGCGTCCTCTGAGTACAACATGTTATTCGAAGTTTACTACATGATATTCCTATCCTAACATGATATTTGAAACGTAGCGGCCGCTAATGTCGAAGATAATTACATAGTGCTAGTGGAAAATCACAAAGACTTGAGGTTGGCGGCAACTAGGATATTTGTTGTCTTGCATACAGGACAAGTAGTAACGACTCGACTAAAAAACTAATTATGCTCCATTACTATATTTAAATTTTACAAGAATATCTTGAGGTTAGCGACCGCTAGGATATTTGTTTTCTTGCATACAGGACAAGTAGTAACGACTCGACTGAAAAACTAACTATGCTCCACAATTATATTTAAATTTTACAAGACTATCTTCAAATACTAACGACCGCTAGGGTGGATGCTTACTACATTTCTTTGATGTTCCAAGACAAGAGAAGATAACGAATTTTCTAAGAGAAGTCAAATACTCACGACTTTCTTGATTACTCGTAATTCAAAATGAAATTTTAAGCCTAGCCGCCACTGATTTTAATATGGTGAAGTCTATCACATGAGATTCGAAACCTAGTGGTCGCTAAGGTCGAATATTATTAAGTAGTGTTGTTACAACATCACAGAGGCTTGAGGTTAGCGGCTACTAGGATAGTTGTCTTGCATACAAGAAAATTAGTAATGACTCGATTGAAAAATGAACTAAGCTCAATTGTTATAATTAGATTTTAGAATACGATGTTCCAAGACAATGGATGTTTACGTAATTTCTTAGATAATCCAATACACGACAAGACAAAAAATATTCAAAGACAACAAATATTAATGATTTTCCTCAATACACGTAGCCTCTAATATCGAAGATTATTATATTTCGTTGGTGCAAGATAACAAAGAAATGAGATTTAAAGCCACTAGGGTAGTTTTTTCCTTGCATACAAAACAATTAGTAACGACTCGAATGAAAAAATAACTAAGCTCCATTCTTATATTTGGATTTTACAATACAACCTTCTAAGACTAACGACCACTAGGTTGGATGTTTACTTTATTTCTTTGATGTTCCAAGACAACAAATATTACATGACATCACAAATTGTAACGAATTTCTTGAATACATATATTCCAAAATGATATTTTCAGCCTATTGGCCATTGAGTTCAATATGTTATTTGAAGTCTACCACATGATATTCGAAGGATAACGACCACTAAATTCGTAGATTATTCCTCTGCGTTGGTGTAACACAACAAAGACTTGAATTAGTGGCCGCTAGGATAATTCTTTTCTTGCATTCAAACGCCTCTATCATAAAGCTATATAGACTATTTTTTACATTGATGGAAAGATATCCTAGAATATATAGATGTTAGCGGCCACTAGTCTTCACTTCTACCAATAAATTGACAACTTGAAACAAACCAAATTTAATAGCGAATAATTGTTTAAATTTCTTAGTGTAATGCATAACATAAACTTATATTAATGATTTCTTATTTTTTATAATTAAAGGAGGGTTGAAGGGTTCCTTTCCCTTTACATTACAAATATAATGAGAGGATTAGTCTAAAAACCTGAACGATCCAGCAATACATTGCTAAAAAAATGCAAAACTGAAAACTGAACTAAGCTCCAACACTAATATTTTAGCTTGGCAGCCTCTAAGTACACCATTTTATTCAAAGTTTACTACATGATATTCCTATCCTAACATGATATTCAAAGCATAGTGGTCGCTAAGGTCAAAGATAATTCCATAGCGCTAGTGGAAAATCATAAAGACTTGAGGTTAGCGGCCGCTAGGATATTTGTTGTCTTGCATACAAGACAAGTAGTAACGATTCGAATGAAAAACTAACTATGCTCCACAATTATAATTAAATTTTACAAGACTATCTTTAAAAATTGGCGATCGCTAGGGTGGATGCTTACTACATTTCTTTGATATTCCAAGACAAGAGAAGAAAAATATTCATGACTTTCATGTATACTTGTAATTCAAAACAAAAATTTAAGCCTAGCCTCTGCTGAGTTTAATATGATATTCAAAGTCTATCACATGAGATTTGAAACCTAGTGGCCACTATGGTTGAAGATTATTAAGTAGTGTTGTTGCAACATCACAAAGGCTTGAGGTTAGCAGCCATTAGGATAGTTGTTGTCTTACATACATGGTAATTAGTAATGACTCGAATGAAAAATGAACTAATCTCCATTATTATAATTAGATTTTAGAATAATATGTTCCAAGAATAACGACCGCTAGGGTGGATGTTTACGTCATTTCTTAGAAATTCCAATACATGAAAAGAAAAAAAATATTTGAAGACAAGACAAATATTAACGATTTTCCAGAATACACGTAGCCCCTAATATCATAGATTATTATATTCCATTGGTGTAACATAACAAATAATTGAGATTAGCGGCCACTAGGGTAGTTGTTTCCTTGCATACAAGATAATTAGTAACGACTCAATTGAAAAATAACTAAGATCCATTCTTATATTTGGATTTTACAATACAACCTTCTAAGACTAGCGATCGCTAGGTTGGATGTTTACTTTATTTCTTTGATGTTCCTAGACAACAAATATTACATGACATTACAAATTGTAACAAATTTCCTGAATACACATATTCCAAAATGAAATTTTCATCCTAGTGGCTGCTGAGTTCAATATTTTATTCAAATTCTACCACATCATATTCAAAGGATAGCGGTCGTTAAGGTCATAGATTATTCCATTGCATTGGCGTAACATAACAAAGACTTGAATCAATGACCGTTAGGATAATTCTTGTCTTGCATTTAAGCACCTCTATTCTAAAGATATACAAATTGTTTTTTACATTGATGGAAAGATATCCTAGAATATATAGATGATAAAGCCTGCTAGTATTCACTTCTACCATCAAATTGACAACTTGAAACAAACCAAATTTAATAGTGATTAATTGTTTAAATTGCTTAGGGCAACATATAACATAAACTTATATTAATGATGTCTTGTTTTTTATAATTAAATGAGGGTTTAAGGGTCCCTTTCCCTTTACATTACAGATACAATGAGAGGATCAGTCTAAAAACCCGAACGATCCAACAATAATTTTCTGAACAAATCCAAGGGCCTATGCCAAAAACACAAGTGACGACCCCTATAAGCTAGCTTGATCTAGTGATGACCCATTTCCAAAGCCAAATCATTTGCCAGATGTATGATAGGAAGATGAAACATGAATTTTGGACTAACTTCCGCATTCACCCTCAGAATTCCCTCCAGAGAAAGATAATCATCTCCGAAAACTCCCTCAATAACAACCATGTCTTGCTCTGATTCAATCCAAAAAATAGATTTCAAACGACTACGTGAAATTTTGGTATAAAATCTCATTTCGTGTACTGACGCAGAGAATTACATGATTGAAAACATTGGTATAGCCATGACGGACTAAATGAAATCTCGTGAAAGAAACCTGAAAGGTGTGAAAATAAGGGAGAACACCTAGATAAATATATGGAGTGAATATGACATTGCATGCTTATAATTAAAACAAGCTTGCTAGCGGCTTTAATATCAACCTTTATTGGAAAAGGAGATGATTCTAGCCAATCAACATATTTATTACCAATCTTATCATAAAACACTTGGTCATTCCCTTGATTTTTTTATAAAATATGCCTATTTAGTAGCTATCTTAATTCCTAACATGATAATTGAAGCCTAGCAGCTGTTACGGTCAAAGATAATTACATAACGCTAGTGGAAAATCACAAAGAATTGAGGTTAGAGATCGTTAGAATATTTTTTGTTTTGCATTCAGGACACGTAGTAATGAATCGGCTGAAAAATTAACTATGCTCCATTACTATATTAGAAATTTACAAGACTATCTTGAGGTTAGCGGCCTCTAGGATATTTGTTGTCTTGCATACGAGACAAGTAGTAATGAATCCACTGAAAAACTAACTATTTACAAATATTCGAAGATAAGAAAAATATTTACGACTTTCCTAAATAGACGTAATTCAAAACAATTTCAAGAGAATACAATATATGTAGTCAAACACGTAATATTAAGCCTAACGCCCACTAGGTAGATTAGCTGCCGCTAGGATCCTAGCAGATGCCAGTGTTGTCCATGATTTGTTTGTTATTCGATCACTAATTTTAAAATAAGAAACTATTGAGGCTAGATACTGGGAAATTATTACTTTCAATTACTAATTAAACCTGGCAGAACTTACTTTTCTTTGTTAAGTCTGTGAGAGGAGTGGCTATTTTAGAATAGTTCTTAATAAATCTTATATAAAAACTAGAAAACCCAAGAAAACTTCTCATTTCTTGTACATATTTGGTTGTATCCCAATCTTGTACTTCTTTTACTTTAGAAGGATCTAGGGAAATTCCTTTTTCAAAGATAATGTGGCCTGGATAGGAGACTTCATTTTTAAAGAATTCACATTTACTTAGCTTACCATACAAATGATGTTTCCTTAAAGTTTCAAGCACTAGCCCAACATGATTCTCATGTTCTTGGTCATTTTTGAAATAGATCAAGATATCATCTAAGAATATAATCACAAACACATCTAGAAAGGGTTTAAAAACATCACGCATCAAGGTCATGAAGGTGGATGGAGCATTTGTTAATCCAACATGCATAAAAACAAATTCATAATGACCATATCTAGTCCTAAAAGCAATCTTTGCAGTATCAACATCTTTTATTTTAATTTGATTGTATCCAAAACGTAAATCAATATTAGAAAAACATTTAGCACCATTCAATTGATCCATAAAATCATCATTTCTAGGCAAAGGGTATTTTATTGTAATAGTTAACTTATTTAATTGTCTATAATCAATACATGGTCTCATAGTACCATCTTTCTTGTTAACAAAAAACATTGGTGCACCCCAAGGAGAAACAATAGGTCTAATCTTTCATTGCTTTAATATTTCAGTCAATTGTATCTTAAGCTCAGGTAATTCAGTTATAGACTGTATATAAGGTGCTTTTGATACTGGTTCAGTCCAGGAATAAGATCAATAACATGTTCTACAAATCTTCTAGGTGGAAATTCCTCAATATCAGAAGAAATACATCCATAAACTCTTAGACTACTGGGTGAACATTTATATCTACTTTAAACTTATCACCTTGAGAAATCATATCACAATTTTTTTTACATTTTTCTTTGAGAATCCTTGTAAGTTGAACAACATAAATAGGTTTTACGGTTAGTTGTCTTTTTATTCCTTACAAAATGTGAGTATTTTCATATTGATTTTGAATTAAAACTTGGTTATTTTCACAGTCAATGAGGGCATGATTCTTTTCTAACCAGGTCATCCCTAAAATAACATAATATTGACCTAAGTTAAGCACATGAAAAGATTCATTAGACACAATGTTGTCAATTTGAAAATATAAATCTTCCACTAAAGCTCATGTTTGCTTGAATATCCTTCCATCATCCATTTCTATAGTTACTGGTTCAATTTTTCTGGGAAACAAATTCAATTTTTCAACTAAGTTAGGAGATATAAAACTATGACTACTATTGAAATAAATCAAGAAAACAAGTGTTGCAATTTTAATAGATCATTTTACTTCAATCAAAGACACTTATTTATGTATTGTACCTGTATCAACAATAACATAAGTTTTCATATTTTGATTACCTTCCTTTGGTTTATCATCTGTTTTCTGATTATTATTCCTATCCCAATTCTTCTTTTTCTGAGGGAAACCCCTAGCATAATGGTTATCTCCACAATTCCAACATTTGACCTCTTTTGGTTTATATTTCACAAACTCTTGTTTATTTTGATGGTTTCTAATTTGTGTTTTTTTGCATTTAGCAGTTTCACTAAATAGTATTTTTCTATCCTTAAAATGGAAATTATAATTATTTTTCTCATTATCTTATTTCTTTTGATGAACTACAGACTTTTTTTCAAATGGTTCAACTATTTGGGCAGCCTCATCTACTGAAGTAGGTTTTCCACACCATACACTAGCCTTATATTTTTATCTTAAACCATTTATAAATCTAACAACTCTGTCTATTCCAGAAATAAAAGGCACAAATCTATTTAAATTCTCAAAGGCTTGTTTATACTCATTGACAATTTTTAGGCATTGTTTTAAGTCAAAGAATTCATTTTGCCTTTGCTACAAGAAATGATCAGACAAATAATTTTTCTTGAACAACTTCTTAAATTTACTCCATGAAACCTTATGAGATTTAAGTTTCTCATATCTTAGGGTGTCTTCCCACCAGTTAAGGGCATCATTTTTCAATTGATAAAAATGTATTTGTGTTCTGTCAAGCTTACTAGTTTTCTACAGTTCAAAATATCTCTCTAGACTAGAAAACCAAGTTTAAGCTTAATCTCTTGTTCCTACTACCCCTGCATAATCAGGAAATTTTATTTTTCTAGCAAAGCTCTGAGTTTCTTTATATTTCTTACTTGAACTTGCTTGCTCATTACTAGAAGAATCAGATGAATCAATTGATTTATTAGGGATAAAATCATCATCTGAAGAGGAGTATTTTCTCTTTCTTATTTTCTGTTATGTCTTATTGCATTTCCTTTATGATTTAGTATTTTTATTTGATTTATTAGAATTATCAGCTTTGTCAATCATAGTTTCTGCAAATTGAATTTTCAAAATTTATAATTTCTCAAATAGATAGTTTACTTCCCTGCCCAATCGCGAGTTTTGGTTCTCTAATTCATTGTAGTCCATGTCATTCTGCGAATCCATTCCGTTCACATTTTATTTGTTTGCCATTTCATGTATATACATAATTTTATCTTTGTGAGAAAATCACCATAATATTTGCTTGAGCATTTTCCCACATCATCATATCAATAACAATAACAAAACATCTCTAATGAGGATAATTAGCTCTGATACCAAATGAAACATGAATTTTTCCAAGATGAATAATCCAGCTATGTCCAAATTAAATGTAACTTTTAACTCGACAAAATCAACAATCCTTGGCAATGGATGTTATTGCGGAAGACTGATACATTTTCTACATTCTTAATGTTATTTAATTGAGCAAGCTAGATCGATTTACAACTATATAGATTAATAAAAATCCGAGAAGAAAGTTTCAAATCTACAACTATAGCTAGACAAGATTAATTAAAGCTTTAAAGACGATTAAAACGGCTTCACGGACTCCAGGCTCGCGAAATAAACCAAAAACTAAATAACTTTAGGTCTAGATGGATTGTGAATACAAAATACAAAGATAAGTGTCAATAATTCATTGGAAAATATATCTAAAGTCTGACACTACAAAAAAATAGTATATACGTGGTGTTTTGCTATTAGTTCACACTTCGCATTGCAATATAATCGACAAAAGATCATTTAATAGTAATATAGACCATTAAAATCTGCATGTACTTGGAATCATCTAAATGGATCACTTTTCACATACTGACATAGTTAAGAAAAAAGATAAAGAATATGCGAAAGAAAGTGGACACGTTTTATTAGTTTTCATCTGACTAACTCTGAGACTGCAAAATACAGTGGCTTAATCCTATTGATTAATAATTGTCAAGAATAACCAATGTCTCACATTACAAAATATGAAGAGACTTGGAGCTATTCTATTGGTTCAGGTTTCACATTGATCCGCTAAAAATTAACATAAGTCTAAATTCACGAAGAGCGTGGAATGATCTCAATGGATTGCGCTTTGCAGCTCTCAAAAGGATCAAATAAAGTTTTGACACGGTGAAACTACATGGAGAATTTTTATCGGCTCGAACTTCGCAATATTATATATTTCTTTTGTGTTGGGGCAGACTTAAAAATAGAAAATTAATTGTTTCTAAGGGAAAATTTTGGGTCCATAGCATAAAATATAGAAAACACAAATGACATAATCATGAAAGACAGAAAACAAATCATTCAGCCCGAAGATGCCATTAATCACAAGATTATATTTTAGATATGTTCAATTACATATATTTAGTCTTATTATTTAATATTTTTAAAAGATATTATTTTAAATAGCTAAAATTACGTATTTCATTAACTTATTTATGTAACGTACTATTCTTGACAAAATAATTGTGTATTCTAACATTATACATAACTAAATAGACAAGATACATTCACTTGATTATTTATCGATATAAATAGAAGGATTAACTTCTTGTCATTAACCTTTTCAATATAATTTACATAGCTTTTGTAGAGATTTACATAGTTAATAGAGAGAGAACTTATCTGAGACAATGATCAGGACATCTAGTACAAATTTCCAATACACAGACACAAGTAACAGATACCAGACTATGGATGCGTATAAGAGGAAAATGTTATACACCCTGTGTATATTCACCTTTCCCTAGCCAGGAACCATCTGAGGTTGTATTCTGTACCCCGGTTAGGATACCTCTAGTGCCCCTCTCTCATGCCCACCACCTGTCTATACCTGGTTAGCCTTGGAATTTAATTCCACATATTCAATTTACAAAGTCCTCAAGACTCTGTTTTAATTATGCTCTTTCATATTTAAAAGCACAAATTCCTTTTGTCCCTTCTCAGAATAATTCATATGCCTTTTATAGCATTTCATGGCAGTTATGAACCATCACACCTTTTCATAAAGTAATTAAGCATCTTTAATCAAATGCTCGGGATATTCATTCCCATATTAATCCAATAGATTAATATATTTATTACAAATAATCTCTAGTCAAACTTGTATTAACAAGTCTCAAATCAAACTTGTCTTTAACAATAAAATTCATTAATGCTTTAAAATCTTCGGGGATTTAGCCACATAACATTCTAGGTTTGACATTGATTTTGAACTTGTATTCTTGGAAGAGAATAACCATCTAAAAATTCTTCCTCCCAATAACGATTTACTAAAAATGCCAGAGTGCTTAGTGATCAGTGAAGAATTCAAATGGTGACACCAATATATATCATTTAAATAAATGCAATGTGAATACCATATCCAAATCATTTCTTTTCATGGTGGTATACATTTTTCTATATAGGTGATGGTTTTTGGTTTGTAAAATATATAGGGTGATTAATACCTCTTTCCACTGGCTCCATGAGTATTGCACTAATTACACTTTGTGTCGCATCTACGTGAATGTTAAATGTTTTCTCTAATATGGAAAAATAGTATGAGTACAGTGATTAATTTCTACTTTAACTGCATAAATGTATCTTGATATTGTGGGGCTCATTCACAATTAACCTCTTTTAAATTATTTTTCCATTCGTGTTAGCATATCCCATGGTGAACTTCCTGTAGTACCATGGGTGTCCCAAAAATACGTGCACTTGTGAAGGTTTTTTCATTGTTGAAGACCGGTGGCCGTAATTTTTTCCTGATCTACCCAAATCCTATCTTTGTAAACAACACATCCCAAAAAACTCCAAAAGATGTAAAAAAAGAAACATTTCTTTAAATTCAATGCAGTGCAGAAATTTCTATATAATTATAGCATTAAATATACCTTTGAGAGGTGTTCATTTAAGAGGGAAAAGAAAAGTTAATCATATAGATAAATTTCCAAAAAATCAAGGAAAAAAACTTTGATTGCGGTCACCATGGGATTAAAGAAGACCGTGAGTGCATATTTAAGTTCAAAAGGCCTTACTCTATACACAAAGCATCCCAATTATGTGGAAAATTTTGTTTTTGATTGATCTTCCTGTTGTTGCAGACTCACAGCACCCTTGGATGTAGATCAGGCTTCTAGGTTGATGTTCAGGCATCCAGTGTGATTGCACAACATGGAATCCTTTCTCCAAGTGTGGGACTTGTAAATATGAGAAAGGATTCTCCAGAGAAGGCTGGTTCCTATTCCTCTGTTCAGGTGCACACACAAAAAAAAATGCAGAGGGTTTACTAAAACCTAATCTACTTGCCAAGGAGACAGGGTAAGAAAATGCATAGAATAAAAACCTAAACTACAAAGGTGATGCACCGAGGAATGTTAGACATTCGTTTTGAAAATTTAACACAGACCATATAGATGCAATACAAACACCATGCACGGGTAACCAAACTAAAATAAGAGATCAAAATGACAGCAATGAATACATGAGAGGGTTGAGAGTCAATCACAACATATATATTATTTCTCAAGAGCCGATACAATACATTGCGGTGGCCAAGACGCAAAAAGACTGGTATTACAACCCATATGGGAGGTTTGAAAGCTCCACAAA
Organism: Taxus chinensis; assembly: GCA_019776745.2. Taxonomy (NCBI): domain Eukaryota; kingdom Viridiplantae; phylum Streptophyta; class Pinopsida; order Cupressales; family Taxaceae; genus Taxus; species Taxus chinensis. Next base: position 697,568,020 of record CM034150.1, read on the forward strand.
TTCTCTTGCAAGCGAGGGAAGAAGGGAGGATACAAAACAAGAATGTTCCGACCTTTTAAAGAAGCTCTTCCTTACAATATATACTAAGAATGAGAGAGGAAAGAGAGAGGAAATTCGAATCTACCACAACCACTTCTGGATACATTTAAAATCATCTCATTATGGTAGAAGTGGCGGCTCCTGGAAAAACGGCGAGTTGTCTAACAGGAGTGGCGAGCTGTCTGTTGCATTAAAGTTGGTTGTTGAAGCATTACTTCTGTCTATCACCACGCATCAGAGACGTTTTCTTAATTTTCTCCCTCCAAACTGCACCAAAATGTGAGATTGATCCCAGAATCATGTAGAGAATTTCAACAGCTTTCTGTTGATATAAAGAACATGCAAATCCGAGCTCTGGATCGAAAGAGATGAAGGTCTGAAGATTTAGGGCACAAAACAGGCAAGAACAGGTTTTAAAATCTTTTCCCGCGCTCTACCATCTAGACGACACGTGGCATGCTTTGATTCACTGAGCAATTCCCTCTCTCCACCTTTTCGCGGGCTTTTCTCGTGGGCCCCTTAAACTTGGACACGTGGCACTATTTCATTGGTTCGGATCAGTGCTCGAAAACTCGCCCCTTTGACTTTTTGGACCTTTTTCCTTGGCGACACGTGTCATGCTGTGATTTGTCCACGGGCCTGCCGGATTTTCACGTCCACCGCGTCTTTTGTCCCGGATGTCCCAGTGCTTCACGAGATAGAATCCTCTGATCCGCCCGAATGGGCTTCCTCGTCCCTTTTCTGCCGGTGACACATGGCATGATCTGATTGGCTTTCGACTTCTTTGGCTATCCGCATCCCGTGCGTCCCTTTGTCCCACTTGTCCTTGTGCTAAAGTTTCCTGTTTCGGTCGAACCGGTCGGTTCACGTCCTTCACGTCCTCGCGGCCTAGATGTCCCAACTGCTTAGTATGAAAGTTCTCCATTTCGGCTGATCCGGGTGGTTCACGTCCTCAAGGCCCAAATGTCCCGAGCAGTTAGCCGTTTTTCTTCTCCCTTCGACTGAGTCGGCTTCTCGCACCCTGCGTGTCCTTCTGGTCTGACTGTCCCGGTGCTACAGTTCTCTTTTTCAGGCGAACCGGCTGGTTCGCGTCCTCCGCGCACATTTGTTCCACTTGTTCCAGTGCTTCGCGGGCCGCTTGGAGGCGTTTCGGCCGAACCGCGCCTTGGTGTCCTCGATGTCCCAACTGTTCTTAGGACAAGGACTTAGCCGATTTTCACAATTTTTTCCCGAATCAATCTACTTGCTTGGAACTGAAAACTGTGATGAATGTTATCAAATTAACTCTGGGGGGTGAATTTTAGATAACAATTGGTGACTTTTCGGGGTCACCTGCCTGCTAGGTAGAAGATCAGTGGCCCTTTTGCGATCGATTGGGCATGGAGTCATAAGCAATGACCTGAAATGAGCCTGATACTGTAACTCCCTCTACGAGAGCACGCTGAACTGTAAAACTCAATCAAGGAGCGACAAAACCTGCGCCAAAGCACTTAGGGAAACTAAAACCTAACTACAACAAGACAATGTGCATACGCACTTAGAGGAATTGAAATCTAGGCTAATATTTACAAGGGTGAACCTCTCATTTTTAGTGGCAATGTTTGAGATAGATTCCATTTACTAGAATCTGCAGTTCTTCACCGTCTAATGAGGCCAATTGGAAAGCATTGCTGCTCTTGCACTTCGTGACCATGTATGGGCCACTCCAAATGGCATCAAATTTTGAATGCCTTCCCGGTTTTGCTCTGTCCACATCCCATTTCAACACTAGGTCTCCAACTTGAAAAGATCTATCTTGATCAAATCTTGATCTTTTTCCATTGCTTGGGATGCCTGATTTCTGATCTCTTGTAGCTCCATCAACTCTGCATACCTCACTTCCATGGGCTCGAATTCCAGCAACTCCAGCTACTTCATGAGTTCCAATGTTGGTAACTCAAGTGACATGGGCAAGATTTCCTCTCTTCCATAGACAAGCCTGAATGGAGAGTTACCTTTGGATCTTTTGGGAGTGATTCTATCAGCCCATAAGGCTGATTTCAGCTTGGTATGCCAAGACCTCTGATTCTCATCAAGAGTTCTCCTAATGATCCTCAACAAGTTCTTGTTTGTAGACTCGGCCTGGCCATTACCCTGAGGGTAATAGTTCAATGAAGTGCTTAGGTAAATACCATTCTTGACAGCCCACTCAGTCACCTTGGATCCAATGAATGCCAATGCATTATCAGATATTATTGTGGCAGGTACACCAAATCTGGTTGTTATCCCCTCATAAAAGTCTAAGATGTTAGACTCATTTGCCTCTTTGAGTGCTACTGCTTTTGTCCATTTGGTGAAGTAGTCTGTGGCTGTCAAAATCCATTTGTGCCCTTGGCATGAATTGGGATTAATGACTCCAATGAAGTCCAAACCCCATTGCATGAATGGCTGGTCAATTGAGATTGGATGCAATGGAAGGGCAGCAAACTTCTCTTTTCCTGTGAAGAATGCACAATTCTTACACCTCTTGATCCATGCATAGCAATCACTGAAGATTTTAGGCCAATAATAACCAGCCTTCATGATTTTTAGAGCTGTCACTCTTGGTGCGAAATGGCCGCCAGCTGGTCCACCATGAAACTCTTCCAACACCCTTTGAATCTGACCTATGCTAATACATCTCAGCAGCACTCCATTCACGTCTTTATTGAACAAAACTTCATCAACAATGGCATACGGAACAACCTGCAACCTGAAGTGTCTCCTTTGGGTCTTGTTCATCTCTGGAGGGCATAGGCCTGTGCCTAGGAAGTGCATAATATCTTGGGTCCAGCAAGGAGTGGGGGAAGCATTATCTTCCTCTTGATTGCCACTTGGCTCATGGCTGTCTTGGACTGTCAAAACAGCCTCTTCTTCGTTACATACTTCCTTTTGCTTCCCCAAAATCAGCTGCTCACACAGTCCTTTCCCTCTTACCAGCTTGGTGATCTTGATATTAATGTCATATTCCATGACACGAGTGATCCAACCTGCCCTTTTCTCATTTAAATCCTTGTTGAGGAGGAAGTCCTTAACTCCAGCATGTGAGACCAGCAACTGGACCCTGTTGTTTGAGACTAAATGCTTGAATTTCTTCAAGCTTCTGATTACTGCAAGTACATGCTTTTCAATAAAAGAGTACTTCACCTCGCAGTCATCTAGGCTCTAGCTGAAAAAGGCAATCGGCTGCTCATCATTATCTTTGTTCTGCTGTACCAGAATGGCAGAAATAGTGTCATCGCCTCCAAATGCATAGAGGATGAAATCCTTGGAGAAGTCTGGGTTGATGAGAGTTGGCGCTTGAGAGATAGCTTCTTTTATTGCTTCAAAACTCTCCTTGCCTTCTGCTGTCCACTTAAAAGCCATGCTCTTCTTTAACATTTTGGTGATGGGCTTGACAAGGGCTGCAAAATCTGGGATAAACCTGCGGACAAAATTGATCCTTCCTAAGAAACTTTGAAGAGCCTTCTTGTGACTTGGGAATGGTAGTGCTCTTATGGCTTCAACCCTCTCTAGATCAATTGCCAGTCCCTCTTTCGAGACAATATGGCCGAGGAGCTTTCCGTCATGTGCGAGAAAGATGCACTTCTTGGGGTTCAAAGATACTTCGAACTTTCTACACCTCTGAAACACTTGCTTGAGGTGAAAGAGATGGTCTGCTACATTCTTTGAGAAGACAGTGATATCATCTAGATATATCAGCACTATCTTGTTGATCAAGCCTTTAAATGCCATGTCCATTGCCCTTTGAAAGGTAGCACCAGCGTTGGACAGCCCGAATGGTATCTTCTTGTAAGCATATGTGCCCCATTTAGTTGTGAAGGCTATCTTGAACTAGTCTTCTTCTTTGACCATCACCTGATTATACCCTGAGTAGCCATCTAGGAGAGAGAATCTCTCTGAACCGGATACTACTTGCAATATTTGTTCCATTGAAGGAAGTGGGTAATGATCTTTGAGAGATGCCCTATTGAGGTCTCGGAAGTCCACACACAACTTGATTTCTCCGCTCTTCTTCCTGACCGGAACCAAGTTAGCAACCTAGCTTGAGTGCTTGATCGGGAATATAATGCTTGCCTCTATTAGCTTATTTAGCTCTTTCTTCATTAGAGGCTCAATGTGAGGGTTAACAGCTCTCTACTTCTACCTGATGGGCTTAGCATCTGGATCCAATTCTATGGTATGTTGTGCCAAATTCGGATTGAATCCTCTCAAGTATTTATAGCTCCAAGTGAAGACATCTGGAAATTCTTGGCAAAGCTGTATGAAATCCGATTTCTCCTGCTCAATGGCCACTTTACCAATTTGAAGTGTTTTTCCTTCCCCAACTGGAAATGGCTCTGAATCTTCCCTCTTGACCTGTATGTTAGCCTTTTCTTTATGGAATTGGTCGTTAGGGTTGAAGATAGACTCCAACGTTACTAAACCCTTGGGAAGCTTGTTTGTCCGTAGCTGCACTACTTGATCCCCATACTGCTGCTCTAGTCTATCCTGATTCCTAGCTGAGAATTCAGCTTCTTCTTGTAGGAAATTAACAATTTGCTGGTCATTCTCAAACACTTGCCAACTGAAATTGTTGTCTGGCACTGAAGGCCTCACAATCACGTGGATGTTTGGTTGTACCTTGTCTTTTTGAATTCTTTCCATAATGTCGAAGGCTGCCCCTACTGCTGCAAGCCTGTCAGCAGCTTGATTCTCTTTCCTGGGAATGGATTCGATGCCAAAACCTTCAAAATCTTCCATGAGGTCCCACACCCTGTTCTTGTAGCACTTGAGTAGATCATTCTTGGCAGCATGCCATCCCTTGACTTGATTTACAATCAATTCACTGTCCCCAAAGACTTGCAGATTCTTTATTTTTCTCTTGATTGCCTAATGCATCCCTTGCACCAAGGCTTCATATTCAGCAGTGTTATTGGAGCATGCAAATTGAAATCTAAAAGTTGAATAGTACTTCATTCCTTGAGGTGAAACAAGCATGGCTCCACCTCCTGCACCTTGCCTACTCCTTGATCCGTAAAAAAACAGCTGCCATACCTCATTGTCATCGTTATGGCTTGGCTTGGTGATGCTAGGAACAGGTTGATTTTCTTCGTGTATACAATAGACTCCCAGCTCAGATTCTTCTACTTCTTGATAGGGATCAAAAGCATGTATCTTGTTTGCCCATTCATCAAGAGTTAGGTCCGGGATACTTCCAACCTTGGTGTCAGCCTCATCAGTACTAGGGTGATCTTCTTGATCAAATGCTGAGCAATTGGCATTAATCTGGCTTGGAGTGTAAGGCTCTATATGGAAGTTTGCAATAGGTTCAGACCTAATTTTAGCCTTAGTTCCATAAACAACATGTGAGACCAATCAGCAGACAAATAGCCTCCAATTTTGGCTGTGAAGTCCCTTGACAAGTAAAGGGCAAAGAGTGGTGGAAGGTCTATGACTGATACATCTTGTAAAACCACAACATTTGGACATGCATGCAAGGTGAGACTCAAATTTCTAATCACTCCAACTATTGCTATTGCTGTCCCATCTAGCTACACTACCCCTCTGGATGTTTTTTCATACTGGAGACCTAGTTGATCAGCTATTTGCTTGGGCATCACTGAGCTACTTGCCCCAGAATCAATCATGCAATTGTGTACTAGTTTATCCCCAATGATTAATGAAACATAGAAAGGAGGGGGTTTCAAAATTTTACCTTGTTGTCCTCCATGACTTCCTTCAGGCTAGGTAGCATTTGTAAGCACTTTGTCTTGCATCTGAACCTGTTGATTTGAAGTTGGCCAATCCTTCATGGCAGCTTGCAGCAGATCTCTTTGGCCTGGGATAGATAGGGATTCCCACATTGATATGTTGACGTTTGTCTTCTTCATCTGTTCAATTATACTGAATGGTGATGAAGAATCCTTTTGTTGTCCCTTGGTTTGCACACTTACTCCTTGCACATGGGCAGCAACAGTTGGCATTTGAGTTGGCCTAGGGGCCGTTCTTGGCTGCCCTTGTGCATTTGAAACTGGACTTTGCTTGCCAATTATTTGTGGAACCATGGAAGGTTGTGGATTGGCTGGGGCTAATGGCTGTTCTTCGCCCAAATTTCTCCTCTTTGACCTTGTGTTGGCTGCAACACCTTGATAAACTGCCTGATTCATGCCACAGAAATCCTCTGCTTGCCAGTTTACCAATGTGGTGTCATTTGGGGCTGATTGCTATTGGAATGTTTCTGGTTGTTGGCTATTTCCTTGACTGCCCTCACCCTCCACACCAGTAGTTGTCACCATTAGTGCTTGATTGAGAGCACCATTGAAACACATGGATTGGTTATGAGGCTCGTTGCATGGAAAGCACCAATCATATTCCTGAGCAATGTTGTTTTGTGTTGGCACTAATGCCTTAGAGGTAAATATGGCATTTGGGTTATAGGGCTGGAATGGTCTATTGGCAGGGGGCCTTGTTTGATTCACATTTGCAGCTGGATTAGGTGGTCTTTGTGGTTGGTATGGCTGCATATTAGGCTGAGCTTGGGGTTGATAAGAAGGTCTGAAACCTTGGGCTTATTGCCTTTTAATAGTAACCAGCTCATTGCCTAGTTTTTGCAACTGTTTCATGACCTCTTGGAGCTCATTTGGGGCACTTGGAGATGAAGTGGAAGCTTCATTTGAACTCTAATTTCTGGGGGTGGGAACATGAGCCAAAGTGGGTGCTTGACTAGTGCTTGAATTTTCTAAGTTTGGATACAAGGGCATGGGAGGCCTAGGAGCCAATTTACCAGCTTGAATAAGACAGTTTTCGGCTCTAATGGCAATGCTATAAGCCATAGGGATTGTTGTGCCTCCCATGAACTGAATTAACATAGAAATATCAGAATTCAAAGCTTTAAGGTAGTATAGAAAAGCACCTTCTACTGTTGGCCTGACTGCCACTGGAATCCTATCCCAAGACCTTTGAAATCTGAAGTTGAAATCGGCCAGTTGCTCATTGGGAGCTCTCTTGATAGTCGTCAGCTGCTCCAAAAGAGACAAGTTGTCTCCCTTCTCTCTAAATTGCTCGTGAAGTGCAATACACAGCTGATTCTAGTTTGTGATAGAACCAGCTGGCTCCTAAACCATTGTAATGCTTTACCCTTGAAGGAAGATGCCAGTAACTTGACAGCCACTTGCATTTCATTGATTTCATGGATTGCACAAAGGTTAGTAATATCTTTAACATGATCACCTGGGGTAGTCTGATTCTCTCCAGTGAAGTAGGGAATGTCCTTCAAGGCTGCAATAGGAACTGGATGTTGTGCATTGAGAGCAAGTGGGCTGCTGCCTGTGAAGTTGATGTAGGGATTGTTCTGAGCTATTCTAATCGGTCTTAAAACCCTTGTATACTGAATGAAAGGCCTATCAGGTGGAGGGGTTGAGAGAGTTCTGTTTGGTGGAGATAGAGACCTTTGAATCCTTCTTCCTCTTTGCCTTCTTCTTGGAGATAATTGCAGGTATTCAAACAGCACTTCTTCTTCTCCACCTCTTGACCTTGTGGTGATTCTTCTCATGAGTTTTCAGGCCTGCACTGTTGAAACTAGTTGATTCTTCCCCTTGGAGTCGCCAGATATGCAAATAATAGCTCTTATAAGCAAGAAAACTACAGTAGATGCATATCAACTTTGTTGCAATAAGAATGAGACCTCTTGGTCCCACCGGGCGTGCCAAAACTGTTGTTGCAGACTCACAGCACCCCTGGATGCAGATCAGGCTTCTAGGTTGATGTTTAGGCATCTAGTGTGATTGCACAACATGGAGTCCTTTCTCCAAGTGTGGGACTTGTAAAGATGAGAAAGGATTCTCCAGATAAGGCTGGTTCCTATTCCTTTGTTCAGGTGCACACAAAAAAAAAATGCAGAGGGTTTACTAAAACCTAATCTACTTGCCAAGGAGACAGGGTAAGAAAATGCATAGAATAAAAACCTAAACTTCAAAGGTGATGCACCGAGGAATGTTAGACATTCGTTTTGCAAATTTAACACAGACCATATAGATGTAATATAAACACCATGCACAGGTAACCAAACTACAATAAGAGATCAAAATGACAACAATGAATACATGAGAGGGTTGAGAGTCAATCACAACGTATATATTATTGCTCAAGAGTCGATACAGTACATTGCAGTGGCCAAGAGGCAAAAAGACTGGTATTACAACCCATATGGGAGGTTTGAAAGCTCCACAAATTCTCTTGCAAGCGAGGGAAGAAGGGAGGATACAAAACAAGAATGTTCCGACCTTTTAAAGAAGCTCTTCCTTATAATATATACTAAGAATGAGAGAGGAAAGTCGAATCTACCACAACCACTTCTAGATACATTTAAAATCATCTCATTATGGTAGAAGTGGCGGCTCTTGGAAAAATGGTGGGCTGTCTAACAGGAGCGGCGAGTTGTCTGCTACATTAAAGTTGGTTGTTGAAGCATTACTTCTGTCTATCACCACGCGTCAGAGACGTTTTCTTAATTTTCTCCCTCCAAAATACACCAAAATGCAAGATTGATCCTAGAATCATGTAGAGAATTTCAACAGATTTCCGTTGATATAAATAACGTGCAAATCCGAGCTTTGGATCAAAAGATATGTGGGTCTGAAGATTTAGGGCACAAAACAGGCAAGAACAGGTTTTAAAATATTTTCCCGTGCTCTGCCATCTGGACGACACGTGGCAGGCTCTGATTCACTGAGCAATTCCCTCTCTCCACCTTTTCGCAGACTTTTCTCGTGGGCCCCTTAAACTTGGACACGTGGCACTATTTCATTGGTTCGGATCAGTGCTCGAAAACTCGCCCCTTTGACTTTTTGGACCTTTTTCCTTGGCGACACGTGTCATGCTGTGATTTGTCCACGGGCCTGCCGGATTTTTGCGTCCACCGCGTCTTTTGTCTCGGATGTCCCAGTGCTTCGCGGGACAAAATCCTCCGATCCACCCGAAAAGGGCTTCCTCATCCCTTTTCTACCGGTGACACCTGGCGTGATCTGATTGGCTTTCGGATCCTTCGGCTATCCGAGTCCCACGCGTCCCTTTTTCCCACTTGTCCTTGTGCTGAAGTTTCCTGTTTCGGCCGAACTGGCCGGTTCGCGTCCTTCGTGTCCTCGCAGCCCAGATGTCCCAACTGTTTAGTACGAAAGTTCTCCATTTCGGTCGATCCGGGTGGTTCGCGTCCTCAAGGCCTAAATGTCCCGAGAAGTTAGCCATTTTTCTTCTCCCTTCAGCCGAGTCGGCTTCTCACGCCCTGCGTGTCCTTCTGGTCCGACTATCCCAGTGCTACAGTTCTCTTTTTCAGGTGAACCGTCCAGTTCGCGTCCTCCGTGCACATTTGTTCCACTTGTTCCAATGCTTCGTGGGCCGCCTGGAGGCGTTTCAGCCGAACCGCGCCTTGGTGTCCTCGATGTCCCAACTGTTCTTAGGACAAGGACTTAGCCGATTTTCACAATTTTTTCCCGAATCAATCTACTTGCTTGGAACTGAAAACTCTGATGCATGTTATCAAATTAACTCTGGGGGGTGAATTTTAGATAACACTTCCCACATAATTGGGATATGGTAGTATCCATTGAATCCATTTGTAAAATAGTATACATTGTCCTTCTACTTCCTCATAAATATCATTTGTAAATGGTGTGAGAAAAGAATCGTTAATGCATACATCATTTAGGGCCCTATAGTCTCTAAAAATTCTTTTTTCTCCTATTTTTTAGTTGGGTCACTAACGAGATTACCCAAATCAAAATTTTCTATCCGGTAGTTCCATTTTGCTTTTATCACCCTTTAAATCTTTTCTCCTACCATAGCTTTCATTTTGGGGTTCAATATGTATGAACACTTATTAACAGTCCTCACACCTTCTTTGAGATCAATGCACATTTATCCCAGGGAAGGGTCTACTCCTTTCATCTCATTGAATTTAGTTGTGAAGACATCTTCATAATCTCAAAATAATTACAATATCTTTGACATCTCATGTTGTGTCTAATTATCTCCTATTGTTAAATTTATAGCTCCAGGGGGTCCAATGTCTTATATCCTATTACACAACAGTTCGACATATTATTTTTCCTTTTTCTTTAGTATCGTATAACCTTATCTTTGCCTTTTTATCTAGTGTCTTTTCTCATTATCATGCTTTATTTTTCCTTCATATTTAAAGTATGCAATTGTTCCTCTTCTCCATTTTGCGCATCCCCTTTCTTCAAAAGTGGCTCAATGTGTTCTGGTTCAAACATTTATTCTAGCTCTATCTAATCTTCATTTTCTAACTCGTTTCCTTCATCCTTATTATTTCCTACTCTTTGGCATATTTTTATTACTTATTTTTTTGCTTATTTCCCTTCTTGTAGTATCATTGATTACGGTTGTGCAATCTATCTTTTCTAAGTCATTTAATTAAGCTCCCTATTTATTTATAGATTCCTAAAGCTTAGGGATTTTCTTATCTTTTGTAATGTTATGTGAACCATGGGATTTTTATCTTCAAACATGAGTTTTTAATTGAAATATTCTTGGACATCCCTCCAAGAGCACATTTCTCTTCTCCTTCCTTGGTGCACCACCATGCTTTGAGAAACGAGGTGATAATTTTAGGAAGATACGAACCCACTGTTGTATTTCAACCTATTAGTATTTTCATACATCAAGGCATTCTTGAATATATAACTCTAAATAATGACTTAAGTAAAATATTGGCCACACCTTAGTTAATTGAGAAGGTAGTGCAAACCTTGCACACATAATGCCTACTACTTATGTGTATCCAAGGTTCTTCCTTATGTGCATCACCTATCATGTTGTTGTAACTGTAGACACCCCAATTTCACATCTATCCTAAATCAATTAATTTCCCTTCCTCATTTCCCACAAAAATACACTTCGAATTAATCAAATATAATTTGATTAATTATCCATTTCAAAAATCTAAAAATAAACTAATCCTCACCACATGTCATTATTCTCCATGTTTTTCCACTATTGAATTAAAAATTCAAATTCAAATCCTCACCCACCATTCATGGTCCCCACTCACCTAAAATCCTCCACTTATGAATTAAAAATATAATTCAAATCCTCACCCATTCTTCGTGGCCCCCACTCACCTAATATTGCCCACATTTTTCAAAACCACCCACTTAATCTTGCCCACATTTTCAAACCATGATTACTTAAATTAATCTAAGCTAATCACTCCCTCAGGCTATAAATACAACCTTACCCCTCCCCTCTAAACACACGGAGAATAAGCTTACATGCCATATCTAAGTTCTTGCATCCTTTGAGAAAAGAACATCCTTTTGCCTCGTCCTAATGCAAAAAATAGCTTCATAATCCTTTTTCCCCATCTAGTGCAAAGTAATAGGATCGTTGTTGCAGGAAGGCCTTGCTCCGTCTTGAAGAAAAACACCTACATATCACAAAATCAGGGCTCAATCAAAGTTTCCTAGCCCATTCTGAGGTTTGCTATAGAACGCGAAAGGAGAGAGGTATGATTATTGGTATTTTACTTCCTTGTTAGTAGTGTATTTTTCATAGCTTACATTCTGGCAACGCTCGGTGGCTTTCGATCTATTACCATTAATTTCTCAATTAGTGGTTTTATCTGTTTTTTGTTTATTATTGTTCATTATTATTTCTTTTTTTGTTCCTTATGGTCTTCTTTGGTTAACCTTCACGCTTTGGGTAGTGTTTTTGTTGTGTGGTGTCTTGTGGTGTATCTGCAGGTTTATAGCAACAATGAAACTCTGAAGCTCATTTTGTCTTTGATCTCCTCGGTGCTTGGTGTTTAGTTCCTAGTTTTGATTTTTCTATTTGCTCATCATTTGACGAAACACATGAACTAGCCATTAGTTTATCATCTTACTGTCATGGGACAACCAATCCGGAAAAATGCATTTATTTATTTACTTTTGCTAAAATAACTGAGCTTTGTAGGAAGTTAATCATTTTTATTTTCTTTTATTTTAATCAATCATTTTGTGATCTAACTCTTTCTTTCTGTTTATTTTTCTTTTTTAACTTTGCTATCAAAATTTTAGCTTCTCAGGTGAAGTATAGAAGTCAGAAAATTAAAAAAACCAGCTCCCCAGACGTTTTTCTCACGTTTAAAATTTTCATTCAGAGCGTTCTTGTAGCCCATCTTCCGGAAGCCATAACTTTTGCTCCCGAACTCGGAATGACTTAATTTTTTTTTTAACGGAAAGGTATTGAAAAGATCTATGTAATGAAAAAATAATTTTTAGATTTAGACTTATAGAAAAATTTTGGTTTCATTTCTTCTAACACCTATCTTTTTAACAAAAAACAACAAAATTATAGTTTTATTTTTATTATTTTTATTTTTTTATTATTTCACGTAACAACCTCACACGTATGCTCTTTCCTCGAACTTCAAAAGTGATCTTGGAAATCAGAAACGTGAGGCCACTCGGGCTCTGCACAACAATTTTTTTTAATTTATAATTTTTTGCCTTACATTTCAATTTTCCACGACAACACTTCTAGATAATGTTTTCACCCTCTTCTTTCATCGTTTTTCTTTTTTGTGAAAATAATCATTATCGCTATTTCACAATCATGATTAATTGCAATAATTATTAATATTTAAAAAAAAAAACTATTCCAATTGTATCCGTGTATGCTCTTTTCTTACGTCTTCAAGCGATCTAGAAAATCAGAAACGGTCAAAAAATTTTAGTTTCTTATTCTAACATTGCAGGATCCTCTACCTTTGTTTTCTAACTGTCATTTTAATAATTACTTTCCTTTGTCATATTCTTAATATTTGTTTGGTCGTTGGTTGTGTTATGCTCTTTTCCTGCGCCTTTGAGCGATCTGACAAATCAAAAACAACCACGATCACTTTTCTAACATTTCATTTGCAGAATAATTACTAATTTGTTTTCTGTAGAACCGCGTTGCTGGAATATTGTCAAAAACCAAAACAAAAACAAAAACAACAAAAATCCCGCAAAAATACCACCATTCAAAGACAATTGCTGAAACCAAAAAAAAAAAGTACGCTCAGGTACGCAATTATTTTCTGCTAATGATTTATTTCAAGTTGGAAAGAACCCTACGTTTAATCACTTTATCATATTGTTTTTACACGTAGATGAGGTGGATTTCATCACCACCAAAGCTACATCGGTGACGTGGACTTGACTACCACGCACCAACAGCATTTGCATCTGTATTGCACTTTGAGACCTAGTTTCATCACAGTGTTCGGTATTTACCTCGCCGCTGCTCTTCACTTACAGGTAATGCTGTCGTGCAGCGCATGCGAGTCACGCCTAAATAGCTGTAACAACGAAGCCTGGGCATCGTCCCTGTAAATATTCGAGGAGTTATAAGGACACCATACACATTCATCCCTCCATCACCTTCCACCTTTTCACAAAACTTGTTTTGGATGTGGTGATTCACTCCGAAACAGGCAAGTAAGAATTGGTGAGTCTCCTCCAGTGCTCTGAGGGTTCCCCATACCAATTTTGTCCCCATACAGAATTAGGTATATCAGGACTAGGGTATATCAGAGGACGCATCTTCTTGGAGTAATAAGAGCCTGCATCCACCATTTCACAACATACTTGTATGATTGCATGAAACAATGATCATTCCTAAGAAGTTACCTCATAAGCCAAAACAATTGAATCCACATGACTGCTTGCTGTTTGAAAACACAATAGTTTAGCATTATTTTATCATAAAACTTGGATGATATCAATGTGTTCATTGTAAAAGTTCAGACCCTAGTTGTGTTCCACAAAAAAAAAATCATTTGCTCGACCGATTCAATACCAAGAAAAACATTAAAGCAATCCCACAATGAACATCAAAATGTCACACTGATTTCATTAGCCTACTTCAGCCAACAACAACTCCACTATAGCTTGTTTTCAGCTATATCCAATAGATATTGAGTGACTTACATTCACTCCTTATCTCATCAATTGTCAGAACATCCTTTATAGCTTGTTTCAAGCTATATCAAAATGACATTGGGTGACTTGTTTGAGTTCACTCATTATTTCATCAGTTGTCGAGTTTAACAAAATCCCATCCAACACAAATCCCTTCAAATCTCATTTTGAGTTCGCACCTGTGTTGAGTCATTTGTTTGAGTTACTCTTCCTATCAAAAATCCAGAGCTTGTTTAAGTCAAACCAATCAACATATTCATCATAGCTTGTTTGAGCTACATCCCACTTGTATTGAGTACCTTGTTTGAGTGTACTCCTTACATTTTCATCTGTTAAGCTTGTTTAAATCCAAACCAATCAAAATATTCTGGCACACCCGGTTTACTTTCGATCTGTTACCATTACTTTCTCAATTAGTGGTTTTATCTGTTCTTTGTTTATTATTGTTTATTATTATTTCCTTTTCTGTTCCTTTTGGTATTCTTTGGTTAACCTTCACGCTTTGGGTAGTGTTTTTTGTTGTGTGGTGTCTTGTGGTGTATCTGCAGGTTATAGCAACAATGAAACTATGCAGCTCATCCTGTCTTTGATCTCCTCGGTGCTTGGTGTTTAGTAGTTCTGATTTTGCTATTCACTTGTAATCTATAGAAACACAAGCACTAATCATTAGTTTATCATCTTAGTGTCATGGGACAACCAATCCGGAAAATATATTTATTTATTTCCTTTTGCTAAAATAACTGCTTTGTAGGAAGTTAATCATTTTTTTTTCTTTCTTTTATTTTAGTCAATCATTTTATGATCTAACACTCTTTCTTTCTTATTATTGTTATTTTTTAACCTTGCTGTCAAAATTTTAGCTTCTCAGGTGAAGTACAGAAGTCACAAAATAAAAAAAACAAGCTCCTGGGACGTTTTTCTCACGTTCAAAATTTCCATTCAGAGCGTTCTCGTAGCCCATCTTCCGGAAGCCATAACTTTTGCTCCCGAACTCGGAATGACTTCATTTTTTTTTTAACGGAAAGGTATTGAAAAGATCTATGCAATGAAAAAATAATTTTTAGATTTAAACTTACAGTAAATAAATTTGGTTTCATTTCTTCTACACCTGTCTTTTTAACAAAAAAAAAACAAAATTATAGTTTTATTTATTTATTTATCTATTTATTTCACGAAACATCCTCACACGTATGCTCTTTCCCTCGCATTTCAAAAGTGATCTTGGAAATCAGAAACGTGAGGCCACTCGAGCTCTAGAAAATAATTTTTATTTTTAATTTTTTGCCTTACATTTAAATTTTCCACGAAAACACTTCTAGGTAACGTTTTCACCCTCTTCTTTCATCATTTTTCTTTTTTGTGAAAATAATCATTATCGTTATTTCGCAATCATGATTAATTGCAATAATTATTAACATTTAAAAAAAAAAACTATTCCAATTGTATCTGCATATGCTCTTTTCTTGCGCCTTCGAGCGATCTGGAAAATCAGAAACGGTCACAATTTTTTAGTTTCTTGTTCTATACATTGCAGGATCCTCTAGTTTTGTTTTCCAACTGTCATTTTAATAATTATTTTCCTTTGTCATATTCTTAATATTTGTTTGGTCGTTGGTTGTGTATATTTTTTTCCTTCGCCTTTGAGTGATCTAGAAAATCAAAAACAACCACGATCACTTTTCTAACATTTCATTTGCAGGATAACTACTAATTTGTTTTCTGTAGAACCGCGTTGCTGGAATATTGTCAAAAACCAAAACAAAAACAACAAAAATCTCGCAAAAATACCACCATTTAAAGACAATTGTTAAAACAAAAACAAAAACAAAAAGTACGCTCAGGTACGTAATTATTTTTCTGCTAGTGATTTATTTCAAGTTGGAAAGAACCCTTCGTTTAATCACTTTATCATATTGTTTTTTGCACGTAGACAAGGTGGATTTCATCACCACCAAAGCTACATCGGTGACGTGGACTTGACTACCACGCACCAACAGCATTTGCATCTGTATTGCACTTTGAGACCTAGTCTCCTCACAGCGTTCGGTATTTACCTCGCCGCTGCTCTTCACTTACAGGTAATGCTGTCGTGCAGCGCATGCGAGTCACGCCTAAATAGCTGTAACAACGAACCCTGGGCATCGTCCCTGTAAATCTTCGGCGAGTTATAAGGACACCATACACATTCATCCCTCCATCACCTTCCACCTTTTCACAAAACTTGTTTTGGATGTGGTGATTCACTCCGAAACAGGCAAGTAAGAATTGGTGAGTCTCCTCCAGTGCTCTAATGGTTCCCCCGTACCAATTCTGTCCCTGTACAAAATTAGGTATATCAGGACTAGGGTATATCGGAGGACGCATCTTCTTGGAGTAATAAGAGCCTGCATCCACCATTTCACAACATACTTGTATGATTGCATGAAACAATGATCATTCCTTAAGAAGTTACCCTCATAAGCCAAAACAATTGAATCCACATGACTGCTTGCTGTTTGAAAACACAATAGTTTAGCATTATTTTATCATAAAACTTGGATGATATCAATGTGTTCATTGTAAAAGTTCAGACCCTAGTTGTGTTCCACAAAAAAAAAAATCATTTCTCTGACCAATTCAATACCAAGAAAAACATTAAAGCATCCCACAATGAAGATCAAAATGTCACACTGATTTCATTAGCCTACTTCAGCCAACAACAACTCCACTATAGCTTGTTTTCAGCTATATCCAATAGATATTGAGTGACTTACGTTCACTCCTTATCTCATCAATTGTCAGAACATCCTTTATAGCTTGTTTCAAGCTATATCAAAATGACATTGGGTGACTTGTTTGAGTTCACTCATTATTTCATCAGTTGTCGAGTTTAACAAAATCCCATCCAACACAAATCCCTTCAAATCTCGTTTTGAGTTCGCACCTGTGTTGAGTCATTTGTTTGAGTTACTCTTCCTATCAAAAATCCAGAGCTTGTTTTAAGTCAAACCAATCAACATATTCATCATAGCTTGTTTGAGTGTACTCCTTACATTTTCATCTGTTAAGCTTGTTTAATCCAAACCAATCAAAATATTCTGGCACACCCCTGTTACTTCGATCTGTTACCATTACTTTCTCAATTAGTAGTTTTATCTGTTCTTTGTTTATTATTTGTTTATTATTATTTCCTTTTCTGTTCCTTTTGGTATTCTTTGGTTAACCTTCACGCTTTGGGTAGTGTTTTTGTTGTGTTGGTGTCTTGTGGTGTAATCTGCAGGTTATAGCAACAATGAAACTATGCAGCTCATCCTGTCTTTAATCTCCTCGGTGCTTGGTGTTTAGTAGTTCTGATTTTGCTATTCACTCGTAATCTATAGAAACACAAGCACTAATCATTAGTTTATATCATCTTAGTGTCATGGGACAACCAATCCGGAAAATTTATTTATTTATTTCCTTTTGCTAAAATAACTGCTTTGTAGGAAGTTAATCATTTTTTTTTTCTTTTATTTTAGTCAATCATTTTATGATCTAACTCTTTCTTTCTTATTATTTTTATTTTTTAACCTTGCTGTCAAAATTTTAGCTTCTCAGGTGAAGTACAGAAGTCACAAAATAAAAAAAAACAAGCTCCTGGGACGTTTTTCTCACGTTCAAAATTTCCATTCAGAGCGTTCTCGTAGCCCATCTTCCGGAAGCCATAACTTTTACTCCCGAACTCGGAATGACTTCATTTTTTTTTAACGAAAAGGTATTGAAAAGATATATGCAATGAAAAAAATAATTTTTAGATTTAAACTTACAGAATAAATTTGGTTTCATTTCTTCTAACACCTGTCTTTTTAACAAAAAAAACAACAAAATTATAGTTTTTATTTATTTATTTATCTATTTATTTCACGAAACATCCTCACACGTATGCTCTTTCCTCGCACTTCAAAAGTGATCTTGGAAATCAGAAACGTGAGGCCACTCGAGCTCTAGAAAATAATTTTTATTTCTAATTTTTTGCCTTACATTTAAATTTTCCACGAAAACACTTCTAGGTAACGTTTTCACCCTCTTCTTTTATCATTTTTCTCTTTTTGTGAAAATAATCATTATCGTTATTTCGCAATCATGATTAATTGCAATAATTATTAACATTTTAAAAAAAAAACTATTCCAATTGTATCTGCATATGCTCTTTTCTTGCGCCTTCGAGCGATCTGGAAAATCAGAAACGGTCACAATTTTTTTTAGTTTCTTGTTCTAACATTGCAGGATCCTCTAGTTTTGTTTTCCAACTGTCATTTTAATAATTATTTTCCTTTGTCATATTCTTAATATTTGTTTGGTCGTTGGTTGTGTATGCTCTTTTCCTGTGCCTTTGAGCGATCTAGAAAATCAAAAACAACCACGATCACTTTTCTAACATTTCATTTACAGGATAACTACTAATTTATTTTCTGTAGAACCGCGTTTGCTGGAATATTGTCAAAAACCAAAACAAAAACAACAAAAATCCCGCAAAAATACCACCATTTAAAGACAATTGTTAAAACAAAAAGTACGCTCAGGTACGTAATTATTTTCTGCTAGTGATTTATTTCAAGTTGGAAAGAACCCTTCGTTTAATCACTTTATCATATTGTTTTTGCACGTAGACAAGGTGGATTTCATCACCACCAAAGCTACATCGGTGACGTGGACTTGACTACCACGCACCAATAGCATTTGCATCTGTATTGCACTTTGAGACCTAGTCTCATCACAGCGTTCAGTATTTACCTCGCCGCTGCTCTTCACTTACAGGTAATGCTATCGTGCAGTGCATGCAAGTCACGCCTAAATAGCTGTAACAACCGAAGCCTGGGCATCGTCCCCTGTAAATATTCGAGGAGTTATAAGGACACCATACACATTCATCCCTCCATCACCTTCCACCTTTTCACAAAACTTGTTTTGGATGTGGTGATTCACTCCGAAACAGGCAAGTAAGAATTGGTGAGTCTCCTCCAGTGCTCTAATGGTTCCCCGTACCAATTCTGTCCCCCGTACAGAATTAGGTATATCAGGACTAGGGTATATCGGAGGACGCATCTTCTTGGAGTAATAAGAGCCTGCATCCACCATTTCACAACATACTTGTATGATTGCATGAAACAATGATCATTCCTGAAGAAGTTAACCACATAAGCCAAAACAATTGAATCCACATGAATGCTTGTTATTTGAAAACACAATAGTTTAGCATTATTTTATCATAAAACTTGGATGATATCAATGTGTTCATTGTAAAAGTTCAGACCCTAGTTGTGTTCCACAAAAAAAAAAAATCATTTCTCGACCGATTCAATACCAAGAAAAACATTAAAGCAATCCCACAATGAAGATCAAAATGTCACACTGATTTTCATTAGCCTACTTCAGCCAACAACAACTCCACTATAGCTTGTTTTCAGCTATATCCAATAGATATTGAGTGACTTACGTTCACTCCTTATCTCATCAATTGTCAGAACATCCTTTATAGCTTGTTTCAAACTATATCAAAATGACATTGGGTGACTTGTTTGAGTTCACTCATTATTTCATCAGTTGTCAAGTTTAACAAAATCCCATCCAACACAAATCCCTTCAAATCTCATTTTGAGTTCGCACCCTGTGTTGAGTCATTTGTTTGAGTTACTCTTCCTATCAAAAATCCAGAGCTTGTTTAAGTCAAACCAATCAACATATTCATCATAGCTTGTTTGAGCTACATCCCACTTGTATTGAGTACCTTGTTTGAGTGTACTCCTTACATTTTCATCTGTTAAGCTTGTTTAATCCAAACCAATCAAAATATTCGTCATAGCTTGTTTAAGTTATATCTCACTTGTATCCCGAGTAGCTTGTTTGAGCTTACTCCTTATAGCCTTGTTAAAACTTGATTGAGCGAAAACAAAGATCATAATCAATAGGTTGATTTCTTCATCACACATTTCTTCGTTCTCCCTCTCTTTCAAACATGAAGAATTCATGAAAAACATCACACAATGAGCTATTAGAACAAATTAATAAGATGACAACACAACTCTCTCATATGGCTACCCAAATCAGTGAGCGATCACCCAAAAAGCCGATCATACAACCTCACAAAGAAATCAGTTCACATAAAGTCCAACGTCAGTTTACCCCCCCTTGGAGAAAGTCTCTCTAGTGTTTTTCATCAACTAAAAGAGGCTAAACTGATAAAATATCCAATTACAAAACCCTTTGTCAAAGGGGAAGCTAAGCCATGCTGGTACAAACCTAACACATACTGTGACTTTCATCGCATTGATGGTCATCACATAGATAAATGTGTACGATTTAAGAATTACGTCCAAGACTTAATTGACGACGACGTCATCTCTGTAGAACTTGATGACAATGCTCTTACAACCAATGACACATCCAATACCACAACTTTCCATGAAGAGCTAACTACTGTCGAAACTCCTATATATACTGAAATTCCACGAGATCATGATGACAACAGTCAAGACTCTCTAATTCCAAACCAATCCATATCTTCTTCAAATTTCCTTCCATTAGTTCAAACATACATTGAACCTGTTTTGGACAACAACATTCTTCCAACATCTACTCAGCACTTGAACTTATTTCAAGACTCTCTTTCACCCCAAACATATATTGAACCTGTTTTGGGTGACAACATTCTTCCAACATCTAACGAGACCTTGATTTCATTTCAAGACTCCCTTTCAAACCTTGATATTACTGTAGACACTACAGACGAGGTTCCATCAACAGGTACCATTAAGTTTGATTCTATTCTTCCAATATTGGCTCTTATGCCTAACATCTCTAGCTTTTTTGTTGAAACACAACCACATCAAGTTTGGACACTTGCAACAATGCAACCTGTCATGACCATCATACTTTCAACGATCGATCTTGTAGGCATCTCATCACTAATGATTCTCACCTATCAAGACTTCTATGTGCATATATTCTACGAGGTATGTATACCTAGGAATATCTTTATGCCACCTTTTCCATCTTTAATTTTGAATCTATCGTCAAATCAATTAATTCATGGACAAACAGAAGCAAAAAATCAAACAATGCAAACTGAGGCCACTCCCCTCTCCCTTGTTTATGGTGGGGAAGATATTTTACATGTCAAGGTTGAATTCCCATCCTTTAGAATATCCTTCAAAGATGTAATCAATAAAGATTATTATCAACAGTCACGCCTTAATGAACTCAAGCTTCTTGATGAAAAACGACTTAATGCCCTAGATCATCTTCAAGTATATCAAAATCAGCTACGACATAGCTACCATAAAAAATTCAAACCTAGAAAATTTAAGGTCAATCATTTCATTCTCAAAGAAAATCGAAAGAACACACCCAAAGAACGAGACAAACAAGACAAATTTGAGCCCAACGAAATCATAGATAAATTTGGCTCTGGAGCTTATAAATTGGCCACTGCAGATGGTCAAGATCTTGATGAACCAATGAATGTAGTTCATTTAAAGAAATTTTATCCTTGAGATGTTCACTATTTCAGGATACAACGTGTACATTGTTCCTTTTGTCTTTCTTATCTCCGAATAATTTAAATTTATTCATTTCCATTGGCAGATATTTTCTTTATCAAAATCACATCTTCATATTTATCATCATGATACAAGTGCTAATATAAATCCTATTAAGTTTGTGAGCGTCATACTTCTTCCATTTTCAGTCGCTTTCCTCTATGGTCATACCTAGAAGCTTACTGATGGTAATATATCTCCTTCTAATACATTCTCTCTTTCATAACAAAGCTCTAAACTTCGTTACCCAGTTCGTTTGGTCGTCCATCTCAGTCTTCGGTGTTGAACCCTCGCGTCCTACTAGTCGTGTGGGGCTGAGATTGGGGGCAGATGTTTCTTCCCAAATACAAAGCACTATTGTAAAAAAAATCCATCAATTCAATAACTTATGAATAATTCATTGTCACATCTTTCGTCCTTCATAGTCTTTGGTGTTGAGCCCACACTTCTTACTAGTAGTGTGAAACTAGGAATGGAGGAAGATGCCCTTACTCGTCTACGTCTTGTCTTCGGTGATAAACCCTTGCCTCTTACAAGTGGCATGGGGCAAAGCGTAGAGGGTCATTCTCATATAAGCATAATTACATTGCAAAATATTCCAAAAAAAAAAAAAACAACAAAAAAACAAAACAAAACAAAAAAAAAGACAAAAAAGAAATTCACTCGCCTATATTTTGCCTTTGGTGATAAGCCCTTGCTTCTCACTAGTAGCATGGGGCAAGGCATAGGGAGTCATTTCAAAAATACAAAATCTTACAGTGCTTACAAATTATAGAATCCCCAAACACGTAATTTAGATGCCTAAGTGAAGAGAGAAACTATCCCTTAACCTCATATCTTATCAATCAGCAGGCCACATAACTGTCTAAGTCTAGCATGTGACTCATAAAGTGAAAGCTATTTTTGAAACCGGTTTAGTACCATTATGAAGAATGGAGTCACAATTTCCTAAAGGGATTGTTGTTAGCATTTGTTTCTATATTCATTATCTACCTCCTACGTCCTTCTTGATTCTTGGTGATGAGCCCACACATCTTACTAGTTGTGTGGAGTCAAGAATGGAGTTGGAATTCTTTTCATCATATCATCACCACCATATCATGCCAATGGAAAGTGAATTTATGTTATTTTGAGCATAAGTTACAATGCAGAACATGGTACATCGTCTCTCAAAAATAAGTCTGCACTCTGGTCCATAAATTGTAAAAAAATCACAATGTAAAAATAAAAAAACATTTGAATATCGTAAAAAAATCTAAAAACAATGTAAAAATCCAAAAATCAAACAATATTTGAAAATCATCAAAAATCCAAAAACAGCGTAAAAATTTAAAAATCCAAAAACAGTGTCAAAATCCAAAAATCCAAAAACAATGTAACAATCGAAAAATCCAAAAACATTTGAAAATCATCAAAAATCCAAACACAGTGTAAACATCCTAAAAATTCAAAAACATTAGAAAATCCAAAAATCCAAAAACAAAAACATTAGAAAATATCCAAAATACAAAAACATTTGTAAAATTTTCAAAAGACCAAAAACATCCACAAAATTGTAAAAATTCAATAAGTAACACAGTTCATCCTTTGAACTATTATCCCAAATGAATGGTCCAACCACCTTATGACTACCAATTTCAAACCACTTCTCCTCGCGTGAATCCTCGCTTGGGGAAAATCTGGCTCTCATTGTTTCCTTGTTTGAGGAGACTGACCCAATCCTTTGTACCTCTGCTTGGGGGCACATCTAATCAATCATCACTGTGGAACACGTTAGGGACATGTTTACTGGTTCTTGTGTTGCATTATTAGTGGCAAATTATTAATTACTTTCTTGTATCTTGATATATTACCGGGGGCATCTTGATTTTATATATCCTGGTGTTCTCTGTAATATTCTTATGTTATCTGATTGCATGTCGTACTGGGGCATCATACTTTCTTGATGGCCTCTGTCTATGCTCTCTTCCATTTGCATATCGTACTGGGGCATCAAACCTTTTTGATGGCCCCTGTCTATGCTATCATGCATATTACAGTCTAGTCATCCTGATCTTTTATATCACGATGCATCCTGTTATGTGCTATATTAAAATTAAGATGCTTTTCGTCACGTGAGTATCTTTCTGCATGATCAACATCTTACTTTGCACCCCATCCATTCACCCATACTAATACATTCTCCAGTTTGCGAATCCTACTTGATCACCGTTGCAGTTTGCGAATCCTACTTGACGATCTTTCTCAAGTAGCATTCACTATCCAGCAGCTCCTTCTCCCCCACCATGATCACCATGTATTTGATCCATTCATTCTCACTTCTCATTTTTACTCCTCTACCGCTTATACTCATATTACCCTTCTCACCATTCCTGTCCCCTCTCACCCATTGGTATTCTTTCCTTTCACCCGTTTTCTTCCCGCTTGACAATCTTACTTAATAACCCCTTCTATATGGAATCCTCAGTGGAGGTTTACCCTCTCCCTAAGATCTTCCCGCTGTAGAAGCTTCTTCACCACCTGCCCTCTCATTAAATAACCATCACCACCAAACACATCTTCCAACTCCACCTCTTCTACTTCCGATTCCCGCATCATTACTCTCACCACGTGGGCATCCCAATTAAGGATTCCCCTCACACTCTCCGCCCTCCACTGCATATATTCCTTCATCCATTCATGTTACACTCCTTTGTGTCCTTTATTTCTTATTATCACCTCATCTCATATCATATACCACTTAGGCATACCTCACTCACTCTTTTCTCATCCTTCCCCAAATCCATCTTATGCCTGGTCATCCTACTTACACGCCCTCGTAATATGGCAAATTCACTTGAGGGTTCCCGTTCAGTACATTTTGTCATACCCTATTCCCACCAACTCTAACATCATCCTTCTTCCTCAGCTTGGCGATCTTACTTAACCATCCCAGCCGCATGGCAATCTTACTTAAGACTTCTACTTAAGGTTGATCTGTCATGTGGCCTTCCCCCATCCCATCATATTTCCCCCATCTTATATCTCCTACCTCTCATCGCGATCATCTTCTTCACCCTACCATTCCACCCCCATCCCCAATATCATTTTGTATTTCTCTATGCATATCATCCCTGTCGGTTAGGTGACCCTACGAAACCTCTCCAGAAGTATGACGATCTTACTTAAGAGATTCTCTTAAGCATGACATGTCATCTTACACTCGCCCATCACTCTCCAATATCACCATCCATATTTCCTCTTCTTTCCCCATCATCACATCTTTTTACCACCACTATCACCCTCCTCTTCTTGGCACTCTTACTTAACCACTCACCCGGCATGGCGATCTCACTTAAGAGTCCCTCTTAAGGATGATCTATCTCCTTGCCTTTCCCCATCACTACACACCCCTCACCCTTCATTTTTTCTCGGCATTCCCCATTATCACATCCTTTCACCTCCTTTTCGATTCTCGCAAACACCACTTCTCGCTTGACCATTTGTCATCTCCAGTTTTGCTCACATGGCACTCTTATTTAACCACTTCCGTCACATGACAATCTTATGTTAGGGTCCTCCCTACACTTAACTTGTCATTGTGAACTTCTCCCCCGCCTCATTCTTAGTTCACTTTATCGATCGTTTCTTCCACTTGGTATCTCCTATTACCCACTTTTTCCTCCTACTATTATCCTTTCTCCACACATCTTCTTACAACATACACCTCATCTCTTCCACCTACAATCACATTCTTTTCCCCCATTTTCCCCTCCTTGATCCATCATCCTTCATACCATTTCTTCCCATTCTTTTCATGTCTTGGTTCTTCATCCTCACCTCGTTCATCCTCATCACCCCCATCCTCTCCTCGCTTTCACTTCGTCCAACTCCTCCCTCCCATCTTCTTCACTCTTTCCCCTTCATCTTCTCACATTCCCCCTACATTTTTACCCACACACATATTCGCCATTACTGTTAATACTCCTATATCATTCTTTCATCATCATCTTCTCTTCTCGCACTCATAATTGTCAACGGGTTTTCCCTAAAAATTATCACTCCTCATTCCGCACGACCTCATCCACTCCCTTGGACCTTCTAGAGTTTCCCTTCATTCCTTCCATCTTCTACGCCCACCACTCATTGGCAACGGGTTTTCCCTAACGTCCCTTTGTTGGCGTTACCCTTTCCAGTCCTCGTTCGCTTTCTCTTTTTCTTCATTTTTTCTTTCACCCTTCCCCACCACTCATTGTCAAGAGGATTTCCCTAACATCCTTTCATTGGTATTGCCTCTTCTATCCCCCATTCTCTTTTCTCTCCTATTCTTTTCCCTCAGTCCCACCCTTTCTTGTCGCTTCTTACCCATCTCTCCATCTCCTCTTTGCCCTCTTCACTATCTTTATTGTCTTCATCATACATCCTTTTTCTATTTTCCCCATCATCCTAGTATCCTCATTTCATGGATCTCCATATCTTTTCCAATCGATGTAATTCATCCCCTCTTTCTTCTTTCAACATTCCTTCTACCATTTCCTTTCCACTTATTTACCCCCTTTCTGTATTCCCTTTCCTTCTCCATCATTTTCTTTGTTATCCTCTTCTCTCTCCCACCCTCGTCTTATTTTACTTCCCCTATATCATCTTCTTCCCTTTTTTCCATCACGTTTTCCTCCCTTACATCCCCATCGATAACCTGGTTGTTCAGCGTTGTCCTGTCTTTTTTATCATCCCACTCTCCACATGCATCTCCATACGGTCTGTTCCATATTCTTTGCCTTGGTCTTCCTCGCAATGACGTGATTCCTTCAATCTTCTCCTTGTATTCGTTCTTCTTCCCTTTCCTCTCCCCTAATTTTCACGTTTCTTCTGACCGCTTCCCCTTTTCTCTACCACCCCTACCTTTTTGTTCATTCTGTATATGTTTCTCTTCCTTTCTCTCCTCTTTTTCACACTTTCCTCGCCCCTCATAGTTTCTTTTTTTTCTTTCCATTCTACTTCTTCTTTTGTCCTCTTTCCATTTCCCTCCATTTCACCCCCTACTCCCACCTCGTTTTCTCCTTCTTATTTATCCTTTCCCATTTCCTACTTTTCTTCACTCTCTCATTTATTTCACTGCCACGTATCCCTCTTACTATCTTTGTTGCTTACTTCATTTTGCACATCTCTCTATTTCATCCCTTCACCCTCTACTCTGTCATTTTCCTCTTTTTTCCTTGTTTGTCCTTCATCATTCCCTTCTTCCCCTATCATCCCTCTCTCTTATTTCTACCTCTTTCATTCCTTTTTTTCCCCCTCCCCTATCTCCCTTACTCTTCTCATAATCAACCCCCAACCCTATCCATTCCGTTTTCTCTTTCCCACACACCCTCACACCTAGCATTCAAGGTCGATTGAATCCTTTCTCCATTTGCGTCGTGCGGTCATTCCAGTCTCTTCCACTCCATTATCGTCCTCTTCTCCACCAAATCCATTTCCCTTCTTTTCGAGAGTTCTGTCGTATATTTCATTCTCGTCAATCCTCTCGAGGGGCATCACCACATCTATCCATAATCACATCTTCTCATGACATTTTTGTCTTGGAGGATACCATGACATCCGTCACTCACCACTTTCTATTCTCCCCAACAAACATTCACTCTACCTTTTAAAAAGTAGATTGAATTCTTCCCCCCATACCGTCTACTTTCTTTGAAAGGACACTACTTTCATAGTACCCTTCCAAAGAGGGGCAAATGTAGACACCCCAATTTCACATCTATCCTAAATCAATTAATTTCCCTTCCTCATTTCCCACAAAATACACTTCGAATTAATCAAATATAATTTGATTAATTATCCATTTCCAAATCTAAAAATAATCTAATCCTCACAACATGTCATTATTCTCCATGTTTTTCCACTATTGAATTAAAAATTCAAATTCAAATCCTCACCCACCATTCGTGGTCCCCACTCACCTAAAATCCTCCACTTATGAATTAAAAATATAATTCAAATCCTCACCCATTCTTCGTGGCCCCCACTCACCTAATATTGCCCACATTTTCAAACCATCCACCTAATCTTGCCCACATTTTCAAACCACCCACTTAATCTTGCCCACATTTTCAAACCATGATTACTTAAATTAATTTAAGCTAATCACTCCCTCAGGCTATAAATACAACCTTACCCCTCCCCTCTAAACACACGGAGAATAAGCTTTCATGCCATATCTAAGTTCTTGCATCCTTTGAGCAAAGAACATCCTTTTGCCTAGTCCTAATGCCAAAATAGTCTCATAATCCTTTTTCCCATCCAGTGCAAAGTAAGAGGATCGTTGTTGCAGGAAGGTATTGCTCCGTCTTGAAGAAAAGCACCTACATATCACAAAATCAGGGCTCAATCCAAGTTTCCTAGCCCATTCTGAGGTTTGCTACGGAACGCGAAGGAGGAGGTACGATTATTGGTATTTTACTTCCTTGTTAGTAGTGTATTTTTCATAGCTTACAGTAACTCCTTTCAGTGTGTGATCCATTGTGCTTATCCTCATCTTTTTTTGTGGTACATGCTCCTAGAATTTGATTAGAAAAGTATATGAGTTAGAGGTGCCAAAGTATTACAATTTTTCTCTCTCTTCTACTTAGACCACCATCATTGGTCTGATTTCATGTTCTTTGTGCATGTAATGATTTAAATATACAACTAAAACCCCCTTGATTGATGAGGCTACCTTCTATGGAATATGAATTTGTCAATTTGTCTTAGTATATTCCTAATGTGTGTGTTTGTGTGTGTTTGTGTGCAAATGCATACACCCTTCCTATTTCATACCTTTTAGGTGACCTAATTGTGTATTACATTTCTTCTTCTATGAATAGATTCTTCGATTACAAAGTGAGATGGATCTCCCAAGTAATACACAATGGTTGTGTCAAGTTACTAGAATCCCCCTTTTCCCTTTCTCATTACTTTGGGACTTCTATTATTTCTTGATGATCCAATTTAAATCAAATTTTAGTATCATGCACATGGGGAGACAATGGATCTTTTGGAATGGTGTAGGGATTTTGTTCATTCTTATTCATGGGTATGAAAATAATATAATCATCTAGATGTGGTTCCATTATATTAGTTATTGTATTAATTTTCATATTTCCATCATATGCCCAATTTTTACCAAGTAAAATAGGGTAGCATGTTATATTTATCTTCATGTTACTAACTTCAAAATATCCCCGAAAACTAAGGTCTCATGCCTTTATTTCCACATCTTCCAGTTTCATAGTTATATCTACTATGTCATAATCAACTAGACTCAATGTCACTAGATTTTATGTTAATGCAAGTGTACCCATAAATTCCCATATGGATAAAGGGATCATATTTATAGTGCTTCCAAAATTAAACATTGCATCTCTTATATCATAGCCTCCAAGAATTATATTAATTTTTGTATCTAAATTCCATGGTCTCTTAGTTTTCATGTGCCAAATCGGCTTATTGTGGTGCACAACTCCATTGGTTACAATTTCCAAGATTTTTCTAAGTATATTTGATATATTATGAGATATGTGCTCATTATGCAATACATTAACTAGTATAAGCAAGTCAGTAAGTGTAGCTACCAATCCATCTTATTTTAGGATTCATTCTACTTTCCCATAGACACGTGCTTCAACTTATCCTGTAGTCTAGCTTCTAGTCACCTTGTTATATATAGAATTCAACAATACCATCACCTCTTGTAGAAATTCCTTTTTTCTTATTTGGTCAAGGTATTTATCCTCATGTGCACACTATATTTGAGGCTCCTTAGGTATCTCCATAGGTCTCAAGCCTTGTCCCTTTCCCTGCAATCTAAAGATGACTTGTAGACTCACATACTCTCTGAGAACCACATCCATAGGATCAATATATCATAAAAAATGGATGAGTCTATAGAGATGTAGTGAGTGTCCAAGGAAAACTAAAGATAAGTTTGATTGTTCATGAGAAATTGGTGGTGGTAGAAGTAGTGTAGGGTCAACTTTAAAGAGAAATATATGTCAACAGGAACCTAATATGCACTAATGATCTAAGTATCCTAAAAGGTGATAAATGTTTTGTCACCACATGTCTTGTACTAAGATTAGGTTTCTACATAAATAAAGACAAAAGTAATCAACCAAAGGAATACACTTGTTGTTTCGGGTGTGATAATAGAAAATTTCTAAATTTATACAAATTAAACTAGAAAAATATGGATTTGAATTGAGATATTCACAAAATATGGGATACAAATATAGAGTATTTAGAAAAATGAACAAGGTACAAGTGTAGGCACCTAACTTTGTACTATTTATTTCCTATGTTGCTAGTGTATTTATGCATTTATCAATTATTGGTTTATATTAGGACCTTGCTAGCACACGTTCTTTGCGCTTGTTTGATTTTTGATGTGTTCCTCTCTATTATTATGTATTTAATTTATTTCATCTCTCTCCTACCTATTATCAATGTCTCCTCCCTTAGCTATCTCCCTCTCATTTCTCTACTTTTATAAGATTTTTTCCAGCACTTTAATGCTACAATTTTTGTTTGATTTTTTGTGGGTCTTTTGAAACCTTATTTCAAGTCCCAGGTGATATTACCCATTATTTTTTTAGAATTTCCCACATGTTGTATGCTAGGATGCACACCGATATAATCCTAATTTGATTCAATAAATCTAAAAATACATGAGCACATTAGTGCATTTAGAGATTAAAGAACAAGGAATGATAAGTTGTAAAAATAAGGAGCTCATTTATTAAAGAAGCTTCCCTGTGCAAAAATGAAATTTTAGGCATTCAGAGAAAATCATTGAGCATTTAGTTATTACATTTATTATAACATTAAAAGTGGTATTGGTTGGAAAATTTTCATTACACTGAGATACTTTCACAAATACATTAAATACTTGGTGTGTTGTTTTCCAAACCATTCAAAATCTTAGGGGCGTGATAATAATGAAGGGATAACACAAAATCCCATTTAATCTTTACATTTTTTTTACAATTTTTTAAGGTGTTGTATTCACATTAGGGTTCCACGGAAGGATATGGATTTCCAATTGATTCGAAGTGAATTTTTGAAAAGTGAGGGATGTTTTTGGAATTCTGAAGCAAATAAGCATGGTCAGGTAATCTGATTTGGCCTATATGAAATTTTCTATGGGTCTAGTCATTCCGCTAAAAGAGTGCTATGGTTTATGTCAAGGTTTTCTCTTTGTATTTATTTTTCAGAGTATTTTTCACCTATGTGTTTAGATTTGTTTTGCATTGTATATTTCTAATCGCCATCTCTCAACTTACAAAAATTGTGTATCATTCTAAAATCTGATTTCTTCCAAGTATTCTGATTTCCCTATTTTCTATACTCTTACTTGATAGGAAATAAGGGATAAAATATGTGGAATAATCCCTCACAAAATCGCAACAGTAGAAACTAATATGCTGAAAATATTACAGATCTTAAATAAAAGTGCAGAATAAAATAACACAACACAAAGAGACATTATTTAACGTGGTTCACGCAATTTGGGCTACGTCCACCAAGAATCACTTGCTCAGATTTTATTACAAGCCACCGCTCTCTCAATACAATACTCAGATCTGTTTGGAGCTATGCTCAACAAACTCTACATAATTCACACCCGAATTCAAAGTACATCTGTAATGTTTACATTATATCTACCATATGCACAAAACCATATAAATAGAAAACTGCTTAAGCAGTTTTAAAAAACTGTGGGTATCAAAACCATGGGCCAAAACCGTCCCATAAACCTATGGGTCAAAAAACCCACCCATATGAGAAAATTACGTTTCCCGATATATCGGGCACTTTTTAAGGCCCAAATTTTTTTATATAATTAAAACCCTGGCGAGACAACTGTGGAAAGTGTACAGTACTCTTAGTGTACAGTCTTCAACACTTTCTCACATGAAAAAAGGCTCCACAACCTAACATTACTATATTAATTTATATAATTAAGTTTTATTTACTTATTTTTATGTGTATATATTTCATTATAATGTGTTGTATTTAGTTGTAGTACAATATTTATGTAAAACCGTATTCCACATATACAATAAAGTAAATGTCTTATGAAAATCCACAAAATAACAATACACTTTGTGTCTTCCTACTTTATCCTCCTTGATGATAAAGGTCAAAGTGAATATACTAGCACATATATCTTGAATAAATATATGTACAAATGTTGAGGGATATCAATCTCAAAGCCCTTATCTTAGTTGATTTACATATAACATTGTTTCTCCAAAAAATTCCAATGACTAATAACAAATGGTACAAGTATACCTAAACTAGTATGTTGGGAACAAATAAGTATTTATTGGAAAAAAGGATCCAAAATCCATCGCATGATCTAGATATTACAATATTTCAATTGCATGTTCCAAGAAAAAAGAAAAAATATTAATTGATAGTTAAATAAACTTTAATATTTATATTACCTTATGATATTCAAATGGATGTCAAATTTAAATTCAAAACTTAATTATTAACAACTCACATACATTATAATCAACCAACCCCTCCCATGGCCTCAATGTAAGAATCACTCTTTAAACAACCGTATTCCCTTAGCCCTCAAAATTTCTAACAATTTAATCTTGTCACTATTTACTTATAAGAATACATCGATAGATATGATCTATAAATATTAAATAGAGCTACACTTTTTTTAATACCTTAATTTTAAGGGGTGACATTAAAATCAAGAGATGCACAAGTTTCTTTAATCACATGGCCATGCATAATTCACAATGTTCACAAGTTGTAGAACAATTTTGTTATGCACGACCACCCAACAATACTTTGCACAAAACTCTAGAACTTCCTCTGTGCGTATCTCACATAGTTCTTCAAAAACACATTCACATAGGGTTGAAAAGTTTCACTAGGCTCCAATCCTTCACTCCATGGTCTAATTTATGTTTTGTGCAAAGAAAAATACTATAGATAACCATTGATTGCTACTTAGCACATGTTTTGTTGATGTAAAATTTATCATAAACATCCAAATTCTTGTACATCGGTATATATCCTCCTAAATGAATTTATGGTGATTATGTATACAGGGTTCCTTATATAATATCATAAGTAATATAACCCAAAAAACTAGTGTGACTAGAAGTGATCATTGCTAATGGTTAGATGAAAACAATAGTGCTCTAAGTGGTTTGATAAAAATTAACAAGATGAAGAGCTTGGAAATAAAAATGGACAAGTTTTCAAAGGTATGGTTATAGTATAAGGAATTGAAAATAGTATCACTATTCATGAAATATCAATGGTGTTGGAAGTAATGCGAGGATAAGTATGCCAAAAGGAGCCTAGTATGAATTATTGATCCAGTTGTCCAACAAGTTGAAAAAATTGTTGCTCCACATGCCTTGTACCAAAACTAGGTGTTTACATAGCTAAAGCTAAAGGTAATTAACCAAAGTCGGAATACAATTATTGTTTTATGTGTGATAATAGAAAAATACCAATTTTATACAAATTCAACTAGAAAAGTATGGATTTGGATTGAGATATGCAAAAAAAGGATATAAACATAAATGGATTCGAAAAAAGAACAAAGTAAATTATATGCACCTAATTTTGATACGAGTTTAGTTATTCATTACGGTGATAGTGCATTTATTTGTTTAATTTTAACATGTTCCTCTCTATTATTTTGTATTTTCTACTATTTTATATATCTCCTCCCCCATTTCTCTCTCTTTTTAATTCCAATTTTCTAGGATTTTTACTAAATTATACTACTACAATTCTATTCTAATTTTGGTCCCAAGGGGTTTTGGCCCTTATTTATTGAAATTTCCTACTTGTGTGTCAAAGTGCACACTAATACAATTCTATTTTGAATTAAATAAGTTTATACATACATAGGCGCATTAGAACATTTCAATATTTAAAAAAAAAAGAACAATAAGTTGTAAAAGCAAGGTTCACTCACTTATTAAAGTAGCATTTCTGTGCCAAAAGTAGATTTCAATCATTGAGAGAAGACCATTGAGAATTTAATCATTATGGTGATTATAGAATAAAGAGAGGTAAGGGTTATAACGCTTGCATTATAATTGGCTACATACAAAAATTTATTAAATACTTAGTTTTTCGTTTTCTAAATTGTTGAAAATCATAGAAGATTAATAATAATGGAGTAACACAAATTGTTTTAACTCCATGTACTTTTTACAATTTTACTAGGTATTGTAGTCACATTAGGATTCCAAGGAAGGAGAGTGATTTCCTAACAATTGATAGTGAATTTTGAAAATTGGGTGAGGTTCATGGAACTATGAAGAAGATAAACATGGTCACATAATCTGATTCACCATATATGAAACTTTCCCGAGCCGTACTTTTATGGTTCTTGTCTTGCAACTAAAGAAGTGTTATAGTTTAAATCAAGGATCTCTCTTTGCATCAATTTTTTTGGGTTTTTTTCATCTCACCGTTTAGAGTCTCTTTGTGATATATGTTTATGATGATTAAGTCTCAAAGTGCAAAAAATATGTATCATTCTAAAACTATGTTTCTTCCAAATAGTTTGATTACAATTCATTATACTCCTATTACATTCATTTTCATAATTATGATTTACTTGGTTATATGTGTATGTATTTGATTACAATGTGTAATTGTTAGTTGTATTACAATCTTAATGTGAAACCGCATTCCACATTACAAGAAATTAAATGTGTTGTTGTTTAAAGTTGTTTTGTGATGTAATTTTATGATGACCGTGCCTCAAATTACTACCAAATATGTATCATTCTAAAAACCATGTTTCTTCCAAGTATTTCAATTAGTCCAATTTTGTATACTTCTAGTACATCCATTTTTATAACTAATTAGTTATACGTGTTTATATTTGATTACAAAGTGTTGTTGTTAATAATATGATCTTATTGTGTATGCAATTAATTACATTATGTTTTTTTAATTAATGGTAAAGGGGTTTTGGATTGACCTTAACCAATTTTACAACAAAAGGCTCAATAGCCAAGATAAGCAAAGTAAAACGATGTGGTTTTTTGATCTGTGGGGTCCACACCCCAACCAAAAGAGGAAAAAGGAGTAAAAAGCAAAGGTAGGGGCCAACTGCCTACAAAGAGCCTAGAAACAACATATCGACAACAAAAAAGCATCTATACAACAACATAAAAACTGTTACACTGAGAACAAGAAACCAACAACATTAGCCAACAGACTTGCTAAAAAATTTGACATCCACTCTGAAAGCCTGGTAGAGTTTGAGGGAAATGGCGATGGTGAGATCCCATTTTGATGCCTTGAACTTTCTTGTAATCTTTCCATTCTTCCAATCCACATCCAGGATGCCACTGGAGTCATAGATTTGTTGGATGTGTACCTATATAAGGTCCATTATAGCATTGGGCATAGCCAAACAATTGTTGTATTTTTCCTCAAGAGTCTTAAACTTGGTTTCCAAAGCAACAATTTCATCTTTGAGGCCTATGTTGGGTTCCAAGACTTTCTCTTTAATAGTAAACATAAGCAAGAAATCTACATTTTCTTCAAGGTTTTTTAACCACAATATCTTGCATGTTAAATTTATTTTCTAAATTGCTGCCAATATCAATATCGGGGAAAATAGGGGGGGGCTATCATCTACCACAATTTCTTCCCCTTCGTGTCAGAGCCCACAACTTCCTTGCCTTTACTACTACTATGGAGAACCCTTTTTGGTGCTGGAGCCGAGACAAAGTCTCTGTACATTAGATTTTTAGACCGGATACGGGTTCTCTTAGGGAGGGGAGAAACCATAGCAGGGCAAGGGTTATTTCCAACAACACTAGATAGGTACCGACTAATGAGATATATGACACCCTGACAGAGAGGGATAGTCTTCTTATGGCCTTGAACTTCAAGAATGGATTTTTCCATTGACTTAAAAATGTATTAGGTGAGGCTTACCTTCACATTGCGCCTAAAGTAGTTGAGCAGGACCAGATGATACTGCGGAACAATGGAGAATCTCCCTTCTAAAGTGACATAGTGTACGTCATACCATCATCTGTGTCAACCTCATCATATGGTTTGCGGGATAGAAGAAACCAAAATTCCCTCCTTTTTTATGTCGAGAATTTCTCTGTCATCCAAAAACAACCTTTCTTCTGCTTCCTTATCCATTTTGTTCTTGAAATTTTTATTCCCTTCCATGCTAAGGCCGATAATAAAAGAGATGAATTCCTAAGTGATTTGGAAGATATTTTCTCCAAAGGAGACATTAAATCTTAATTAAATTTAATTACATTATGTTATTGTTAATTGTATTACAATCTTAATATGAAACCACATTCTGCTTTACAAGAAAGTAAATGTGTTTTTGTTTAGAATTGTTTTGTGTTGTATGTTTCTAATGAGTGTGCCTCAAATTTCTACAAAATGTGTATCATTCTAAAACCATGTTTCTTCCAAGTATTTCCATTAGTCCAATTTCCTATACTTCTAGTACATCCATTTTTATAACTAATTAATATTTACTTAGTTATATGTGTTTATATTTGATTACAAAGTGTTTTTGTTAGTAGTACAATCTTAATGCCAAATAAAAATTTGTATTACAAGAAAGTAAATGTGACTAGAGTTTTTTTGTGTCATATAATTTTGATGAATTTGTCTTAAATTGTGACAAAATATGTATCATTCTAA
Source organism: Taxus chinensis (assembly GCA_019776745.2). Taxonomy (NCBI): domain Eukaryota; kingdom Viridiplantae; phylum Streptophyta; class Pinopsida; order Cupressales; family Taxaceae; genus Taxus; species Taxus chinensis. The sequence goes on from CM034150.1 coordinate 697,604,276, forward strand.
CATTTTTTCTTCTAAGTATTTCGATTAGATTAATTTTTAATACTCATTGTATATTCATTTTTTTTATCATTAATTATGATTTACTTAGTTATATGTGTTTTTTTTGGTGTGAGTTATTTTCCACATCATTAGGTGAGTCATCTCACTTAGGTGAGATCGTAGGTCCATGTGTCATTTAGGGGTCATTGTGAGATTATCTTACGCTTCAGTGTGTCATTGGGAGTTACACTTCTATTATGGGAATTTAACTCCCCCTCTCCACTTGAGTTGTCATGATTACAACATTGGGGGTTACTCAACACCTTCTATATGTACACCCCTTTGGATCTATGATACATAGAGAGAGAGAGAGTTTTGTGGATTATAACGAGGTTCTACCCGTGTTTCGAATCCTCTCATGCACATTCAGTTGATGCTTGCTCCTCCTGAGATCTCCTCAAACTATCATTTGCACGTCCATTGATGTGCACGTCGTCCCTCGTGATCTTTACATTTCAGATTTTGAACCCTCTTTCATGGTATCAGAGTGGATCTTGTTGATTTGTGCACTCCTCGACATTTTTCGTGTATTTTCTGGCTTTCGGCGTGATATCCAGTTCTCATTGTGTGTGTCGTAATTGATATTCCGATTGTGCTCTTCTTGCATTGATTTTGGGCATTTATACCTCCATTCAGGTTCTTGTTCGTGTGTTCGTGGTTATTTCTATTGTTTTTCGGGTTTAGTGTCTTTCACCACTCGATTCTCTAAGGTTGTATGTTTGTTTAGAGGTATTGTGTAGTTCTAATTGTAGTTCTTAGTCAATCTATTCTTTCTTCTTTACAAACGGGTTTGTGGCAACTTCATTGGGTTTTACATCCAGGTCCTTCGACCACTCGGCCCTCCCGGTGTGACTCAACTAGCCCCTATGCTACATTTTGCTCAATCTTTGCTTCGTTGGTTCCTATGATTTATGTTGGTTCTGGCTTGCTTCTGTGACATGTTCATGCCTCTGTTTCCATTTGGTTTACCTTATGCATAGGCCAACCTCGGCCTTGAGCTTGCTCGTCGTGGCCATGCATTGACCTTGCCTCCTATTGTTGGATGCTCTAGCTCGTCACGCCTCTTCCCTTGGCTTTCCTGCCAAAATTTTAACTCGGCCTTCCTCTTTGTTCGAGTACTCGGTGGTTGATTTCAACTTTGTGGATTTGCTCGTTCATGGTTTTGTGATCGCCTTGGTCTTCGAGCTCCGTGTTTTTGTGTTCTGTCGTGGATCCTCCTACTTCTCTGCCCTTATTGTGTGTTGTTGGATCAGACGAATTGAGGTTGCTTCCCTCATGCTCATCCTCAGGAAGTTTCTCTCACTCCTCTGGTTCATTGAAGGGGGCTTACCACTGTTGTGTTTAAACATTTGTGACCCTGGCCTCGCCCATGTTGGAATCTCTCCATTTCAGGCCCCGCTCATTCCGTCCTAATTTGGATCGATGTGTGGAATTGATGTTTTGACCCTCCTTACATCCATTACATGGAGTTCATGCTGACTCACTAGCATATTTCAGAGATTTCTCCTAAGAATTCCTTGCATAGTGACCTTGACATCTGACAACTTGGCCCACGTTCCACATTATGCCCATCTCCACAAGGTCCCTCCAAACCACTCGGTGCATCGAGCCACCTGAGCCCATTCCCTTTTAGTATTGTTTGGAGGTGAAAAAAACCCTTTTTTAATGTTTTAAGGTGAAAAACATTTATTTCATGGCATTGTAATAATTTTAGATTCATTTTTCTTGTAATGAATGTCCTTCCTTTAGTGTCGAAGACGAAGGGCGAGGTCCAGGGTTGGTAGGAGGCTATTCCCCCCTCGCAAGCAAAATAAATCCTATATGAAATTTGATGTCATTTGTAATGAGTACAAACATGACACCAATTACACTCATTTTAAGCACTTTTTAAATCAGTTTACAGAGTTTATTGGCTTTTTCCATCAGTTGTGGGAATCATTTTTTGGTATAAATTTTGACTCGTTGCTCAGTTTTGAGTGCTTCCTTAGTCAAACTTTCATGAGTTTTTGTACACTACGTGATGTGATTTTCATTTTTGTAAACGCACTACTTTATAAAGTTTCACATTCAGGGGAGTCACTATTACTCTCAGGTGTTATATTACACATAGACGCATTATCATCTGAGTCTGATGTCTTGCATTTATGCACCTTACACTTTTGATTCTACATCATGGAGGGTGATCTTTCCAGAATTGAGCACCACTGGATTGCTTTACAGCCTCTGTCACTTCTTCTTGGGAGAGAGAACTATTCATCATGGCATGCTACTATGGAACACTACTTCACCTAGGAGGGTATTTAACACTTCCTTCTTGGGTCAGTTCTTGCACCCACTAATCATCATCGTCTTGAGGAATTTATTGACACTTACGACCATGTTTTTGGTCACTTGATGATGCATGTATCCATACCTCTCCACTTTCACGTGGCAGACTCAAATCCTCCCCACCGTATTTGGAGCATCTTTTAGTCCCTTTATGGAGACCCTTCACATAATGTTGTTGTTTTTGCTTCTATTGATCCAGTGGTCTCCTCTTCTTATTTTTGTGATAAGAGTTCCACTAACACAGACTCACTTGGTTCTACTTCTAATGACAAGGATTTTGCTCCCAGTTCTGATGCCAAAAGTACTACATAAGACTTCTCTCATCTTTCTCTCACTATTCCAAAGAGTGTTATCACCCCTCCCATCTCATCAAACATTGAGCAGTCTCATACTCAGCCTTATACAATCATTGCACCCGCCTCCTTTCCACTTTGAGTGTGTGAGACTCTTTTCACTCCTCTACCTTCATTGGATGACTCATACATGTCTGACATCACTCTTTTATTTGTCGAGCCCCCCTCATTGGGATGAGTTTTTTCCCGACCTTGGTTTTCTTTTCGCAGAGCCCACTTGTGATGCACTGCAGGTTTCTCATCCATTTACATGTGTTTTGGAGGAGTTCATCATCTCCATTGTTGGGAGTTCCCCTTTTAGGAATCTTATCACTTCCAATTTTTTGGAGTTCTTCATTGATCCACCCTTGCTTGTGGATCCCTTTTCTGTTGTGGGGGTTTTTTTGTTTCCTTCACATCACTTAGAGATCCTTTCTGCGGGTGTTCACTCTTCACATTCTGAAAGTTCTATGTATGTGGCATTACCTTTGATTCCTTGGTGCTATCTTGATATACCTATGTCACACTTCCGTGGACCAGACCCAGATTTCTTCATGTTTGCTGCCCTTCGGTTTCCTCTATAGAGTGGGTAGAATTTCAGTGTGGGTGGATTTTCTTCAGTCCAGAAGCAGAGGATCTTGTCATCGACATTCTTCTGGGAGACCTTCTAGAGTTGTAGAGTTTAGATCCATCCATGACATCTTCTGAATTCCTCTCGCCTCCCTCTTCTTCTATCTTCTTCTTCTTTATGAGATATTTCCCCTTTGTACGTGGGTACCTTTTTAGGCTCATATGTGGTCGAGACCCATCTTTGACATCTTTCTTATATTAGAGAGTGTTTTGTTCTCTTGTGGTGGATGTTTTTCCCACTAGGTTTTCCTTCACTGTTTGGGATTATTTATTAAACATGGGTACCTCATCAAGATTTATGTCAGGACTCATTTCTCGTTTCTGAATTTCTACCTCATCCTAAGTTACAATGAAGGGGGGGTGTTGGTGTGAGTTATTTTCTACATCATTAGGTGATTCATCTCACTTAGGTGAGGTCGTAGGTCCACGTTTCATTTAGGGGTCATTATGATATTATCTTATGCGTCAGTGCATCATAAACATCATTGGGAGTTACACTTCTATTCTGGGGATGTAACTCCCCCTCTCCACTCGAGTTGTCATGATTGTAGCACTTGGGGTTACTCAACACCTCCTATATGTACACCCCCTTTGGATATATGAGACAGAGAGAGATTTTTGTGGATTATAACGAGGTTTTTCCCTTGTTTTGAATCCTTGCATACACATTTGGTTGATGCTCGCTCCTCCTGAGATCTCCTCACAATGTCATTCACACATCTGTTGATGTGCATGTCATCCCTCGTGATCCTAGCGTTTCAGATTTCAAACCCTCTTTTAGTATTTATATTTGATTACAATGTGTCCTTGTAAGTCTTAGTAACATATTAATGTCAAATCACACACCACATTATAAGAAGGTAAATGTGTTGTTGTTTAAAGTTGTTATGTGATTTATATTGTTTCTTATGACTATTTCTCCAAGTGGTCTCAAATTGCAACAAAATATGTATCATTTTAAAATAATGTTTCTTCCAAGTAATTTGATTGGTCCAATTTCCTTTATTCAGTTATATGTGTTTATATTTGACTACAATGTGTTGCTAGTTTTGGTACAATCTTAATATCAAACTACATTCCACATTATAAGAAATTAAATGTCTTGTGAAAACCCACAAACTAACAATACATGTTGCATCTCCTTACCTTAGATTCCTCAATGATAAAAGCCAAAGTGTAAGTGTGTGTATATGTGTGTGTATCAATATCAAGGCTCTTGTATTGGATAAATCCTTTTCATTTTTATACTGAATGGTAACAAATGATATTTATCTATCTGCACCACTTTTTGGGGCACAAAAAAATATTTATAGGAAAAAAGGGCTTCAATCTCCATTGCATGGCTAAGATAATACAAAATTTCAACCAACTTCTCTAAGAAAAAATAAAAAATCTACTAAGTAACAATCAAATGGACATCCAATTTAGAAAATATTTTTTCTTATTATAAGTTGATGAGCATCATAATTAAAACGAATATGTAGTTATTAACAATTTACATACATTATGATCTACCACCACCATCTGCACCCCTCCCCCCACCACCCCTCACTTGGGCATATCGACATAACAATCACTCGTTAAACAATCTTACCTCTTATCGCTAAAACTTATAACCATTTACTTACAATCATACATCCACCGATACAATCTATGTCCTTTTTAGATTTTATTTTCAAGGGATAATATTTAAATTAAAAAACATTGATCATCAAAATTAACTCCAAAGAAACTGTTACGAGGAAGATAAATTTTCTCTGGGTGCTCTACTAGGGTTTAAGTGTTATGTTTGAGTCTATGGCACCGTACTTCCTGTCACACCCACCTTTTTCAATCAAAGTGGAACATTTATTTAGCTGTTTATTACTCTTAATTACGTTTTTCACCCTTTGGGTGGCAGCACTTGACCACCACTTGACTATTTTAATGGATACAATCAGTATTCCTGTATATTTTGATGCACGTTTAGGCGGTGGGAAATAGAATGACCATGCCTCCAGTAAATAAAGGATCTCGCAATTTTTTACCAAAGGCTTACGACGAGGTAATGATCATCCTCTGCCTAAGCTTGATGTTGTTTTAGATTTAGCTCAGTTTGAAAAGACTTGCTCTTGGCTTGAATCTTTTGCTCTGGTTTCATATTTTGTCGGTCGTGTCCCCCTAGAGAGTATCCTCAAACAGTGGTTTCACAACCACTAGCAAGGTCATGGTGTCAAACTTGAGGGTGTTCAAAACCTTACTAAGGGTTTTTTTCCTATTTCATTTCTCTAATCCTGAGCATTGTAAGCCCATTGTCAAACATGATCCCTAGTTTATTGGGAACACTCTGGTGATTTTTTCCCCATGGATGTGTGATTTCTAAGTTTCTGAACATGCTAAGCTTAATTTTTCCATCTGGGTGGAATTTCCTAGTTTACCACTACCTTTGTGGAATTTTATGGAAGACCTAGTCAAACCCATTGGGCATTTCATTTTCGATGAGCCAAATAAGTTTTATGTGGGTCATCCACATCGTCAGGTTTGTGTGGAAGTGGACCTAGCCAAAGACATCAAGGAAACCATTGATATCTAAGTAGGTGACAATAGATTCTCTCAACGTGTCCTTTATATTAATTTCCTCAACACTTGCTTCCGATGCCAGTCCTCCAACCACATGATTTCAGAATGTCTGATAATGACTTACTTGTTCCTTGCTATCATTGAAAAGAAATATTTTATCCCCAAGTCGGCCTCTTCTGCTGGTGATGGTTGGACTACTGTCACTCATAATAAAATGCTAAACCTCAACAGTCTGTTTATCGGCCTATTGGAGGGTCTTCCTCGGTATTGGCTCCCATGTCTAATAAGCTACTAGTGGATCCCCCTCCTGTTCATCATTCCCCCCTTGCAGCGTCCACCATTTCACAATCTATTCCCAAGGATAACTTTGAAATTCATGGCTCCATGTCCATGCGCAGGAATTCTCGTAGCCCCTCTCTTCCAGAGGATGAAGAATATGTCTCGTCGCAGAGGCATCCATTTCAGATAAGTGATTATGTTCCTTTTTCAAAAATCATTGGTTCTTCCAATTCTACGATATAAGTTTTCCATTTTGGGGGACCTCGAGGAGGAACTGTGAATGAACATTGATGTTTCTCAATGATTGTGTTCTCTTAGAATGTTTTTGGGCTTACTGAACTGGCCCGTCATTACACGATTAGGGACGATTGTCAAATGTTTGGTTACATGCATGTGCTCTATCTGGAGAAGGTTAAGCTATATGGTTTCCTTCTTCATTTTGTTTCTTGTACTATCTGGTTGGGTATCATTTGTCATCATTCCAATCATGAGCCTAAGAAAGGGGGAGTTCTTACTCTTCTCTCTCCTTCTCTGTAACATTCTCCTATTTCTTGGGGTTCTGACCCCTCACATCGGGTTGGGTGGTCCCTTTTTGATATGTATAATTAGATTTTTGGTAATGCTAATATTTATGCTTCCAATGATGTTGTTGAGTGATCTTTACTTTGGCGGTGGATTTTTGACGAGATGCCTGACGCACATTGGATCCTATATGGATATTTTAACATGGAAGAATCCGTTGATGATAAAGTGGGGCGTCTTCCTATGAAATGGTGTGTGGGGGAATGTGAAGCATGGTTTTATATGCACAAAAAACTTGGGATCTCATATCCTAACCACTTATTTTGACATTCCTCTTATGCTTCCTGGTTCACCTGGTCCAACTTTTGGAAAGGTGATGACAAAGTTCTCAAGTGGCTTGATCATGCCTTCCTTCCTGAACAACAAGTGTTTTCTTTCTCCTCCAATTCTGGAAGGCCTGTTACTATCTAGGAAGGGACTCTTCTCTCAGATCATTTGCCATTTTTAAAAATAGAGTGGCATACGACTCCTTCCAAACCCCATAACTCTCAGTTATACCTTAACACTACTCACCTCGAGTATAAGAGAACTGTGGATCACATTCTACACATTTAGAACTTGGTTAATTGCCCTTCTGGTTCAGATGGGTGGATTTTTTGGTGGTAGGATTCCATTAGTAGAGTCACATCCTTTCTCTATATGTTTTGGAAATAGGATACGTGATTCAGACGAAGAGCATATAATACCTCTTCCCAGGAATATGTTAGAAGCTTCAGATCCCTGGACCGCTCGCCCTTCAATACTCGCCTTCAAACTGAGGCGGCTCAATGGCGACACAAGCTCATGATGGTAGAAGTTTATCAAGCCCGCAGAGCACAAATTATATCTTGGTTGCATTGGCTCAAGATAGGTTACCGAGTTACCCAAGAATTATTTTCTTTCCTTCGGCCTCATCATGCCTCCAGTTCACTAGTCACCTCATTGCACTCCCAGATGTCTTGTATGCCTTTGTGCAACACTACCATGGGATTCTTGCTGCACAACCTTACACTCCAGAGAGGGATTCCACTTTTCTTCACTACATCTAGGTGGTTCCTTGCAAGCTTTCCGAGACTCATAGAATTTCCTGTGATTTTATGCTTTCTGTTGATGATCTTAAGGAAGTCATCATACAAATGAAAATCGATAAAGCTCATGGTATCGATGGCTTTCCATGTGAGTTTTATCAAGTGTTATGGGATACTGTTGGTCCTAACCTTCATCATGTGTATTGTGAAGCTATGGTCAAAAATTTTCTTGGGGCTTTGATGAACCACGGAAATATTAAGATTTTTTCTAAGGATGGAGATCCTTAACTCATCACTAGTTGGTGGCCAATTACCCTAATGTTTCATACAAGATCATTACCAAAGCCTTAGCTCTCCAAATCCATAATCTTTTGCCTCTTATTGCGCAGAGTAAGTGAAGTAGTTTCATAAAGATCAGATTCATTTTAGATAGCATCATTGTCTTCCAGGAAGGGATGGAGTGGGCCCGATTGTCTGATCAAAAGGATATTTTCATCAAAATTGATTTTGAAAAATCTTATGATAGGATTGAATGGCCCTTCATTATTGTTATGATACAAGATCTTGGTTTTGGCCCCGTCTTCATATGGTCTATCAACATGCTCTTCCAAGATACTAATGTCATGTTTACCATTAGTGGTGTTTACTCTGACATGTTTGAGCTGCACAAATCCATTCGACAAGGTTTTCCCTTAGCTCCAACACTTTATGTACTTGCTACGGAGGGGTGTAATTATCTTCTTGCCAAGTTTTCTTCACAAGGATTAGTTAAGGGTATTTCTCTTCCTAATTATGATCTACATCTTATTAATGGCCACTTTTTTATGACTCCTTAACGTTGTCTAAAAATGAAGAGTTAGGTACCAACACCTTGCAGTTCTTTGATATTTTTTGCTTGCCCTCGGGTTCCTCCATTCAATGGAAAAAGACTCAATGCTATAGATAGTCGATGGATCCTATGTCTCCTAGGCTAGAAGGTCATGCTTGGTAGTGGATTCAACCAGGGGTTCAATTCAAGTTTTTGGGCATTCCTTTTTCTTTCCATGCTACTCCTGCTACTTTTTTGTCTTATATTGTTCAGAGAGTTGAGAAAAAAATTTCTTATTGGATTACCAAGCCTCTCTCTTGTTGGAAAGTTTCATATTTTCTCTAAGGTGCTCGTTGCTACTCATGTTTACTATTCTTCATGTTGGGCACCCTCTAAAGTTGTGTATGCTAAGTTGGAAAATTTTCTTAGAGATTTCTTATGGGCCAACACTAGAAATCACAAAGGCTTCCACATAGTGGCTTGGGACATTTTTTACTCTCCTAAAGATTTGGGTCGGGTGGCTTAGGTCTCATTGACATTTGGTTGCAAGGAATTGCTCTTAGCATTAAATGGAATATCAAAGGTTTAGAGGGTTACGAGGCCTAGAAAATTTTACTTCGTCGTTGCATCTGTCAAGGGGCTCCATTTGGAAAACAATCTTGGAAAAATTTGGAGTAACAAAGTTTGTTGCTCTCCCTTGTTCCAATCAAAATTGGAGGAACATTTGTTATGAAAAGAATATGGAATGATTGGGAATTGGTCAAACCCCACCTAAGCTAGGTGGGGGATGGTTTCATGACCGAGCTATCCATTAATCTGCACTCTTTATGGTGGTCTCATATGGTTAATTTTCACAATTTTCCCTTTGCTATGGTCCTATGGGTTGAAATCCTTTGGCTGTTTAAGCATGGAATCAACTTGCTTGGGGATCTTATCTGTAAAGCCACTCATTCTTGGAAACCTTGGGTGTTTCTCAAAGTGCAATTCAACCTCAAAAATGGTGATAAAGAAAAGAGTTCTATTTAGGAAATTCATAATGCCATACCTGAGGAAATTCTTCACAAAATTGGTGTTTCTCCACCTGCTCAATGGTGGCGTGATTAGCACTGGCCCACGGTGACTCCCTTCAATCAGTACGAACACTGGCTTGGCTACTAGCTTCTTGCACCTTCACACATTCCTTTTGAGAAATTGAATACAACCTGGAAGCTTAACTCCCCACATAGGTTCTGGAAGCATAGATTCAACAACATTTGGAAATCTCTCATAGAGCCAAAAAAGTCTCATTTCCTTTAGTGCCTTCTTTACGAGAGCTTAACGGTTAGCAAACGTCTACAACATCTTGGAGTTACTAATCCTTTGTGTCCTATGTGCCAACGTCGTAAACACCCTTATGCATTTGTTCTAGTTTTTCCATCTTGCTCAGTCTTCCTGGAAGTGGATTCACTCCCTCTTCCAACCTTTCCACCCTAAACCCTTCACCTAGAAAATTGCTTTACTGGGGGACTCAGTCTTTCTTCCTGCAAAAATAAAAAAAATTGGCAAGTTTTTCGTGCAAAAATTCTTTTTGAAATTTGGAAGATTGTAAATGAATTTATTTTTTATCAAACTTTACTTAGCTTGGAGTTTTTTGTGTATGCTAAAACTAGAATTATTTCTCATGTGTTACTTCAGATCCATTTCCAGGAAGATAAATTCCACTTAGAAGTGGAACATCTTCAGGATCTTCTCGCCCAATGGGGTAGTGCCCCATGCTCTGTCAGTCAGGTTCCGTCTCTATCGTGGCAGCAGTTCCCGTCATCCCCTCAGCCTCTGTCTCGTGGTCAAGGTGCTTGTCAGTGAAAATGTGCCTGGGCTCGATGCAGTCCCTCCCCTCCACGAAGGCAAGCGGTGGAGTTTTCTAGTGGCTCGGTGGTGATGGATAGGATGTTCCTCCACCCCAAGTTGGTGATGGCTCTGGCTGGGGGGATCCTCTCTCCAGTCACAATAGTGGAAGTGGCTCTAGGTGGGCTTCCTCCCCTCTGGCCTCTGGTTCCAGACAGGGTGCTCCCCATGATAAATGACGGGATGATCCGGCTCATGATCAGGGAGATGAGTGGGATTTTGTGACATCTTCTCCTGACCCCCTGCTATGGGTTGGGGTGATGCTTCACGCAGGTCACCACCTCCACCTCCTCCTCCATCCACTAAGTTCATTTTTGTTGCTTAATTCTCTTCTCTATGGTTTGTCACTTCTGTGACTTGCTCTCTGTTCGTATACTTTTTGTATCATGTGGCACGTGTTTTCCTGGTGTGAATTTTGGGGTGTGACTTCTCCACCCACTTTTCTGGTTGGAAACCCTATGTACTTTTCTTGATCATATCAATATAAAAGTGTGTTTCAATCAAAAAATTAAAAAAACATCAGGATGAGAAATAAAGGATACGAGAAAAAACAACTAAAAAATCATAATGTGGTAGCGTGTAACGTCGTTAGGTCACAGTAAAGGTAATGGAGAAGAAACCATTTTTCACCTTGTCCAACTCATTTTTGAGAGGGAAAACTGGGGGAATGGAGGAACAGAGGAAAAAAATATGCAGAGATATGCAGAAGTTCAGGTTCAATAAGAATTTGTTAGGAGGGAAAAAATATTCTCCTAAATAGGGATGAAGATGGACAAGAATGGATGTTCACATGTTTCGATTACATTTGCCTCGGGTGGGTGATATTCTATGGAAATTTGTTAGGGTTTCTGACTTGGCAGATTTGGTTATGTTGCTTTCCTTCTTCTATTTATGTTTGTATCTACAATCTCTGGTCAATCCATTCTAGGTTTTTCTGTTGGGATATGATATTTGAAATGATTTGAACTTCCATATTGAAGGTTATAATGGCCAGTTTATTCTGATGAAGATTATAATGCATCTGTGATTTTTTTCAAAATGTGTTTTGTCAATATATTTTACCTCTGTGAATGTTTTTTTTAAAGCAGAGTTCACTGAGTAGTGGAAGAGTATTTTGACATTCTCATTTAGCACTGAAAGAAAATTCATTGTTTTACTACATTCTCACACAACTTTTATAAATTAAATGTAGATTGACTCAAAAATATGTAATTAAATCCTCCAGTATACAAGATGTGTTGATATCAATGAATAAAATTGTTCACAATTCCCATAGTTTTATCCAAAATTTTTTTGAAATATGTAGATATCTATTTAAGGATTGCCTTTAAATAAGAAATTTTGGAAAAATAAGGTTGTAGGGTACAACGATGTTGGTTGGGAAGATGATAAAAAAATCAACCACATGATATGTTTATCAACTTGGGACATGTCCCATGATTTGGTCTTGTAAGAAGCACTGTAATTTTTATTTGTTTACGAAGTTAGTGTTCTTGGATATGAGCCACTTTATATTTGGTGCATGTTATTTTGAGTTTGGATTTATGTACGATCAACCCACAACTCATTGGTGTGATAATTGAAGTTCCATCCATGTTTCTCATAACTCATATCTGACATCTTCACAAAGACCTTGCTTGAGTGATGATTTTTAGAGGAGGAGAAGAGAAGGTTGAGCAAAAAAACATACGCATCCCATGATATCAAGGATTATATGTTACCACGGGCCAACACAATCAACCAATATGGGATTAATTTCTGATCGAGGGAGAATTTTTAGACTCGTATAAACATTTCCTAGATACACATAAAAGGCATATCCAACTTGGATGGTAAGGAATGCATCATGTATTTAGAGGAAATTTAACATGATTTTTTTGTAATTTTTGTAACCATAGAAGAGGAGAGGGTAAGGCTCGCAAGCAAACATACTCATCTTACAACTAATCAACCATTATGTTAGAAATAAGGCCACTTCTATTATGGTGTCACCTCTATTGGCACAAGGATCATGTAATATTGGGGTTTATATGTTACCATCGACCTAGTCAATCAACCAATGTGGGATTCATTTTTCATTTAGTGAGGATTTTTAGAAACGTAGAAGTGATTCCAAGGTGCATAGAAGAGGTGTATTTGATTTGGGTAATAAGGCATGTATTTAGAGGTATTTAGGTGTATTCATCCTTCAACCAATCAACCATTATGTTAGTAAGAGGGAAAATTTCATTGTGGGATCACCTCTATGAGTATAAGGATAATGATATATTACATTTTATTTTGTTACTGCATACCAAGCTAATAAACCAATATGAGATTAAATTTTCATTGAGTGAGGATATTTAAAGTCGTAAAAGCAATTATAAGATGCACTAAAGAGACATATCCTACTTGGGTAGTAAGACATGTATTTTGAGATAATTTCACATGATTTTTTGGATATTTACATCCACAGAGGAGGAGAGGGGAAGGTTGAGCAAGCAAACATGCTCATCAGGAAACTAATCAATTATTATGTTAGTAGGAAGGACACTTCCATTGTGGTGTCATCTCTATTAACATAAGGATCATGATATATTATGTTTATATATTATTGTAGACCAATCTAATCAACCGGTGTGGGATCAATTTGTGACTGAGTGAGGATATTTAGTTGTAGAAGAAAATTCCAAGATGCATTGAAGAGACATATCCATCTTGGGTAATAATTCATGTATTTAGAGGTAATTTTAGAGGATTATTTTTTATTGGAATTTTGTAGCCACAAAGGAGGAGAGGGGAATACTGAGAAATAAAACATACTCATCCCATAATGAAATCAACCATTATGTTAACAATAAGGCCACTTCCATTGTATCTTCACCTCTATAGGCATAAGAATAATGATATATTGGGGTTTATATGTTATCATTAACCAAGCCAATCAAACAATGAGATTAAATTTTATTTGAGTAAAGGATTTTTAGAGTCATAAAAGTAATTCCAAGATACATTGAAGAGGCATATCTAATTTGGGTTGTAAAGCATGTATTTAGAGACAATTTTACATGATCATTTTGGGTTTTTGCAGTAACAAAAGAGGAAAGGGGGAGGACAAGAAATAACATATGGTCATCTTGCAACCATTCAACCATTATGTTAGTAAGATGGCCACTTTCAATGTGTTGTCACCTTTATTGACATAAGGATCATGATATAGTGAGGTTTATATGTGTAGACATGTAAAATGTCAACATAATTATTAAATAAATAAAATACTTATTAAAAACTTTTAATTATTAATATATTCCCCTTCTCACTATTACTAACTTATCATCCCACATTCCCTATTCTTACTTTAAGATAATTAAACAAAAGATTAATTATTATAAATCACATTTACTAACCTCATTTAAATTATTTCTATGAATTAAAAATTCCTACTCACCTACCACCTATTCTACACCTATCCTACACCTAGCTTCTCTATCAAATCACATCCATAATCACAATTAATCTCACCTAATTCTAATCTAATCAAATTCTCCATCTCCAAATCTAGAGACTTCTATTTCTAAAAGCCTATCCAAACTCCCCTCCATTTTATTTTAAAACTTTAAATAAAACTCCCTCCCTCCATTAGATTAAAAATTCAATGGAGGATTCTCTTAATTTCAAGAATTATCTAATCCCAAATTTCTCTATCCTCTCATTCAATAACAACCATTGATCCGCATCTTACTTGAATCAATCTCCACCCTCCATTTCTCCTCCCATGGCCTATAAATTGTCTTACCACCCTCCATGGAAGCCAAACTTTGAAAATTACAACTAAGTGCTGCTAAAAATCTCTCAAGAAGCTCTTCAAATCACTTAAACATTAACCAAACAAATATCAATCCACAAGGGAAGGTGTTTTCCAATTGAGTCTACAAATCTAAAGCAAGCAAGTTCAATCTAACATCTTGAGCACATCCAAGGCATCAAGGGAGTTCTTAATTTGGTAAGTGATGGCATTGCATTCTATTCCCTTTCCATCTTGATCAATATGAATTAGTGTTTAGGATTGTTATATTAGGAATTAAGTTACTTTGATTTATTTTTTTCATTTACACTAACATATCTTTTGCATCTATATTCTGGCACCCATTGTGGGTCCTTGCCCCAATTTTTAATTTGTTTCTAGCTAAATCTAGTGGGTAAAATGGGTTGTGTAAATTTGGTACTAATCTGATATTGTTTGAAAACAAGAATTTTGTAATTTCATGCTTAAAAACCATTCCTAGACTCGAACAAAGCTTATGCCCTATGTATTGATGCCTATGCTCTAAATCAACACCTATGTCTCGGGTATAACATTTTATTTTGTATAAATATCATTTAGTGCATATATAAATCTTGTGGTGCCTTTGAAACAAACATTAGCACATTTGTCTCTAATTGTTGTTTGTGCAGGTTCAGCACCTATGCCGTGACTTTTGGTGCCTATGCTCTATAGATTGGTGTCCGTGTTAACACCTTGAAAATTGAATTCTACTAGTACTAACCTTCCTGTATTAGCGCCCTTGTTTTGTGTTTTAGCACCTTTGCTACCTTTTTTAGTGCCTTTGCTTTTTATTACAACGCCCTTAACCAAAATAATTGTTTAAACTTAGTTTAGTGATTTTCCTACCTAAAGTGGCACCTTTTCCCTGAAGTAGTGTCTTTAACTTGAAGTGACATCTTTTACCTTTTTCAAATCCTTTGCTTTACTTTGGCACCATTGACCTATTTCAGCACCTTTGCTTTGGTAATTAGTGCCTTTGTTGGATTATAATTTTGCGTTAGTACTAACTAATATAACTCTATTTTTAGGTGTTTTCGTGGTTGTTTGCAGGTCTCAATATTTTGTTTTTCTTAGAATTATCACAAGAACAAGGGGAGAATTTTCCCACTTTGATATTTACTTTGTGTTTATATAATTTTTGTGGCTGCAGGAATTTTGATTAATTAAAAAAATACTAACCACCTTGTTTTATAGCGTGATCGGTCAAAGATATTGGGTTTACTCATAAAACTACTTACCTTTATGTTGTAGGATGCCCATTTGAAGACCCAAAATATTTAGTATTTTTTTATTTTTGTCTCTTGTTTTCATTTGCTTGTTTGTTATCTCCCTAAGACAACACTGTGTATGCTCTCATCTTGCTTACTAGGACAATCTTGAGGATCAAAATTGGTTAGCCTTCCCTCCCTTTTTAGTTTTAGGGATAACATGATGAGGAAGTGACATCCACGCACTTACCATAGTCCTAGGGGTCTTGTGACTGTGGGGTTCACCTCCACGCACGTAGACACGCCTCGTGTTCCGAAGGGGTATATAAATTCTTAGACAACTATTGTTATTGGCTAAGTAATTGTTTGTTTACAGAGTGACATGAAGTGAGGGGATTCCACGTCCTAATACCCATGCCCTAGACAACATCCTTGCAACATGGACTTGAGCCCCATGTACCACAAGGTATATTGGGTATGCCCCTAGTGAGCCTATATATCATAGCTCAGTTAGATGTTGATGTGAAATTATAGCACCCCTGAATTGCCTTAGATGTGAGTGGGGCATCCGGTGTAATCTGCATAACATGGGACCATCTCTCAAGATGGGGGGCTTGCGGGCTTGAGATGATCCTCCAGAGAAGTTTGGTTCCTAATCCTAAACTACCTGCTAAAATCTACTCTAATGCAGGTAAACTATCTAATCCTAATAAGACCTTCTAAGGGCCCAGGGAGAGAGAGTGCATAAAAACAAAACCTACACTAAAGTGGTGATACACCAGAGAAGGAGGTTGTTGATCACAAATTCTACTGCTTGAAATGGAGAGAGGTGAGCAATGGAGAGGATGGACAAGATGCATCGTAGACCAAAGATAAATTTCACACAGAACACCACTTCAACCCATTAAATACAGCTACCAAAACCTGCAATAGATATCATAGATATACACAGTATACTTTGGAATAATGAGAGGCAAGAAGAGACAATAAAATAAGCAAAGGATGGAAAAAATGCATCACAAAACATATTTTATTTCTCCATGAATTCACATAGTACATCATAAGTGGGCAAGAGGCAAGAAAATTCCATTACAAAGGAAAGAGAGGAGGCTTAAGCTCCAGATTCAACCCTAGAGAAGAAAGAGGGAGGGGGGCAGGAGAGAAAGAATGACCAAGTCTTAGAAAACTTCCCCTCCTTAAAATATATAGGAAGAATGAAAGAGAAGGGGGAAAGATAATTTCAAAATTCTCCCTCAACTACCCAAGAAATGTATTTAATTCACCTGCAACAATGATGGGTTCTACTACAAAACCCATGCCTCCATGTGTTGTTCCTTATTGGGAAAGAAAGGAAGCCCATACTTCATTATGGTGGTAGGTGAGAAGCCTAACAGCCTTAAAATATCTAGTCGTATTTGAGTAGTAGACGTCGAGAGCTTTCCAAAAAGTCTTCTCTTTCTCAAATCTGAGCTCCGAGTCAAAAGTTATGATCATCTAAAGGTTAGGGTCAGACGTTCCATGCGGGAATTGACCTTCCACCAATCTTTTCAAAACTGCTTTGGGTTTGAAGTCTATCTGTGCAAGATCCACGTGGAAACCCCGCGCATCTTAATATTTTCTACTACCTTTTAGGGTCCTAGGAATGCAATGTGATAACACTTGGCACCATCCGTGAACATGTTTCTTCATGCCCTTGGGTGAGTAAAGGGCCCCACTATATATAATGTCAAAACCCCTTTTCGGTTGGGACCTTTGTAGTTAGCTCCATGTGGAGACCCTATGGGATTCCAAGACTTATCCCCTCCATTCACTCTTGAAGTTACGACGGTTGGATACTTGGTATCGTCCGCAAACCTACTCTACTCTCTTTGTGTTCTGCCTTTTCCACCTATTTAGGAGCCATTATGTTGGACCCTAGACACGTGGAGGGCAAGCACACGTTTGGGGACCTTCCTTAGATTTTACCTTTGAATATGTGCTGAACTGACACATGGAGGCTTCCTCTGGCTCTTAGTCTTTTCAACGGCCAGTGTAACTTTCTCAGGCTCTAGACACGTGGAGGGCTTAAACTCGTTTGGGGACCTACCTTTGGATTTTATCTTTGAAGTTGCACCGATGAGACACATGGAGGATTCCTCTGGATCTTCCCATGCTTAGAATTTTCAACGGCTAGTTTAACTTTCTCGGGCTCTGACCACATGGAGAGCCTGCGCTCATTTGGGGACCTACCTTTGGATTTTACCTTTGAAGTTACACCAATGAGACATGTGGAGGCTTTCGCTAGCTCTTCCATCCTTAGAATTTTCAACAGCCGGTGAAAATTTCTTGGGCTCTAACCATGTGGAGAGTTTGTGCTCGTTTGGGGACCTGCCTTTGGATTTTACCTTTGGAGTTGTGCCAATGAGACATGTGGAGGCTTCTACTAGCTCTTCACATGCTTAGACTTTTCAATAGCCTGTTCTACCTTTCTTGAGCTCTAGACAAGTGGAGGGTCTACGCTCGTTTGGGGACCCCACTTCTGTCGCACCTTTTGAAGGTGTGTTGAACTGACACGTGGAACCTTCTGTGGTTTTGTTTCTTTCCTTCAAGTCGACTCACTTTGGGCTCGATTTTTAAGTTCGAGAGTCAGGCGTGAGGCACAGAATGAAAACAGAGGGAAGGCATGTGCGAGGAAGGTGCATGGCACAATAGGGTGTATGTGGGCACATAAGAGGAAGAGAAGGGAAAACCGATTTTAAGGCATGTCTACAGAAGGGTGCATGAAGAGGGTGTGAGGGGAAGGCATGGGAGGCACGCACGCAAGAGGGAAGTGTGAAAATGGAAAATGGAAGTAGAGAATAATGAAAAAGAAGAGTATGGAAGCAGGGCACAAATATCCAATTGAGGAAGGGTGCACGATGTTAGAAAGAAAAGAGGGCGCATGACAGGAAGACCCGAAACTTAGCCAATTTGGAAGGCGTCTATAGAGGGGAGCGCAGAAGAATTGTATGACGCAGGGAGTGTGCGAGAGGACTACAACCTATGAAAAGTGCTAAATGAGCAACCCTGCAGGTGCACAACCTAAAATGTGAAGCATCATAGCCAGAATGAAAGTAAAAAGTCATCTAAATATCTAGGAGAGTTATTTGGATAACAATTTGGTGACTTTCAGGGCCATTTTCCTACTAGATGAAGAGACCAGTAGCCTTGGAAGTCCATTGGGCATGGATTCAAGCTTGATAAACACAATTATGATCTGAATCTTTGAAATCTGGTCCTTGAGCCACTTGAAACATTACTGGAACTAGAGCTGATCTCACCAAACATTATCTCCAATGGACTGTGCATGAGTAACAAAACACCACAACACACTATGTACAAAAGGGAAAGATCATACATTCCCCAAGTGGAACATGCAGAGTGTGCACGAGCACTTTTTTTGATAAAAACAAACCTACCTACTCTACACTAACCGAAAGTAAATGGAACTTAGACAAATCCTGCAACTGGAAGGGAAAAGTAGCTTTCCTTTCTCAAAATAGTCAACCATGTATATGATTTAGCACTAAACGTGGCTTTTATTATGAGTGAAAAACTGACAAGAGGCCAATCCTCCACCCAAATAACCAAAGTATTAACATCAATCAAAATACCACCCCAAGCTGATTGACATTGGACTCCTAGAGGTGTTGATGGTAACCCTTGGTGCTTTGATACTCATCTTCATGCCCTGAAGTGGGCATGACCAGTTTTGGATTCTCCCTTGGGTCCAATGAATCCAAGTACCTAATTGGGCATGGTCTGATCTGATGGATGTGCCCATTGTTCTGAAATTCATCTCCAAAAATGGAGTCTTCCTTTGTACCTTCCTGAAAAAAGGGGCTACTTGCATGCTGATTTTTTCTTTACAATGCTTCTACAAGAAGTTGATCCTCTACCTTGATGAATGGTATGCAATGTGTGTCATCTTTGTTCCCTTCCTCCTTCTTTGGATAACATGGAAGATTCAAATCTTCCAACCTTGGTTCCATAGGGTGGTTGTGAAATACAGGCTGTTGTAATTGAATTCTCTCCTTCGTGACAATAGGCTCGTGTGCGTGGAAGGTGGATGATGGAGGAGAAAATGTTGTGATCTCCTCAAGCTCCTCTTCATCAAATAAATCCTCCAAGTTAGACAAATAATTTTCCTCCTCATTGTCCTAATGCATGTGTTTGACCTCCTCCATGGTGTCCTCCTGTTCTGAAAATTTCTCACCATGGTTCCCCTCATCTTCAAACATGAAGTCTAAAGGCTCAAAATCTTCTTTGACATTAGAGTTTGAAGGGGATGAAGTGGGAGGAATAACTGAAGGTTCTTCTATGGTTTGCTCTGTACTTGAAACCTTTAGAACTGTATGGTTCTCCTCCACAACCAGAATGCACTCCTCCTCTTTTGGATTTAGAGTAGCTCCTTGTTCCCTTGCTTCTAATGCGGCTGATGATTCTACCACTTATGGCTTGACCTCAGCCTCCTCCTCCATGGGTTTCTCCATCAAGGGTATTTTATCAATCCCGAATCTAAGATCCAAGCTTCTAATCATTTCTTATTTTCTTGGCCCTTCTTCTTGTTGCTCCCCTTGGTTGGAATTTTGAGTCTCTCCCTGACGTGGACTCGGGAAAGTAAGAGGAGTGGTGGGTGGGGTCTCTGTATGATAGAAAAGTGATAGGTTAGCATGGGAATCATCAAGCATCCTTTCTCCGCACCTGACCTCTTGAGGTCGTGCTGAGACAGCCAGTGAAAATGAAATATATGTAGATGTGGAAAAATTAGTTGGGCAGTAATATATCCTCGATACATAATAACAGGATATGCGAATCCAAAGCAAGGAAGGATATTCTAACCTGAACTAGTGTTATGGATTGGTTTACACTATAAATGTTCGGAGGCTCCAATCGATGTCGAGCTCTGCTGAGATCATATCTGTTGGTTGTTGGATTCATGGAAAGTGACCCGTGGGAGCTTCGTATATATTTCCAAACAGGGTCATGAAAGTGGTAGCGAGAAATGTAGCGGATTTCCAAACAGGAATTATGTATGGTTTTCTGGTCTAACTGAGAAAATATTGGCTCGATCGGTTTGTACATTCAACACAGAAATGTGTGTGATGATATTTGGCGGGAGCGGTGAGGATCTAAATACTAGTGTACGTAAACTAGTGCCAATGTTTAATTGGTTTGCAGGCCCGTTGGGTTGTTGGACCTGGAGATCACAACCATGAACTTGTGGTTGTTGTGGACCTTTTATGGTCATGTAAAGAATCAATCCCGTCTTCTGACTATCCAGTAGTAGTAATCTTTCTCAGCTTCTATGTTTAGTATCAGGAGTTGTGTGATCTTCTCGGAATACCTCACGGGTGTCTTAGCAACTTGTATGCATAAGCCCGTGTCTATGTCAATGAGAATGTCTCCTACGTCTAGCTACAAAATGAATGGATCACAAACAAAGGTTTGTTCTCGTTCGGGTTCTTGTATGGTCATATGGACATCCTATAAGGGAAATCTATAGCTGGGTTGGTTTGACCAGAATTCGTATGCTTTGTCATCTTCAATGTTTAATTTTCTCAATTGTTCACTAATTGCTTGTGGGTTTGTCGTTGTTTGGAAGACGTAGATCCTAAGACCTTGATCTATATCCACTAACATCGTGAAGAGATTTGGCTGGGGTATTACCGGCTCGAATATGTAATCCCTGGGCTCTCTTGGTCTTGTAATAGTCATGTAAGAAATAAAAAACTTAACTGAATGAAGTAAACTAACTATGAAAATTAATCTACGCTATGCTTGTTTTTGTATTTCAGAGATATAAAATTGAATGATATTATAGAGAAACTAATCTAACAAATTCAAATGACAAGTAACTAATCTAAGAATAAAGCTAAAAAAAGTAAGGTAGCTAGATGTAGCTATTTTCTTGTGCACTTGTGAATTGATACGAACATAAATATCTAACTAATTTGATTGAAAGACCTCTAATCTTACCTCAGAAGTGAGAAACAAATCATAGCTTCTCAGAAGCTATCATTCCCCACAACTTCCACATCAATATTAATAAGAAGCTTTAACTGAAATGAAATGATTCACTACTTTATTTGATATATTCTAATTAAAAATTTGACAATTCAAACCTGGAGTCTACAGAACAGAGGCAAATCCAGTTGTATCGTAGCTTGTCCCCTCAGTGTGATCTCTTCATTCCTTTGTGTTCTCGTGAATCCAGAAAGGTGAGAATGTGATAGTGGTAGTAGGAAAAGGTATTTGAACAGTGGAAACTTAGAGGTAAACCAAACATAATGCAAGTAGGAGAGAGATAGCGCAAGAGAACAGAGCTTGGCTATGCGATTCCTAGCAGGATTTTTGTAGGGATACGATAAGACACACCTAAAATTTTAGGACCTATTCTTCCTGTGACGAAACAAAACCTATAATCTCTAAGTAGAACCAAGTTTGAAATGAACTTAATCTAGAACCGATGTTGTATTATGCTAAGCCAGTTGTTTGGAGAACAACAATGGAACAAAATGAAATTAGAGAGATCAGGTGATCTCTAAACCAAAAAAATGAGGAGCCTTGAACTGAGAGGCTGAGAACTTATCCTAAGTCTAAACCTATTGAGACTTATAGAGGAACTTCCAAATACACTAGATAATAAAACATAGAGAGAGAGGGGCCATTTGCTTGTAAACAAGCTCAATATTTATAGCATTCTTACTCATCAGAAGGCAAGTCCAAATTTCCATGCTTTATCATTAAAAATGGAGCACTACAATTACCAAGTGGCTGGACACTCTACACAAAGCAAAAGCGGCTGAGAGTTGCAAGTGCAACTTGATTTTTCATGTTGTTGAGTGCGACAGAAGGTTCTAGAAAATGTAGGCAGGACCACCACCCTATGCATGGTGGTGGTTACAGGACGACTACCGTGTCTTGGGCGGAAGTCAAGGGACCGCTACCCAAGAAGGGTGGCGGTCATGTAACTTAAGACCAAAATGCAAGGAAAAAGGGGGGTAGAGGTTAGAATGAAGTATGCAAAGGTTGGATAAGGCATTTTAGGATGCAAATGTATGCTTGGCGAGATTTTTTTGGATTTTGAACACCTTGCGAAGAGATCTGAATCATCATTGGGGTTTCCATAACCTCTTTCCAATAGTGCAATACATACAATTTTAGGTACATACATATTTCCCCCTCAGAGAAGATTTTTAGCCATGAAGAGACGTAAAATGGTGAGTCTGAGTATGGAGGTCCAAAAATGGGGAGTTAAAAGCTATACTTGACATGTCATGTGCGACATTGTTGCCATCCAAATTCCCGCTATCCGCAAAACGAAAAGGGGACTCAAGTGTAGATAGATAAAATAAATCGAAAACTAACTACAAAATTAAAATGAAATGAGGACTCACCATTTATGCGGGGATAAGAACTTACCTTCGTCGGTGCTCCAACTCTGCGTAAGAACACTCAAAACAAGATTAGAATACTATATATATATATATATATATAACGAGCTCATTTTACTATTCATTTGTGCGTATTGATTTGGTAATTTTTGAGCTCTGGGACCCACGGTAACCATTTTTGACGAGAGTGTAGTCAAAACGTTCGTAGCGAGATCGTGATCATGCCTCCGAGAGTAGGAGATTGACCCGTAAAGTCTTAGGTTAGTTTTTCTCAATTTATCATTTTTGAACCTAAAATATAGAAATGTTGAAATCTTTTTCTTGGGTAGATCATTTTCGATAATGTTAGTGTTAAATGAGTCTTTAGGGGGGGCCCATAGGGTAGGTTTTTATTTTGTCAAAAATGGTGTATTTTTGTTGTTTTAAGCAGTTTTAGGGCTTTAGGAGTGCTCGTCAATTCGGGACAGGACTGCTGCCCTACACAGAGTGGCGGTCATGGGATTGCCACTCTGTGATGGCGGTAGTCATGGGACCGCCGCCCTATGATGGTGGCAGTCACAGGACCGCCGCCTCAGAAGGTGGTGGTTATGGAACTGCCGCTCTGCACAGGGCGACGGTTCTAAACAGAAAGTAAAAAAAGATATATAATTTGATTGTTCATTTTGACAGTTTTCTATGTTTTTGATGAGCTTTCCTGTTGGATTATGTTACTAAATTTCTCTTTTTCTCTGTTTTGGGTGGATGCATAAGAAGGAGGAATATATACGATGGAGCAGAGAGAGGGAGTGTGATTGGATCCCAGCAGTGTTAGATTCACTAACCCAGACAGAGCGGGACACTCTGTAGAGGGCCGATATATTGAGGATTTCACAGGTTCCTCATGTTGCTCTTGCCAGTCACATATTATGTGACTTATTCTCATACTGGGATGTAGACCGGAATACCTTCCGGTTACCATGTGTTAGGGGTGAGTGGACTATCACCCTAGAGGACGTTTATCACATACTTGGGGTTTCAATTCTTGGGAGGCAGTTGTCTCTTAAGACAGCATGATCTAGGTCCCAGATGGTTAAGTGGGCTACATACATGGGAGACACTATTACCTCCTTTGGTTCGAAGAAGGGGGTGAAGGTCTGTTTAATTGTTGTTGCTCTTATACCCACTATCCGTAAGGCCATTATGGGTATCCTGGCCTCACGGTTGATTAGGGATAAGGGAGGGGATACCTTATTATATTATTGGTCTCTCATGATTACACATATTGAGGCTCATGGCTGTATTTACACTTGGGGAGTAGAAATTCTTGGGACCACATACCATGACTTATACAGGGTGGTCAGGCTACAGGGGTAGTCATTGAGTCATCCTACTCTAGTTATGAGTTGGGTGTCTGAGCACATCATTCCCTATGGGAGGGGTATACTAGTAGAGGATTTGGGGGCTGTCAGGGTAGCGAGGTAGACAGGGATGACAGTGCTCAGGACACCACACCAACTGGTGGATTCACTGACTATCACAAACATGGAGGCCACTCCTTATCAGTCCATGATAGAACTATGGGGAGAGGAGACACATACATTGATTGCTTGTTCTACTATAGGTCAGATAGTAGACAGGATAGGGAGGTTAGAGACCCACCCATTTGATGGAGTACCTCAGCAATTTGGCCTCCCCTACGTTAATATGATTCCTCCAGTGGGGCCAGTATATAGGTTTGTTCGTGAGGCCAGGGGAGGTCCTAAAGGAGACCAAGGTTGGACCACGGTTACTCTGAGAGTTCCCATTATAGTTAGGCAGGTGATTTGTGCTCAGGGGGCAGCCAGTGCTCCTCGAGCACCCTTACTTCTGATCAGGGCTGCTCCTGCTCATAGTGGAGAGGGAGATGAGCCCATTGCTATGGAATTAGATTCTGAGGAGTTCACAAGAGAGGATACTGAGGTGGAGACGATGGGAGAGGGGATTGGAGGTGAGGTTGGTGGGACAAATGAGGAGGATGATAGCGATTTTGAGTGGCATGAAACTCAGGATATCTTGAGGGCGGAGAGGGCGGAGGCGAGTGCAGAGTAGGAGACCTTGGTCTCAGAGAGATTTCCTCACGAAGTCCATGAGGGAGATGATGATTCCATGGTGAGACGTCATTTCTTTCCAGATTATTGGGAGCCTCCACAGTCGACAACATCGTTAATAGCAGGTGCAAATCCTAGAGACCCCACCTGGATGCCAGGAGATCCTAGTGAGTTACTACTCTTCTCTTGACTCTTTTAGTTAGAGATGTTAGTTAATATTTCTTTTTTTTTTGTTTTACTTTTTTTTATTTCATTTTTAGTAATTTTCTAACTTGTTATTTCTCTTTGCAGCGACTGCTGAGGGATGGCGGGACTTGATTCGTCGAGTGTGTGCAGATACCCTGTTTCTCCCCTCAGAGAGTACTTAGGCCGAGCTTACTGAGGACGTCAGAGAGCCTTCAGTAGCTGACAAACATACTGATGTGTTTTCCCCTATTTGGAAGGTGGAAAAGTTAGTGTCCTCCCTTTGTACTGAGCTAGCTGGATACAGGACTGCTGAGCACCTGATGAGGTAGAGTCATTCTCACAGTGAGACCATAGCCAATGGCTGTGATCATGAGCACTCCCATCATTCAGTACATTCAGAGTGCTACTGTAGCAAGAGTCCTAGATGCGGTTGTACAACCTACGAGGGATCCCACAGGGATTGAGAGGCCATTTGGTCTTTTTGTAATGATTTTGTCCGTGAACATGCTACTTCATGCCCTTAGGTGAGTAAAGGGCCCCACTATATATAATATCAAAACCCTTTTTTAGGTGGGACCTTTATAGTTAGCTCCACGTGGAGACCTTGTGGGCTTCCAAGACTTATCCCCTCCTTTCACTCTTGAAGTTGTGACGGTTGGACACTTGGCATCGTCGATGAACCTGCTCTACTCTCTTTATTTTCTACCTTTTCTACCTATTAAGGAGCAACTATGTTAGACCCTAGACACGTGGAGGGCCAACGCACGTTTGGGGACCTACCTTTGAAGATGCACTGAGTTGACATATGGAGGCTTCCGCTAGCTCTTAGACTTTTCAACGGTTGGTGCAACTTTTTTGGGCTTTAAACACGTGGAGGGCCTACACTCGTTTGGGGACCTTCCTTTGGATTTTACCTTTGAAGTTGTGCCGATGATACACGTGGAGGCTTCCTCTGGCTCTTCCCATGCTTAGAATTTTCAACATCCAATGTAATTTTTTTAGGCTCTGACCACGTGGAGAGCTTGCACTCATTTTGGGGCCTGCCTTTGGATTTAACCTTTGAAGTTAAATCGATGAGACACGTGGAGGGTTCCGCTAGCTATTCCCATGCTTAGAATTTTCAACGATTGGTGTAACTTTCTTAGGCTCTGACCATGTGGAGAGCCTGCACTCATTTGGGGACCTGCCTTTGGATTTTATCTTTGGAGTTATGCCGTTGAGGCAGGTGGAGGCTTCTGTTGGCTCTTCTCATGCTTAGACTTTTCAACAACTAGTTCTTCCTTTCTTAGGCTCTAGACACGTGGAGGGCCTGCACTCATTTGCGGACCCTGCTTCTATCACACCTTTTAAAGGTGTGCTGAGTTGACACGTGGCACCTTCCGTGGTTCTGTTGCTTTGCTTCGAGTCGACTCGATCTGGGCTTGATTTTGAATCCTCAATTTTGAATTTTGGGAGTTAGACGCGAGGCACAAAAGGGAAACAGAGAAAAGGCACGCGCATGGCATAATAGGGTGTATGCGGGTGCGTAAGAGGAAAAGAAGGGATGACCAATTTTAAGGCATGTTTGTAGAAGGATGTGCGAAGAGGGCATGAGGGGAAAGCACGGGAGGCGCGTGCGCAAGAGGGAAGCGCGAAAGGGGAAAATGGAAGGAGATAATAACGTGAAAGAAGAGTATGGAAGTAGGGCATGAATATCCAACTGAGGAAGGGTGGGTGATGGTAAAAATAAAATAGGGCGAGTGACAGGAAGACCCGGAACTTAGCCAATTTGGAAGGCATCTGTAGAGGGGCGTGTGGAAGAATTGCATGACACAGGAGTGTGTGGAAGGACTACAGTCTATCAAATGTTTCAAATGAGTAATACTGCGAGTGCTCAACCTAAAATGTGAAGCATCATATCTAGAATGAAAGTAAAAGACATCTAAATAGCTAGGAGAGTTATTTGGATAACAGTAGTCTTTTGGCCACACATCGGACTACAGTCTAAGGAGTCTGCACTTCCCAAGATCAATCGCTAACCGACCCCACATCGGAACATAGATGGAGAACCAATTTGTGGTACCACCATCAGTGTGTGGTATTGAAAGTGAGCTATAGTTTTGTTGCAATCCCACTTGATTAGTTAGGGTGTGCTTGTATGTTTGTACTTGTTTGAGTGTTTTGTCGAAACCCATTGTATAAACCATCTCACTAGTCACCTCTTATCAACCTATACACCCATCATTCATCTCTTTTGACTATGACATTTAACCTCAATTTTTGACCACACGTCATTTACCATACACCCTTGACCATATTTGTGTTATCCATCATCCACTCACCATAATTCGCCCCTTTCACATCAACCTATTAATATGAATCAAAATAATCAATAAATTTTACCACCTAATCAATAAATTTTACAAATACAAAGGGACATTTATAAACATTCCCCCCATCTCACAAAATACATCTAAAATTCACTTAATATATCTCCACTTCACTTACACAAGTTATCCCATGTAATATAAACAATTACCTGTCTCACTATCAAAAATAACTCCCACTTAATTGTTTAACGTTTCCTATTGGTATCCCCATATTTACCTAAGTCCAAAATAATCCTAGAATAAATATCACATCACACACAACATTTATCACAACTAGACATCCTCACATCTTCACATAACCCTACACATACACTTCCTTACATCCTCACACCATCAAACATATTATCCCATATTTTCCTATTGACACGATTAATTCAATCTTACTAATTAACAACTCGATACAGACACCAAATATCTATATCCATACTTAATCCTCCTAAGCCCACACATCGAGGTGCACCCTAAGCCCTCACATTAAGGAAAATACTTCTTCAAATCCTCTTAACTCTCTTTTAATCCTCTTGTCCTAAAAGCAAGGTTCAATCCTTGAGATTGTATATCGATCGATAAGAAATATCCTCCTCCCCCCATCCCCACATTTTTCATTCATTTAATACACCTCCATTCCATCTACACATCTAAAAAAAAATTAGGATTCGATGACACTCAGGAGAAGAGCTACTGAAAAACGATAACAAACTAAACCGTCAACTAAACATAGAAACTGTAAATGACATGTTCAATCACAATTTCTTCGATGCCAATGTAGAAGAACGACGCAACAAAAGGAGAATATGAGGAAACAATGGTTAATACTAGTAGTGATGATGACTCTAACACTTACTTCACAGAGGGAAGGTGAAGAGAAATGCTTAATTGATTCATCGATAAAAATAAATATTCCCTTCTTTCTCTAATTATATCACATGGGGGAAAAGCTTCCTTCTAATTATACACATGAACAACTTCATAGTCTTCTCCCCAATGAGAATTAATTCATTGCATAACTACCCCTTTCCCCATTGAACCATAATATAAACAATATAAATCAAAGTAACTGTCGTGCTCCACACATTAGCAAATAAAATATCAATAACTCTCATTTATCCAAAGAGGTCGTATTATCCCAATTACAACAAATGAGCATCCGGATTGCCCAATTGGTCTCTCAACTTGATCCGCAATAACCCAATGACCATAGTTCCAAACATTCACAACTCCCTACTTTCAACTTACCTTCAACTACTCCTCAAGCAACCTACCTTGGAGAAGGAAATAAATTCTACGAAGGAAACACTTCAAAGGTTGTAACTCGGAAAAAAAAAGGACGATAATACAAATTTGAGGATATTTTTCCTTATCCATTTGACTGTGATATCTTACATGTCCCTTTCCCTCCATAATTTGAGCCTCCCAAGTTTTAAAAATACAAGGGAAAAGGCTAATAGTACCAATCGTGAACATGTTAAATAGTTCTATACGTTATGTCAAGAAGTTTTCTTATAATGATTCATATTTAATAAGACTCTTTTAAAGAAGCCTAGGTGGGTCCCGCACTTGAATGGTTCCTCTGTATGCCCAAAGGATCTGTCCACTACTTTCATAGAATTGTCCAAAACAATTTGTAAAGCACTTCTCATATAATGTGGAACATGATGTCACCATGATTGACCTTATGTAACACCAAAAAATGCAATGGAGAAAGACTTTCATCCTTCCTACAACGATGGAGATCCCTTGCTATCCATATTCCATGGCCAATCCCTAAAAAATCAATTAGTCACCATCTTTTTCTCCAATCTCCATCAAGAACTAGCTTTCTACCTGCAAGTCCATTGCACCAATACATTTGATGACATCATAGAAAAGGGAATGCAAATAGAAAAAACTTATGCTATGAGCATCAATTGTAAAAAGGAATATAATAAGTTTTATGGGTTGATTTAGGTGTTAGGGAGTCATTTTATGTGTTTTGGGGTGTTTTGAGTCCTTGAGACCTCTTATGCAATGTAAAGTTGAAACTTTGTATATTCCCTCCAAATCACTAGTTTAAACTTTCAAATGTGTTTTGTTTTGTAGTCCTAAGACAAATTTCTTATAATGGGTCATTAAACGGATGCAATTGGGTCCATATACCATAATTTTCACCTAGGATATGACCATATGTCCTTAACTAAGGCATAAACCATATTTGGTTAGATCATGCATGGTTGTGGGTTGGTGAGTGAGAAACCTAACTACCTCATACTTGTAATTTGTATGAAGAAATTCAAATGAGCAAAAGGGGAGTAAGGTGAGTATAGGGGGAAAAAAAGGAGAGTGTGAACATTTTTTCTGAGCCTTGAAGGCTCATGGAGCATGTTATCTTAGTGTTCCTATCAATAATAATGGCTTCATTTTTGTGTAAAACCTGTGTATGAAATTTCCTATATGAAGTGTGATTGTGTATCTAACAAATGAAGAGGGTTATTACTTATGTATTCAAAACATGAAATTAGTTCTATAGGATAAATGGTTTGTGCAGGGTTTCAATAGAAAGGAGAGAGCATGTAGATTCAAAATTTGATCAAGACCGCTCAATGCATGTGCACAAGTCTATGAGGTATAGGTAAGACATTATGGGTGATTGCATGAGGTTTAGTTATGAATTTATGGTGTTCATATGTGTTTGATTGAGGGATTTAATGTGTGTGTGACATGATCTTGATTATATTTATTACTTGAGTTTCTTGTAGCCCTTATAAGCTTAGCAAGACTAGAAATCTATGATTTTCTTATAAGCAATTGTGTGAGTGTCTTTAGTAACAAGAATTGCACAAGGATGGTTTAATTAGAGACATCATGAGGCATTTTTTGTTATTCCACATGATTCAATGTGGTGGATTGTCATTGCTCAAGATTTGAAAGGTGAGTAGCCTAATGGTTTTCTTGACATATTGGAAACTCTTCAAAAATTGCGACTTGTATATAGCCTAGACAGTACACAGAGTTCATATGGCAATAATATACTATGGAGTCATTAAAATTATGATTGATTAGAGACATAGTGTATGAAATGTTGGCGAAAATGGTTTCAAACATAAGTGATATGGTTGTGTTGCTCTAGCACAAAGATGAGGGACATTTGCAAATTATGACTGTGGATTCTTTTCTTTGGGAGGTTTGATAATATGTTCTAATGACTAAAAGAGAATTTCTTGACTAGTATAAGGGTATGCCTACCATGTTAGAAAAGGAAATAACAACTTATATTTTCAGGTCATAATAGTTTAGGTATAAATACGTCCTTTGCATGATTATAACTATGTGTTCACTCAAACAGGGTAGTAAGAAGAATGAAGGAAAATAGATTTATTGTGTTCTTTTAACCTCACTGATAAGGAAATAATAAAGAGGACATTGAAATAGATAGGCATGATATATTTCAAACTATGAAACAATATTCCAAGCATTTTATAAGCATTTGTATTCTCATAGGTTTCTAGGAAACCTATAGGTAGTCTGAGCTAGGGCTTGTCCTTTGGGGGGCCAAAATCAACTCCACTTGGTTTGAAAACTTCAAAATACAATAGTAAGTACCTCTAGAAATGGTTGATGAGGGAATTTTTGGAAACTAATTGTTCAAACTCTTGATGTTGGTGAAATTCTAGGAGGGAGAATTCAAAAACACAATCAAGAGCTAGAAAAGGGGATGTGACTAACAAAGGAAGTGTCCTTTTTTTCCTCTGAGGGAGTTAATGAAACTTATAGGAAATGTTAAAGAGCTTAATGGGTGCTCGAAAAGCCCCTTATTGTGCATTGGAAACTTCTTCAAACTAAGATAAACTTGAAATTTACTTTAGGAAGACCTTGTAAAGGATTTGGTGACAAGATTGAAAAAGGTGAGTTTAAAGGGAGTTGTATTCCTAAAAACATTAGATGCATGGTTGTTGTAAGTCCTTTTCTTAAGGGGCATATAGGGACAATTTTGCAAAAAGAAAGATAAGGGTGGAGTTTTAAGTTTTGTATGCATTTCTTCATTGAATCTAACAGTGATAGGAGTGGTGTGACAAGGGAACATGATGGACAAGCCTTAGTAGATGAAATAAACTACAATCACTTAAGCTTGATACAGCTAGAAATGAAGATAAATAGCAAGTTAAGGTAAGTGACATGAGTGTAAATGAGTACAAGTCACTTGTTTTGAAGCATGAACCATTGAATGAGTGAAGGAGTTGTGAGTGAAGGAGTTTCTAGCATGACATAGAGCATTATAAGCATGATATATTCAAGTAAGGAGGCCATTTTAGTGATCTTTATCAAAATATACAAGGTTTGAGCAATTTTTGCCTACTAGAAAAAAGTATGAATTTATTGTTCTTGGGTGATTAAACAAGTTAAATTATAACCATTAATGTAAATTTGGATGACATAGATGGATAGTAAACATGAGCTCTGCATCATGTGGTATCAAAGCCAATTTTTATTGAAAATTGGATATTGATTACTAATAAGAAGTTGTGTAAGTGTATGTAAATAAAGTGTGACAGGTTATGGATGAAGAGATAAGAAAAGCAAAGAGAAAAGTGATTGAGAAAAGAGATGAAGTAAGAGATAAATGGACCAAGGAAGATTTGATGAAATATTTTGTGTTGTTGTTAAGCCAAAGGAAGAGCCAAGATGAGAGAGAAAGAAAGAAAAGAGAGCAAAAGAGGAAAGAGAAAATTAGAAGACAAGAAGAATGGATGGAACAAGAGTTGAAAGAGTTGAGAAAAACATGGGGATAAGATTGAAGAATTGATGAGAGCTGATAGTATGATGGAAGAGTATAATGAAGTAGTATTTGTGATGAGAAAGAAGATAAAGTGGCATATGGAGTTGTTTATGAGAAAAATACAAAGGGTACAATTGAATGAGATGATTAGACAAGAGGAAAAGAAGTTAAAGCAAGTAATAAAACATGAGAAAGAGGTCATCAAAAGAGTGATCTATGAAATAACTCAGAAAATAGATGAAGAGGAAGTCATAAAAAGATTATTATCTTGCCTAAAGGATGAAGAAAATCAAGAGTTTTTCAAAAATTAAAAAGATAATGAAGATGAAGAAGAGTATTTTGATGCTTGTATAGAGTTTGAGGATGAACATCAATTTTTTGAAGAGGAAAATGAGAACAAAATTGAAGGAATTTTTTTTTGAAGGTGGATTTCAAGAAGGAACAACTAGAGAATGAGGAAAAGGAAGTGGTGGAGACTCAAATGTCTTCATTTTTTATATTTAATGATTGGTTTGATTGTGTATGTATAGGTTATACTTGATGAAGAAGTGAAATAAATTGAAAGAGAAGTTCTTAAGAGAGATCAAATGATGAAGATGGAAAATACTAGTGTCAATCAAGACAACCAAAGCAAGAAGAAGAAGAAATAAGAGGACCATGGAAGACACAAAAAACAAGAAGATAAATAAGACTCATCTGAGAAGAAGAAAAAATCAAGAAGAGGCTACAGTTGGAAGAAGAAAAATGAGATAATTCTTTGTGCTAGCAAGAAATTTTCTTCCACCTTGGAAGTATGATGCATGAGAATCAATTGTAAAAAGGAATAAAACAAGTTTTTTGGGTTGATTTAGTGTTAGGGAGTCATTTAGGTGTTTTGCGTTGTTTTGAGTCCTTTAGACCTCTTATGCAATGTAAAGTTGAAACTTTGTATTTTCCCTCCAAATCACTAGTTTAAAATTTCAAATGTGTTTTGCTTTTAGTCCTAAGCCAAAGTTCTTGTAACGGGTCATTCAAGGGATGAAATTGGGTCATTAAACATACTCTTCACCTAGGATATGACCATATGTCCTTAACTAAGGCATACTCTTCACCCTATTTGGATATGATCATGATGTCCTTAAACTGCATGTTCACTCAGACATGTCCCTAATTTGGTTAGAATCAAGGAAAAGATGTTTCTCTTAACTGCATGTTCACCTCATTGACATGTCAATAAAGAAGAATGAAGGAGATGACATTGAGGTTTCTGTTATTCCACAGATAGGTATTACACCTCATTTGACAAACTAACTGAATATAAGATGACATTGAATTTTATAAGCATAGGTATGACAAATTCTCCTAGATTTCTAGGAAACCTACAGGTAGTCTGAGCCAAGGAATTTTATAAGCATTTGTGGTGTCAATACACTAGATTTTTAGGAAACCTACTTGTAGGTAGTCTGAGCCAAGGCTTTTCCTAAAGATACAAATGATCAATAACCTTTAGAAACTCCATTTGGTTTTAAAACTTAAAGATACAATGATAAATACCTTTAGAAAAGGTTTATGAATGAATTTTTGGAAACTAATGGTTCAAACTCTTGATGTTGGTGACAGTCTAGGAGGGAGAATTCAAAACACAGTCAAGAGCTAGAAAAGGGGAGGTGACGAACAAAGGAAGTATCCTTTTTTCCTTGGAGTTAGTCAATGAAACTTCTAGAAAATATTAAATAACTTAATGGGTGCTAAAAAAACACCTTATTGCGCATTGGAACCTTCTAAAAAATAAGATAAGCTTGACAGTTTCTTTAGGAAGAACTAGTAAGGGTTTGGTGACAAGATTGCAATAGGTGAGTTAAAGGGGATTGTATGTTGAATTGAGACCCAAGATTTAGGGAGCATGTTGGTATAGAAAAAATTGAACTACTGAATCTTTTGGAAAATTTTGGGTATCCCTAAAACATTAGATGCATGGTTTGTTGCAAGTCCTTGTATTAAGGGGCATATATGGACAATTTTGCAAAAAGGAAGAGTATGGTGGAGTTTGATGTTTTGTATGCATTTCTTAATAGTGATAGGAGTGATGTGATAGGGTAACATGATGGGAAAACATTATTTGATGAAAGAAACTACAATCACTTAAGGTTACTAGAGCTATAAATGAAGAGCAATAGCAAGTTAAGGTAAGTGACATGAGTGTAAATGCATACAAGTTACTTTTTTTGAAAGATGAATCATTAAATGAGTGAATGAGATGTGAGTTAAGAGTTGCTAGCATGACATAAGCATTGTAAGTAGGATATAGTCAAGTAAGGAGGCCATTTTAGTGATCTTTGTCTAAATACACAAGGTTTGAGCAATTTTTGCCTACTAGAACAAAGTAAGAATTTATTGATCTTGGGTGATTAAAAAAAGTTGAATTTGTGACTTTTAATGGTAATTATGGATGACATAGATTTATTGTAACATCCAGCTATGCATCAAAATCCATCATTTCTAAAGGCCTTATTTAAATCGTATTCCTCATATTACAATCAAACCAATCATCCTTCCCACATCAGAAAATCCCAAATATATCAATAAAAATTAAAATGTCGTTAGCGATGGAGTGAAGAAGGAGAAGCATGGTCAACACGTCCATAAAGTTGTTGTCAATATCCGTCCCCAAAGTTTAAACTTGATCCACCCAGGATCTAAAAATATAGTCATACACCCTAGGTGAATCCATTGAAACGATCCTTTAAAAACTAGTCACTGCCAATATGGTCATATTCCTACAAAGCCAACTGTTTGATGAATCTAGACCTAAGGCCTCTTGGTTATAAGAAAATAAGTATTGCAAATTCCGTAAAATCAATGATCATGTCACTATAAGGTGTATGAAGC
This sequence comes from Taxus chinensis, assembly GCA_019776745.2. NCBI lineage: Eukaryota > Viridiplantae > Streptophyta > Pinopsida > Cupressales > Taxaceae > Taxus > Taxus chinensis. Next base: position 697,639,394 of record CM034150.1, read on the forward strand.
TGAAACAAACATATCCAAGATTTGATTGGTTGGAGAAAAATTGAAATTGAATACAATGCATCCTCCCTCTTCCCAAAATCAGAAGCTAGGGATCTATCAAAATCAACTTCCCAATCATGGTCAAATCCATACTTCGAATCAAGGCCAATAGAAGTATGGAAAAACCCATGAATCATCTCATCATCATTCCAATCATGTAATATTACTGACGTGTCCCTTTTTAGTATGAAACCCTTATTAGTCATATCCACCATCATCCTCATCATGTAGCCACTATCAAAGTCAAACTAGCCTCTCATAACGCTCAGATGTGTTGTCACCACTCACAAGAGTCGTGTAGTGGTCCAAGGGGCTAACCCATATTCTTATAACCTATCTCCACAATCCCAGTACAATATCACTGAACAAGTTTAAAAATACCCCCACGCAAATCTCCACCATAGATCTTCTCAAAACATCTTTTGTGCATAAAGATATCCTTTATCGTGTTCTCCAAGAAACTCATGTCCTAAAATATATTGACCATACTCAGTTCCAATCCCTCGTCACCCATATTTATCCCCATCCCACACTACCAATCACTTTCACTCAGCAAGTATTTCCACTACATAGCTCAATGCATAATCTCCCTCTTCTGTATTCAAGGTTCTTATTGAAAATACTCATGTCAAATGAGTACCAGTGGAAAACGGGTCTGGAGTTAATCTGCAAAACCCTATCTCTCATACAATGACTCAGGTATAATGGACTAAGTTTGTGACAGGATGTCATAACCATTAAAACATATGACAATACTGAAAGAAAATTAGTGAGCACTTTATACCTCCCTATCAATGTAGGGCCCATCACACCTACCCACCCTAGTACATGTGGTGGATATCCAGTTCCCCTATTATTTATTGATTAGTTTCCCTTGGATACCCAAAATGCATTTTGTTCCTTCTACACTACATCAATGTTTAAAATTCAAGCATGTTGGTATGGAGGTCACCATCCATGGTGACCCTCAAACCCTTCTAGTATTTCCAAGCACTTGAAGTAAAAGGATATCGGGAATTATAACTACCCCATCACCAAAACTTTCATTCCACAAGCCGAATCTCCGTCATCATCCACTACTTCATATGTGTTACCTGATAGCCTCCCATCCACTTTTCATAGTGCTTCGTCATCATCTGCTCCCACATTACCTACTCCATCCACATCTGCTCTACTCTTTCCTCACTACAACCCTCAAATTCAAGGCTAAAGGGTGTGGGGAATAGCAAAATTTCAGTATTGAACACCTGCCACTTTCACCCAAAAAGTGTGGCAGGGTTAATATGTGTTATAACCTAAAAAGAAAAAATACTCATTGGGCTCATCTAATTTTATCCGCTTTTGGGTATCTCCCAGAAAATTTCCTAAAACATTCTAAAACTACATCGCTTATTGATAACTCCATTCCATCCTGCCTTCAGTAGAAATGAGTATCCAATCCCTAAGCACATAATAGATCGTGTATGGGTTACGTTGGTTGAGGACTAGGATGCAATGAACAAGTAATTGCCGAACACCTTGCTATCATTCCCAATCTTGACACTCGCAAATTAGGGTACCCACCACCTAATGAGGGTATCTGTTATGACTTGAGTGACACAATTAAGAAAGCTAAGGAGGCCATGGATACCATTGAAATGAGTTTTGTCTACATCCAATACGAAGAGCTTGCCGCTACGAACCTTTTCCATGAAACCATTGTTCTCGTCATCGAAATTTCCTTCACTTATCCTTGACTCATCCAATAGGACTAGCAATATGAATATATCCCTCTTGATACTTTTCAAAATGATGAAGCACTTCTTGAGTTCCTAGGAACTTGAGCCAATAGACCCATCAATGATCATAAGAAAGGTTTCAAAGTCTATTTAAATGTTGATGCCTACTTTGGTGAACAAGAGCATATCCCATCTATCAAATCTCAATCCAACATTTCCCATCCTCACTCCTCCCACCATTTAAACGAGGAGGATCCCTTTGCTGAATTCTTCAAAAATACCCTACCTCAAAATCATGATCCAGTTATGGATCAACTTCTTCTGGCTCCTAAACCATTGCAAGATGTTTCAACATGACTGATCAAGGAAACCATTGATATCAATATTGGCACTAAAGAGGACCCCAAAATCCTTAAACTGGGGGCATCCTTATCTCCAAAAGACCAAGCCACCTTCATAACACTTATTAAATAATTTTCAAACGTATTTTCCTGGTCTTATACAAGATATTCCTGGACTCGACCCATCCCTGGTGGTTCATCATTTGGTGGTTTGAAAAGAAGCCAAACTAGTCAAACAAAAACTACACAAGATGCATGCAAAAGTATCCTTGCTTGTCAAATAGGAACTTTAAAAACTGCTTGAAGTTTGTTTCATCAGACCAATTGATTATTCTGAATGGATCTCTAATATCATCCTAGTAAGTAAAAATACTAGGGGCATTCGAATTTGCACATATTTTTGAAACATCAACAAAGCTTTCCCTAAGGATGGTTTCACCGACTACAACCAGATCAAAATCGTACAAGAAGATCAACATAAAACATCCTTCACTATGCCTTGGGGAACCTTTTACTATAAAGTCATGCCCTTTGGACTAAAAAATGTTGGAGTTACATATCAACGTGTCATGACTGTAATATTCCATGACATTATGCACAACATCATCAAGGATTATGTCAATGACATTATGGGAAAATCTAAAACTTGCAAAGGCCATCCTTTAGTTCTCCATTACATATTTGAGTGACTCCGAGAATACAAAGTTTGCCTCAATATTGAGAAATATGTCTTCAACATCACTTCAGGGAAATTTCTCAGCTTCATTATCTCACGTCTTGGCATTGAAATTGATCTAGAAAAGGTCAAATTTATCATTGAAATTCCTCCACCAACAAATCTAAAGAAGCTCAGAATCCTATAGGGTAAAGTCCAATCCATCAGAAGGTTCATAGCACAACTTGTAGATAAATGTCATCCATTCCATCATTTTCTAAAGAAGGGAATAATCTTCTATTAGAATGATGAATGTCAAACATCCTTTGATAAAATCAAAGAGTATCTACTACATCCTCCATTTCTAGTGCCTCCTACTTTAGGAATCCCTCTCCTCTTATATATTTCACCTATTTAACATGCCTTGGGAGATCTCCTAACACAACATGATAACAATGGAAAAGAACAAGCACTCTACTATCTAAGATGTACATTGATATTGTATGAGCTCAATTACACTCCCATTGAATAGGCATGTCTTGTTGTTGTCTTTGCCTCTCAAAAGTTACGACATTACACATGCTCAATAATACAGTCAAGCTCATCACCATAGTAGATCCTCTCAAATATCTCCTTTCCAAATCAAACTTGATAGGATGCATGGCTAAGTGGATCATTCTATTGAGAAAATTTGAAATTGAATATTAATTAAAACTCTATCAAAGGATAGGTGCTAGCAGATCAATTAGTAGAAGCTCCAGTTTCTAATTCCACACCACTTAATACATGGTTCCCATATGATTCAATATTTACTATAGAAGATTTAGAAAATTAGACATTATATTTTGGTGGATCTTTTACAAATCATGGCTCAGGAATAGGAATCCTATTTATTAGCTCTCAAGGAGATCTCATTCCTGAGGCCTTATAGCTAGCTTTCCCCTGCACTAATAATATAGCTGAATACAAGGTACTCATAACTGGACTCTGCATGGCTATCCAATGGAATATAAAAATTCTTATTGTCTTTGGAGATTCTCAAATCATTATCAATAAAGTTAATGATGAATATACAACCAAAGATGATAAGATAGTCCCATACAAGCGAATGGTAGAAAGTTTTAAGCTTTACTTCCAACATATCAAGATCGAATAAGTTCCACAAGCAAGAAAAGAATTAGTAGATGTAATAGCTACCAGTGGTTTGCTCTTAAACATCCCTTCAGATGCTCATAATTACCACTTCCCAGTTGAACAACTTCTAGTCCCGACATATGATGTTCCTGGATCCAAGGTGGTATGTGATATTGTTGTCCCAATTCAACATGGTACCACGACATCTATACCTATAATCCACGACCATACCCTTCCACCAGACCTTCCTCGTAACCATCATAAATCCTTTATCCAACGCACCTCCAAATTCACTATCCTTGGCATCACCCTCTATCGTAGAGGATATGACGAAACCTTATTATGTTGCCTTAATTCCCAGGAGGCCGAATTAACAATCAAGGAAGTACATGACAGTATCTGTGGCACTCACACCAGTGGTGTGGTACTTTCCAAGAAACTTTTGTACATTGACTATTATTGTCCTATGATGGAAATAATGCATGTCCATATGTCCACAAATGTGTCCCATGCCAAAAACATGCCGACCTCATCCATGCACCATCGCAAGCTTTAAAGCCCATCACCACTCCATGGCTGTTTTCCATCTGGGGTCTCGATCTCATGAGAAAGCTCAATCCCACTTCATCTGATGATCACAAATTCATTTTTACTGTTACGAAATACTTTAATAATTGGGTTAAAGAAATCCCACCCACCTACACCATAGGAAAAAAATATCCAAATTCATGCTTAATCATATCATTTGTCGTTATGGTATTCCCTCTAACCTAGTCACGAACAATGGAAAATCCTTTAAAAATCAAGAAGTCTATGAACTCTGTGACCATTTTCACATCAAGCTCAAATTCTCCACTCTGTACAATCAAAAAGGAAATGGCCAATCTGAAGCATATAATAAAACTCTAAAGCACATCCTTGGTAAAATCGTTAGTTAAGTACCATAGACACCACACTTCATACCTACCCCCCTATGTGACGCATAAATGTCATTTCATGTGCATAGGTGTCATTTCATGCACATATACGCCATTTCTTGTGCATAAGTGTCACTTTTTACCCCCTAGCACTAAACCTTACCCTAAAAACCCTAAAAAGCTTAAAAACACATAAAACAAATCAAAATCCAAAAGGTACTTACCGCGGGTCCATCAGCTATTAGTCACTGACACTCCCTCATTGCATCCACTCGGTGCCCCCGAATCCTTGAATATGCCATTGTTCTCTCTCAAGGGCTCTAGTTCTCTACTGTGTGTGGTGAAAATGACTTTCCAAATGGTCCCCAAAGCCATTTTATACTTGTCGCGATGCCCTAAAACACTCCAGGAGCCTGTTATCCCACCCCATTAGCCTATTTTCCCTCCCATTTATTCTTATCCTGCCTACGTCTCCTCGTCTATCACCTCAACTCATAAAATCCTAAGAAATTCAAAATTCATCAAAATCCAACAAAAAAATTAAAAAATATTAGAAGTCCTAACACAACAAAAAAATTATAACTCGCCCAAAATGCCCAATTTTTCATCTTGAACCCATTCCGTCACCTTTTCTTTTTTCTACATGTATGCTTGTGAATGTTTAATTCTTGCATATTTTTATTGGTCGATGATATGAGGCCTCTTTTCTTTCATTTATATTGTCATATGATATGTGGACCCTCTGTCTCTTAATCTATCCAATGATATGAGGAAAATGACATTTCACAATCTAAGCATCATGGTATTTATACCATGCTACATTTTTCTCTATGCCACATTACTCAATTGCTAATGATGACAACGTGGATAGTTTCTGACAGTACTAACCCCCTTCATCCCCATCTCTTCATTATCTAATATTCTCCAAGTCTCAAATCTGATCCTTTCTTCACCCTCTTAATTATTATTCACCCACTCAACTATCCCAACCAACATCCAATTAATCTTCAAAATCCAAACCAAGAGCGTAAGAGGTGCGTGGTGCAATGACATCAAAATTAATCAATTTAAACAACGACCAGTGAAGCCATGTTTGATTCATGTAGTTTGCACTAGGGCAATATTCCTGATTAAGTCAAACATCCAATCCTTCCTAACCCCTTTCATATATCCATGATCGGGGTATCAATTCTACTTCACCCAACTTAATCTTCCTGATTGAGACATCCTCTCAATCCTGTCAATCTAATTCATCTAATAAACCCAATCAATCCCTTCAGGCTCATCCTCTCGGCTTGGACATCTAATCAATCCATTCCACTCCCCTTCACCAGGGCATCTTATCATTTGGCTCCCTTGGCTGGGGCATCCTATTTTTCCTCATTTCATCACTTTCTATACTCCCATTAACATGAACTTCTCTTCCTTTCGAGCGGTCACCTGACTCATTTCCTCTTCACCTGACCCCTCGAGGAGGCATCACCCTTGCCATCTACCTTCACAACCTGCTTTATTTGAATGGTCATTGCTTCACAATAACCCTTTAAAGAAGGGGAAAATGTAGACATGTAAAATGTATCGACATAATTATTAAATAAATAAAATACTTATTAAAAACTATTAATTATTAATATAATCCCCTTCTTACTATTACTAACTTATCATCACATATTCCCTATTATAATTTTATAATAATTAATCACAAGATTAATTATTGTAAATCACATTTCCTAACCTCATTTAAAACATTTATAGGAATTAAAAATTCCTACTCGCCTACTACCTACTCTACACCTATCCTACACATAGCTTCTCCATCAAATCACATCCCTAATCACTATTAATTTCACCTAATTTTAACCTAATAAAATTCTCCACCTCCAACTCTAGAGGCTTCTATTTCTATAAGCCTCTCCAAACTTCCCTCCATTTTATTTAAAAATTTAAATAAAACTCCCTCCCTTCATTGAATTAAAAATTCAATGGAGGCTTATCTTAGTTCCTAGAATTCTCTAATTCTATATTTCTCCATCCTCTTATGCAATAAAAACCATTAATCCTCATCTTACTTGGATCAATCTCCACCCTCCATTTCTCCTCCCAAAACCTATAAATTAGCTTTCCACCCTCCTTGGAAGCCAAACTTTGAAAATTGCAACTAAGTGCTGCCAAAATCTCTCAAGAAGCTCTTCAAATTTCTCAAGCATTAACCAAGCAAATATCAATCCACAAGGGGAGGTGGTGTCCAACTAAGTCTACAAATCTAAAGAAAGCAAGCTCAATCTAACATCTTGAGCACATCTAAGGCATCAAGGGAGGTCTTCATTTGGTAAGTGATGGTATTGCATTCTATTCCCTTTCTATCTTGCTCAATATGAAGTAGTGCTTAGGATTGTTAGATTAGGAATTAAGTTACTTTGATTTCTTGTTTTCATTTGCACTAACATATCTTTTTGCATCTACAATATGTTAGTGTGGAGCAAACAAATCAGCCAATGTGGGATTATTTTTTGATAGTGAGGATTTTTAGAGTCGTATAAGAAAGTACAATAAGTATTGAAGAGGCATATATGACTCAGGTAGTAAGACATGCATTTTGAGGCAATTTTACATGATTTTTGGATTTTCATAGCCATATAGGAGGAAAGGGGAAGGAAAAACAAGAAAACATATTCATCCCACTCAGGCAACTTTTGGGAAGTGAAGGAAGGTGTTGTTAAATGAGGATAGTTGTGTGATTCCTCCAATCTTCCCTCTAACAAGTAGATCTTAATGTAGAAAATTAATGTATTTTGCAATATGTACACTTTTGTATGATTTCAAGATACACTTTGTAATATTAATTATAATTATGGATAGACAAATATTCATGCATGTTTATCCATGTCCCACAATTAAAGAATATTATTAAACAAATTATTATTTTATCATCTTTCGTTATTATTATGAAATTATTATCTTAAAGAATGTCTTATCTTGAAAGCTTTATATAATATAGCCCTAAGCTTAGTCTCCTTTTTTTATATATAAAAGCATAGAGGGCTAGAAGTGAGTAACACTTTGTGGATGAGAGATACACTCATAATGTTGGTATTTTACCCAAGATTATTTAATATAACATGATAATCATTATACATGGATAAATTTGTGTAGTGTCTTTTGTTAAGCTTTCATTGATTTATGTCATACGTGGATGTGGGTGTTTATCTTAGGTACCGCACCAGTCCTAGAAAATGTATATAAATTTTGTCACACATTAATGCATTTAATTATAAAATAATAATAAATGACAAATTGCAAGGTAAGGAATGATTTCAAACATTTAAAGAAGACTATTCAACATTTACTTCTCATTTATTAGAGCATTAAAAGTCGCAAGGGTTGCAACACTTGCATAATATTAGATTCCATGATGACTTGCATTTTACTTGGTGTGTTGTTTTCCAAACTATTCAATATCCTAGAGGCTTGATAATAATTGAGGGATAACAAAATCTCTATTAAATCCTTGTATTTTTCGTAGGATTATAAGATGTTATGGTTACATCTTCCTATTTGTTTGTCCTAAACCATACTACTACGATGTTCTTGCGACTAAAAAGGTGCTATAGTTCAAGTCAAGCTTATCTATTTGCACGAATTTTTTCGGGTCTACTTAACGTTGATGTCTAAAATTATTCTATGTTATTTATTTTCGATGATTTTGTATCATTCTAAATCCCTATTTCGATTACTTCAATTTTGTATACTCATAATATATTAATTCATGTACTTAAATTTTAATTATTTAATTATATTTTTTTATCTTTGAATAAAATGTTAGAAATAACTAGTATTCACATGGTTATTTTAGTTGTTAGTAAGATAATATGGTTAGATGTTAGTTTGTGAGGTTATATAAAAATAATGTGTGTGAAATAATATTGTGTATGCGTGGGTTATAGTTGTGATGAACAATTCAAAAATAATTATAACGGTGGTTGAATAAATATTTGGATCTATTAGTTTGGGATGAGTAATAATATGATGGATTTGGAGTTTTGATCAGGGTTGAATCCACCGAAATATGAGTTATCAAAGCCCTTATATATAACCATCATATTGAATAATTTAATAGAATGATGTGTATATTTTGATGTGTTAGTATGACCAAACAATTTCAAAAAATGTCTTATTGTTAGTTGTACTGTGATCTTAATATAAACCACTTTCCACATAGACTACAATAAAATAACAATAACACTTAAGTGATGCAATGGAAATGCTGAAATGGAGGCTTAAAAGAAGTTAAAGTTAAAGAAGTAAAGGGAAGACATCAGAGGGAGACAAGGGGAGATGAAGAAGGGGATAGAGGGAGGAGAATTGTAGGAAAAAGCATTTTGTTTGCAACATATGTGATTTTGCAACAAAAATCAGATGCCACAAGGGGGCATGGTTGGTGGAAGGTGTACCCAACTTTGAGCTTGCATGAAATGTGGCGTTGTTGTGCACAACCCACAATATGAACCTATATCCCTATGTGAACAATCCTAGAGTGGTATTCTCTTACGAGGAAGACAGTCACGAGGTAATTGGAATGACAACATCCGTGTTGACAACCTCTCTTAGCGTTCCCTGCAAGTTCGTCATGTGTTTTCCATTGTCGTCCATGATACTACATCTAATGTTAAAGGAAATCCTCCCATAGCTAAACATGCAATAAAACATTTGAAAAGTTGGATATTATTCCATTACAAACTTAAATATTAATAATTGATACAAATGATTGTCCGTAAGAATAACAAATTTTTTTCATAATTCTAAATATTATTAATAAAATATAGGTAAAATACATTAGAATGTAGGGCACATGTACAACGATTCAGAGGAAAACATGTGTACAAATATCCACTGCCCTAAGAACTTACTTTGAAAATTGTTTTACACAAGTATTTCCTTGCAAGGCCTTATAGACATATCATGAGCACCATTTTCCTTGCAAACATTGCATTCTATATAGCCACATTTATTTTAGGCATATTGTCAAATAGTTAAGAGGCCTCATGCATGCTTCCATATGTTTACACATATTTCTAACAAGGCACCTGACAACCGTAGAAAAAAAGAACCCCTTTCCATTATGCTTTAAAGAATGTTCATACCCTGTTGCAAAAAGCTTTTTGCTATGGTTGCGAACAAGATGGAAAAGGTTTTTGGGTTGGCTTTAAGCCCACTAATGGAATTTTCTTAAAAGATTGCATGACCTTTTCAATGAACTCATTTTGTGCATACCTACAATTATTGCAATCCATGATGTTTCCTTTCTCTTTGGGATTTGAAAATTTGTTGTCATTTTGTTTTGGTGGATGGCCTTAACTTATTGTAAAGCTCTAACGTGACATTGGTTGGGAGTATACTGAAAAAATTAAACTTATTATCCTGCCCAAGACAAGTACATATAGGTTTCACTTTGCTATTATGTTCACTTCTTCCAAAAAATCAAATTATGCCATGTGGAAAATCTAATTTCTATCTTTAATGTTTTCTAATGTTGTGCAAGGAAAATTTTCAAAATATTCCTCTTGCGTTATTGGAGCATATTCCATTATTTTACTTCAAACTATACTATTGATGATGCAAAAATATAAGAAATTTTTGTGTTACCAAAACGAGGCATAATATTATACTCTTTCAATTATGCTTTTGACCAAAATAAATCTGACATGACATTTGGGCATTAATAAATTTGCAATGATTTGACAGATGGGCGGTAAGGTGAGTATTATTAGAAATATTGGGTAGGGGAAAAACATGTCCTATATACAGTTGGCATGTACTTCTTACATTAATGACTGTACACATCAATACCTAGACATTAATGGCAACATTAACTGCCTCCTTCACCTCCATTAAGGGCTCCAATTGCAATTATTTCATTTCCATTTAGTAAAGATATGAAAATTAAATTAATGAATTGGAATACAAAAAATATTTTGATACTACATACAATATTATGTAACTACGATATCTCATTATACTAAACAAAGCACTAGAATAAAAAAACTAAAATTTACGTCCCTGAGATAAACCAAAGGAAATAAGAATTTCAGGTCCAACCCTTAGATTCGCTAGAATGACGACACATCACAAAATTCCAAGTGACATTCTACATGTTCGTTATATAGTTTGTTATAAATATGTATTTATTTATTTATTTTAAAACATTTAACTTGATTTTTTCATTGGCTGAAATATTTTTATAGCCATTTTAAGTTTTTCACATTAAAAAAATACAAGTTTTTCAAAATTATTGTTTTCCTATAGTTTAAACATTGGAAAATATTAGTATTATCAATGAATAAATTTAGTAATTAATGAATTCAAGTGCTCTGACATTGATCATGATTTATTTGGCATAAGATATTGTGCACGGTTCTTTGTGGGTTAATGCATGTAGATTAACTATGAACATCAACTACCGTCAAAGGCATTCAGATGATAGCTATTTTGAAAAAACTAAGTGGTGTACTAGTTTCTTTCTATTTTGAAGGCTACAAGGAGCAGATCAGCGGATGTTTTCTCTGGAAAGAATATATCTCTGTGTTTTTTATGCTTGTTTTTTGTTTTCTCGTCTTGGTGCTTGTGTGTCTTGTGAACTCTGGTTCTAGTCCGATTGAGAGCACATGCTTCAGGTGAATGCAGACCTCAAAACCCGTAGATTTATGTATCTTCATTCATAAAATCACAAATGATTTTAGTACTACCTTGAAACCAGTGACACAGATAATGTGTAGATCCTAGTTATAAATCATTTAGAGTCCCCTGAATCGAACCTGCGATCAGGACTCTTCAATTTTTTCAAATGGGTCTCTGCAGAAGCAATATTGATGTGCTATTTTTTGGTATAGGGGGCAACATGCAGATGTGATTTGTTGCGATGCACATTGTTGATGCGCTCTGATTTGTGACTCATTAGCACTTGTAAGGTAATTCCCAATGGTTTTATCTGGAAAATAATATATGCAAATATTTGCAACGGTTTTGGTCCTCTATGACCCGACAATTTTGTTCTCACGAGTCTCTGCAAGAACCGTATTGATGTGTGAACTCTTTTGTGCAGGAGGTGTCATATTGATGTCATTCATTGTAATAGGAGGCTCTCTAACTGGATTCATGGAAATAATAATGTAGAAAACATTGATGCTTGAAACCCCTCCTCTTTTGTCAAAATCTGGGCTTTGCAATTAGGACTCGGGAGACATATTTTGGTGGTATGGAATGTTGAATTTTATTTTCTTGGAATTTTTTTTAGCTATAGTGTTTACCAGGCTAACAAATGTTCCAGATTTCGCATTTGCATAAAGGTTGTGGACCTCTGATAAAGAATGTTAGGATTCCATTGTTTGGAATCCTATTTGACATTATAGAAGTTTTGTTGTTCTTGTTTTTTTATGTAATTGGACTATATTGTACGAAAATAAATAAATAAAATATGTCTTCCACCTGCGTTGTTGTTGAGGACTATGTCCCCACAAAAAAATATGTTTACATTGACAATATATTGGGAAAACATAACCTTTTTAGAGACATTGTATTCAAGTACAATGTAGTTGATTGTTTGTTTGATACATTTGTTGTTTTATTACATTTTTGTTATACCTCCATTGAACTTTGAAATGGAATCATAGACCACTTCTTGCATTCCTTGCAAAAAGGTGATGGGGATGCATTCAAATCACTCTAGCTAAAACGTGATCGTGATGTGCTTTACACTCTACATTATATTCGCGAAGTCAAGACATATTTCCGCCGAATGAAACTTTCAATAACGTCTGTTGCAAATGCAATTGAAACTAGACTTTGGGGTGAAAAATTATACATAAACTGGTTGGAAAAATGGCGTAACATTCCGATATGGGTTTGGTCAAAGACAAAAGGTAACAAATATTTTTAATTCAATGCAAAACCACATGTGCTTTCATTATGTGTGTTGTTTCATGATGTCAATACTTGTTGTGGCCATTGCAAACCCTTGTACTGGAAAAAAAATCTTATTTCGTTTTTGCAATTGAAAAAAACACAGTTTCATATTATCGTGCTACAATAATGACTAATTGGGACAATGTTGATTGTAGTCTACAAAGTGCAGACCTCCATAGAGTTGAATCCACTACTGCAAACTATGGTGAAAGCTTGTTCAACTCTATTTGTACATTATGCAATCAAGAATTTGATGTTCTTTGTCTAAGGCGATATATTGCACAGTCTTTTTGCATTGCATATTTATCTCAAAATGCAAACACATTATCTTGTTTGCACAATTACCTTAACATCAATGCCATCGAAAGCATACCGTAAAGTGCAAATTAGCAAGGCTTTATTATAAACATGGCCATTCCTTATAACAAAGGAAAAATTGAAGGAAATCAATTCTGCTTACAATGGTTGTCAATCATTTTCAATGTAAAAATACAAGTATGGGACGCACAAATGACGAGTATTGTCAAAGTGTACTCTAGTTTACCATAGCCTTCAACCACATATAATCTTTTACACTTTTTATCAAAAAAAGATCATTCTCGCTATGAAGCTTTGATTCAAGCATCCTCAAGCACATCAATTGCTTATACTTCCTTTCCGCATGAGAAAATACGAAGAACGCAATCAAACAAATCTTTTTGCAAGATCAAACATAAAATATGAAGAAAAAAACACATGCTCACAAACTTCAAAAGACTTCCATAACCCCAAAAGTACTAAACCGCTCTATAATTTCACTTCAGTGCATTAAAATTGAAATTTGACAAAATGGGAACATGAAATAAAAACCTAATATTTATACACAAAATTAACGACACACCAATACATGGTTGTTTGATCTGCAAGTAATTGAAATTTAATTCCAACATGAATATGTTCAGAGATCTAGAAAAAAACAAATTTCAATTTAACTAAACGCGAGAAAACAAAAGAACAGAAAAACATATGTCTCAACTGCTATAAATGTTTGAGAATTGGAACCTTGTCGAAACTTGCATCTCCTGCTCACATAAAATTGAACTTCGTGCTTCCACCTCTAGTAATACTTACTGATCTTAAAGAGAGGCTAGTTTCCACGAGAATAGTGTTTACACAGATAAGACAATATACACACAGAAACCACAATTTACCCTAAAAAGAGCCATAATAAATGTGCCTTCGAATGTGGATATAATACAAAAAGCATTGCCAAGGTGCGTAGAAGAAATAAAAACTATTATTGTTGAACTCTAGCATCATTTACAATACAAATATGCCTTCCATTCAGGAAATGTACATCTGAATGTTATCATGAAAACATTCCAACAACTTTGTATCAAATGGAAAAAGTACAACTAAATAAAGAATGGAATCGGTTCCTTCCTTCAATTGTCGATGATGATGTTGACAATGAAACAGTGTCAAACAATAGCACTAGGGATGGAGACAACGACAATGAATATGTTAGCGATAGTTTAGTCCATGGATTTACGAATGAAAAATGCATAGTTGACCTCCAAGATAAGTTAATACAAATTGCTCCAATAGAGGGACAATGTCCACTTGGTATATTCCACGATAAATTTTCAGAGGAAATGAACTTTCCTACTCTTTTTTTTGGTTAACCTCGTCATGAAAATGAAGTGAAGTCAATTTATTTCCACAAAATTGCACAATGGGAGGTCTTGAATACTGATAGGATATTTGTATATCATATCACCAATTTTTTTTTCAAAGGGATTAAGATCATTGTTTCCCAAGTACGAGCATGCATCTGGGTTCAGATTCAAAAGGGACAACTGAGGGGAAGAAAACTCCTAGCAAGAGATGTTACATACAAGCCAAACCTAGAAAAAAATTGAAATTTGATATTGGATACATTGAGTTCAAAAAATACATATTTCGCCAGACTACATGTAACAAGTTAAGAAAAACATTTTTTCCATGATACGACAGCTAGGACCCACAACTTGTTTTTGACCTTTTCGAGTGTTGAGAATTGTTGGAAGCCTCTTTTAATTGCTCAGTCAAACTTATATGATCTACACACAATTTTTTCCTATTGGAAAACCACCACCTGATGATCACAATGACAAAAAATTTCTCATCAAAAATGATCCAATCACATGTACTCGTTACTACAAACATCGAATAAACGCACTCAAACAATTATTGTGTAAGGATAATATATTCTTTGGAGACGTTGTTGACTACTTTTTTGTTACTGAATTTCAAAGCCAAGGCAATGCTCATAGCCATTGTTTGATATGGAAAAAATATGTACATGTATATGGAAAAAATGAAAACTCCTCCATTTCACACTTTGTCGACAAGTACATAACTTATAACACGAACTTTTTTGATCCAAAAATAACAAAATTGCATGAACATCGCCCACAGAAAGTTCGAATAAAGGTAAACAAACAAAATGCAAATAAATTTCCCTCACCCTCCAATGAAACAAACACAAATACTCAAACCACAAGAAGCCACTTATCCATTGGATTCCGAAAATTCAAAACACATATTCTCAATTCTGACAAAAAAACGATACGATAACTCATTTTCCTTTGATATGTTTCTAGATGAATTGAACATGAATGAAGCTACATACATATAAGCTATTCAAAGCACCCTTAAGATACCAACACTATTGTTACAAATAATACCATCACAAGTATGGAACAATACCTTTTCAAAACAAATGCCACCGATATGGAAGGCAAACACAGATGCACAATTTATTCTGAATTTATATGCAACTACAACATATGTGAGTTCATACATGAAAAAAATTGATAGATCAACCCTAAAAGCATTCAAAATAATATGTAAAGAGCACCAAATCTCGCATATTAACGGTGTACATATGATACAAAGATTGGCTAATGAAATGCCTAATTCACAAAAAATGTCTTCACAACAAGAGTCACACATTGTCTTATCAATACCCTTGAATAGTAGCTCAAGGAAATGCACATTCATAAACACTTCTTGTTCTGAAGATGAGACATTTATTTTGAAGCATCCAAAAAAAATTAGTCAAGAACCTAATGACTTTGAAAAAATTATGTGATAATCTATCATAGACCATTACATTGCATGACTGCAATCTATTGGTGACATTTGCCTTGTTGATTATGTTTCTAGATACAATAAAAACAGACAACAAGATTGCAAAAAAAGAGAAGAACGTGTAATCAGATTTTTCAACTACAACAAACATGTAGACATAGAGAATTATTGTCAAGAGAATATTTTGATGTATGTTCCATTCCAAAATAATGAGGAAATCCTCAAGCATGCTCTTTGACATGGAAATATGCTTACTTACTTCATCAAAATACAATACAACAAAATGAGCAAACCTTTGTTCACAATATTGACACTAAATGGGGTGACATAAATTCTACCCTTAAAGACATAAAAAATGAAGAAAACACTACTTCTGCAACATCCACTCTCCAATAACAAACCCAAGGAGTCGAGGAAACATATGACATTCATCTAGATCTTCCTTTTATGCAATTTAATAACACCCAAAAAGAAAACTAACCTATTTTAAATTGGAAAACATCCATTCATATCTGACAACACAATATATTATAAAAATGAGAACGTAAAAAAAAAGGAAATGATAAAAGATATTGTACTCCAACAACATATTAATCCTACAAATCCTTTGTATCTCTTCCTAACAAGTGGTGCATGAACAAGGAAAACATTCATCGCAAAAATGATCTTTGAAACTTTACTTTGTTTCTGTAATAATTCTACCAAAAGTGATCCACTAAAACCAAAAGGTCTTATTTTGACATTCATAGGAAAAGTAACTTAGAATGCAGGTGGAACAACATTTCATTCAACACTCTTATTGCCTTTCAACAAGTCTCAAGTGACTCCACTAAGTCTTGAACGACTCGATACATTATCAAAACACTATCAATAGGTGCAACTTGTCTTTATAGATGAATTCTTACTTGTTGGTGGCCAGTTGTTGTATCACATTGGCAGTAGACTAAGGGATATAAATAAACCGCCCACATTTCACTTTGACTGTACATTGACATGGTCTTTTTTGGTAATTTCTATCAGGACTAACCTGTCAATGACTATTTTGTATTTGAAACACCTCATAGAGACAAACAATTGATTCCATATGATTTTTGGACAGAAAGAGTCAAGGTCTATGAATTCACTGAGACAATCAAACAAAAAGACCGGTTTTTTGTTTCAATCCTCAATATAATTCGAACATGCTCGCAAACATATTCTGACATTTCCTACCTCAACAATAGGTGTCATAGACCACCACCAGATGACCCTATTTTTCCATACCTTGTTTACAAAAACACATATGTCAATGACCACAAGAAGAAAATGCTTTTGCAAATGCTTGGAACAAAGATTGTCATCAATGTAATTGACGAGCAAGATTATTTCTGTGATGAGAAAAGTGCATATGCCAAGACAATTTATCTTCCAAAGAGAAGTACTTTCAAAAAAGGCATCTTGGTTGAACTCTTTGTCAGTAACTATGATATCCAAGATGGACTTGTCAACAGGTCAGATAGCACTTTTGATGCTTATAAAATAAAAAAAAATCAGGACATCATATGGATACAATTCAACGATTTAAGCATTGGACAACATCAAATTGCTAAACATGCACACTTGTGACCTACCAACATTGACCCACAATTTGTGCCTATCTTCGGGATTGCAAGGCCTTTATAATACCCACAAAATAAAAAAACTTTGACAATTCAAAGACAATTCCCAATCCAGCTTGCATGTACGCACACAATACATAGAGCTCAAGGAATTACAATAGACATCCTTGCATTTAGCCCTCTTGGAGTCACAAGACATGGATTGACATACATAGCCTTGTCACGTGTGAAGACTATAGAAAACCTATATTTGCTACAACCTTTGATGCATAAAAACTTCAAAATAACAAATCAAGTCGTTATTGAAATGAATTTCCTTCAATCACAAGAAAAATGGAAACTTGAAAATGATTTCTTCTTCGTTGGTATCCTCCCACGCACTATACTTTTTTGTTTAAATGCGCGGAGCCTTCAAGCACATTTCCAAGACGTCGTTCATGATCTAAGCTTAATGCAATCTGACATATTATATTTACAAGAAACACACATAGCGGATAACACTGCATACAATCTACTTCCAGACTTCCATCACATACACACATATCATGTACATAGTATAATGATTTCCACTAATATGCATATACCATTTCTACAGACAATGCAGTTTCATGTTGGAAAAGTGGAAGCATTGTTTGTTGTTGTTCAAGTTCATAACAAACAATTGACAATTATAAATCTCTATGCTGCCCCAAATGCGGCACTACAAAATATCCTTGCAGTTATTGATCACGAATTGTCAAACTCATCTAAGAAACATTCCACATACATATTTGGAGACTTCAATATTGATATGCAAAAACATGATAATACCACAAACCTTTTAAATCAACACATCTCCACTTACAACTTTCATTTTTGCATTACAAAAGAAAATCCATTCACTAAAAAAACACATTGACCACATATGTTCATATTGAAATACCTACAACCAAATATTTCAAAGACATGTATACTGGGCTGACCATTTTGCCATATTCCTCACACTTGACATGGACAACTTAAACTTATTTTTTTGAACTGTAACCAACCTAACTCTGCATTGCCATACAATTTTCCTGCATGTACTTAATTTTTACCCACTCTTACTTTTACAAGAGGTGTTTTCCTATTTTAAACATAACAACTATCATTGGTTTCCTAAGATCAAAATAAAATAAACAATGAATCCTTGAGTATACAACTTATTATTAGACATATTTTGTATCGATACAAAAAACTGCACTGGTATAAAGTCCAATAATATCTTTTTCCATTGGTATCACATTTTACAAATACTATATGAGCTTCTAACACTTTGACCATGACTTACACTCAAATTTTTCCCTGGTTGCAACAAATGTTCAATTTAACGGAATTCTTGCAATTGCTCTAACTTGGTGATATAACAAAAAAAATCATTTTCTCCATTCCCTTGCTAATGGCTTTTGAATGGGCTTAGCCTTGTGTCAATTCTCCATGAACGCCATTGTTTAACAAGGTATAAAATCTAATTTCTCTTATACAACTTCTTCATTATTTTAATTTATTGTTATGTTTACAATTTACAAGGTAGTTTCCACAAGCAATATAATGCCACAAATAACAATTTCTTTTGTTGTGCTTCCTTTGCATTTTTAACTCGACCCTTTCATTTCCAATTACTACATTTCATCGTTTCTGTTGCACTGGCAGTGAAATTGAAATCATCACAAGCTTGCAAAACATTTTATACAAAGGTTTTTCAATCACGAACAAACGTTAGTATTCACTCAAGGTATCACATATGCTTATTTTTTTAAGAAAAATCCATTGATACGATTTTTTTGTTTCCGTTATCCTTGCAATACAAACCTTGTCAATTTTTATTCCGTTATACAAATAATATGTTCTATAAAACTATTGAACCTATTTATCTTTCCAAGTTCATTCCTACAAAATACAATTCATTTTTATTATTTATACAAACAAATTGCACTTAAATCTTTCATTTACACTCACTAAATTTCATCTTTTCTAATATTCTTGCAAGGAGAACGAAATGAAGAGGAACTTGAAAACCATTTATGCAAATGAACAACTGTAAAAGAAAGCAAAGAGGTTAGAACTTACAAATATCTTGTCTAGCAATCTATTTATAGCCTGTTGTGTCATTAATCCATTTCCATTATGTTTTGCAGGAAAGAGATGATTCCATGTGCCTCCACATCCATCGATGACCTCAACAGTCGTAAGGTTAGAAATTTGTTTCAAGGGGATATTGTTGTTGCATACAAAACCATACTCAACAAAGAGTTGAACGAAGAACGGATCTGCATAGATTTAACAGACAAAGAAGGTGAAATTAATGTGGCACTAAACGTCGGTGGACATCAAATTGACACATATCAAGAAAAGATTATACCATTGAAAGGATTCTACATAAAATAGTTCGACATAGCACCAAAGAACAATTACGATTGTGGACACTATGACTATATTCTTCTATTGAATAGAAATAACACCATAGAGAACATACCCCCAGTCTGCATCAAGTTCAATTCTATATCAAATACTACGATAAAACAACTCCTTCACAATACATATAACTATTCAATTGGGACAATTGTAGATGTCAGAACTTTTGCATGCAAGTTTGGAACTTAGTTTGTCTTGGAAATTAAAGATGGTCTGTCCATAGAGGACAAAACACATGTGCCTTCACCTCTATCTATTCTCTCCATCGTTTTTTAGTCCCTTTTGTTGATCTTCCTTACACAATATTTCAACATTCTAAAATTTCATCGAATGAAATATATGCTTGTTTGAGACATTTGTAGCCTTGTTTGATACAATCAAACAACAACTTCCCAAAAAACAACTTCCAATTTATCTGTTCAAGAACATAATCAAGAAAAATAGCCCCAACAAGGCACTAAGGACTTGTCAATCAACATTTATCACCTTACTAAAAAATAAACAAGCACTCCAATGTATGCACACGATATTGAATGCAACAATAGAGGTAAGAAAATGAAGATTGCATCGAATTGCCCTTCACTACATTATTTATTTTTCACAATCTTGATTGTTATCTCTTTCTTTCTGCTCTACAATGCTCAAGTACAAGGTGCATTGACTTCCTCCAGCGTGTACTCCATGTCGTTTCAAATCATATGTTGTAAATGTAACTTTGAAGTTGACAAACTTCTTTTATTACAACAAACAATAATAGCATGTGTAAATTGCAACCAGGAGAGCACACTTTTGCATACCCACCAATTGATCTGTGATATAACAACATCTACTTCAACTGTCAAATGCACTCTTGCTAGTCCTCTGCTAGCTAGATTATTGCCTTCACTAATTGAAACAACTCATGAAAAGTATGTGCAAAACAAAATCTCGACTGTACGTCTCCTTCAAAATTTCACACTGCAAGGAACTTTTACACTTGATCAAACTAACACCATTATCAATATCAACACCGATATCTGCCCATAAGATTTATACCTATCCACATTTATAATGCCACATTTTACTCATTTACAAAATAACCTTTTTCGTTAACGTCTATGTTTTTCTTGGCTTTGTAGGTACATTAACAAACGCATTAACGAAACTTTTTCCATCTTCAATTCGCGAAACAACGCTTGCCATATGAACAATATTACACTGTTGCGTGTATTTTTCTCTCTATGGAATAGAAAAAATATAGTTGAATATCGATATAGTGTTTCAATGACCACATTTTGTAATTTTTGAAAATACTACTCTTTATCCTCTCCCAAATATAAACAACAATGCCAACATTGTATATAGTCTTTACTTTTTTGACATTTGAACTTAAATTTTTATGCATCTTTCCTATGTATGTTGCATTCTCTTTTTGCATCTCTTGAACCCTCTTTTGATTCTAGTTTTCACATGTTCTATTGCATATTAGTTTGTTGTTAACTATCACGAGTATTACATTTCTTCACAAGGCTATGGATTTGCATTTATAACATTGTTACGCTTCATCTCGCACAAATATCAGTTTACTACTAGCTCTCACAAACATTAGTTCACATATTAGTTTAAATATTAGTTTTTTGTTAAGTATCACAGCTGAATATTAGTTTGTGTAAATATTTCTCTAAAAAAAACATACTTTGTTATCGCCAGAAGACAAATACACATCATGCATTGTTATGTCCTTCAACTTATGCCTTCATCCGTGCTTCAAACGGGATCTTTCATTCTCACATTATCATAGCCCTATAATGGCAGAAATTTGGGTCTTTCCATGATTAGTTTGACGACAAACGATGTTCCTACGACTTATTCGTTGTGGTTTCTTGACTATAAGTAGTCTATGCAGTGCCTTGGAAAATAGTGCTCGACTCTCACTCTATCATGACTCTATAATGGCATAAATTTGGGTCCCCCCATGCTTTATTTATATGAAATGAAAATCCTTACATAGACAAGTATCCCTTTCCGATTCAGCTAAAATCCATGGCTTCAATTTCCAAATCTCTTTCTCTCTCTACTCAGCAAAATAGAATGCATGTATCAGAAAATGGCATTCCAAACAAGCTCCATGCTCACTAATCCATAATCAAATAAAGCTTCATTAACTAATTCATCCCCCGTGAAACGAGCTTGTATAGATTCACATATACATTGATTTAGCATAACCTGCTCTTTCATACTATGAAATTCTTTAATCAACTCCTTGTGTTTTGTAGTGTAGACAATGGCCTTTTCCTTACTTAATGGATGATGACAATCCCTCATTGCATTTAAACATTGTCTATAACTAGTTCCTTCAATTTCAATTACATCTCCTCATCTATTGGAAATGCATTTCATACCTCTCTGTTTGGTTGTGGAAGTCGGAGTTGACCTGAAATTCTTATGTCCTTTGGTTTATCACGGGGACTTACATTGCCTAGGGGCCATCACCTTAGAGTTGTCAGAATAGCGACACATGTCCTCCTATTGGCCGCTCAATCCACACCATTTGTTTCGTCTCCCTAGCATCCATGCGTCCTCCTTTGACCTTGCCTCACCGTTGACCTCTACAGTATCCGACGCCTTTAATTAACCTTGGTTAATTCCGAAGGTTTCAAGTTCGTACGATCCCATCTTATTGAAGAGTGTTGGAATGACAACACGTATCCCTTCCATATTTCATTGGTATAACCTCTATGCTTGGTGATTAAAATTGATAGGCAAATGAACGTCCCACATGTTTTCAAATATTTGAACTATAGAGGCATTGCAAGGTATTTATAAAATTCAACGTCTTTCTTCAAATTTGACATAAACTCTATTCAAAAACTCCCTTAGGATGTTTGACAGAAGAACATAAGCAGCGTCATATTGATAATCCAACTCAAAAGAAGAGTTTATGTAAATACTGCTAATTCTATTTTCTTATGTGCTCTGCAGCCACCAAGCAAACATATCCATACAAACACCATAAGTTTATTTGTCATTGTGATGACGAAGTTACAAGTTTCCTGGAGATATCCAACACGGCCAAAAAAGTCAACCATACACACAATGATAACATGTAGCACCTTCGAGTTTGTTGCAGGGCTGGACTTTGCCTACGTGTTCTGTCCATGTGCTAATCCCTTGCCACCTATTTAATTTCTTTGCCACATGTCTTTACTTTCCACCACCATGCCCTTTGATCTTTGGACCTGAAACTCCAATTAAATAAGTTAATTCCACAGACTTTACATCTACGGAACCAATCTCTTCCGAAGTCTCCCAGAATCTCACCACATGGCACCCTTTAGCCATTTGATGATTGCCGCTTGTCCGCCTCTAACTCGTCCCTGCCTACCAGCCTGTCTGTCTTGGCCACTAACTTTCTTGGACTGAACCTGAAAATTAATACACTTGCATTTATCCCAGGGACTTCACGTCCACATGGGCGCATCTGGTAAGAGTGTGGCAATGATCGATCCTCACCACCTGTCCAATTTTTTCTTCAGCCGCGTTTCCTTTGAATGTTGACCCATCCACCCGGACCCATAGCCTTTATCCTCTGCGGTTAATTCTACGACCTTATGTCCGTTGGAGCCTTTAAGCTATGAAGGGGCCCGAAATAGCTCCACGTGTCCTTTGCTTTCATGGTTAAACTTGACATCGTGTCCCTTGCTTCATTCAGAACAAAGTCGTCCTCCACACCACAAAACTTCATTTTCGGCAGGATTTGCTATATCATGGCCTTGTTAAGTTGGGGACATATTTGTAACATATAGTGAAATACTCTATGTATCAAACATATGTATTTAACATGCAACAAAATATCACGAGTCGATATGATGAGTCGTCTCATTGTCAACAAAAAGCTAAAATAATAGCTGCCCCACATTCATTGTAAAAGAACACCTTCGGCATAACTAAAGTTTCCTTACCTTTAGTCTCCTCAACCATAAAGGTCAAGCGAATATAATAACTCAAAAAACAACTCACCCAAGTGACCATTTACCAAGAATAAGTAATACTGTCCCCCGATACCACCTAGAAACCTTGGTTGCACTTGGAATTTTTTAATTGTTTTATTTGAAGGGGTCGATATTAAAATTAAAAGAGGAGCATCAAAATTCCTAGTTTAAAATTGACGGCCGTTTACATGATTTTCAGTTTTATAATTTAAAATATTTGTATTTTTTTTAAATCCTCATTTCCTTTTTATACTTAAATTTAATAAATAATATATATAAACCTCTTGCAAGCTACAAAAAAATCAACAAATTTATTTAACTTAGGTATGAAGGTTTTAGACAGAATGGACTCCCGAACTTCTAGATGAAATAAATTGAAGAATCGTGTTGTCATCCCAAAGAATTGTTTGACTGGCCGTCAAATTTGAACCTTTTCAAAAAAACGCGATTTTTAAAAAAAAAGCGACACGCGGTAGCGTGTAACGTTGTTTTGGTCGTGCTGCGCGTAAACGTAAGGGACAAGAAACCCTCATTTCGCCCATTTTGAGGCGGTAAAAAGGGGGCAAGAGTGGGGAAAAATACACAGAAATACTTATGGGGAAGTTCGGGATTAGCAGGAAGCTGTGGGGAGGGCGAAGATATTCTCCAAGACAGGGACGGAGATGGACGAAACTGGATCTGCGCTGGTTTCGAACATGGTTTCCTCGTCTCGGCGACATTTTATGGAAATTTGTTTGGGTTTTTGAGTCGGTAGTTCTGGTTACGATGCTCTCCTTCTTCTATTTATGCTGCGGCTGCAATCTCTGATCAATTTATTCCAGGGGTTTTGTGTTGGGGAAAATGATTTGCTAGGGTTTGAACTACCCTGTTGAAGGCAGTAATGGCCGGCTTGTTCTGGCGAAGATTTTCATGCAGCCGTGAATTTTTTTTCAGAAAGTTTATTGTCAATAGATTCATCTCTGTGAATATATTTTGTTTTTAAGCACAGCTAGTGGAAGAGCATTTTCGACGTTTTTACTGGAAAATTTTCATTGTGTTTACCACATCTTTTTATATATAGTTTTTGAAAAACGTGGGTTGATATCAATGGGTGAAACTGCTTATAATTCACGCATTTTTATGCAAATGTATGTTGGTATCTTCTGCATTATGGGCGCCCTTAATCCAAGGAACAGTCAAAATGGGTATTGATTAAAAAAATATAGAGATGAAGTACACGGCGGCTGGCTGGTATTCACAGCCCACCACTATGGACACTCTGTTCTCTACCCCCAACCCCACCGCCACTCACACCCCTCCCCCTCCAAAAAAAAAACACACACACATTAGTATAAGGCCATAAACTAGCAATTGCACACGCCCAGTGTAATGTGAATGTTGAAAGGGATGTCATAACGGAATGATATGAACGATGAAAAGGATGCGGTGGTGGAATGATGTGAGGAAAGGGGAAGTTAACTTAGAAGTAAAGTTTTGTTGGTTAAAGTATTTGATTTGTCAAGAATACGAGGGTGAGTCTGTATAATATGCTCCCCTCTAAATTTATAGGCACATGCCCTTGCTAGGGAAAGTGGTATGAGGAAGCAAAGTGATAATCTACTCTCCTAGAAACACATGACATTTTTTGTCAATCAATTGAAGGGGAAAGGCCATGTTGTGGAGTCATTGAGACAATGTATTGTGGAGATGTCTCAGAATGTAAAGAGTGGTTGATCAATAATCCTGAAGAGAATGGTTCTTTGCAATTTTACGCCTTGCATGTTTTGGGTAGTTTGAACACACGTAAATGTAAGGGGGGGTTCACATGCGTGTGTCAAGAACAATTTGGAGACAGAGAGATGTTAACTAGCCCTGGCGTCTTGGGGTAGCAATATCAAACACATTTGAGAATAGGGTTTTTCTCTAGCTATCAGTTTAATGATTAGAGTTCCCCCATCAACAACCCTAATGGTGTCATCCATCAACAATCATCGGTGTCAAGGATTTTGATTGGGTGGTGTTCAATTTGTGATATAAGACAAAGACATGAGTGGAAAATTTACAAATAAGAGGGAAATCAACTACGTACATGTCCCACACCTATTCCATGGCTCAGATTATTCTTACCAAAATAATATTTATTTTTCTGCATTCCACATTATTGTCTACATCTCACTTGCATTATTCATGTCAGTGCAATTTGTGCTTAAAAGAGTGGAAATAGAAAAAAGGGTAAATCCAATGGGTTACTAAGTCAACACCCAACCACAATGCTTGTTCCTTATAGCATTTGGTTGCCCCCCTTTCAGTTGTAAGCTCGAGTAATTGTAGGAAAGCAAGAAATATGCAAACAATCATGTGTGATTTAAACTTACAAATATTCTCCCCACTAGACAAAGTAATGTGAAAACATGGTATTGGGTGGCCTTGAGCTTCCTTAATAATGTAACTGTACGATAAACGAAGCTTACAAAAAGCAAACTCCTAGGCCCGACAACCCCAAAGTGGCAACACAACAACGGACAAAAAATGGGATTTTCTATTTATTTTTTTAAATTTTGTTTAACATTATTTAATTTTGTTTTCGTGTCAAGGTTATCGGTTGGCCGACTTTTTTTATTTAGATAAGAAGAATACATGAATGGAAAGTTGGAAATAAAAAGGTGGGAATTAAAACCCTACATGTCCCACACATATTCCACGGCTAAGATTGTTCCCACCCAAGTAATGTTACTTTATGTGCACCACTTTATCGTCTTGATCTCACTTGCATTATATTAATCATCATTAATTGAGCCCCTCCAATTTAAGCTCAAGTAATTGTGTGGAAACAAACGATGCACAAACAATCATTGATAATTGAGGCCCTCTAACGATGAGTCATATAAGCGGCTGGTAGATTTTATGTGTCAGTCAAGATTTGCTATTTTTTTTGTTTTTGTTTTCACGACATCAAGGTTATCGAGGGGAAGGCATTTGATTTGTTAAATAAGACGAAGACATCAATGGAAAGTTGGAAACAAGAAGAAAAAATTAAATACCTGCATATACCACACCTTTTACACAACTCAAATTGTAAAATCCAAATAATATCCGCTATTTTTCTTCTACTTTATCAACTCGATCTCACTCACAGTATTCACGTAAGTGCAATTTGCACTTACAGGAGCCAAAATAAAAAATGACAAAAATACTATTCCATAATAAAACACCATGACAATTAACATTGATTTTAAATTAGCCTTGAAACAACCACAGACACAAAACAATTATAATAAAACTAAACATAGACATAATTTGACGACTATTAGACTACTTAAAAATGTCATAATGCACATATGTGCAAGAATTTCAAACAACAATATATCTAATAAATTGTTAGATAACAATTCTATTAGTTAATACTTAAAAAATAGAAAATTAAGAATAGTCAAACCAAACTTAAAGGACTCGAAAGCAACTAATAACGGAAAAATAGAAGTTCACCACCACCATATTTAATTTCTTTACTCGCTTTCATACGACTTTCTTTGTCAGTATTCTTGTATAGAGATCCGATAATCCAAAGTAGATTGCTGCTCAACACAGAAAATTCGCATCTTTGCCATTTCAGTCGGACAATGTCTCTGAATCTCCTACAGTAACAACCTGCTAGCCTTTTGTCTTTGTAAATTGAAAAACTTCTCCATCCTAAGCCCAACACAAGTAGAACAATCCATATCTCGGCCTTCATAATGCCATATTCGTTCAATGGTCGACATACTGATGTAGGAAGAAGAATGTTAGGCGAGTAAATAATCCAATGTGAAAGGAACCGATAGGTTCGATGCAAGGGAAAAAAACCAGACATGAACTTGTGGATGTAATGTAGTTGTCAATGCCTGGATGTAATGTGGAAAGCAACTATTGTAGTGTTGAGGGCGAACTTAGTCTAAAAACTTTCGTTCAGTACTCATCAATCAACGATAAACACATTTACTGAATGCAAATATTGATGCCAAAGCACATAGGTAGTTTTCCAAGTGGTCTGACGAGTGGAAGATAGGCAATGGCATGCTCATCTTGGAGTAACAATATTTAGAATACAATGCAAAAGTAATACAACTCAAACCCTAGAGAACACTGGTAAATGTTGTTGAACAACACCATTTAAATGCGACCTTGAAAGTGGTTGGAGCAATTTTTGATAAGGGACTTACAATTTTATGGCGCAAAAATTCGAGTGTGGGACCATTTCCTTTATTTAAACAAGTCAATTAATTGAACTGAGCATGTAGCATATATTGTTGCATCGTATGACAAGAGCAATAATACATTTTCTATTATAGCTAAAACAAGGGTGGTCTCTCGTATGAAAATCGTGTATACTTGATCTACCATTCTCATTAGGAAACATTACAAATCACGAATCCAATCAACATGGTGTGTGTTAATATACATTTTTTATTTCCTTGCTCCACAGCCACCATAAAACTATTTACCTATAACATATTACTCTCCAGATCATAATACATTTTTCAACTCATTACTCGGCCTTGCTACAAACTCTTTTATCACTCCTTGAAATCCTTTGAAGAATTGATTGGAGGGGACAATAGATTAGAGTCCAAATAAATTGAAAACTTGTTGGATGTATTGATTGTATCCTATGTAATGTTGATAACGTGAAAATTGGTGGTCAACCAAATTGGGCTCGACAAAATTATTCGACCCAATGAACTTGAAAAATCCAAGATCATTTTTTGTGATCAATTTGATGAACACAATATCACACTATGATGTGACCACCTGATAAATATCAAACATGAAAATTAACAATTGTCAATATAAAAGTAAAAAACCCTGCAACGCCCATCGTATTAGACAAAAAAGAAATAATTTTATACATGTTTTCTTGTCAAGCAATCCATGCAGTCTAGCAATGAGCTCCTCTTCATCATGTGAAATATTTCCTTGCTTATTATAATCACAAAGGGCAATCAACTATCACAATATGCAACTCTTCCCGCACCGCTTCATCCCTGCCAAAGCTTCTACTTCATTAACAAAAGTTAGACTAGTTATATCTCAACTTATATAAAGGGTGAGCATGATTTAAGGGTAGGCATGATTAACGTATTAGTTTCCCTATTTTTTGGGAAAGGAACATGACCATGTAGACTAGAATCAAAATTTTTGATTCCCAGTGAACGTCTAAGACACACAATCAAAACTAACACTGTAAAGTAGATTTAACT
Source organism: Taxus chinensis (assembly GCA_019776745.2). NCBI lineage: Eukaryota > Viridiplantae > Streptophyta > Pinopsida > Cupressales > Taxaceae > Taxus > Taxus chinensis. The sequence continues at coordinate 697,668,489 of CM034150.1, forward strand.
ATTTGCAAGAAGAAATGTGAGAAGACAAAACATAAAGAAACATGACAACTTGTAGAAATGCAAGTAGATAGAAGCGGTCATGATTTTGGTTGATTTTGAGTGAAGAATGAAAAAAAAAAATCTAAAGAAAAATGGAAGTTGCGGAGCCAATTTATATTTCCATCATATCACAATTTGCAGTGATTTATTCTTTGTGCAATTAAAAATTGTGACTTACAATGATTTCTACATGACCTTTTAATCTCAAAAATATTTTCACAACATTTGGAAGCATTTTGGTGGCATTTTTTTAATATGCAGACAAACCTACAAATCCACCATATTAATGAACTCTAATATATTCACTCAAAATCAAAATTTTCCTCGATAGCCAAGCTCCGTGAATGAGGCTTGCATCTTTCGAGAAATAAGGAGATCCACCCATATTGATTAGGGCAACGTGCTCCGCTGTTGCACGGCTTGATATGGATGCAACCCTATCTTCCGTGGGCATAAATGGGAAGGTAAAAACAAAAAACATGGGTCGAGCATGTAGAACACGGTAGGGCTCGACTTCAATTTTTTTCTTCTCTCAAGATTCTGATTTACACATTACATGTGGATTTGATGGTGATGTGAATGGTGATGCGAAATTCATGACTATCAGTAATTTTCTATTCTTAAGATGGTCGTTGATGCAAACACTATACACTGTCAAATGTTGTTAGATAGGGAGGGGGAATTCTACTATTGCAAATGCCTTTCGGTGTAAATATGGAATATTCAAATTTTGAAGGGTATGTGTTGAAGAAGTTAAATTTGAGGGAGTGAAATATTAGAGGAAGACGGGAGATTAAGAAGGGGTTTGAGGGAAGAGAAGTAAACTAGTGGAAAAAATATTAGGGGGGAAAATGTGTGAATCTCTTCTTTCTTACGACCAAGAATATATGAACCACATGTCATTTTTCTATCGTGTGAAAGAAAAAGGGGATGTAGTGTGTATTCTATTGAGGAAACATATTTTGGATGATGAATAATTTCAAGGAAAATTTTCATACGTTTGAATCCCGAACTCTACATATGTTAGATACGGAAACTCTTCGTTTAGGATTCTGTATGTCACTAATTTCATACACATTTGTAATTAAGGTAACGATCATGGTATCCCCTCAGTAACTGTCTCGATGACGCCATCTTCCAATCACCACTGACACAAAATCTCAACCTTCCATTTTCCTTGATGCATGTCCGGCACATCCATCGATCCTCCCATTTAGGAACACATATAAACATGAGTAATGTTTGAGGCATTAGAACAAGCAGAAAGCTATTTTTTGCATGTGCACTTAAGAACTCCTTCGATCCTATAGCTCATCCAAGGTTATAAATGGTGAACATTTTTGTTTGAATATTATGATCTGATTGATCAATTGTCAACATTTTCCCTCATTAGTGGTTGCAAAACAACAAATTAGACCCTGGGGTATTTCCACGCCCAATGTTGAAAACTACATGTACAAAATACACCTTTTGTTAATCTTTAATGTTTTCCTATGCCCTACTTTAAAATCCCATTTTGGCAACTATGGAAGGATGGTGGCAAAAGTATGAAAAGGGTCAGATAAAATCACGTAATAGAAAAACATGAAACATAGAAATTATCTCAAAAGATAGTTGTAGGAGATCAAACAAATCCACGGGATGCTACGAATCAACTCTCCAACATTCCCTCTAGAAAGCATAGTTGTCCCGCACATTGCACAAGCCTAGAAGAAGAGGCAACACCATTTTGAAATGTCTTACCCAATTCCAAATTCAAGCTCTTCGTAGGATATATAGGGACCACAATGAACTATGCCTAAAGGGGAAAGCCTCAAGCCATTGACCCTCACATCTACATTCTCCCCAACTTAGGAGGCTTTGCAAAGTATCCCTTACCATTCCATATAGACATGAATCTTGCATATGTTTAAGCTCAACATGCTTCTTCCCTTGCTTATCGTGATTTCTAGCTCACCCTTGTCATCCACCTTATGGTCTCTATTAAGAGACAACATAGCAAAAACAAAATCATTCAATATTTTTGTTAAATCTATGGAGGTCTAGGCCCTTAAGTTGGTGCTCATGTGTGGATGATATACCATCTTTTCAATTGTGTTTAATATTTTTTTGTTTACCTTCCATGCTTATGTTATTAAAATTCATAACAATGCGATTCAATTAAACACTAAAATTTAAAAATCTATTGAAAGGCAAGCTTTTTAAGCTAGCGGCTACTAAGATATATTTAATGTTAAAAAAATTTGCATTAAATAAATGATGTGGTGATGGAAAGAAAAAGTGACATGTCGTCCATATGTGACTTTTCAAAAGAAAAAAACAATTACTTATGTTCCCTCCAATAGATTCCCCAACTTAGAGAATTCTCCTCCCTCAATCCCCTTTTTTATCACAAGTCTCCCCCTTCCAATGTTTCACCTCCAATCCTTCAACTTTAACTTCTTCAATTCCTCACTATCGACTTCTCTAGTGCATTGCCTAGGTGTAATTTCTAGTTAAAATGAATAATTAGACTTTCCATCATGGTACATTGAGTAGAATATCTTTTCTTTGCATGGAATAATTTTTTGAGTAAGGTTAGGTCATCGTAAATAATCATTTTCTTAATTGAAGAAGAATACCCAAAGCAACGAAATTTGATTTTTATTTTCTTCAATGGATTTTGGGTGTGTAGGTCAATATAACCAATAATACAATATAATTGTTCCATTTATTGCAATATTTTGGGTATGAGAGATGATGTATGAGCTTGCACAACATGGTATTAACATTATTTTAAAAGTTGAATAATGAAGTGGTTCATGAGATATTCTCGTAGTACCAAACAGGAAACAATTTCCACATGTTAGGAATATGAGAAGGAAAAGGTAAAAAAGCTAAATGAATGAAATGTATTAATGTTGTGAACACTAGGGCTAGGTTTAGGACCAAAATTTCTATTCAAAATGTCGAGATATATCGCCAAAACCAACCCCTCCTTAAAACAATGTGTGATATTTTGTGTAAAGTATAAAATAATATGTTCAAGTCCAACTCTTCCCCACAAAAGGAACATCCCTGTATATAGGAATGCAACAATTGTCATGTCATCCACATCATCTATCATGATCTCAAGCCATACCAACTACAGGGAAAAATTAAATGCATGCTTCAGATAACTATGACACTAAAAATATTTACAAACCATTGATGAAAGGAAAGCATCGATGAATGTGGAGGTTGAAATCAACACCAACGTGGATGGTTGTAATGAGGTCTTACATCAACAACCAAAGGAATCGTAGCTATTCATGTCATTGACACCCATCAAAACTACCCACCTCTAACCGAGTTTGGAAAAAATGCTTTGGTGTTATAATATTGATTCCAAATGTGAAGCTATGAATTAAACATGAACACACCTAATAAACAATTTTGTTATCATATAAGACATTGTATATGAGTCAACATGTGGTATTTTTTAAATGTGAGGCTAAATATGTATGAAACATGATACTGAACATGATGACTTTTCATATTATGTGTTTTGAGTTGTAAATATGTTTTAATTTCCATTAACCTAGAAATCCTTCTTAGTCTTTATCTTGGCATGGTGGAAAATAGATCAATTGAGGTTTGATAGTCCCATATACTAATTATATCTCCAACTTGTAATTCTTGATAAAGAATACATGAGAAAATGGGATTTTTTCTGTTCAATATGGGCATTCCAAATATTTGCAAACTACTTAACCCAAGTAGAATCTAGGGATCTTAATTTCCAATGACGATTAAGGTTAGTTGATTGATATATTGAGGAGAAATAACTTGATAACCAATCTAGGGTTTCTACTAGGAAAGGGAGTAGTTATAGGAGAATGCTAATCTTTCCACTAGGGGGATCTAGAAAGGATACCAAATTTATAAAGACATTTATCATATATGGAATTTTCAATGTTGGTAATTGATTTAACAACCTCATTCTTAAGATAGAATTTTTCCTCAAGAACAACCCAAGGAGAGCAACTATGAGAATCCTTACGAAAAATGTCACAAATATTCTTGATTCCATTTGTAAGAAGCTTGACTCTCTTTATCTAGGGGAACAATGTAAATGGAAAATTATAAAAGATAAGAATGAGAGACTATATACACCTCATTTTTGGTTTTTACTAATAATTTATTTTTTGCAAGGGTTAATGATGCATCTTCCTCCTGAGCATGTGCCTTAAGGGGCCTGTTGAGATTGTGGTGTGATTGGACTTGGTCACGTGGTATAGACCACAAAATTTGAGAGATGCTGCTATTATTCCTTAATTATCCCACCTTTTCCTCGTTTCTTCCCTTTGTTCACACATTACACCCATTATGCCCATTATATTATAATGTCTACTCATTTCTTATTATTACACGTTATTATCCCCACTTTCAATTAACCTGGACCTTCATCATTTGCATCTATTTACCTTTGGTATCCATCTCCCATGTTTTCACCTTTTGACTTTAGAGTTCCTATAACGCTCATTCCTGGGACAACAATCCAAACCCGAAGTTACTAAAATTTGGGATAATTTTTTTTTCTTTTTTAAAAAAGTTAATTAGTATTATTCCATCATTGCTCTCATTCTTGATAATAATAAATTTTATTTTAACTTAATTCACCTAATTAAATTAATTACCAATCTAATCCCGTTTTTGACTATTTACTTATCTGTTAAATTTATTAGGGCCATCATTTGCAAAACCACACCCCTTCTATTTAATTCACCCTCTTCTCCTTCACTTAACTTACCACACTCATTTTGTTTGAAATCTATTTACCCTTCCCACTATATTTCCCCTATACAAGGTGTGTAGGGTCTTATTTGGGCCCTAGGATCTACCTAATCTCAACCCTAGATCTCATTTTGACCTAAATTTGCCCTAGATATCTTTATCTCCTTTTGTTTTTATCTCTTTCTTTCATTTTGCTTTCTTCTATTCTTATTCTCTTGCTTTCTTGTAAACCCCTATTGTATGTCCCTTCTAAGATCTGGTTGGGCCAATTTTGAAATGTGTGTATATATATATATATATATATATATATATATATATATATTACTTTATTTTATTTTATTTTATTTTATTGCTAAGAGAGAGAGAGAGGAAGGCGTTTTACTTGTTGTGAGGGTGGAAGGGGCGGCGGATCAGGAGGGACAGTTGGGAAGGCGAAAGGTGTGGCCGGTTGTGGGGGAGTCGTAGTAGAGGACAAACGGCGTTGAGGAGAGGAGGGCGGACAGGGGCAGGGAAGGCGGACATGGACGCGGGAAGGTAGGCAACAGAGATCCATGCGGGGGGAGACGGGTGAAAGGGGTACAAGGGACAGGGCAGGGGGCCCGGGGCAGCGCACGGTGCAGGGTTGGTGGGGGCAGGGGTGCGCGGGGGGGTCGTCCCCCGCCCCCCCTCGCCATTGCTCCTCCTTTTTTTTTTGTTTAAAAAACAGTGTAGGGGTGGGGCCCCCACTGCCCCCAATTTTTTTTTCTTCTAAAATTTTGTTTAAAAACAATTCATATATAATATGTTTTTATATATATATATAAACCATTAAATATAAATAAATAAGTATATATATAAGTTTATATATATGTATTTATATTATATTATATATATGCTGGTTTAAATTTAGATATATATATATATATACACATTCAAAGGATTATTACAGATTCATATTATATAAACATACCTCTTTTATAAAAAAAAAGTATATATCTATATATTAAAATAAGACTATATTCTATCTCAAGGTAATTCATTTTCTAAAACAAAAGAAGTACAAATTTTTTTTTTGTAATATAAAAACCAGCAATACTTTTTTTTCTTATTTTACTAAAATAAACTGATTAATATAGTTGCTCTATGTTTTGTGTTAAAAGGAAGTAAACCAGGCCTTCTTCCAATAAAAATAAGTCTTAATCCTAAAACAAATTTGCAAGGAGAACTAAATCAAGCATGATTGTTTAATATGAACAAAACATAAGTTCTCATAAGAAGAATGCAAGACTATTCTTATTCCATGCATTATTGTTACCAACAACACAATACAAGAGGGAAAACTTTCTTTTCAAATGCCATTGAAGATTATTTCATATTCTTAACATGAGAGATTTTCAACATGGAATGCATACATATTAACAAGAATGGCATATTTTCAAAAATATATATTCTTTCATTTCAAAAGGAGATTACATATCATCACAAGCTATGTTTTACTCAATTCTCTTTGCATAACTTTCAATACATCTCATTTCAAACCATGCTAAAACACATAAGGAAACAACTTAGCAACTCCTTCCCAAGATTGAAATAAGGCTTTTAAATTACAAAATGGAATACAATTTCTTACAAGTGGGTTCCAATCCACAAGGAGGATTCTTTACAAAAAAATGAACACTCTTCGAATAGCCATAGTTAGAGTCACAAAGGGAGGAATGCCCAACAAAATAAAGGAGACAATGAACACCAAGATGACAAGAGATTCCAAGCTTGAAATACATCCTTCATGCCTTCAAGAGATCCAACAAGGAGAAAGAGCTTGTTTGCCACCCAACCATAGGCATCATCACATGCCTATCCCAAGGTTGGGATGCATGCTAGCCTCCCCCAAGCCCAAGGGAAAGAGGATAACTACCCAAACTTGCACAAGATGGAAGGTAAACCAACAATGATACAAGCACACAAAAAAAAGGCTGCAACAACGCAAGACTCCAAATTTACAAGGAGGAGAACCCATGTTCATCCTCAAAAATGGGGAAGAGAGGAGAAAAGTTCTCCAAAATTTTACATCAAAATGATTTGCACAAAATACACATATCCATATCCTCCTTATTGCTCCTAATTCAATCAAAGCCCCTCCTTATTCCTCCCCCTTTCTCCAAGTCCTCCTTGGAAGGATTTTCAAACCCCAAAGGGGTTTCCTTACCAAGAATGGGGAAGGAGATTCAATCCAAATGAATCAACTTCCCCACCTCAACCATTTGAGGGGAAAAATAATAAGACCCTACAAGGCTTGTCCATCAAGCCTTGAGGATTGAGAGGGAAAATTCCCTCTCTCTTCCCCCACATTCCAAAACTCCATCATGCCATGTGATGGAGGGAGTAAAACACATAAAACAACAACTAAAAGCTACATATAACAATAACAATTTTCAACACCCAAACTAGCATAAAAAAAAAGAAAACAACACCACAAAGAAATAAGAGCCTACCTCAAGGAAAGCTCTCCAAAAAGCTATCCAATCTTCAAGTTTCTCCACCCTTGACTCAAGCAAATCACAAGATTCAAAATCCCCCAAGCATCCAAGCAAGAAGCTCCAAAAAAAAGTCCCTCTCTTTTCCCATGGATGGGAATTTGAAGAGGAGCAAACAAGCATCCTCACAAATGAGTGGGTGACATGTGTCACCCCTCTCCCTCAACAAGGTCAAAGATGCCAAAACAAAAGAGAGAAAGGGTAAAATTAACTTTTTGCCCTCTTCTCCCCAAATTCCCCTTGTTAGCAAGACAAAACTAGTGGAATTTTTGATAAACACACAAATCCACATCCCGTTACATGGATGTGACTATACAAGAGGTAACAAGGGAGGGAAAACTCCCTCTAGCCTTGAAAATAAGCCCCCCCCTACCCATTAGGTAGGGTCCAAGGGCTCATTTTTATGTTAGAGGGACTCCCAAGCTACAAAGGGGTCCCCAAAAATGCCCAAAATACCCTAATTTCGGGTTTTGCATTTTTGGCACAAGGGTAGGGGGTGTGGGGACCACCCAAGGGTCTCACATGTGACCCTAAACCCTTGTGATTAAGTGACTCATTAAACAAAATCTAAAATTTAAATGAAAATGAGATTATTAACTCCCAAAGCAAGTTTACAACTTCTCTAGCAACCCTAAACAAAATTAATAATTCAAAGCACAATACATTACATGAATTGGGGTCACTCATAGTGCCCAAAAAATAATAATCTCCTATACTAAGGCTTCACACAATTGAACATGGCTAGGACTCAGCCCGTGGGCTGCTTGTGCAAGATTGAGTAGTTGGCCTGAATCCCATGTTCTCCTGTAAACCTGTCACCTTGCTCACTCATTGCACACATTAACCTCACCTGTCCAATACAATATAATTAAATGACATAGTAAGATATCAATGCATTCTAAACTACCCTAACATCCTACTGTAATCCAGATGCGACAACGTGCACAATTATACTCAATATTCCAAAAGTTAAACAAGATTATACGTGACATATAACCACAGAATTCCATATGCAACATATATCCATTATTATAATTATGTTCCAAACAGAGCATCATACCCATTAGTATCCATGACATAATAAGAAAATGCGACAATATAGAAATTAAGCTAAATTGGCGCTATACGCCTAAATGTCCACACCTGTCTAATAAGATCAAATATCTAAATATAATGTCTAAGATATAACCCATCACTTGTCAAAACATGTCTATGAGCAAAGAAACAACAAGCTACTGAGAAAGTGTGGGCACTACATTTCCCCAAGGACGATGCTATCTCCCATGCGTGATGGTGTCAGTTTTGGTGTTTCCATGGCTTTCATGATCATTTGTGAGTGATGGTGTCGAGTATATATACTTTGCCTTATTTTTTATAAACCAACATAAAACAATCACTTTTGTCATACGTGAAGCCACTTATACTTGCATATTTCACATTATTTCACACTTACTTGTTGGACTTGGGGTCTTGGAGCTAATCTTTTTGCACTTGGGTCACCATAGAGAGTTAGGATTGGAGATCTTCTTGTTGAGATTACCCCTTATCCACCCATAAAAATTATCTCTCGATGTTATTGTCTCTAGGGAGGATTATGTAGGTAAGTATTTCTAACTTTTTTTATTTATCTTGTACATGTATGTTGTATGTTGGTCATTCATTGCTATAAACTGGAGTAAATGTATGTTTTCTTTGAACTATTGCATTATCTTATTATATTATGCCCCATGGCTTTATCCACCCATTTTATTACTTATGTTTTTAATCCTATTAGGATACCTATCTTTATCTTAGGTATAGGCCTTGGAAACCTGTAGTTATCCTAGGTTTAGGGTCACCATCCTCTAGAATTACGACACTAGCACTCATTGAGCACCTTTGTATCTACATCATGTGTCTTGACTTAGATTGGATCCCTACTTTTGACTACCCACCTAGGAAGCTATATTTTTCCCATCATAAACTCTAGTGAACCCAATGTGAATATTACTCTTTCCTAAATCAGGTAAGATTCACTCTTCTTCTTGATTTTTCTTACTTTTCTATACCATCGACTCCAGTGTATGACCCTACTACACAAATGATCATATTTATACTTCAATCAACCTCTTCAGAATCCATTGGATCATATGCAAGCTTTCTGAATGACGGATCCTACTGTGAATTTCCTTATTTTCATAGCTAATATCTTTAGATGCTATCGACCATTTTGGAAGATTCTTGCATGACTAAGTCATAATAAAAGAATATTCATTATTTTTGTATTTTGGGAAATATAATTTTCTCTTATTTTATTCTACGCTAAGTGATTAAAAAAATATATAGAATTTATAAATGTCTGATTCTGATTGCAATGTAGCAATATAGAATATGCAAATAAGTACAAAATAGACCCAAACATACAAACAATTAAGATTTAAAACCCTAAGTGCAAAAAGGAGATAAAAATAATTAGTTGTTTCACAATTAATCTTGGGTTGTACTAAAGTGACGAACTAAGAAATATGAAGTGCAGACTATCACAATAGAACTCAAAAAGTTGCAGAGATGGAGGAATATGCTAGATTGGGGCATCTAGAATGGGTCAGGGGTGTCTGCGGGTGCTGTAGACCAGTATTGGGTGCTTGTGACTGCCAAAAATATTAGAAAACCATCTTTGAATGGTCACAGGGTGTTCTCTGTCCTTCACTTCTTTTCTCTAGTAGGTCGCACGATGATTGTTGATGTTGCTGATAACCTAGAATAAATATGTCACCTGCCAAACCCTCAAAAGTGCATCAAATAACAAAAATAAAATAATGCAAATGAGGGGTCAGACTGTCCTCAGCTATCAAAAAAGTGATCTTACGACTAAGCACTACACTATATTTTAGACCCAATGTAGTTTTGTGGATGTGTGTGAAAAATTGTGCCCTAGGTGGCTCTTGTATGGGTCACACTTGATAGCGATTAAATAGTTAGATGTAGAAGATGTTAGTAGATGTGTACATGGAATAGAATGAACTTCCCCTCCTATGAAGTGTATGCATAATAATGCAGACCCTTGCCCTTGAATGGATGATTAAATGCTCTTGAATAACCTTTGGATGCAACCTTAGGTGGTGATAGTTAATGCTTAGTGCTTGGTCCTTTATTATGGTCACATAACTTTATATTTATATGATTCCTTTGCTTGAATTTCGTAATTAACCCCGAAAATGTCGATTACCAAAAAGATAAGAAGCCCAAATAGCTAGAAAGGACCCAAAAGTTGTGAGCAAAGTACAAAGAGGTCAAGGGCACCTAGAGGGGATGAAGGTGCTTGATGTTAGCATCCTGGCTAGGTGTTAGTGTCCAAGATGAGAAATGCCAGAGTGTAAAAGGTCACACTGGGAAAGTAAGAGAGTAAGACCAAAAGTGGCAACATAAAGCAAAGAAAGATGACCAAAGACATGGGTTGATTAGTGTTATGTTTGTGGAGCCTATTTTCATGTTAGAGTATGGTACACCTTCCATGTGTTACACTCGGGTATTTTTACGGCGGTCCCGCTCGCCGGTGAGCGGGTCAGGGGGGTTCGGGGGCGAAGCCCCCGAAGCAAATTTTCATGGGTGGTTCATTAACCCATGGGTAATGGGTAACCGTTATGGGCTGTTTTTGGGCCCATGGTTTTCAGTCTTTTTCCCATTGTTTTGATACCCACGGTTTTTTCCCTTGGTTTTGATACCCACGGTTTTGTATCAAACTGCTTAAGCAATTGTCTATTTATATGGTCTTATGCATATGATAGATGTTGAAGTATATGTATTACAGATGTGTTTTGAATTCGGGTTTGAATTCTGTAGAGTTTGTTGAGCATAGCTCCAAACGGATCTGGGTATTGTATTGAGAGAGTGAAGGCTTGTAATAAAATCTGAGCAAGTGATTCTTGGTGGACGTAGCCCAAATTGGGTGAACCACGTTAAATATTGTCTCTCTGTGTTGTCTTATTTATTCTGCACTTTTATTTGAGATCTGTAATATTTTCTGCATATTAGTTTCTACTGTTGCGATTCTGTGAGGGATTATTCCGCATATTTTATCTCTTATTTCCTAACAATTAGTAATTTCTTACTTAGGAATCATATGATTAGTAGTATGTGATCAAGACTAGATAGATACCCAAAGTATGTGATTTTGTGTCTACATTTTCCCCCAATTTATATTGTTGAGAAAATTATTGATAACATAAAGTAGATAAGAGATGTGTACCTGATAACCATGTAGATCGATGGTGATAAACATGCTGAGAGACAAGAAAAAACATGGAGTGACAAAAATGTAAAGCGTGGAAACTAAAGAGGAGGAAGTGTAAAAAGTGATGAAAATAATGACCCTAGGGTGAGAGCATATGTGTCGATGTTGTGATTGTTATTGTTGGTGTCGAATTTTGTTGATGTGATGTGACTACCGCTTCCCATAAGGACGGACCTACAAAACGGAAGGATGAACAAGTAGTCAAATACACATGTATTGTTGGGAATACGGTTCTGCAGAATAGTGCTATGATTTAATAAAAAACAAAATCATGCACAAAGGATCCAAACAATTCCCCACAAAATCTACAGCATTGAAAGTATAAACTAGAATAATCCAAATCACACAAAAGTACACACACATAATAAGCATGTACCGTGGTTCACCCAATGTGGGCTACGTTCACCAAAGATAGAGATCTCATATATATATATAATACATCAAGAGATTACAAACTAACTCTTCTACACAAGAGTACATGTATCTCTACAAGAGTATCTCCTCCTCCCAGATCTCCAACCAGATCTACCTGAGTACACTGAACCGTGCTTCCATACCACCACCTGTGTCTCCTCCAGATCTCTAACCAGATCTACCTAAGTGCACTACAACCGTGCCTCTAAAACACCACCAGATCTCACATACCTGAAACTACCGTACATCTGCCACTGTGCAACTAAGCTTGATCACATGGATCTATAATACAAGATCTCACTACATGTGGATCTACAAGAATGAGCAATAACAAGATCTCACAACAACTTGTGTATCTAACAAGAAGAAACCCTAAGTGCTTTGCATACTATGCAAGCCATTGCAATGAGACAATAAATATGTGAAGGAAATACAGTTTAAGACATTACCCTCTTCTCACCATTCAGATGTACCTACTATTTTCTTTTGTCCAGCTCCTCTCCATGGAGACTTTGTCTTAATGTAACCTGTTCCCTTTTTCTCTTCTTCTTCGTCTTCATCCTCTCAATCACGGAGAATCAAGGATGTAATCCAATCCTTCTCTTCACTCTCCTTCTAAACCCTAACTTTCATGCTTATATAGGCATATATAAAATTAGGGCACTTTGCCATGCGATTACATCCAATAAATCTACTTTAATGCTAAAGATAGATTTAATTCCGGAGAGTTAATTAAAACATCATCGCACAGGTAACCGACGTCGGTTTGCCTTAACTGCGGTCAGTTCCTACTTGCTCTGACCGATGTCGGTCCTGCTTGACCAATGCCGGTCCTGGGTAACCGATGCCGGTTCCCCCTTGCTCTAACGATGGTTGCTGTATATTCCAGCAGCTTTGTAATGCATGCTCCAGTGAAGATATTTATCTCCACAACCTAACATGTATATGATCAAAATATGTAAAAAGCATATAAGAAAGTATGTAAAATGTGAAAAAGGAACATGTACATTTGATTTGTGATGAGAAAAGAGTGTAGAAATGATCCTGAAGATGATGTAGAAGAATGATTTTTTTAGGCGATCTCACACCAGTTGCACTGACTGTGAGTTTTTTTGGGTGATCTCTCTCCACGAACAAAATAAGTGTAGGGAGAAAATTATGGTTTCATCCTCTAACCTTTAAGTATTTATTGAAATGTAGAACACCATTACATATGGTTGTAAAAATCTTATCTAGTTCGAACAGTTCTGATCCAACGCGAAAGTAGAAAAGGTTGTGTAGTGCATGCATCCCGAATGCTAAGGACTATGTGTCATGTAAAAACCATTGTGTGAAGTGCCGTAGACTGTGTTAAATTGAAAAGTGTTGTGTAACTGCCCCTGGTCACAGACGTCTAGGAAGAGTCAGGGGCACCCAGGGGCTACTGTCCTGGTCTGGGCGCTAGTGTCTATGTTGTGCTAAGGACCTAAGTCAGATTCTGAGCTCTTTTTGAGACCGATGACTGTGTTGTATCGATATTGAATTATGTTGTGTGATGTTTGTAGATTGTTATATGGGGTGACTAATTCGCCCAAATGATGCCCCCCCTCGTTTGGGGTACATGTGACGTCACTGAGGAGTGTGTGGCCCAAAGGAGGACCGATCATTGTGATGAAATTGTGCCCTGCAGGGGGAAGGGAGTGTAGCAATGTAGCAGTAATGTATATGCCTAATTAGGAAAAATGTAGCATTAATGTATATGCCTAATGAAATATATAGAATTTATAAATGCCTAATTTTGATTGCAATGTAGCAGTAATGTATATGCAAATAAGTACAAAATAAACCCAAGCAGATAAGCAATTAAGATTTAAAACCCTAAGTGCAAAGAGGATATAAAAAGACTTATTTGTTTTGTAATCAATCCTAGGTTGTACCGAAGTGATGAACTGAGAAATATGAAGTGCAGGCTATTACAATAAAACTCAAAAATTTACAAAGATGGAGGAATATGTTTGATTGGGGTGCCATAGACCAGTACTGGGCGCTTGTGACTGCTAAAAATATCAAAAAACCATCTTTTATTGTTCGCAAGGTGTCCGTTTTCCTTCACTTCTTTTTGCTAGTAGGTCGCACGATGATCGCCAATGTCGTTGATAACCTGTAATAAATATTTCACCTATAAAATGCTCAAAAGTGCATCAAATCCCAAAAATAAAATAATACAAATGAGGGGTCAAACTGTCCTCAGTTGTCAAACAAGTGATCTTGCGACTGAGTGTTGCACTACATTTCAGACCCCATGTAGTTGTGTGTGTGTCTGAAAAATCATGCCCTAGGTTGCACTTGTGTGTATCACACTAGATAGAGAGCAAATAATTAGATGTAGAAGATGCAAGTAGATGTGTACATGGAATAGAATTAGCTTCCCCTCTTATGAACTGTATGCAGTCCCTTGCCCTTGAATGGATGCTAGAATGGATGTTTGAATGCTCTTGAATAACCTTTGGATGCAACCTTAGGTGGTGATAGCTAATTCTTAGTGTTTGGCCCTTTATTATGGTCACATAACTCTATATTTATATGATTCCTTTACTTGAATTTCATAATTAGCCCCGAAATTTCGACTACCAAATAGATAAGATGCCCAAATGGCTATAAAAGAGCCAAAAGTTTTGAGAAAAGTACAAAGAGGTTAGGGGTGCCCAAAGGGGATGGGGGCGCTTGATGTTGGCGTCTTGGCTGGGTGTTGGTGTCGAGGAAGAGAAATTTCGGAGTGTAAGAGGTCAGGCTAGGAAAGTAAGAGTGTAAGATCAAAAGTGACAACAAAAAGCAAAGAAAGATGGCCAAAGACATGGGTTAATTAATAATTTTCTTATTTGAGAATCATATGAATAGTAGAATGTGATCAGGACTAGATAAATACCCAAAGTGCACAATTTTGTGTCTATACTAAGTAGAGGATTTAAAGAAAATTTATTTATTTTATTGTTTCAGGATGTTAAAAATAACCATTTGGCATATTGACTGAATTTATGAAAGGATGCATTATTTCTTGGAAAACATGTCACAAAATATTCTGAACCATGTGGACATAAATGCAAAACATTATGAGATATGGAATGTAACACTTTTAATATTGATTTATAATGTACACATGATGGTATAAAGTTGTGATATAATGTACTTTCATAATGTTTGTTATAAAATAATTAGTAAGTTCCACGAGACTAACCTTGTCATAAAACCTTGAAAAATTTAATTTTATACTTATCTTTTATACTCAATTAATAAACTTGGAACATGATAAAAACAAATTTAGATAACGAACTAAAAGTATTAATCCTTTTACTAATTAAAATAGTATTAATTTTTTGAAGCCATTTCCATAAGTGTAATTTGATAGTTACATCCAAGAAGAACAGTCCAATATTTTGACCAATTTTTCTTGACCTTCTCTAAATTTAGATCATATCAACCAGGAAAAGGAAGGGTCTCTTCAATAATGGTCATTGGGACCAAAAAGTCTAAACTTGTTTTAAATGTAAAACCACGCGTATCGCTCACTTGCACACCAACAGATGGGAAGAAAACCCCATTTTTTTAGTGGATTCTACTATGTTAAAATCACCACACACAATTTAATGAGTGTTGTGAATATGAAATATATCTACGAAGTGAATATTTTTCCACAAAATTGTTGGAAGTGTAAAGGTTGGCCAATCCATAAATTGACTTTCAAATTAAAAATGGGTCCACACAACTTGATTAGTAGGGTAAGATCCCAAAGAAACAACATTCTATGAAAGATGGGATAAAAGAAGTGTGATCACACTGGACAATCTAGGCTCATGATTACACACTTGGAAAAGTGCAAGTAGCAAAATTGTGAGAGCAATGGATTGAAGTACACATCTTGTTATTTTAACCTCTTGCAGACACAACACTTTTATATTGTGAAAATTTTGACAACTTCCTATGACCGTATATCTAGGGGTTGGTTGCGTAAGATCTCATACATTCCATGAGTAAACTATCACGGGGAAACATCGAGGTGCATGTTTTTTTCTCTTTAATATCTTTCACGATTGCAAACTTGTCACCAATTGAAAGTTTTTGTAGGTTGTCAAACTTGACATAAAATATTATTGAGGCCTTTTAAAAATGAGCTTGCTTTCCTTAGAATGAAAAGGGACCCCACGAACCTTGGAACCAAAATGAGACCTTCTGTTTGTTGAGACTTTGCCTTTATTGAGAAAACTAGGACCGTGCACTTATGACAACATAAACAATTTTTTTTTTTTTTTTTGGAGTGATGCATGATTGCTTGAACTCTTGGATGTTCCTGTATTAGATAGCAGGGGAGTTGTGAGTGGATTGCAATGTCTATGAACTGTTGACGATTCATTGTCTACACAAAATTTGATGTCTAATATTTAACCATAATTAGTTCTTTCAAGCTTAAATTTGACATTTATTTGACTGCCATTTAGAAAGTTTCCTTCTTGCTTGAAAAATTTAATTGAAAAATCATAATATCTTGGTCATAAAATGTAATATTGTGCTCCATTTTTCTTGGAAAGAGTTTTTCAATTTCAATACAAAAATGCTAAATAGATTGAAAAGAAACTAAAAAATTTATATATCAACATGATAAATACATGAGATATGTAATATCCTATTTAAGATATATATACCCATCCTTAATATTTGTATTATCCATTTTCTTGGTCCAGTTTTCTTATTCCTCTTTCCACTTTGATTTTCCATGATAAATATAGATATTCTATTTGCTTCTGCCAATGTTTTTTTTCCTCTTTCTTGAGTGATTTATCTTCTGGCCGCTTCAAATGATGTTAATAAATTTTCTCCGTCGATTTCATGCTTTAAATCTAAATTAGCATAGCCTTAATTTATTGTTAATAGCTAAAGCATAAGCTATTTATAATGTTATGGTCTCTATTCTAAAATTAAAACCATTATTTTGTGCTTTTCTGTCCTAAAATTAATTTCATTAAGCTTTTTCTATTCTAAAATTAATTTCAAGTAATCATGACAACTGTAAATTATATCATAGAAGTGGACTTTGTTATTAAAATAATCCAAGGATTGAGGAACATATATAATGAAATTAAGACACTCCATTGCAAATTGTTTGATGTAATGCTTCTCTCCAAGCGGTTGTGTTTATGTGTTTTACCTCAATTTTTCTTTCACACATTTTTTATTTTCTTATTAGTGTTTGGGTATTTTTACATGTTGATATTTTATTTTCTTGTTTAAGTGATGTTGTGTTCTTCCTCTTATTTCACTTTTCCTTTATAACTCTTCTAAATTATTTGCGAATTTCCATGCAACACGTGACAAAAATAATTATGTCGATAGGTGTTCTTTTGTCATAGTCAAACAATTGACCTCTGACATGAATGCAAAAAATTGGTGGTTGGAAATATTTCATCGATACATGCGACGAAGCACAAGCCACAATCGAATCAAGGAAAATGATAGCTCTGTAAGGCCGTGTCCAATGTTTATAATTGTTATTAAAATAATAATATTTCAGAATTCCCTAAACTGCTCACACAATCTCCCTAAAACCTTAGCGGAAGCTATTCCCTGTATCATCACAACCAGTCCGTTTATTACATTTTGGTTCAAAAAATAACAGAAATCTTGTTTACAATATTCCTGAATTCTCTATCACACTCTTTTTAACAATAGATGGCCACCATTTTGGCTTAAATTTGGATAAAAATGGTGCTACTTTCAGGGTTCAAATATTTATTTAGAGGCGAGAGCAGTGGTTGTTTGGCACTTTTTCAAATAAGGGGATTAAGTACAATGTACAACTCTTTGTTGGAGGCAAGTACCAATTTAACCTATTGTTAACTATTGCGTCTCCTAAGATCTTTCGCAAGTCTTTACCCACTGGCTTTTAAGTAACTTTCTATTAAAATTATTTCTAAATTGTAGAAGTAAAATTTAGTTTTTAATATTTATATAATCTTTAAATTCAAACCATTTTTAATTGAGAGTAATTTATTGTTTTTTTAAAGTTTCTCTAAAAAAATCTTCGTCTTTATAATTTTTCATTACTTAATTAATTTTTTTAATGAATTTCATTGTTTTTTAATATATAAATATATACAAAATTATAACGAATACAATTGGAGTTAGATATAAAACATTTGAATCAGGATGCATCTTTCTATTAAAATTTAAGGTTTTTAAATATCGATTCAAAATTTCTCTCTTCATCAATTTATTCATAATTCATAATTGATTTATATTTTCAAAAAGTAATATGGATGAATAAATTTTATAAATTTGGTTAGTTGAAAATATTTATATAATTTTAAAGATAAAATTGATCATTTTGAAGTATTAAAATCATCATAAATATTAGTTTGTTGACAAGCAAAGGTGTCTGTTAAAATTTCAGACTTGGTTCTCAACTTAAAGGTCTTTGGATATATGCCTAACTAATCCTCCTTGTGCTCTTTAGACTTGTTTATGACTTCAAAATTATTTTTTGATATTTTTCCCTAAAATTTTACTGATTATTAGGTTTTAGGTATATAAGTCACCTATATATTTAAATTATAATTTACAACTAACATTGTCATGAATTATTATTATTTTTATGTCAATAGGCGTCCCCTTTTATAGCAAAGCGACTGACTTCTGACACCTTCACTACAAATCAGCGGTTCACATTCTTTATTCGGTACATGCGATTAATCGTAGATGCAATCAAACCTTGCGTTTCTAATAGATGCAAGTTTCTGACAGGTGCATTTGTGTCAGCGTGGTTAATGTCTTTGGATTTCAAATGAAGCGCGACTGCAATAGAAGAAAGGAAAATGACAGGTCTGTAAGGCCGCGTGGGATGTGTCCTCTCCATGCTCTACTTTGGGTTTTGAAAAGCACTTAGCCCGATTGGTGGGTTTTTTGACATGGGTCTATTTTCCCACTCAACTTTTATTTTTCTTTTATAGTCTCATTACCCTGTTTAATGTAAATGATTTTTTTATAAAGCAAGCCCTGTGATGATCGAAAAGAAAAAACACTCACCCGTGGAGATTAGTTTTAATTAGGAAGTTGTCAATTGTTATATATATGAAATTATTTTAAACTGCAATACATGTAGTTTTTGGAAAAAATAGTGAGGCAAACAAACTTATATCTTGAATAATATAACATTTACATTACATTATTAAAAAAATTCATTGTATTTTTTAATTTCGCATATTTATAAAATTAAACTCAAATATATATAATATCAGATCAGATTTTTCCAAACTTTTTCAAACATTTCGAAATTTCAAATTTCTTATCCCTTCCAAACAGATCTGGATTTCTGGACTTGGTAACTATGCTTTCGATGTGCAATAGGGTGTTATGATCATGCACATCAAAATTATTTTTCCTAACTTAGAAAGCCATGAATACGCTATCATAAGTTTTGGATCTTTGAGATCTAGATGATTGTGTGTTATTATTTGAATGAAATATTGCAATGAATGGACCTAATTATATTGTACTATTGTCGATGTTGACATGCACCCCCAAAAGCTTTGATGAAACTAAAATAAAAATTCTTGCTAAATGGTCTTTTTTTCCATTAAGAAAATTTTGTTTCTATTGTTCTTCCGATGGTATTGCCTTTAGTTGTACCTCAATATCCTTGCGCTTTATGTGAAACAAAAAAATTACACTGGGGGTCTTGCCACCATCGGTGTTGGCAACAACATCCACAAAATCTTAAGCCTTGATGGTTTATTTTGACTTGTTATGAACTCCCGTTTTAGCGCAATTGTAAGGATGTTGGTGTATGTCCAAAAAGGGTTGGATGGGATCATGTTCATTTTCAAACAAGTGAGTCCCTAACAGAACAACATGAAAGAGAAATGTTATCTCCTAAGACAGTTGCAGGACGTAAAAAAATCCATAAGACATTGTGAATGGCCTCGCCAACATTCCCGCTGATAAGCATAGCCCTTTGCACAATGCACAAACCTCGTAGAGGAGGCAACATAGTTTCAGAAGTCTTACCTTATTCAAAACCTAAGCTATACATGAGCCATTGAGGGATTGAAATGACCCATGTTTAAGGGGGCAAGCCTTAAGCCACTGATCGCGTTGTCCATATTCTCTACGACCTCTAAGGCTATGACGAGTCTCCTTTAACACTGCTTACAGATAGGAAGCTTCATCATGTTTGAGTCTCTCATGTTTATTCCCTAACTCGTCATGCCCTCTACCTCATCCTTGTCGTCTAGTTTGTCTTCTTCGTTAAAAGATAAAAAACATCAACAAAATTGTCAATGTTGCCCTTGGAGTTATGGATGTCCAGGCTCTTGAGTCAATGTTCCTATACAATGAGATCTCCAAATTTAGCTACTCCCCCATCTCCCTAGCCAACACTCCTGCTACAAATCATAACCAAGATTCTGACCATAGGAAAGCAGAAGACTAAAATAACAATATCATGATTCAACACTTGCTTCTCTCTTCAGATTGAATAGTTGTTGTTCCCTTGTTTTCAAAATACTACTTCAGTGTGCTTCCTCCTATATATTCACTCAAGAAAAATAGATGGTGTGTTTCCATCTCTCACTTGGATTCCATATTCTCCTGTACACATGACACGATTGCTTCTTTTACGACTATCGGCGTTTCCATTGTACCCTTTTGGTGCGATCGCTAGTTAGAATCTATGACAAACTGTCATATCCATATCTAGTTTCGAGAGGCACAACTTTACTAAATATAATGAAAACCCATTTGTTTCTAGATCGATTGGGAAGGTTAACCCTCTATAATATTTTCATTACAGGAAACTTTGATTCAGTGAAATTTTCCCCATGTAATGTTCTGAGGCAGGGTTTGATTTGGTGCATAAATAGTTACTTATTAGTTACATGTGAATGATTCTAACTTTAATTTTATTTTTAATCCTCACTTCCATATTCCACGCAATGCGTTGTATATTTAAATATTGGTATCTTATTCTTGCCCAAGCTTTTATGAGAATGAAGGGCAATGAAAGTGGGGTCCATCATTATCTTCTTTATTTAGATGGCGTGAAGTTTAAAATTGTGAATTGCTTCTTTATTCTTTATTTTTTAAATATTAAGTTAAAAAAATACTTCAATCACTTATTCCTCCTTTCCTAACAAATATATAATTATTTAAAAATCTAATTATTTAAATAAAAACTCTATTAAAAAATATAAATTTCATATAAATTAAACTTTAATATAATTGTAATTCATTAAACTTATTTATGGACCTTTTTATGAACATATAAAAGGGAAGGGTACACCTAAAACATTAGATTAGATTCAATATTTCTTTCCATCATTAACAAATGTATATAATTTTGAGAATTAAATAGGTAATGGTAATTCCGATTTAGTTCTCGAGAGAAACTTTATTATCCTGCCGAAGGCATGGATATTGTCTTCACCTTACCAATTAAACATTTGCATTGTTTTCAATCAAATTGTGACATGGATGTATTTAAATGTATGGCTGAACTATAGTTTTAGGTTTTGATTTTTTTATGTTGGCAACCATCCATTGGTCATTGCCTTTATTTGGCACTGTTGAAAGGAAATGCTGATATGTTGTGAAGCATTTAATACATTAACTGTGTGTCCTACAAATTTGAGTGGATTTTGAGTGGCTCGAGGCACATATCACTGTGGATGACACGGCTTCATACTTTTGGGGAGCTCGACAAATTGTCCGTCCTTGTTTAATTATATGTTCCACGGGATATTATTTTCCACGCCAAAAATCATACTCGACTGCGATAAAGATCAGAACATAGTTATAATCTGTATACTACAGAAACAACTTTTGATATTTGGAGACAGACTTTGGTAATCACTGCACAAAAACGCTCCCAATCAAGTGACCATGGCTGCTTCCCATGACCGTTTTACAGTCCACAAGCATGTCAGGGAACTTGTCCGTCCAAACAGTGAAAATTCAACACGGTGTTCTCTTTCTCTCTAATCTTAACGACCGAACCGGAGTGAGACTCCACGCTTCTCAAATTCAGTTTTATGAATGCAATAAGACCAGACAAGAGGATCCTGCCAAAGTTGTAAAAGAAGCTTTGGGCAAGGTTCTGGTCCACTTTTATCCATTAGCCGGAATATTGAGGGCCTCACCTCGCTCACCCAGTAAGCTCCTCCTCCACTGCACGAGCGATGGTGTTTCCTTCGTAGAAGCGGACGACGATGTCTCCCTCCAACACCTCTTCAATAATAATAATATGCTTATTCTCCCCTTTCACTGTGTGGAGAAATTATTTGATGACGCATTTGTATCAACTAACATTATCAACTCTCCGCTTATATCTATTCAGGTAACGGTACAGGCCCCTCTAATCATTGCTATTTCATGTCGATTTTGTACCGTTTTAATTTAGAAATGTAAAACTTTGGTTTTTTGCGAGCAGGTTACGCAACTAACTTGCGGTAGTTTCGCATTCGCGATGCGCTTCAATCACTACGTGAGTGACGGTTTTGGGATGTATTTATTTGTGAGAGCCCTTTCTGAAATGGCGAAAGGTGCTCATGTCCCCTCCATTCCTCCTGTTTGGGAAAGAGAGACTGCTTCCATGAAAGAAACCGCTGGTTCCATCCCTTGAGTATGATTACAAACAAGATTTCCCTGGTCCTGCCATGGCTACTATCGATTGGGATGAAGAAGAGGAAACCGTACGCAAATCTATCATTTTTCAGTAGCAAAGAAATAGCACTGCTGAAGAAAGAGGCGGGCAATGGCGTTGACTTGATTGAATGCAGCACATTTGACATTTTGTCGGCTTATTTGTGGCGTGTGAGAACAAGGGCTCTCAATATCCCTGATAATGAAGTGGTGAGGCTCATCTTTCCCGTCGAATTTTCGTTCTCGACTGCAACCTCATCTTCCACAGGGTTACTATGGAAATGCAAACATTTTGGCATATGCAGACACAACATCAGCAGATTTGATAAACAACGCCCTCTCGTTTGCTACAAAACTGGTTCATGACGCCAAAACAAAGGTGAATGAGGAGTACATCCGCTCTGTCATTGATTTGATCGAATTACGACCAGTCCCACCACTTCCTGGTGTCAAAAGAGGGATTGGATTGCTTGTAATTTTGAATATAAGCAGAATCGGGTATAATGAAATATATTTTGGGTGGGAAAAGGCAGTGTACGGAGAGGATTCATTGCACACCTTGCCCAGGACGATGAGCCCCTTTATATCTGTGGTTGACAAAAATAGTGGGAAAGTGGAAATAGCAGCGGCTCTTTGTTTTCCAGCCTCTGCAATGCAAGTGATTGAAGCCGAAATCTTGAAGCCGAAGATGAGAAGTAATACTCCTGTATTTAGTTCGTCGCTGTAAATTATGAAGGTGACCAAATTCAGACCCACATCAATGAGATTTTGAAAATAAAGATATAATTATATCCATTGGCATTGGTGACCGTCAAATTCCAGTCCAAACGTCTAGTATTTCGACTTGTTGCAGTGTATCATATTAAAGTTTGTTGACAGATACAATTGTAAATTGTTTAGCTTATAACGATCTAGGGCTGTGAGTAAACTTTGACAACACCCACTGAGATATTTTCGGGAAAATTTTCTTCCAAATTTACAACAAATTAATGGAGGTAATGTATAGTATGTGTCAGGCGGGTAGAAAAAAGTTAAAAACACTAAACTGTAGGGGTGAACTTCCAGGGGCCCCGTCCCCCTACGACCTTTAAAACTCACCAGGAAATAAGAATTGGAGCTCCTATTTTCTAAAGAAAGATTCTATTTTTTCCTGTAGCACACTTCAAATGTAATCATGGGACATTTTCCTGCAAAAAACCAGGAGTGGAAGTCCCTCCATGGGACTATGCCCATAGTGTTTATCAATCTATGAAATTTCAGTGGCTAATTTTTTAACTCTTTTTGTCTTGCTAATTAGTGATATGAAAACTTTATTCGTTACAATGTTTTATTGTTGTGTGTGAAGTTTGATATTTACTATTGTAAATAAAAGGTGATATTTATCTTTGATGCTGAAACTCATAAATAATACTAAATAATAGAACAAAGTTTTCTCTAAATCTAATGACATATCTTTCAACATTAATATTATCCATTTGACATGTGAAATATTAAAAATGCTTGATTTTTTTTGTGGAGTTACAACTGGTAGTATAAACTTATTTCCAATTTCTTGAGTCATTGATCGAGTCCCATATGTACATGACCATTGAACAACTTGGATTTTGACATCAAGTTGCATTTGTTAGCGTGACTGAACAATTTGATAAGAATATTCTAAATTATCTTTGGATTGTTCACTATTGTTAATTTTAAAAATATTGCTCCTTCATGGGCACTCTAGAAGGACTATTTGGCTTAATCTAATATCTCGAAATATAATATAGCTGCTTGCAAAATCCTGGTTAATAGAAAATTTGGTTCACGTCTACTAAGTTAAAGATTAAAAAAAAACTATTGTCTTCGTGATAATTTTGTTGCCATCCCCATCAATTTATTTTTACTTTTATGTATTTCCTTCAAATGGAAATACTTCTTCAAATGGGTGAATCAAAAAAATGTTTTTCACACATTGAATCATTGTAATCTATACAAAGTACTTGATGTGAAATTGCTCAAAACCCTGGTTGTGCATTAAAAGTTTTCTAGATATACTATTTCCTTTTTTAACAAGCTACCTGTACTAACAATATGAAACATAAGGATTAATTCTTTATTTTGGCTTTCTTTGATGTGTAGATGCGGTGACATCAAAAGGGTCAAACTGTCAATACAAATGATTGAGTTAATTCATCATAACTAGACAAAATAAAACCATTTTTCTTCTTTATTTAACAATGGTATGACCTACTTCTCTGCTTGTGAATTTGGTGTGTGAGCTCGGTGTTATGTCTAACAAAATGTTCTCAATTCATTTTTGTTGCTATTTGCAGGGAATTTGCAAGTATGCATGCCAAATTAATGCTTCGCAAACAAAAGATAGAGAGTATATAGCTTCTCTAATACAACACAACACCTTCCCTGGAAAAGAGATTTCGTTTCAAATGAAACTATACCTTTCTTTAAACAAGACAGATAGAGAGAGATGTACTTTTCTAATTTTTAAAAGTTATCTTCGTAAAACATACAACAATATGGTGTTAACCTTACAATATATTAGTGTCATCAATAACAATAAAAAAAATATGTTTTGGTCAACACTTATTCCAGCTTCACACATTCGATATTTGAGCTCTCTCACTTCCCTTCCTTCTGTTATTGCATTTTACATATGTAATAGGGCACTTGCAACTCAAACATCTCACAAATGTCCCTTCTTATCAAAGTATCAAATCAAACTAATATTTAATACTCAGATGCAGTCAACTTTATAAACAAAATATTTCATACCATTAATATATTCAATGTTTTTAAAATGACAAAAAAACATTGTCGTGGAAGATGATATTAAGGTGGATAGTTTCTAGCAAGGCTCCCAAAATCTTGAATAACAAAGACAACATTTCTACTAGGATACAAATGTCACCCAAAATCCCGCACAAGTAATACCATATTATTTCAAATCTAATTGTTTTTAGTTTGTTTGTTTCAAATTTGAGTGTGATTATAAATTTTTGCCTAAAAAAGTTCTTAGATAATCACATATTTTTTTTGAATGTGGTTGTTCCAAACTCATTTTTTCAAGTATGACCACAAATTTACTTGTGCTATTAATAATAAATACAAATAATATGGACTTTACGGTTTCTATAAAACTTACGTAGGCATAACAAAAGAGGAAAGAAGCATAATGTTGTTGTTTTGGTTTTTTTTTTTTAATATTTAGAACAAATTACATTCATACAACTACATTGATTTTGACTCTACTCACTATTCTAATAACACATATTTGTTGAACGCTCTTCCCCTTATTGTGTCAACCTATATCGATGTTTCCATTACACACTTATAGTGCAATTGCTATTTTATTTAGTTACAAACCCGCTGGAGATCATGACTTTCGGTCCCACTTTTCCCCAGGGATACCACAAAGTGGTAAAGTGTAGGAATCTGTAAGCCAAATAAGCCCCAGAATTACACATGCATATCTTCCTTTAAGCCATTACTTAAAATGTATTTCTAAAATTCCATATCTTGCTTAATATTTACCCCGACCAAAAGGTTCCATATATAAAGAATACATAGTACCATTTTTGTAAAACGAGCAAATACCAATCCCTGCAAATAGAGAATATCATGATTATCAATATTTCTGGACAAAACTTGATGCCCTTAGGGAACCATTAATAGTTCGTCGCAAACCATTTGAAAAATAATTGTACATGTAATTGTCTTCTTCCAGTTATACAACTATTGTAACAAAATCTACACAA
The DNA here is from genome assembly GCA_019776745.2 of Taxus chinensis. Lineage (NCBI taxonomy): Eukaryota > Viridiplantae > Streptophyta > Pinopsida > Cupressales > Taxaceae > Taxus > Taxus chinensis. The sequence goes on from CM034150.1 coordinate 697,694,900, forward strand.
CATTTGGCTTAATCGATAGGAGATTATTATTTTACCACCATAATTTGCTCCTGTATAATGGCATGTACAAGGGGTTTGCTCATTTCATTTTACATTTCTAAAATTCTTGAATCCAACCCTAAAGCTTTAAATCTTATGAAACAACAATTGCTATATTACAATCTTATCAATGCCAATTTTTTGGGTCCCCCCTAAATTCCCTTCACTCACCACTTTCAAACCACATGTTAAAAATATTTTTCGATTAACATTTCAACATGATAATGACCGCTGCAACATCGAATTCCAAGCAAGAAATATACAAAGAAAAAAACTACTCTTAGCGTATCCTTTGTTCATAACAAAATCCTCCTCCTCAACACAAAACTACTTCTTTGGCAGGATTTGCCATATCATGGCCTTGTTTATTAGTGCTTTATGTATGTGGATTTTATATATTAGTGTTTTGTGTATGTGTATTTTATGTGGATTTTGTAGGGGAAGACTATTGTTGGTTTGTTGGCTCTCCACTTTTAGGTTGGGGAATTATGATGCCTTTAAATATTAAAGATAATTCTTAGAATCCCGATGGATAGACCTCTTTGGATCCTCTAGACCCCTTAATTTGGAGGTCCTCCCTCCTAAAGATGATCCACCACCTCCTCCTAGTAGTGTTGTCGCTTGTACTTGATTCTCTACTACAACATTGTCTTATGTAATCTTGGTTTTTCAATTGTCAATTGTGGTGTTGTTTCGATATTGTGTGTTTCTTCGACATCTAAGTGCCTTTCTATTGTAACCATTGTGTATTGATCATGTTAATATATTAAAAAAATATAAACCAATAACAATTTATGTTCAATAAAAAAAACATCTTATTTTAAAATTTACAAAATTATGTTCTTATTTTTCATTAATTGATCAACAATTCAACTTGCTAACATATACAACACATAAAATGTAACAAGCGGAACCATAAACATAAACATAATAGCTGACTAAAGCTTAAACCTAAAGAAGCCATTCCAGTTGCAAGTAGAGAAGCCCAGAATCAACGTTACGAAGCCTGAGACACACATCCTGCACCCTCTTGCCCTCTGCATGCTCAACAATTATACTATCTTTAAACAGGCAGTTTCCCTTTGTGGTAGCCAAAACCATTTTACCCTGTCCAAGGAAACCATCTCCTTTAACAAGAGGTTTCAGGTCTATTTCAGCTTCGCCCATATAGTCATCAGAAAATCTATCTTTATCCCACACTTGCTACAAAATCCAAGCCAATCATCTAAACATCAGCACATTAAAAAAAATATGGAAACATAATATTTTCTTTAATTCTCTAAAAAATTTAAATCATATTGATGCTTCGTTAGGGTTGAAATCTCACACTTTAAAATAAAGATGTGACTAACTATATAACTCCACTATTTCTTATTAAAAAGAATGAATTGAAATTTACATTTAAATACTCACCAGTTGCAGTGAGCTGCAACGGTTAAAATCTGTCAAGGGGAATTGAAACTGTGTGTTCCAAACTGGATTCAGGTTCTTCTTCACCACAGGAGTGCTACCAATCTGATCTCAGAAAATTGACAAAATAATTATAAGTTTTATTTATTACAATAGAAAAGATAAAAGACACTGATATAAATGTCTATAAAAACTTAAAATTAAGGAAAAATACAATATAGAGTAAGAAACAAGAAATTTAAAAACAATTCTAACAAAACCAAAACCTAAAAAAAAACTCTTATAATTATATATACACATGCACGTACACGTACAATGATTTTTAACGAAAGAGAAGGAAAAATGGGAAGATGACTAACATTAGGACCAAGTTTAAGGAGAACGTAGGGATCGCTACTCCTACGCAACGAATCTCGAATCACTAAATTGGTTCCCTTCAACACTTTCACTTGTACACACTTTGACATCTCTCTCTTCCTTTCTCTCTGGTAATGACTTGTAACAGAGCTACCTGTTCTTCTGGTTATTTAGATCAACATATTTATAAGCAGGGTTCTTGATTCCCCTGTCACATGAACCATCCATATTTTTAAAAAGCAGGATTATGGATAAGGATTAGGGAAAAGATTTGGGGAGTTACATGAATCTGATTTATTTCAGAATCTTGCTTTTGCCGACCAGCGACTAAAACAACAGAATTACTGCCATGGATGTTCCGAAAAACTTGGAATAAGATCCCATAAAGATTTTGGATATAATGGAACACTTCAACGCTGCTTTAAATTTGACTGCCAGCGATGTTCGTAAAACAATTTTTAAGTATTGTTTTTTTTTTTTGGTTTGAAACCTGGCAGGTCATAGACCGCCATATCCCACGGTTGAGGTGGGCAGACTTCTTTGGCTAAGCGGCCAAGGACTGAGGGGTTTCTATTCCGACATATTCATTATTTTGTTTGAAACTTGGCAGGGCATAGACTGCCATATCCCATGGTTGAGGTAGGCAGACTTCTTCGGCTAAGCGGCCAAGGATTGAGGGGTTTCCATTTTGCCAAATTTGCCCGGGGCACGATCCCAGCCTCATCTCTTATTACAGTATCTCTTGGCTTCACTTTCAGCGAGAATTGAACCCTAGTGGGTTCTTTAAGAGCCAAGCATCTTTCACCATTGAGTCAAACGCCATTTGATTGAAATACTGTTTTCAAAATATGTACAATACCAATAATGAAATGAAATGAAAAATTTTAATGACGTCATGAAGAGTTTATGGGACCAAAGATAGGAAAGTCAAAGATTTGTTTTTACAATGTTTTTTGATGGATGAAACTTGTTTCCTAATGACTATGGACTTGTTTTCTAGTGTGAGACAAATTTTGAAGAATCTTTTTGGACATGCATGTATATTTGAAAAATCATTTTAGATTGTTTTTAGTTTTATTTTATTTTATTTTGTGTCCGTAGCAAACACTTTTGTGCACTAAAAAACCCATAACTACAATTTTTGACTGTCACAGAAGGAACACATCTCAACATAATTATTCTATTTTCCTAGAGACGTGTTTTCGTTATGTTTGGTTCTTAAAAAAATAAAGGGAACATCTAATTCATACCTTAGCTCTGATGACCCCAAGCTCATCTCCAGTTGGTGTCCCATCACCTTGTTGAATGTTTCTTGTAGAATTATCACCAAAGCTCTTGCTCTCCACATCCAACACATTCTTCCAACCATTATTAGACCATAACAAATTGGCTTGATCAAAGGCTAATATATTCTTGACAACATCATCATGATGTAGGTGGGAAGGCATGGAATGGGCCTAGGACTCTTTGCAACGAACCCTTTTCCTCAAGTTAGATTTAGAAAAAGCTTATGACCGCATTGAGTGGCCATTCATTCTTGCCATGTTGCAACTTTTAGGCTTCGACAAGTTTTTCATTAGGGTGGTGTAGACTCTCTTCTTTGACATCTCAGCTTGCCTCACCATTAATGGTTATATTCATAAGTATGAAAGTTTTGGCCTTTTGTGTCCAATCTGATAGGGCTTCCCTCTGGCTCATGTTATTTATGTACTAGTGGCAAAATCCTTTAGGTATTTTCTTGCTCAAAGATCCAAAAAAGGATGCACTCGGGGAATTTACCTCAAGAATCAATCATCCCAACTTATAAATGACTACTTTGTGAATGACTTTTTTCTTACTCTTGTGAAAAATGAGGTTGTCAAGGAAACCATGCTCTACATTGATATTGTTTTGCAAAGCATTGAGTTCCAATCTTTAGTGGTTTAAAACATTTTGCTAAAAACAAAGTATGTGGCCCATGTTGGATTTGTTACAAAAATTTCTCTAGAGATTGATTTCTAGAGAGGAAAAATTCAAATTCCTAGGGATTCCATATGCTTTTGATAGCACGTCTTCTCAATTATGACAATGTGATCTTGATAGGGTTGAGAAAAAAATTTCCTACTAGATCTCTCTAAACCTCTCTCAGTGGATGGAAATTCTAGGTTTGTACAAAGATCCTTATTGCAATACATGTCTACTATTAATTCTATTGATCCCTTTCCAAGGATTCTTATGATAAGTTGGGCAAGATGCTCAAAGACTTCCATTGGGACAATGCTATGAAATTCAAACATTTCCATAAAGTCGCTTGAGATGTTTATTGCCTTCCTTAGGAAAAAGATGGCATGTGCATTATGTATAGTTATATGCAAAGCAATGCAATGTGCGCTAAATGGGTTGTGCAAGCCATTGATGGAAACAAGGCATGGAAAATTATGCTAAGTCATTGTATTTATCATGATGCGCATTACGATAAGGTGTGCTTGAAGAATAGTGGTTTATATACTTTTCTCATTACCTTAGCTCTAGTCAAGATTCAAGGCTCATTTGTTGCTAGCATTTGATAGGATTTTGAATTGGTCAAACCATATCTAAGATGGGTTAGTGATGGATTTGGTTCAAGGATATATTTTAATGACCATAACATCTAGTGGTTGCCCATTGTGGCTATCAATGATATCCCCCTCTCTTAAACGCCTGGAATTAAAGCCCTAAGTACTTTTAGAAGGGAATTTCCACCATTCAAGGGTTGGTTTCTTCCAGAGATTGGATCACACGGATGAAACTCAAGAGGAAATTCAAACCTTTCTTCTATCCTCAAAATTTAGGAGCTCATGCAAGATGTCATGCTTCACAAATTCAACCTTTGACTACATGTGGCATGGTAAAATGACTAGAGATGGAATATTGACAGTGCCTTAAGGAATTATAACCTGAATTTTCTTATCAGTTGATGATCATGTTCTCTCTATCCCTTAGCAAGTTAAATTCTCACTGGGGTTTGAATTCCTCTCCCAAAACATGGATTTTTCATCTCAATTAGGTGCAGAATTATACACTCGAGCCAAAAAATTTCCACTCTCTATTGTTTCGTATATACCAAGGCCTTCCTCCAAGTGATAGATGAAAACACAATGGTCTTTCAATCTCAAGCATTTGTTGTGTGCTAGATCCAAGACATTCAAAAATTTATTTTGGTCACACCACCGTATCCAATATTCCTGGTGCTAAATCCACTCCCTATTTTAGCCTTTCCATCCTAAACCTCTTATGTGGAAAATGGCCTTTTTTGGTGACCACTCTTGTTAGCCATATTATATAGCTTCTCCTTGGAATTTATTTTGAGAGCTATAATTTTATTTAAGTTATGGAAAGTTAGGGGTGAATTTTTTTTTGAGAAATGAATCTTTTTCACATAAAATTTCTACTAACGATAAGATCATTGTGATTTATGTTGTGTACTTTCATATTCAAGCCTAGGCCCATAATGTGGCACATGAGTTCTAGTATATGCAGTAGCTACTCAACCATTAGGGGAAAACACAATGCACTATGAATTGGATTTTTAAAAATACTATGAGAGTGATCCCTCCACCTATTGTGGCTCGACGCATACATGGAGTTGTTCACACACTTTTTTTCTTCTCCCCAATTTATGGTCGTTTCTCCATTCTGCCACCTTAGCAGGATGGATGGAGCTTTCCACCTCCTATGGGGAAGGTTGTTGTTGGTACACCACGCTAGCCATCTCTGAATGAGGGAAGTGTCACTAATATTCGCTCTTTGTGTCCACATTGGGGAATCATGACACCTTTAAATATTCAATACAATTCTCGTAAACATGATGGGTGGACTGCTCATGCAGGGGCATCAACTCCAAGACATCTATTTTAAACCAAGGCATTCATTTTGGGTTCTAAACATCATTAGATGGTTTGAGTGGACAATATAATTCATAAAAGGTCAAGGTTTCCTTCAAAGAAGCAATGAAGCATTTTCCCTCAAAAAGTGGAAATTCAAATATTTGAAATTGCAATCTATAGATGAGGAGCCTATAAGGCATAAAAAGGAAAGATAAACTCTTAGTTAGAGTATTGGAGGCATTTAACCATTGTAAACACTAGGGGAAACCCTTGTAAGTGCCAACTAGGGTAAAATAGTTATGCATGTAGTTGATAGTTATAAGTATAGTTAAGTAAATGATAAAGAGGGAGAGGATCCATTCGAAAGGAGGAGTTTTGGGGGGAGGATCCTCATGGGAAGAATGACAGAGAAGAAGAATTTGCATGTTAGATATTGAGATTGAATGAAAATAAATTTTTTTTTGCAGGATCCTCTAGTAAAGATAAAATATTTTTTGAATGAATAGAAGATTCATGCTTGTTGAATGTTGTAAATGCATTAAGGATCCTTCCAATTTCTTGGTAAGAGTGTTAAATCCTAGTGATTATCAATTTTTGTGAGTATTCAATGGATTTTGTGTTGGTTGGTTTACATATTCTTAGGAAAATATGTAATAGTCCATTTCTCCACACAGTGAACTCAGGTTTGGGTGATTGAATGATGAAATTTTGATTAAATGAAAATATTTGTGAGTGGTAAGGGATACTAGGGGTGACACAAGTACTTACATTGAGTTTTGAAGTTTGAATGTGTATGAAACTTGAGAAAGTTATACATTTCTTCCTAAAACTGTACAAAACACCTTAACTCTATTTTCTTAGTCAAGAAAGTGCACTACTGAATGATCTTTGGTTTGTTGGAGTACTTAGCGGTCCTTAATAGTTTTAAGAGGTGAAAGGTGTCAATAAATACTTGTGGGAGAAATTTTATTCATTAGAAGCAAGTAAAAGAGTTTTTGCAAGTAATATATCCTCATCACGGCTTCTTAAAACCCTACCAAGGGTTTGTTGAGGGTTTGATTAAGAGAATGTAAAACACCTTTACGAGAGCCCATAATTTATAGTAATCATCCTTAGAGGACCCCAATCCACATTCTAGAGGAATCTAACCAAAATGAGTTAAAAGTTAGAAGAACTCCATGACACTCCTAGTTAAGCCTCTGAGGAAAGACAATGAGGGTTTTGTTTCCAAACTTGAGTTTTAAGTTAGAACCTTTGAATTGAAGTAAAAATTTGCATGCATATCATATGAGGGGTATTTAGAAACCATTGAAGAATGTTATAGGTGGTGATGAGGTAAATAATTTAAACTATGCATGATAATTGCTTCCTAGAAAGACTGCTACAGGCCTAGGCCTAATTGGAAGCCTTGAAGGGTGTGAGTTGAAAATTTTTTACCAAAGAAACCTATTCTGAAACTTTTTACACATGAAGAAAGGTCAAATGGGTACCCTAAATGATTCCTAGCTTGTAAAATGAAGCCTCCTAATAAAATTTATGAAAAAAACATACTTTGATCAGGGCTAGTAAGAGCAAGAAAGTCTAGAATGGAGAAAAGAGTGTTGAGAGAGAAAGAAAAGGAGTTAGGTAACAAAATTTATCACACACCATCACAAGGGAAAATTATATATGATAATTTCATCCTTTTGTTTTGGGTATGCACCAGACCTTCCAACCATGAATCTTCCAAGAACTTGATCTTAAGAGAGTATATGAAGAGAAGATAATTGTTCTTGTTTTCATTCAAATTTATGGTTGATATAACAGTGGGTTGAGCTCATAAAACATGGTATATATAGTTTAAGAGATAATTAAGGTTTTAAATACTAAGTTTGCTTGGTTTAGCCTTAAGATCTTAAGAAGCTAGAGAAGGACAAGATGGAGAAAGTAAAGCTATTTGAGTCTTTCATGGAATTTGCTCATATGATAGGTTCATTCGGCATAGTATGAGATGTGTAAACATGGTATAGTGTTTGAGGAAGACATCTGAGGTGAATAAAGTGTAATTTTGCAAGTTTAAGCCATCTAGGCTACTAGGACAAGACCACCAAAATAGAGTACTCGGTGAATGAAGCATATTGGTTATTCTTCAACTAGATAAATGCATGAAAGCGTCTACAAGATATGCATCAACTGTTTCGGATCCTTCAAAAGAGGAAGCCTCTATTTTTTGGGTCTTCCCTCCCAAATATGATCCACTACCTCCTGCTAGTGTTGTTTTTGCTTGTTCTTGATTCTCACTTGCTACCCTGTCTTATGTAATCTTGGTTTCTTAGGTTTCCATTTGTGGGGTTATTTTGATTCCATGTGTTTTTTTTTTTCATTTTTCTATGGTCGTGATCTCTTTGGATTTTTTTTCCTTGCAGTCATCATGTATTGATTTTGTTAATATATAGAGGTGTTCCAATTAAAAAATATAAGCCAATAATAGTTTATGGTCAACTGAAAAGGGTCTTGTTGTAAGATTTGCAAAATTATGTTCCTATACATTTTAGAAGGAATATTTAAATACAACTTTTTATTTGATCAAATGTTTTGATGTAAATTGATATTTTTTAATTAGTTGGTCAACAATTCAATCTTCTAACACATATGAAGTTTACATAGAATGGTAACAAATACCATTATTGACCATGTTTTACAAAAATTGTACATCGATTGTTTTTTACAAGAGATTTAGACTCAAAATGATTATAATTTAGAATGAAACCAAACATCACAATTCAAACAATTAGATGATGCAAACATAATCCAAAATTTACTTACTTTTGAAAACAAAAACTACTCACATATAAACAAAAATAATATTAATTTGTTCCAATTTTAAAAACTCTATGGAAAAGAGTCAATTTCCATCAAATATTGTTGTTTAACACTCTAAAAAATATAAGTGTTGAACCCTAATTAATCAGGAAGAGCCCATCCATCACATATATTTAAAAGGATAAATCAACATAAAATTCTATAAATGCAACCTAAACAAAATACAAGAGATGTGAAGAGCAGAAACATTAAACATTAATAGGGTAGTTTGTTAAACCTTAAAACTAAATAGGTCATTCAAGATGTAACATGAGAAGCCCAATTTTAATTTTACAAAGTGTAATAGACACATTCTGCACCCTCTTATTGATCCAAAAATGGATCTGGAAGTATCCAGTTTATGTAATTCTCTATCTTAACTTGTAATATACTCTCTCATCATGTAAATTGTAATGTAAAAATGGTTGAGTAAATTTGAAGGTGATTCAGACAACTTCTAATGAAAAGGATATAAAGTTGTATTTATTGAGAAGGAACTTTTGTGATGGTTACGCAATGGTTTCTTCCTAACGCTACAAAAATATTAGAGATGAATGGCTATAAATGTTTTATCTCCTCCTTTCAGGTCGTTTCACTTCCCCCTTCCTTCCTAAGAATAGAAGCTATAAGTACAAGTGGAAGAAAATTTCCAGGAAGGTGGTTTTGGGTGAATCCAAGTCTGAGTGTGAAGAGGAAAATAGAGTATGGTTGTTTGAATGCCATTGTTACAATCTAATCAATGATTAAAGTCTGAATTGGGTTTGTTTTGATCTCTATCACTTGATTTACTCCTTACTGAGTGTTGTAAACAATTAAATACAAGTCAGAGAAGTTTGAATCTTTCATGAAGGCCAAACAGTGGTAGTAAGCTTGTATTTTTAAGAGAATTGCATAGTGGAAGGGGAGTAATTTCTCATCCACTGGATTTTTTTCCCAATTGTGTTTGTCGAGAATAATTCTTGTCTCTTGTCTTCTAATTCCTAGTTGGTTGTGTGTTGAAGTTGCAATTTCATATTAAAACTTAAACTCTATAAATAAAAGACAACCATTATCACTATTCATAGGATCTATTATAGTGGTCTGTAAGCAGTTTACATATATGATTGGTATCAGAGTAGTTAGAATCAAATTGACTTTATGTGGTTAGCTTATGTTGACATTGCAGTTATATGCTGCTTATGTGGAGAGCTAGTGAAAGAGGTGAAGATATCCTTGTACCTTTTGAAGAAAAGATTTCCACAAGAAAGTGGAAGCAAGGAATCCGAAGCATGGATCATAGTGGTGATGAAGATGCATGTGGAATTGAAGAGGATTTTTTTTTAAATATGGAGAGAAATTCAGTAATTTTGTCAAATAATATAGGAAACATTTCCTTATCTATGGGAAAGTTGGAGTCTATCATGGGACCGCTCATGGAGAAGCTTTGTGTCCCTAAGGAGGCACTAGGTGATCATAGGGAAGACACTCTTGAATATAAGGAAGAAAAACCTAGTGCCAATCCTGCTCCTTCTCCTTTCAAATCTTAGGTGAAGATAAAGATTCAACCATATGATGGAGACATAAATGCCAAGAAGCTAGAACATTGGCTATAACAATTAGAGGTATATTTTAGTTTGCATCAGATTAATGAGAGTCAACACATTTGTTTTTCAAGGTTAAAATTAACCAATCATGCTCTAACTTAGTTTGAAAGTTATGTTCACACTTTGGTTTTTAGGAAACTTCCTTCTATTTTTAAGTGGCATGAATTTAAGATGACAATGAAGAAGAAATTATATACTATTTTATATGAGGAAGAGAGGTCCATGTATTGGAAGTATCTCAGGAAAAAGAAAGCCCAAAACATGCAAGAGTACACCAACGAGTTTTAGAAGAAGGTTGTACGAATGGAAATAGATGTAGCAAACTAGGATATCTTGATGAAATACATTGGTGGACTCTATAGCCACTTGAGAAGACCAGTTCTCTTGGCCAAGTTGGTGAATGTAAACGAGGCTTATTCTCAAGCCTAGTATCTAGATATGGATAAGAATAAGATTTTTTATCTCTCAAAGTGCTTCATGTTAGGTTAATTATTATTTACCTTTATTAATTATGTATTGCATATTAATAGGTTTATTTATTTTTTGGTTATTTGGTTATATTTCTTCATAACCATTTAATTGTCTTTATGTCTGCATACGGGTGTAGTTATTTTGTTTTAACAATATTATTGTAATTATTCATTTGTGCTTCCCCGAATGTAATTTGGAAGCTACTGCATTTTAAGTTAGTTGTTGCATAATTACAACTCCTCTTTTATTTGTATCTAGGCTATCCAATACGTATAAATATTGTATACTATACTATTGTACCTGGTTGATTGAGGTTAATATAATTTATCAAGCTTCCGCCCCTGTTGCTCAATCTACATTTGGTACCAGAGTGAATTGAAGATCTTGGCAAGGTTGGAGAAGGTTGCAGAGGAAGGAGAATTCGTGGAGAAGAAATTTGCAACAACGGAGAGCCAGTGTTGCGTCCTACAGTTTCCCAGAACCCCCTACAGTCTCACAACCTCCTATGCATTCTCTAGGTAAACGGAAAGAAAATTATTTTTTTTCCTTGGTGCTCTTTGCACCAGGAAAATTTTCTTCTGGAGCATTTTTATGGTTTATATAAATCAGATTAAAAACAAACATAAAAAATTTGTATTTTTCCCCTTCAGGGGTTTTTTCTCTAGATTTAGGTGACAGTGTTAGTTATAAAAAATCTGTTCTGAGCATCCAACCAAGGCAAACTACCGTCGAAGTCATCCAGATATTATGTAGGGGCTATGTTACAAATAAACCCGAGCTGTGTTTTATTAAATAAGATCTGTGAATTTCATTGGCAAGTCTGTGCCATTTTGCATACGGGTCTTTCACCGTGAGCCCAAGCCAAGAGCACGTTGTTTGCACCAGGCTCCTCTCAAACAACATCCTCACGTTTTGAACAGTCACCTTTGCTCCACGTGAACCCTGCAACGTTTTCCCTACACAAAACAAAACCACAGTGAACCTGCACAAAACAATACAGTGGTTACATAAAAAACCCAGTGAAAAAAACAACAAAAAACAAGGCATATACAACAAGAAGTGGATCAATACAAAGTAGCCGTGCAAAATTACAAGGTGGATAAAAGCTAAAAAGGTGTTTAAAGGAGATAAATAAAATGAGATCTGTTTTCTACACATGCAAAGAAGCAACTGACCTCCTCTAGCCAGACCACGTGGAGCTCCAATACTGTCAGGTCGTTGTTTTTAAAAGGTAAGTCAAATTCATTTGAATTTACATAGAATTCCCTTCATTTTTATATCAAGTGCACAAGCAGCCAAGGTGGATAGACCAAAAGACTTGGGCGTGTGAGGTGCTAGGTTCAAACCCTTGCCCCAACAAAACAATTTTTGAAATTTGAAATTTAGAGGCAAAAACAGTGAAACCACCAAACTTGGAGGAGGATTTAGAGGGAAAACCTTGACTAAACAGTTTAGTCATAAATAAATATTTTAGTCATAACTAAACAACCTACTAATTTTTTAGTGAGAAAAACCCTAATTTAGGGTAATTTTTTTCTCCTATTAAGATTTTTTATTTTATTTCAGGCAACATTTGCAAAAGGAAGACTGTCTAAAAACCTCTTTTTGAGCTACTTTGTAATGGTTTTTGGCATCGAGGGTCGTATTGGGCTCTGGAGGCCACCATGGCCCATAAAACAAAAACAAATTTGCTTGCCATTCAATTTTTTTATAAATTTTTGAATGTAATTGCATGCTTTAATATATTGTACTAATTTGCAAGTTTCCATAATCAACCGCAAATATTATAACTGCTCAGAAACTGGCAGAAATTTGTAATCAAAAATAGTAAAAAATTGGTTCTAAAACACTCATGAGATCCTAGATCTCATTCAAAACATTCGGTATATACAGTGCCTCTGGGAAGCATTTACGGGTAAATCCGTCGCGACTACTACTGCACCTAAGTCCTAATATAGCTACAACAATGTCATCTGGGCATTAACCCTTTAAATCAACGGGGAGTAATAAGGTCACAGTGCACACACTATGAGCCATCCCATCCATCTGTGAATGATTGCATGACATAAATCTGGATTGAGAAATTATCTGAGTATATAGCGAAGTTACGCGTGCATATGGGGATATTTCTTTGAGCCAGTGTCAATAATCACACAAACCCCTTTCAGTACTGTCTTGGTACCATGTATCGAATTCTTTCACGTATGTTAACGCATCTTTCACGTACCACTGGGTATATTGAAAGGGAAATCTTCTTCCATGTACTGCTAGGCATATTGGAAGGGCGTGTATATAGAAAGATTTGTTATATCAGACTGACGGTATATAGATTGGGAGACCATATACCTAGAGTGATAAGAGCCAAACCCTGTAAGTGTTTTCTATAAAATGGGCACCAATTCCCCCAAAAAATTTCTTCCTAATTCATAACTACTCAAAGGAAACAACTATGATGCATGGAAGACAAATATTAAGACACAAATTGAGTTTGAAGAGATCTGGCCTATTGTGACTGGTACTTTGACCAGATCAACTATTGATACAACACAACAATGACAGTTTGATAGAGTAGATCAAAAGGTCAAACTCATCATATTGTTTGGAGTGTTTGACGATGTGCAACCCCACATTCAAGATGCCACTACAACCAAAGAAGCATGGGATAAGTTGAGCACAATGTATGAGGCCAAAAACAAGAATGTTATACTGAATTTACAAAGTCAGTTACACACACTAAAGTTCAAGCAAAATGTGAAAATTGAAGCTTTCTTAAGAAGAGTTGCAGAGTTGAGGGCTTCACTTCTAGCCCTGGGAGAAGTGGTCACAGATGATGATCTTGTTCCCATTGTTCTAAGAGCACTCCCTTCTTCTTACCACATTTTTTTCACAACACTAAACGTGTCAGATACGACAGTTAGTTTTGACAAACTGGTAAACCTACTGCAACAAGAGGAAGCCATGCTTAATAAGGATGATGAAGAGGAGCACACACTTTCTTCACATCAAAAATGGAAAGGAAAAGGTAAATGAAAACCTAATTCCTATCAAAGGTCCCAACATCAGAATCAATATCAACATCAAGGGGACAAACAACATAAGAAGTAATGTCCAATTTGTAAAAGAGGACATGACTTAAAATATTGTTGGTATAATACTTACAAGAAAGGTTCATCAAATAACTCTGGACCTTCACAAAAAAAATCTCACAAGGGACATTCTAACTACAATCAAGGGAAGAAAAAGGGGAACTGGAAAAGAAGACCCCATCAGTAAGAAAATATTTTTGAGCAAGAAGAACATTCAGATAATGAAGACTTCTTGTACACTGTTCGATCAAGTGAACCATCCACATCATCTAGTGATGTTTGGTATGTTGATTCGAGAGCCACTCGACACATGATCAACCGTAGAGACTAGTTTACCTGAATGAGGGACACGCCTTCGAAAAACCATGTTTCGTTGCGTGATGATTCTTCATATACAGTTCAGGGGATTGTGAACATTTCTCTACCCCTTGGTTCACGCAGTTGCAGACTATCAGATGTCTTATATGTCCCTGGGTTAACAAAGAATCTACTTTCAGTCAGTCAACTCCTATATCACAACTTAAAAATTGACTTTGATAGTCATTCCGGCAAGAAAACATGTTTGATTCGAGACAAATCACGAGGCTCAAAAATAGTTACAAAATCCTCCAATGTGGGACGCATGTTCCAACTTGATTTTGTCCACATAGATGATCAGGAAATTATGGCTAAGAACTCTACCTTAGCATAGTTGTGGCATAGGATACTTGATCATGTTAGTTTCAAGTATCTCGAGACACTACGCCGATGTAATATGGTACATGGGCTACCATATCTTCAGAAGGATATGGACAAGTGTCCTCACTGCCTAATAGGAAAACAACACAGAGATTCATTCCAAAAGAGTATATATTGAGCTCATGGTAAGATTGATCTGGTTCATACCGATCTTTGCGGTCCGATGCAACCAAGTCATTGTGGGTTTCAGTACTTCATGCTTTGTGTTGATGACTATTCAAGGAAAATGTGGATTTTTTGTCTTCGCAAGAAAAGTGAAGCTTTTGAAACTTTCAAGAAGTTCAAAGTAGCAGTTGAGAATGAAACTGATCATCAGATCAGAACTCTCCACTCAGATCGAGGGGGGGAATTCACAAGTAATGAGTTCAAAGACTAACTACAAACTCATGGGATTCATTGATAAATGCCTCCTCCACACACACTGCAGCAGAATGGTGTTGTTGAGAGAAGAAATCATACTATCATGGAAATGGTGCGATGCATGATCAATGAATCTAGACTTGTTAAGAAATTCTGGGCAGAAACAACAAAGACAATAGTGTATTTGTTGAACAGAGTGCCCACAGTTGCTCTTGACAGAGTAACACCACAAGAAGCATGGTCAAAGTGGAAACCATCTATTGCACACCTTAGAGTATTCAGGTGCAAAGCAAGTATGCACATACCCAAGGAAAATAGAAATAAATTGGACATGAAGTCACGGAAAATCATCTTCATTGGGTACAATGAAGAGAATCTTGGGTACAAATTGATGGATCCAAAGACTAGAAAAGTCTACACCAGTATAGATGTTGAGTTTTTTGAGAAGAAGGAAACAAAGTCTCCTCATCCAGACTCACTTGATGTAGATTCTTCACTAGTTGTAAAAATTGAAACCGATGTTTCTACTGATGATGAAAGTTATGATGGGGATGATGGTGTTGATATGATAGAACCATGACCCATGGGAACAGTTCAGCATATGCTCAAGTGGTGTACTAGCACATTATGAGATGCAAGAATGGATGCTCCACCTGATACATCCACCTTTGGACCACGGACTCGTAGTAAAGCAAGAGAAGAAAACTTTTCTTTGATGAGTAGAATTATCGGGTCTGATAAGCCCTCTACATTCCAGGAAGCCCTATAGTCAAAAGCTTGGAAAGATGCCATGGAATCTGAATATCAGTCAATAATGAAAAATAACACTTGGCAGCTTGTCAATCTTCCACCAGGGAAGAAACCCATTGGATGCAGATGGATATTCAAAACAAAGTACAAAGTAGATGAGATAGTGGACAAGTATAAAGCAAGACTACTAGAAAAGGGGTATACACAAAAAGAAGGCATTGACTATGAGGAGACATTTTCTCCCACAACTAAGATCAAAATGATTAGGATGATCTTTACTCTAGTTGCACAGTTTTGTTAGAAAGTCCATCAGATGGACGTAAAAAGTTCCTTCCTAAACGAATATTTACAAGAAGAAGTCTACATGAATCAACCTGAGGGATATGTAGTACCTGGTTCAAGAAGAAAAGGTTTGTAGACTCAGGAAATCTCTGTATGGCCTCAAACAGGCACCCAGGGCATGGTACATCAAGATTGATGATCATCTCGTACAACATGGATTTGTTAGAAATACATACGATCCCAATATTTACCTCAAAATGCAAGGGGGAGATTGTGATTGTCGTTGTTTATATCAACGATCTAGTCATCACTGGCAGTTCAGTGAGGATGATCGATGCAATGAAGAAAGATCTTAATCAATCATTCTACATGATAGATCATGGGCTGATGCACTATTGTCTTGGATTGGAAGTATGGCAGAAAGAGAATCACCTATTTCTTTCTCAGATGAAATATACCAAGACAATGCTCGAGAAATTTAGGATGATGGATTGCACAACAATTGCTGCACCTATGGAGAATAGATTATAGTTATCTTGTTCAGATCCATCTCCTGAGGTAAGTGTCACTCTCTATCAGTAGTTAATTGGGAGTCTCATTTACCTAACCTACACTAGACCAGATATCAACTTTGCAGTGAGCTATCTATCCAGATTCATGAAAGAACCCAAATTTTGTTCTTGGAAAGCAGTAAGGCACATCTTGAGATATCTCAAAGGATCAGTGGATTTTGGTCTAGAATACAAGAAGAATGAAAACTTCTTCGTGTCAAGATATTCGGATTCAAATCATGCAGGAAATATTGATGATAGAAAATCCACTTCAGGATTTGTATTCTTTATGGGATCTGGACCAATATCATGGGGAAGCAAGAAATGACACTTTGTTTCTCGTTCTTCCATAGAAGCCGAGTATCATTCTATAGGAGAAGTTGTCTGTGAAGCGATTTGGCTATGTCACATACTCGAAGGACTTGGAATACCACAGGATAAACCGACCACCATGTATGTTGAGAATGAAGGTGTTCTCAAACTTGTTCGCAATCCAGTTTTCCATGAGAGAACAAAGCACATTGAGGTACAAGTTCCTTTCATATGCGAGCATTTTTTGAAGCACAACATCCAGCTTCAATTTTGTCCAACAATTGAACAATGAGCAAATATCTTCACGAAGTCACTTGCACATGACAAGTTCAAGTTGTTCAGAGAGTTCCTCTCCTCATCCCTTGAGACAATGCACAATTAAGGGGGGGAATGTTAGGTTAATTATTATTTACCTTTATTAATTATGCATTGCATATTAATAGGTTTTTTTTTTTTTTGGTTATTTGGTTATATTTCTTCATAACCATATAATTGTCATTATGTCTACATACGGGTGTGGTTATTTTGTTTTAACAATATTATTGTAATTATTCATTTGTGCTTCCCCAGATGTAATTTGTAAGCTATTGTATTTTAAGTTGGTTGTTGCACAGTTGCAACTCCTCTTTTGTTTGTATCCAAGCTATCTAATATGTATAAATATTATAGCATGCACTATTGTACCTGGTTGATTGAGTTTAATATAATTTATTAGGCTTACACCCCCGTTTCTCAATCTACACTTCAAACAAACAAAGTGACACCAAACAAAAAGATTAATGATTAGGGAAAAGTAAGAAGAACTTTACTTCCATTTCTAAACATGATACTAAAGTTCATTTTGGTAATCATAATGTCGACACTCATTTTGAGGAAAAATTTTGGAAGCCCCACCCAAAATTACACCCCTTCAATAGAAAGACGAACAAGAAGAAGGCCATGTCTGTCCTCTAAGGGGAGAAAATATATTGCAACGATGAGGTGGAAGAGACAATGTGTTGTACCTCCTTCAATAGATAGGTATGTCTGGGTAGTACTAATGGTGTTTAAGAAAATGAGCTTGCTATGCTCTTTCATATTAAAATTTAGTTGAAGAAAACAAAATTGGATTCACTTTTTTATACTTGTTCTCAAGATAATTTCATAAGTAAAGAGTTAGTAGATAAGTTGAAAATAGAGACATACAATCATCCAATCACTTATTCCTTGGGTTAGGTAAAAAAGGGCGTAGACATCAATGTTACCAAGAAATGAAAAATCATGTTTGGTATTAATAAACACTTCAATGATGAATTTGTAGTGGATTTTGTTCATCTTGATGTGTGTGGTATAATGTTTGGCGGTCTGTACTTGTACATCAGGGATGTTATCTTCAAAATGATAGCCAACCAGTACCGATTGGTGAAGGATGGTAAGAGCTACTTAATTTCATCCTACAAGTGACATTCGAAGATCTCTTTGGTAAGTTCCTTTGAAGCTAAGAATCTTATTAAAGCTAGTGGGAAATTTACCTTGCTTCTTTTGAGAGATATTCAAGAAGAGAAAGTTGTTGCATCTAAAACCACTTGTAACATGTTTATTAACAAAGAGCATAAGCATATGAGAGAGTTATTAAATTTTTTCAAGGAATTATTCCAAGAGCCTACGAAGATACCCCAATTAGGCCTATTGATCATGAGATACATTTGTTACCCGATAGTGCGCTTCCAAACCTTACTTTATATAGGAAGTCCTTAAAGGATTCCAATAAGGTAAAATAATAGTTTTCATCTTTGATTAAGTAAGTTATAATCTATCCTATCACTTCTTTATGTGGTTCTTTGATTGTTTTAGTGCATAAAAAAGATGGTTCATGGAGGATGTGTGTTGATTATAGAGCATTTAAAGAAACCATCTAGAATAAGTACGCTCTTCCTTAGATAGATGATTTGTTGGATCAATTACACAATGCTAAATATTTTACTAAGATTGATTCGAAATTCGGGTATCATCAAGTGTGGATTAAGGAAGAGGACATTTTGGAAAACAACGTTCAACACAAGGAAATGATTATATGAATGTTTGTCTTACCATTTGGGATATGCAATGTTCCAAATGCCTCCGTAATTTTGATGAATGAGGTAATGAGGCCATTTATTGATTCATTTTCATTGTGTATTTGAATGACATTTTTGTTTTTAGTAGAACTTTTGATGAGAATATTAACCATTTACATCATTTTTTTCAAGTTTTGAAGGAGAACCTGTTAGTATTAAATGAGAAGAAGTGTGAGATTTATCAAAAATAACTTGTCTTTTTGGGGCACGTGGTTAGAGAGGGAGAATTAACAATTGATATGGCTAAGATAGAGGCCATTTTGAACTAGTATGTACCTTCTAGTTTTAATGAGACAATGAATTTTATTGGTGAAGTTTAGTATTTGAGGAAGTTCATCGTGAACTTTATTCCATAACAACACCTCTAAATGTTGTGATAGTAGGTGGTAAAGTTTTTGTTTGGGGTAAGAAGCAATAAGATGCATTTGAGATGTATTTAAATACAAGAGTAGTCATGCTCCAGTTTTAGATTTTCCCAACTTGTAGATTCTTTTCAAATTAAAATCAAATATTAGTGATTATGTTTTGGGGGTTGTCCTACTTCAAAGAGGTAGGCCAGTATGCTACCATTCATAATTGTTTTATGGTGCAATTCTAAATTATTGTATATGCGATAAGGAATTGTATGCTCTTGCTCATGTAGTCAATAAATGTAAGCAATATCTTATGGGTAAGGAAACTATCACACACATGGATCATCAACCTCTTCAATATTGTAATCTTAAAATAAACTTTAATAATATAGAAACTATAAATAGAGTTCTTTCTTGCATTAATTTCATTTGATCATAAAATATAATAAATGAGTGACTAAAAAATTAGCTAATATGTTTTTTGGGCATCCTTTGCTTTCAGTTATAGGCATTTTAAATCTTATTAAACATTTTATGTTTGAAGCATATAACGAAGGTTATGAATAGGATCCAGATTTTTGATAGATATTCTATCAGAAGCCTCCAAGTGAGGGATTTGAGCTTAAATGAGAATATTACTTCCGAGATCAAGTGTTCCATAAGAATGAGAAAACTTGTGTGCTTAAGGGGGAAAGATTATAGTTGATGAGATAATCACACACTTCTAAGGTTGTTGGCTAGTTCAGTAATACAAAAGTAGTTTCACACTTACAAAGGTAAATTTATTAGCCAAATATGCAAGCATAAGTTACTAAGTTTATCATAGGATGTGTTTTATGTAGAACAAACAAGTATAGTAATAAAAACTTGGGTTTATATATGCCATTACCAGCTCCATCACTTCCATGGAAATTCATCTCCATGGATTTTATGGGTGGTTTTCCTATTCTAAAAGAGGATATGATTATATTTTTGTGGTTGCAGACCAGTTCAGTAAAATGAGTATTCTTAACCTTCTAAGACAACTCTCAAAGTCAATTATGCAACTGAGTTATTTTTTTCTAATGTGTGGGTGATAACACCCCAAACTTTACAAAGAAAATAATATGACTAACTAGGAAAGGCTAACACCATTGCCACCTATAGTCAAGATCTAAGTCTAAGAATGGTTCATCAATGATACAATATTAAAAGCATGATAAGAATGTAAACTAAATGGAATCAAACACTAATCTACAAAGCATTCTTACTATGTATGAATTGCTAACTAACATAGACCTAAATAGATCTAAGAGGGCAATCAAATTGGGATTGTTGCTACTCCAAGAGAGGTGAAATGGTCTCTCCAAATGACTACAAGATCATATTCGGTATCCATCTACTAACCCCATTGAATACTTTAGGCAAGGATTGAGCTTGGCTATACATCATATTTCTTATATGAGATGCAAATCAAAGCATGGTGTAAAGTTGGAAGGTAGTACTTAGTCTTGTTTATAGTTTTTCCTTTGAGGAAAACTTGCATCTTGGTGCATGTGGGACTAAAATTAAAAAGAAAATTAAGACTTGCTAATCATGATCAAGGTTTTCTAATCACAATTAGTGCATTAATAAGTGATTAAGATGTGAGGAGCCTTAATCAACCACTTAACGTCAGTTAAGAGGATAAGATAAGCTTTTGAAGCTTACTTGGATATTGTGGAGGGAAGTGGGGTGATTTTGAGTGGTTGGAAGAGGGGTTTAAGCCAATAGTAGGGTATATTGGCCAAAACAAGAGTAAAATAGGCTTAATTCACTAACAATCACTAATTGTCTATTTGGAAGAGGACTTTGACTTACGATTTGTCATAAAGTGGCATCCTAAATGTAAAAGGGGTTAGGTAATCAAAAAAGCACTGTTAATTGACAAAAAAGGTAAGAAACATTAGTTAATTAGCAGAAATCACTAATTATAATGGAAATGGTAAGAATGAGAGTGATTTGTGTGCGTTTGGCAATAAGATTGGAAAAGTAGAATTTAGGTGTCTACATTTGCCCCTGTTTGAGGTGAAGTAACTTCACTTCAAATATAGTAAACAAGCATAAACAAGCAAATTTTTTGAAGAAATATTAATAGAATGAAGGATGCCCCCTCGAGTGTCGATGGAGTGATAGATGAATTCAATCGACAATCAAAAATATGATCGAAACTTATAGAAGAATTGGGATAGGAATAAACATGATTATTTACTGCCCCAAGTGATTTGGAAGAAAAATTGATAGTGATAAGAAATGATAATGGAGAATATAGGACCAGGCCAATATTTGCATCCAATCTTTCAATAAGCAACTTTGTTGTATCATTTTTTCCCTAGATCTACATCATCGGCCTTTATTAAAATAAAAAAAAAGTGTAAGATAACATGAAAAGCTAAATTACTAAAATTTGTTGATTGCTAAAAATATGTAACTCCATGTAGCATACATAATGCAATGCAATACAAGAAAGTAAACCAACTAACCTAACAGAGAAACAAGTACAATCTTATGTACTCAAACAAACAACATTCAAGACAGTTGCACCAATGCTTTTGTTATTAATCTTTAGTTCCCAAATGTTTGTGTTGTAATGACATGGGTAAAAAATGGTGCCCCTAAACAAGGATACATGCAAGGGGAAAAATGGAGGACATAGGTAGTCCCATCAAAAGTATTTGTGCACGATGACACAGTCTCTGACAACTCACTGTTGTATGGGAGTACCAATATAGCAAACAAACCAACTTTGTTAATGGAGGTAGATCACGATGATCTGCAAGTCGTTTGAGACAAGAACAAACAAGAACATAAGAAAGATGTTTTTGTAGGAAAAATTTCGATGTTCGAGGACAATGAATTTGATACATGCTTTAGCTTTGTACATGTCGTTTACCAATTTTTTTTAAAAAAATTGAATTTTTGTAAATTTTTGGATTTTTAATGATTTTACCAATTTTTTTTTTGAATTTTTTTGGGTTTTTGAATTTTTTTAATTTTGACAGAAGAAATAAGGTAGTCGTGAGACATCTATTAAAAGTCACCGTAAGGGAAAAAATATGACTCCATGAATTAGAAAAGGTCACCAGGAAGCAAAAACATGCCCCAACATAGGAAAAACAAGCACAAAATCATTATTTGAAAAAAAATAATCATCACGGCGAGTTTTGGAAAGAATTTAAGAAGAACTGCATGATTGACTCCTAGGTGCCTCGGGGGTGAGAAACACGTCGCAGGGGGTAAAAAATGGGTACATAAGCCATCACGGACAAGTTCATTTACCACATTCACTTACCATTTTAACTGCTAATTGAGCTATGACCTACGAGAGGAAATGACGAGGGTGTAAAACCGGAAACACCGTGCGTGGCCCACATGAGAGACAACATGAGAATTCCAATAGATGGCCCACAGGTACACAAATTTAAGACTCTTTACTCTTGTCAATTAAAAGCATTTAATTTTGGTAAAAATAACATTTAATTAGGACAGTTTTTGGTAGAAAAAGGCATAGGTGCAGCCCTTGGGGCACACCTGTGCTTATGAGGTGCATCTATGCTTGTGCATGTGTGGACACATATGTGCCAATGCACTGAGGGGGGGTCTCATGCAAATTTAGTAGGTAAGCGTGGGTGCGCAAACGTGCTAGCGCAAAAATAGAGGGTTCACTCATGCAAATTTTGGCAGGTAAGCATAGGGCGCGCATACGTGCCTAGCGCATAGAGGAATGCGTTGGTGCATTAAGGGATTTTAATTGTAAATTTGAGCATGCCTATGAAAAAAGGAATGCACTGGCACAATTAGAGAGTTTTAATGGAGAAAATGATAGTGACTATGCATGGATGGGGGCACTGACGCGTTGAGGAGTGTGCTAGCTCGCTGGGGGTGCCTATGCACTTTGGTGGTGCGCTGGTGCTGCCAGGGGGACGCCAGTGCACAAAAGACAGCTCTTAGAATGTTTTTAGAAGAAAATGAAGGTTTTTAGAAAACCCTATATGGTAAAAATAGATGAATCTCATAATAAAATAGAAGAATTTGATGATAGATTATAAAAAAATAGATGGTAGAATAGAAGAAAAAAATAAGATCATAATAAATGATCTGATTAACCCTACATGAGGACTTAGCTGTTCTAGAGACGTGGTAACGACATGAGCAAATATGAGCCTACGAGGTGACATTTAGAAACCGAGACCAGATTTTCTTTGAGATCACACTAGAGGCGACCGATTTAGCACACGTGGCCCACATGCTGCAGATTACCTTAGATCAAAACATGCTCACAGCCTTAGCTAAGAGATGATAGAGAGAGAGAGAGATTCAGATGTTCAGTCTTCCTACTAGTGAGATGAGCATCACTTTAGAGGACGTGTGACAGATCCTACAAGTTCCTATTCAGGGTTGTTAGGACCAAATTAAGTGATGTATAAATGAGATATTTGGAGTGGTAGACATACCATGATGGGGTATGAATACCAACATTAGGAGGTACATGGTCGATCAGAAGCTGGGACAGGTCCCTGTATTCTTGTTAGCTCTTATCAACAGTATATTGTTTCCTAACAAGAATGGTGCTCAGTTTCCCTTGGGCCTTATTGGAGTGATTCACGACCTTCTTCAGGAAGAGTTCTACTATTGGGGTTAGTGTATACTGGCTCATTTATATACTGATTTACATTTGATATCCTACCATGGATAGAATTTTGTGGCTCCTGTCACTTTGCTATAGATATGGGCCTATGACCATATTGCGATAGGACACCCTACTGGAGCATTGAGAGCTCGAGCTATTAGAAATCCTTCCATCATGGCCTGGGTTCCAAACAAAGATGATATACATGATCACATGGGGGATACAGATTATTATAGGCAATCATTTGATGAGGTACAACCTTACATGATCACATGACGACCCTACAAGTTATACCAGTGGCCTTAGGATGCAGTTGAGTTGAGCACTGCTGCAGTGGATCATTTCATTCTTGGGAGTAGGAGCCATATCATGGAGTTATACAAAGTTGACAGGGTCTAATGTTAGTTTGGTCTCATCAAGGGGATTCCTGGTGATGAGATGTGGTATGTACGCAGATACAGATAGGCCTTCCATATGGGGCCTCAGATCAGGTTAGGCTGAGCTCATACTAGATTTTTACAGGCGGTTCCACAGCCTTGGGTACAACTGGAACAGATAGAGGATCCAGGGACGACCCTGGATTATGTAGCGTGGTATACGACAGTGCTTCCATGGAGATTAACAATACCACATTAATATTGGATGTAATAGCACAGGGGGACAATGCCCATATGCTAGGGCACATGTACATGCTCAAGCACATGCAGGTCCACAGGGAGGACCACATATAGGGGTACTAGTGCAGCAGGTGCTAGTCCAACAACATGTTTTAGTACAACAGTAGGTAGTGGTGCGGCCACAGTTATTGGTGCCACAGATGCCTCTCCAAGCTCTAGTATGGGCACCATTATTGGTACCTCCACCACCCCCTAATGTGATTCCACCACACATTCCATAAGAATGCGGAGGAGATGGTGGGGGTAGAGAGGCTATGGAGGAGGATGTTTAGGTTGGTGGGTAGGTGGTTACCTTACAACAATAGTTACAATAGGTTGTAGCCCTATAACTTCGAGTTACAGTTGAGAGGGACCAGGTCATTATTTAGAGAGACTGGGTTGTTACACAAAAAGGCCAGAGTATCACAGAGGGGGATCAACTCTTGATAGAGTGAGATCAGGCCAGGAAAGAGAGATTATAGGATATGACTGAGCAATATCAAACAATCACATAGAGTCTACAACTACATGCAGAGAGGCACCAGGCTCTAACAGACATAGCCTAACTATGGATAGAGATAGCAAGTGTGAGGGAAACATGTGACATGATCCAACAGGAAGGTACTGCTTTAGGAGTACAAATTTAGATTGGCCAAAGTTCCTCCCTAGTAGCTGAGGCTACATATTACAGGATGCAATACCACGTGGTCGTCCCGACTGAGAAGAGAGCTCCTGAGTTCAGCTAGATAGCAGGTAGTATGTCATGATCTAGAGGATAGATGTCATTGTGATCAACATGACCTGTACAGGGTCATTCAAGAAAGTAGGATTTAGAGAAGCATGGGCCAACACAACATGGTATAACACCTTTTACACGTCCAACACCTCAAATGCCCCCACCTAGTGGCAGACCTAGACCAGGTAGTCTCGATGAGGGTGAGAGTTGTGGTTGACTCTCTTATTGATGTATTAGAAGTATATTTTTTGTGTATCACCTTGATATGAAGGCATAATTTTGTACATTTGTATATGTATTGTTTTTTATTATGCCTCGTGATGAAGAAACATTTTTTATCCATGCCCATGATGGATTTTTGTATCGAGACACATTTATTTTGTACATGGACATTTTGATATTTACGATGATATATGATGATTGATGGATTACCGATGTATCAAATTTTGTTTATGAGATATCATGCTTAATCTGTATGTTTATGTTTGTATCACATATTTTTAGATTACGAGATAGCCTTAGAGATGTCATATTGCATGTTGATGAGATACTTTGAGTAAAACATGTTTTTTTATATTTGATATCGGTATGGGTGGATAGATTTGTGATCATGCGCAACCCCTCTTGCTCCATTGATGATACAGGACTTGATGATTAGATTTAACATACATGTGTGATGTAGACTTAGAATTTATTAGTATATGATGCATATAAGTGATAGTTTATTTGATACGATGATGAAATGGTAACAAAATGTACAAGAAAAAAATTAAACAAATCTAATCAAAGCAACACAACTATCTATAAGCATGCAAGATAAAATGAACTCAATGTAATACACCATAGATTAAAGTAACACTCAATATAAGTAAGGAAATGAATCCAACTTAAAGCACACAATACGAAAAAGAAATGCAACCAAAACCATACAAACCAACAAATAAAAGTAAGCAAACTACCACTTTTTTGTGTGGGACAGTTTTTGGATGTTTTGGCTTTATCTCGAGATAATTTTCTATTGTTTTGGGGTTTTCTACAAAACATACCTGAATTTTTTCAGTTTTTCAAGGAACATATTTGTATGTTTTTGGGGTTTTCAAATATCTATATGAATGTTTTTGATGTTTTCTATAACATTTTCCAAAGAGAACAATGTGGATGCTCCCTGCATTAGATGGGATGCCACACTCAATCCTAATACACTTTAAGGTGATTAAGGGTGTGAATTATTTTCTCATCCAATATCTCCAACTCTGTCATTCAAGCTACTCTGTAGTCTTCCTCTTCATTTAGGTAATCCCTTAGCTCGATACACAAAGAGGGGATATCGATCTCTAGAGGTAGGATGACTTCCGTGCCAAATACTAAGGAGTATGGAGTGGCACTTGTAAGGGTGCGAATAGATGTTTTGAATGCCCAGAGGGCAAGGTGAATCTGTAGATACCACTTACCCATAATATGAATGAGGGTTTTATTAGAAGCTTTGGCTTTCCCATTTCCTTGAGGGTAATAGGGGGTCGAAAAATTGAGAGATATTTAAAAGTGTTTGCAGATTGTTTTCACCGTTTTATTTTTAAATGACTTACCATTATCAGTGATAATAGCATAGGGGATACTGTATCGACAAATGATATTGTTCATTATAAATTTAAAATTTTTGGGACCTTCTGTATAGGTAAGAGGAACATCCTCTACCCATTTGGTGAAGTATTTAGTAGCGATTATAATGAACTTGTTACCATATGAGGAGACAAGATTAAGTTTTCCTATTAGATCAAGACCCCACTTTGAGAACGGTTAGGGTGTCTTGATAGGCTGCAAGGATTGCGCTGATGCATGTATCAAGTTTCCGTATTTCTGAAAATCCACACATTTCTTCATATCATTACAACAGTCATGCTCAATGGTAGGAAAAAAGTAGCCCGCTCTGAGTATTTTCTTTGCAAGGAAGATCCCATTAGTATGAGCCCCACAAATTCCTTTGTGCACCTCTTTTATTACTTAGATGAACTCATCTGAATTTAAACAGCGCAAAAAATTCCCTTCGTAGCCTTAGTGGAAAAGGGTGTTGTATGTACCCAAAATTGTATGTACTGTACTACCGAAAAGAGGTTACATAAACCCCAAATGATGATTTGGATCTCTTCGTAAGGTGTTCAGAATCTAGAAAATAATCGCTGAGTATACATTTGCATTCCACAATGCCTTATCCAACCTACGCATGTGTTTGTTCTAACCCAGTTCTTCTCTTTTCTTACATTTTGGTTTTTAGTTACAAGGACCGCTGCCCTGACTAGGCGGTGGTTCCGTGACTACCACCCAAGACAGGGTGGCAGTCCTGTAACTGCTGCCCTATGCAAGGCGGTGGTCTTGTGCACATTTTCAATAACTTTTCCAATGCTTTCATCAACGTAAAAAATCAAGTGGTGCTCACATTTCTCAACCAATCTTGCTTGCATTTAATGTTTTAGTCACCTAGTAAATAGTAATACCTCTTTATTTATAATAAAAGAGTTCAATTCAAACTTACCCTCTGGTAAATCAAAGTGCTATAAATACCAAGATTTTTTACAAGCAAATGGCCCCTCTCCCTCTATGAATTATTATTTAGTGTGTTTTGAAAGTTCTTCAATAAGTCTCAACAAGTTTAAATTTCGTTAAAGCTTTTAGTCTCTCAGTTCAAGGCTCCATAGTTTTGGTTCTAGATCATGTCCATTTGAATCTTGATTCTACTTAGAGTTATCGATTGTTGTTTCATCACAGGAAGTATAAGGTTCTTAGAGATTTCGGTGTGTTTGTGTTGTATCCTTGCAACAATCCTGCTAGGAATTCACATAGTCCAAGCTTTGATCTCTTGCACTATCCCTCTCCTGCTTGCATTATGTTTAGCTTACATCCAAGCTACAATTGTTTGAACATCTTCTCTTGCTGCCGCTATCACATTCCCATTTTTCTAGATTCACGAGAATACGTAGGAATAGAAGAGATCACATTGATGGGACAAACTTTGATACAACCAGATTTGCCTTTGTTCTGTAAACTCCAGGTTTGAATTGTCGAAATTTTAAGTTACAATATATCAAATAGAGTAGTGAATGATTTCATTTCAGTTAAGCTCGCTTTCAATATTGCCAGGGAAGCTGTGGGGAATGATAGCTTCTGAGAAGCTATGATTTATTCCTCACTTTTGAGGTAAGTTTGAAGGTCTTTCAATTGAATTAATTATTTATTTAATATTCAGGGTCAATTCACAAGTGCACAAGAAAATAGCTAAATTTGACTATCTTGCTTATTCTAGCTCTATTCTTAGATTAATTAATCGTTATCTGAATTTATTAGATTAATTGCTCTTTAAATTTCATTCACGTTTATATCTTTAAAAATACAAAAAAAAGGAATATAAGCATAGTGTAGATTCATTTTCATAATTAGTTTACTTCATTCAGTTAAGTTTGGTTATTTCTTGCATCACTATTACGGGACCAAGAGAGCCCAGGGATTACATATTCAAACCAGTAATACCTCAACCAAATATCTTCATAGCATTAGCAGATATAGATCAAGGTCTTAGGATCCACGTCTTCCAAACAACAACTAACCCACAAACAATATAGTGAGCTATTGAGAAAATTAAATATTGAAGACGACAAAGCATATGACATTCTAGTCAAATCAACCCAATTATAGGCTACCTTCATAGGAAATCCACATGACCATACAAGAACCTGAAAGAGAGAAAACATTTGGTTGTGATCCATTAGTTATGTAGCTAGATGCAGGAGACCTTCTCACTGACATAGACACAAGCTTACGTATTAAAAGTTGCTAGAACACTTGTAAGGTATTCCGAGAAGATCATACAACTCCTAATATTAAACATAGAGGATGAAAAAGCTTATGACTACTGGATAGTCAAAAGAAGAGATTTATTCTTCACATGAACATAACAAGGTCCTCAGCAACCATGAACTCATGGTTGTGACCCCCAGGTCCAACAACCCAATGAGACTGCTAATCAATTAAACATTGACACCAGTTTACGTACACTAGTATTTAGATCCTCACCGCTCCCACCAAATATCATTACATAGCTTTCCATGTTAAACATAGAAGCCGATCAGGCTAATATTTTCTAGATTAGACTAGAAAACCACCCATAGTTTCCTGCAAATCCACTACACCTCCCGCTACCACTTTCATGACCTTTTCTAGAAATATACACGAAGCACCTGCGGGTCATTTTCCATGCATCCAACAGCCATTAGATAGGATCTCGGTAAAGCTCGACATTGATTGGAGCCTTTGAGCAGCTATTGTATCTGAGCAATTTATTACAACAATTCAGGTTAGGAGAGCTTTGTTTTCCTTGGACCCGCAAATCCTGTTATTACATGTTGAGGATATAAGATTGCCCAACTAATTCTATCCAAATCCACATATATTTCATTTCCATCAGCTGTCTCGGCATGACCTCAGGAGGTTAGGTACGGAGAAAGGCTACTTGTTGATTTTCATGCTCGCCTGTCACTTTTCTATCGTACAAAATTGGTGAACCCAATGTGAAACTAACAACTCGCTATCCCTTTTTATTTTCATTTCTTTCATCTGTCTTCACTCCTTCCCATTATTCTAAGGGGTAGTTATATACCCCCCTGAATATGCCAGGATACGACGCATATGGAAAACCTTGCTCAGGTCTCAAATTATATTATGGTAAGATGAGTAGACAACCAGTCACCCTCGCTTTCAGCATGGGCTGACAACTACTCAAGAAACTACTTGTCATCACAAAATCATCCTCAAAGAACTAGCTCTAGTTCTTCATTCTGAATTTAGGAGATGTACCAGCTAACACAAATAGAACAACTGGAGCCCTCAGGCTCTAATAATATGACGTTTACAAGATAATCCATTTCATCTCCTTGGGTATTATGTTTAGACCACAAATTATTAGGAAGTTAGATCCACTCCCATTATTGGATGAGGAGTACTTAGCACGCTACACTAGAAGTGAACAACACTTCTAACACATTTACCCACCTATAGGAAGTTTGTAAACACAACTTGACACCCTGCTTCCAAGAAAACACCCCCATTCCTCCACCTATGGAAAATACTCTTGGTTAAGTTTGGCAGAGTAATGATCAAATCATAGCAGGGTACCATACCCCTTTATAACCTCAAGGTGTACAACAAAATCCATCAAGGTAAAACACTATGTCATCACCAATTGAGGTCATCTTGGCTTTAGTTGAGAGGGTTAGAGGACTAGAACTTGCTCAAGCAAATCAAACTTCACATTATGGGAAAACATGAACTTCTAACCCTCTGCATCATCCCAACTAGGTTGACCTCCTCACAGGAACATGAACGTTAGGAATGCCTCCTCAAAATTTGTATAACTACCCACAACAAACACCAACTAGAATCATGTTTTCAAATGCTGCTCTAGTTTAAAGTATGATACCTCCCGGTTTAGTACCAAATAACCCATATCAGAGAAATGATCCTCCGTAATTAAACATTTATTCAAAATCTCCAAAGGGAGACATCTTCTCCTCTCCCGGGATGTTCCCTCAACCACAGGGTATTTCCTTATGTCCCTGCAAATACATATGTTATGCCATATCAACAACCTATTCCACGTCGACCCCCTCAACAGAAAACATAGATGGTTGAAACCTATTCGTTAGGGACTTACTCAAAATATTTTAAAGAACCTCTAGATTTCACCGTATGAAGCATCATCCTTCCAAGACCTTTTCCCGATTTTCCTAAATTTAAAGGGGAGGGAGATCCAAATGCACATATCAAGGCCTATGCCATGGCCATTCAAAAATTTCTCCCTTAGGATGTAGTTGTTGCTAAGATATTCCCTAAGACCTTAGAGGGTATTTCCCTTGATTGGTATTATAGAATACCTGAAGCCTCGATACACTCATTCAAACAACTTGTGTTAGAATTTATCAAATCTTTTGACATGAACAAATTGTTAAGAATAGGGATAAGGGAATTCCTACACATTAAACAAGAGCACAATGAATCTACTACTCATTTCATTCAAAGATGGCATACAATCCTCTACTCATCAACAAGTGCTCTAAACATGGATCAGATGGAACTATGTGAATTATTCCTACATTCTCTTAACAAAGAGATAATGGAAGAAGTCCAGAAGTTCCCACTAGGGACTTATGATGAAGTACTCAAGAGTGCCCTCCGAATTTATCAAGTGGCAATAGACAGTGGTTATAAGACATATGGAATGAATGGGAGATTAATCTCTCCCAATCAAAATGCTATGAATTATCCCAATATGGGGAATAGAAATAAAGGACCCGAGATCCTTAAAAACAATTGTGGGGTTATAACAGATGGAATCACTGATCAAGCCAAAAAGGACCAAATCTTGTGAACACCTCCCCAGCACCTGCTAACAAACAACGCAATAATAACTTTACTCTAGCGATCAATACGGTGCATTTTAATCATCCATCCACAACATCAATAACAACAACGGAAAATCCAGACACAAGGTCCAATCTGAAACCCAATTGGATATCAGAACCAAATCCAAAGGTAACAACCTCAAAATTTCAACTCTAACGACCAACAACCTAATTAGAATTTTTGACCACAATAAGTTTCAAACCAACAACCTCGGAATTATAATCTTGACTTGTATTCTGGTTTCCACAAGATTCAAGTCCATGATACAAGGACTTGCCACGACTATAATAAATTCATGTAATGTTTGCAAGAAGATCAAAGACAACTCTTTGTAGATATGATTCTTATGAAATTCTACATTACCCATGCCAAACACCTATACAGGATTAGTTTCCCCTCAAAATACACCCCTCAAGATTTTTAACGATCCTCTCCTGAATCGTTCTAAGAATAACATGTTAGATCCAAATGGGACAAATAAGGGTGTCATGGCAAGGAAATAATGATCGTGAAGCCTCAAATTCATCAAGTCCACCAGTTGCACCCTAATTAGGAACTCAACCACAAACCAAGGTAGTTGGTCTGTGGAATTAGATACAAGGTGACACGTAGAAACCATAACAAGAACACGAGATTATTTGTATCAACAAGGTCTAACCTACCCATTAGAAAGACAACTTTCGACATGCACTGGAAAAACCCGGACTTACGATCTAATTAAAGACTTAAAAGGACCTTCTCTCACATTTCCTTCTTGGATTTTTTCAAAGACTCTGAGACCCACAGGGCTTCTCTCATAGAAACAGGTTGGTCATCTAAGGAACATCACTCCTCCTCCTGAAACAAGTAAACCATGTAGAATTTGAATCTACTGGCCAACAGATAGGGATCTGAGTTTATATTTTATTTTCCTAGCCATGAGCCATATAAGATTCTGAAATGGGTATAGGACCCAGCCTTACATTTGCAGGAATTGGTTTACCATACCTATGTTAAGCACAATGATTCCGTATGGTGGAGTAGTTAACATAGTCCCCTTTGCTTTTCTTCAAAATCTAGGATATGCAGAGACAAATTGTTCCACAACTGAAATATGCTAATGGTTTAATAGCCTCAAGGCCACTTCAATTGGGACTCTAGTGTTATTATTGGACTCTCCATTTTGATGGAGGGAAAACAATGTCATTTCGGTGTTGGGGCAGGTGTGATCCTCATTTCTCCAGAAGGAAATATTTTTCCTTTCACCTTTAGATTAAATTTTGAATGAAGAAACAATGGGGCTGAATACGAAGCCCTCATTATTGGCCTTATCATAGCCAAAATGATGGGAATTGGAAATATTAGAGTGCTCGGAGACTTGCAATTATATGAAAACCAACTATATGAGACTAGAGATGAATACGTACAACTCTATAAAATGGAAGTACTGAAACTAACAAAGGGATTTGATTTCATATCAATTGAATAAATCCCTAGAGAAAAAAACCTTCTCACAGATTCTGTAGTAACCTCATCCTCCCAATTCACTCCAAGAAATGATTTGGAAGATATAGATTTCATAGTATCAATTCGTGTTGAACCTTTGGTTCGTAAAGAACCAATAACCCTGATATTGACACATATAGAAACTAAGAATGAGTTTACAATTCTAGATCACTCTTATAAGTGACAAAGCAACTCTTGAATATATAAATGCCTATATAGAATTGCATCTCACTCATCACATAGTAGATTTTTCCTTAATCCCATATTCCTCTTCCTATTTTGGAAATCCCATGATAGAATCTCCCCCGGAAAATAATATCAAAATCTACGAGGTGGAGAAAGAAGGTTTGGAACTACCTCTGGCCCTGCCTGAATTTAAAGAAGGCAATGCTTCCTTAATCGAAGGAACGATTGACATAAATATTGGAACAGAGGAAGAACCAAATATTTTGAATTTGGGATCCTCATTAACTCTAGAGGAGATAGAAATACATACCCAGATCCTTAAGGAACATCAAAAGGATTTCGCATTTAATTATAAATAAATGAGGGGAATCGTACCACATATAGCAGTACACAATCTGGTCACCAAAACCAGATGTAAAGCCAATTAATAAAAAGTCAAGACCAATGAAACCAAAAGTGGCTCTCATGGTGAAAGAAGAAGTAATGAAACTTCTCCATGTGGGATTCATCAAACTAGTTGATTATTCACAATGGGTATTCTAATATCGTCCCTATTCTCAAAAAAATGGGAAGATACACATTTTCATAGACTTTCAGACATTAACAAAGCTAGCCCCAAAGATGACTTCCCTTTACCATCCATCAATGTTATTGTTGACACAACGAGATGGTTTTGATTTGTTGTCTCTCATGGATGGGTTCTCAGGATATAATCAAATCAAAATATCTAAAGAGGATCAAGAAAATATTATGTTTATAACTCCTTAGGGAACTTACTGTTATGCTATCATGCCATTTGGTATTGAGAATGTTAGTGCTACATACCAATGGGAAATGACATACATATTCCATAACCTTATTCATAAGATTGTGGAATCCTACGTAGATGACTTGCTGGCCAAGGCAAGGAAGCACTGTGATCACCCAAAAGGTGCTCCATATCATTCTCTCATGATTGATCAAATATGATGTCATATTGAATCTAGAGAAATGTGTATTCGGTGTAACATGAGGCAAGCTTCTAGGTTACATTATATCGTCTCGAGGGATTGATGTCGACTCCAGCCAAAATATGGTCTATTTTTGAAATGATTCCACCATCAGATGAGTCTGGTATCAAATCATTTATTGGGAAACTCAGTGTGATTCAAAGGTTCATCCCTAACTTAAGTTTTTTTGTTCATCCAATCAAAAATTTATTGAAAAAATATTATAGCATTAATTGGACAGAAGAATGCAACGAGGCCTTTGAAGCGGTTAAATAGTTTTTGTTGTTTCCTCCCATGCTAATGCCTCCTAGACCAGATCATCCTTTGATCTTGTATTCACAGGATACTGATGTATCACTATCCTACATGTTGGCTCAAGAAGATAATGATAAACGGGAACGTGCAGTCTATTTCATTAGCCAAACATTTCTCAATTATGAAACACGTTACACATAGGTATAATGAGAATGCCTTGTCATAGTCTTTCATAACAAAAATGTTTAAGACATTACATGTTGAATCAAGAAACAAGGTTCATTGTAAAGACAGATCAGTTACGGACATTCCTCACACAAGGGTCTTTATCTAAAAAGGTTAGACATTTCATAAACTTAATGGGTGAGTTTGAACTAACATTTGTAAACCGAAAATCCATTCAGGGACAAATCATTGCAAAGTGGTTGGCTGAAAATCCATTATATGGGGGTGATCTGGTAGATCTATACTTTCCTAGTGAATTCATATATTTTGTAGAAACCAGGCCCCCCATCTCTATATGTCCTTGGTACACTAACATTGTCAATTTCATCATGGACCACATGTACCCAGAAGGTGTCACATCACAACAAAGAAGGTGGTTACATATTATTACTGCTAAATACTTTATTTTAGAACACGTGCTCTATCGTAAAGCCTTTGACATAATGGTTTTAAGATGTGTTGACATAGAAGAATCCAAAAAAAATCTTTATGAATCCCACAGTGGGATATGTGGAGGCAACTTCGGTGGCCATGCCAGTTCTCACAAAATACATCAAATGGGATATTTTTGGCTCACTCTAGAACATGATCCAATATATTTTGTGTGTAAGTTTCATAAATGTCAAGAGTTTTCCCATGAGATTCACATGCCAACACAGGCTCTGTAACAAATCGTAACCCCATGGCCCTTTTCCATGTGGGGCCTAGATTTGATAGGGAAATTCTCTCCCTCATCAATAGATGGCCATAACTTTATAATCCCGACCACAAAATATTTTACTAAATGGGTAGGGGCCATGCCTCTCGCCACCGTACTAGGTTTTTTAATTGCTAAGTTCATTCTTAATCAAATCATTTAAAGGTATGGTGTCCCGCAATTCATTATCTTAGACAATGGAACATCCTTTAAGAACGATGAGGTCCATTAGTTATGTAGAAAATTCAAGATAAACCATCACATGACCTCTCTTTATTACCCCTAAGACAATGGAAAGGTTGAGGCAACAAAGAAAATGTTAAAATCCATTATCCTTAAAACAGTTAAGGAGAACAAATGGGAGTGGCATTTAAAATTATACCTGGCCTTATGGGCCCATTCAACGTCAATAACAACAACAACAAGGGCAACCCCTTTCTCATTAGTATTCAGGGTAGAAGAAGTTCTCCCACTTGAGGTTGAAATACCCAGTCTCCACATCTCATTACAAGGGATCTTGGGAGAAGAAGCCTATTAAGAAGCACACCTCTCTCAACTAGAAATCCTTGATGAAGTTCAGGTTAAATGCTGAAAAATGATACAGAGCCTATGCTAACCGGAGGTGCCAAAAATATAACAAAAAGGTTTACGAATGAGAAATATATGAGGGAGATCTAGTTATAATACTAGACGAAAGGATTGATAAGAAAACTAGCGAAGGAAGGAAATTTCAGCCCAAATGGTTGGGCCCATACCGAGTTATGAAAGACTATGGGAATGGTGCATATCTATTGTGTACACTAGAAGGTGATGAATTCAATAAAAATTTCAATTCTTTGCACCTTAAATGGTTTTACACATAGGTCATCAGCATCACCATTGGTATATTATATCTACCTACATTAGATTAGTCACTCAGTTGTTTCATTTTGTTCACTCATTTCGTAAATTTTTTGGTCATGGAGCTTATTCTTAAGAAATGTATCACAAGCTTATGAAAATATTGGAAAAATAATTCAAATCATATATCTTCAATTTTCATAATACCATCAGGTGGTTTCGAAACCATCTCATCAATTCCATAGATAAAATCTTAATAAAAACCATACCAAGGCCTACATACTTGGTCATGCTCATTTCTTCTACTAAGTTAATTTGTTCTTATCTACGGTCTATTCTAGAATCTTCTTGGTGTCACATCTATCCCTCTTAAATATCTTTGAAGAAAACATACTCCAAAATCATAGATCAGAAATCCTAAATTCAAATTCAATCAAAAATACTAAACAAATAGAATATTTTATTTTACACACTTATTTGCCCTACCAACCTTCGATGATGAGCTCGCATCTCTTACTAGTGGAGCAAGGTTAAGAAAGGAAAAAAATTTCCTTACTCGCCTATGTCCTACCTTTGGTGGTAAGCCCATACTTCTTACTTGTAGCATGGGGTAGGGCGTAGGGGGTCCATTCATGCAAATTAATGAATCTAGTGTTTTAAAAACTCAAAACAAAAATGTATTATGAAAAGTGAAATTAAGCATCCAAATTCCAAAGAGATTAAATCCCTAAAACCATATTTTGTCAACAAAGTTACCATTTATGGATCTAAGTCTACATAAACTGGAAAGTAAGTTGCATTCTTAGATATGTAGTAGTTTTTGAGAAGGGAAAGTACGAAGTTATAAATTTCATTTCTGTCAATAACTTGTCTTTTTCTCATCATTCCCATTTAGTCAAACTCATATAATTTGCGCTCTTCCTAGATCTTGGTATTGAGACCTTTCATCTTACTAGTTGCGTGGAGTTAGGAATGTGGCAAGTTCATCTCATTGTCATTATATATTCATCATGTTTTTCCAAAACATGAAGAAGCAACGAACATCACCCAAAGAAGCCAAAAGTTTAGTACTACAGTGTTTGCACCATCACATATCAGCATTACAAAAAACAAATAAAAAGAAAAACATTTTGTTCAACATTTTTTGTCATCCATTGCATACATTCTGAAAATCATACAAAAACAAAGATTCTAAAAGCATCTAGTGTATACATGGGAAATGAATCACAAAACTCTAGATACAAGAAGATCTAGATCCATATATATATATATAAAAGAATCATTTTTTACATACAATGCCATCATGCTCTAGGCATGATCACGATC
This sequence comes from Taxus chinensis, assembly GCA_019776745.2. NCBI lineage: Eukaryota > Viridiplantae > Streptophyta > Pinopsida > Cupressales > Taxaceae > Taxus > Taxus chinensis. The sequence continues at coordinate 697,732,467 of CM034150.1, forward strand.
TTGCAAGGAGCATTTTGACTGCACTCTCATATAAAAATGATTACCTTGGGCCCCAGAGCTCAAAATTCACCAAATCGATATGCAAAAATGAATAGGAAAATGAGCTCATTATATATATATATATATATAACATCTTAGCTTTTTTTATTTTTCTTTCACAGATTTGGAGCACTGAAAAAGGTAAGTTCTTATCCCCATGTAAATGGTTAGTCCTCATTTCACTTTAATTTAGTATTTATTTTTTGATTTCTTTTATCTATCTACACTTGAGTCTTCTTTTCATTTTATAGATAGCGAGAATCTGGATGAAGACATTATGACACACGGGTATGTCAAGTATAGCTTCTAACTCCCCATTTCAGGACCTCCATACTCATATCTACCATTTTATTCCCCTTCATGACTAAAACGCTTGTGCAAGGGGTAATCTGTACGTACCCAAAATTATATGTACTGTACTACCAAAAAGAGGTTACAGAAACCCTAATGATGATTCAGATCTCTTCATAAGTTGTTCAGAATCTAGAAATCATGTTGGGTATACATTTGTATCCTAAAATGCCTTATCTATCCTTCGCATGCTTTGTCCTGATCCCTTTCCTCTTTTTCCTTGAATTTTGGTGTTTAGTTACAAGACCGCCACCCTACCTAGGCGGCGGTCCTATGATCACCGTCCAGGACAGGGTGATGATCCTATAACCTCAACCCTGCACTAGGTGGTGGTCCTATGTGCGTTCTCCATAACTTTCTAATGCTTTCGTCAACGTAAAAAATCAAGCTTTATTTCTCAACCACTCTTGCTTACATTTAATGTTTAGTCACCTGGTAATTCCTTTTTTTATAATAGAAGAGTTCAATTCAAACTTACCCTCTGGTAAATCAAAGTGCTATAAATACCAAACTTTTTTACAAGAAAATGGCCCCTCTCCCTCTATAGCTTAGTATTCAGTGTGTTTTGAAAGTTCTTTAATAAGTCTCAACAAGTTTAGATTTTGTAAACCTCTCATCCTTTCATTGTAAGGATCCATAGTTCTAATTCAAGATTATGTTCATTTGAATCTTGATTTTACTTAGAGTTATAGGTTGTTGTTTCATCACAGGAAGTATATGTCCTAGAGATTTTGGTATATTTGTGTTGTATCCTTGCAAAATCCTTGCTAGGAATCGCATAGTCAAGCTATATTCTCTTGCACTATCCCTCTCCTACTTGCATTGTGTTCAGTTTACATCCAAGCTACCACTGTTCAAATATCTCTTTTTGTTGCCACTGTCACATTCCAACTTTTCTAGATTCATGAGAACACGAAGGAATGAAGAGATCACACTGAGGGGACAAGTCACAATACAATTGGATTTGTCATTGTTCTGTAAACTCTAGGTTTGAATTGTCAAATTTGTAGTTACAATATATCAAATAGAGTAACAAATCATTTCATTTTAGTTAAGCTTGCTTTCAATATTACCAGGGAAGCTGTGTAGAATGATAGCTTCTGAGAAGTTGTCATTTATTCCTCACTTCTGAGGTAAGATTGAAGGTCTTTCAATTAAATTGTTTAGCTATTTATATTAAGGATCAATTCAAAAATGCATAGGCAAATAGCTATATCTGGCTACATGTCTTGTTTTAATTACATTATTAGATTAATTGTTCATTATCTGGAAACATTAGAATAGTCGCTCTTTAAATTTTATTCAAATTAGCATCTTTGAAAATACAAAAAAAGAATATAACCAAGTGTAGATTTATTTTCATAATTAGTTTACTTCTTTCATTTAAGTTTGATTATCTCTTGCATAACAATAACAGGGCCTAGAGAGCCCATGGATTACATATTCGAACTAGTAATACCTCAACCAAATCTCTTCAAAACATTAGCAAATATAGATCAAGGTATTAGAATTCATGTCTTCTAAACAACAACAAACTCACAAGCAATTAGTGAGAAATTGAGAGAACTAAATATTGAAGATCACAAAGAATACGAATTCTAGTCAACTCAACCCAACTATAGATTTCCTTGATAGGATATCCACATGACCATACAAGGACCTAAAAGAGAGAAAACATTTGGTTGTGATTCATTAGTTCTGCAGCCAAACGTAGGAGACCTTCTCATTGACATAGACACAATCTTACATATACAAGTTGCTAGAACACTCGTATGGTATTATGAGAAGATCACACAACTATCGGTATTAAGCATAGAAGCTGAAAAAGCTTATGAATATTGGATAGTCAGAAGAAGAGATTGATTCTTCACATGACTATAATAGGTCCTCAATAACCGCGAACTCATGGTTGTGATCCCCAGCTCCCATAACCCAACGTGCCTACTAATCAGTTAAAAATTGACACCAGTTTCGTCTGCTGGTATTTAAATCCTCACCACTCCCACCAGATATCATAACACAATTTTCCGTATTAAATATAGAAGATAAACAATCTAATATTTTCTGCATTAGACCAGAAAACCTTCTATAGTTTCCTACAAATTCACTACATCTCTCACTACAACTTTCATTACCTTTTCTAGAATTATACACGAAGCACCTACAGGTCACTTTCCACACATCCAACAGCCAATAGATAGGATCTCGAAAGAGCTCGACATTAACTGGAGCCTCCAAACAACTATTATATCTGAACAATCCATTACACCAATATAGGTTAGGAGATCTTTATTTTCTTTGGACTCATAGATCCCGTTATTACGTGTTGAGGATATAATATTACCCAATTAGTTTGACCACATTTGCATAGATTTAATTTCCACTTGTTGTCTCAGCACGACCTCGAGAGGTCGGGTATGGAGAAAGGCTACTTGTCAGATTCCTACATCGTTCTTCCAAATTGATTCACTTTTCATCTTCTCTACCTCATTATCCTTCACACCTACTTCACCAACAAAATTGGTGAACCCCAACGTTAAATGCAACAGCTGCCTCCCTTTTCATTTTCATTTTCTTTCATCCATCTCCACTCCTTCCCATTATTCGGTGGGTATTTATATAGCCCCTTGAATATGTCAGGATACGACGCATATGGAAAACCTCTCTCAGGTCTCAAAGCATATTATGGCCAATCGAGCAGGCCACCATCACCCTTGCTTTTTACATGGTTTGACAGACCACTCAACCAACTACCGTTTCATCACAAGCTCCTCCTTAAGGGACTAATGCTCTAGTACTTCGTTCCGAATTGAGGAGTTAAACCAACTCACATAAACACAACAACCAAAGCCATTAAGATATAATAGCATGACATTTACTAGAGAATCTATTTTAATCTCCTCAAGTATTATTTAGACCACAAATCAGGAAGTAATTAGATCCACTCCCAAGTCTCTTGGATGAGGAGTACCTAGCACGCCACACCAAAAATGAGCAGACATTTACAAAACATGTATCCATCTCTAGGAAGTTTCCAAACACAACATGACACCCCTGCTTCAAGAAAATACCCCCATTCCTCCACCAATGGAAAATAATCTTAGTGATGTTTAGGCAAAGTAATGAACAATTCATAGTAGGATACCATACCCCTCTGCAACCTCAAAGGGAGTACCACAAATAGCCATCAAGGTGAAAATGTTGGGCCATCACCTATTCGAGGTCATCTTGACTTTGGTTGAGAGGGTCAAAGTACTAAAACTTGCTTAAGAAAATCAAAACTTTATATTCGGGGCAAGTAAGAACTTCCCAACCCTTCCGCATTATCCTAGTCAAATTGACCTACTCATAGGAACAGGAAAGTTAGGGCATGCCTCCCCAACATTTGTATGGTTATCCATAGCGAAAACCAGTTAGTACTACGTGTTTTCAAATGTTGTTCCAATTAAAAACACAATACCCCCTGGTTTTAATACCAAACAACCCATATCAGAGCAATGTTCCTCCCTATCTAAACATGTATTCAAAATTGTCACAGAGAGATATGTTATCTTTTCCCGGGATGTTTTCTCAAATTGTAGTGGTTTCCTTATGCACTCCTGCAAATACATACGTTATGCCACATCAACAACCCGTTCCACCTCTCCCCTCCTTAGTAAACACCATCGATGGTTGAGACCTATGTAGTAGGGACTTACTCTAGATTATTTAAAAGAGCCTCTTGATTTCACTATACCTAGCATCATTGCTCCCAATACCTCTTCCCCGGTTTTCCTAAATTCAAAGGGTAGGGAGATCCAAATGCACATATCAAGGCTTATGCCACGGCCATCCGAGAATTTCTCCCTTGGGATATGGTTGTTGCCAAAATATTCCTTAAGACCTAAGAGGGTATTGCCCCTTGATTGGTATTTTAGAATACCTGAAGCCTTGGTACACTCATTCAAATAACTTGTGTCAGAAATTTATCAAAGCTTTTTTTTTCTCTGAGGTGCCTAAGTCGTGAAATCGAAAAAAATCTGTGTTCTGGGGTCGTTTTGTGTGATTTTTCGGGCCTGTCGGAACTTTTTGTCCCATCTGTCCCAAGTACGAAAGTGTCTTCTGTTCTCCGATCGGCCGAAACCTCGAATTTGTCCCATTTTCGGGCCTGTCGGAAGTTTTTGTCCCAAGTGCCCCAAAGCCAAAAATGCAAACTGTTCCATTTCGGCCGAATCATCCTTCCCGCGTACTTCGCACTTTCCTGTCCCGAATGTCCCAAGTAAAAAGTGCGAGTCGTTCCATTTTCGCCCGAACCGGCCGAACCGCGTACTCCGGAACTTTTCGTCCCGAATGTCCCAAGTTAGAACGGACCTGTTTCCATTTTCGGCCGATTCGCCCGATTTTGTCCCAACTGTCCCGAGTTCAAATTGCTCTCTGTTCCATTTTCGGCCGGTTCGCCCGAACCACGCTTTCATGTCCCAAATGTCCCAAAGTTGAAAAAGTGCAAGCTTGTCCCATTTTTCGGGCCGAAACTCGGTCGAGTCGCGCACTTCGGAACTCTTTTCCGTCCCGAATTGTCCCAAAATGCATTTGTGCGTCGCTCTCCCTGTTTCGCCCGAATCGGCCGAGCCGCGTACTTCACGCATTCGCGTCTCATTTGTCCCAAACGAACCAACGGTGCATCTTCATACTTAGTTTCTTGCTCTTCTCGAATATGTTGTTTTTCGAGCCGCGTGAATTCAAATGTGCATTAATTATCCTTCACATCTCCTCAATGGCTATGTAAGGAGCAAAACTGTCCTTTGCACATTCTTACATTGTTTCGAACCCTTGCAATTTGAAAACCCGCGCATGTCCCCTCCCTCTGAAATATGAATTTCCAAGCCTGGTTTGTAGCTTTGTTATGCTATCAATATGAAGATCAAGATCCTGGAGGAGGCTTGGGAGAACTAAAGGACAGCTGGCACGAAGGACGAAGCTCTCAAGACGCTCGGTTGCATCAGTTTCCAAAGACACTCATTGTCATTCCTCAAGATAAAAACATCTGGCGTGTCCCACGTGGTAAGGACAGAGCTGAGACGTGGAAGAAAGATTCAAGCAGCGGTTTCCAAAGACAGTGGGTCCCTCTCAGAACTGGCCACCTGTCTCTTTCCCCTTCCTTCTCTCTTCTTCGCCATTCCTTTCATATTCCATGTAATTAGTTAAGAAATTGCGTTTGGCATTACTTAACTATTCTCTAGTTAAAAGAAATGGTTACGAGGAGTAACCAAATTGTAAGCTATATAATGGCCTTCTTTGCGCCATTTTGACGAGGAGGAAGAACTTGGATATTTGCTGAAAGTGTAAATAGATCTTAAAGAAATCAATACAAAAGGGCTTTCCGTTCTTTGTCTATCTAATTCTTGTTGTCTCTGTGTTTTCCTTTAATATTGTGAAGATCATTTTGTTCTAACTCGTTTAGTCTCTCTGATTGCATACTGTTCAGTTTTGCAAATACAGTGATCTTGTACAACCAAGAAGGAACTTTGTGTCCTTGATTAACAAATCTGAAGAAGGTTATTTATGGAACTTTGTGTCCTTAAATTTAATCTCATTCAACCAACGCAAATGATCTTGTCTTAAATCCTTTGAAGCTTCGCATACACGAAGAATTATTCTGCCATCTATAATTCCGAATGTTGCTATTCTGCCCGTCTTCTAATTCCCTTTCTTCAGCCCTTGTGTAACTGATAATCCTTGTGGAAGAACACTTTCGTAATATCCAAGTTCGACCATAAAATAATGTTCTGTACTTTTGTAAATAAGTTCGTTTCAGAATAAGGGAACCTCTCCCATTAAAGAGGAGGGACTTCTTGTCCCCTGACTGTTGCTCTTCTAAAAAGTCCTATTTGAAAACCAACAGTTTTTGGCGACTCCGCTGGGGAGGAAATTTGCATTCCAGCTCCGCTGGGGAAAATCGCATTCCAGTACTGCAATTTTTCGATCATCCTTTGATCTGGCGACTCCACGTTTCACTCAGAGGGAGAAGGGCCCTTGGTATCGAAGATTCTCAGTTTCAGCTTTTGGAGCAACAGGGTTTTCCTTTCCCTTCCAATAGAAGAACTCGTTCGACGAGCACTCCACCTGTCCAAGATAGAAGTCCTGCGGGTGGTATTCCTTCAGAGCCTGCTAGTCCCAATCTACAAGCTTTGATCCTTTCTGGTGTTACAGTTCCTCTCCGAACCGTATTCCCAAGAAGAATGGCACAATTACCATGGGGTCAACGTGTCGGGCCCCTGGCTCTTGCGCAGCCTTTGCATGAGTTACCTAGAGGTAACCGAAAGAACTTCCCAAAATTTAAAGGAGATGGAAAAATTCACCCTGATGAACATATTGCAGCATTCATAGTTACATGTGGAGTCTTGGGGGTTGAACATGAAGACGTCTCAGTAAGACTGTTCGTTGAGACGTTACAGGATAATGCTGCTGACTGGTTCTATCACCTTCCGGCTGGTGCCATCACCGACTGGAATACAATGAGAACTCAATTTGAAAGCCGTTTCAAGCCGGCAGAAGATGTGCATGCCCTGCTTGCCCAGATTTCTCAGATAAAGAAAGATCCATCAGAACCTATGAGAGAATTTGTGGCTCGGTTCAACAGATTGATCAACAAAATTCCTGTAAATACTCGACCGGTTGATCAAATTCAGAAATGTTTCTTTTTGAATGCCCAAATGCCTAAAGTCAGTTATGCTCTAAGAAGGGCTAATCTCGGAACGTTAATTCTAGATCAAGAACTGGCTGTTAGTGTCGAGGATGACCTGATCATGTTAGGGAAGTTGAGAAGAGATCCTCCTAAATCTAAATCTGCTGCTTCTTCCTCTTCCACCTCTGGACCCAATACTGATCCATTAGTCCAGAAACTTGCAAATGATCTAGTGGCTATAAAGAAACAATTAGCCCAGCATGCACCATATGCAGACGTTCCGAGAAGAAATTTTCAACCCAGAAACCGTTTGCCAGCTCCCCACACAAGACTGGCACTTGAAGGACCTCCTGTCAAAGTTCCGGTGAATGCAACTTGTGAGGTTGAAGAGCCAGAAGATGATAATGAAGCTTGTGAGGAGTTCCTAGAGGAATTCGATGATGAGGCAGAAGAACTCGAAGGATCTCGAGTCAATTTCTTTACCACTGAAGGCATTGATGATGGAGATGACTATGATGAAGTGGTAGCAGACATGAACAGTGAATCATTTGCTGTCATGACTCGAGAACAGACACAGGCAGAAGGAGAAGGTGACACAGCCCCTAAAGAAATCTAAGGAGCAGCCGACAACTATTCCTGTAATTGCCAGAAGAGGATCTCCTATTCCTACCTCATCTGCACCAAAGGTAAGTACTGTCAATCCTGCTCCCAAAGTTGCTTCTTCTTCTTCTTTTTCTCCCAGAATTGATAAGCCTAGAATTTCAAATGATGATGGCCCATCCACCTCTGGATCCTTTGATATTGTTGATCATCTTAAAAGGACTAAGGTTCAAATTTCAGAAGCTGAATACTACCAAACCCACCCTAAAGCTTTTGCCAAGATGATCCAATTTGTAAATTCCCATTCCAAGACCACCTCTAAAGGCCTTTTGCCCACACCTCCTTCTGCACCACAACCTAGTCTGGTAGCTGCTGTCACCTCACCTGGAGAAAAAATCAAGCCTTTTTATGTAACACTCCTTATAGCTGGCCATAGGCTCAGTAACTGTGTCATAGATTCCGGAGCCTCTGATAATGTGATGCCTGCTAAGGTAGCTCATGCTTTAGGCTTAACCCTTACCCGCACTTATGGATCTTGCTACTCCATGGAAAGTAAGGAAGTACCTTTAGTTGGAAGGATTAAAGATGCACAAGTGGCTTTTGCTGCTTTACCTGAGAAGAAGGTCTTGGCTACCATCCTAGTAGTAGACATTCCTCCTTCCTATGGAATGTTGCTAAGTAGGAACTTCTGTAAAGATGTGGGTGGAGAGATTCAAATGGATTGGTCACACGCACTCATACCTGTCAATGGACAAATGAAGAAGTTACTACCTGAGAAGCAGTCCGAGTATATTGTGCAGAAGACTGATGATCCTAAGGCACAAATACTCTATGAGGACAGGGGCCATGGTAATTACATGATTTTATCCCCTGATGAAATCTAACCCTCCAAAGTATCACCAAAAGATCCCAACGGTGTCTGGACTTTAGAATTTGATGGAAGTTGTTCCTCGGCTGGTTCTGGAGCTGGCGTCTTGCTAGTATCACCTGAAGGCTGCCTGCACCCTTTTTCATTTAAGTTGTAGTTCGAGAACACCAACAACATGGCAGAGTATGAGGCTCTCCTTCTTGGACTGCAAGTAGCCAAAGAACAAGGTGTAAAAAATCTTCTGGCTCGTGGTGATGCAGAGCTGATTGTGAAGCAAGTCAGAAGCCTTTTTCAGGTAAAGAATGGAAGGCTGAAGCATTATCGGAATCAGGTTTGGGATTCAATTGAATTCCTTGATGCTTTCTCTATTGAAGCAATACCTAGAGAAAAGAACAGCAGGGCTGATTCACTGGCTGTCTCAGGGTCACTACTGATTCCCCATCCTGAATTCTCTCAGGATAAGTTCACTATTGAAATGGTCCATCGGCCTAGTGTCCCTGACAATACCAATAACTGGCAAGTTTTCAACGATGACCAGCATCTGCTTTCCTTCCTGGAACTCAAAGGTAACTTCGAACAACTTTATTTTGAGGGAAGTGACAACCTGCCTCGTGAGAGTGTGTCTTCTGACCAAGCTGTCATCCAAGGAGAAGGAACTGATCAGGAAGGGTGCATCAAGCTCAAAGGAAACAAGATTCCCAAAGGTTTGGTGAGTTTGGAGGAGTTGTTTGATAAACACGACAGATACGTGAGATCTAAAGCTTCTACCGGACCTCAGCAATCAGCTGAGTATGATAAGATTGATATTGGGAGTTCTGATGACCCGAGGCTGGTAAATATTGGGAAATGTTGCACAACAGAAGAGAGGAGAAGAGCAATTGATCTTCTAAGGAAGTATAAGGATGTTCTTGCATATTCTTATGAAGATCTAAAAGCCTTCAAGCCAAAGGAAATGCAGCACTCTATTCCTCTCAAACCAGGAATCAAGCCTTTCAAGCAGAAGCAAAGGCAGTACAATCCAAAAATAGCTGACACCATCTTTCAGGAGATCCAGAAGTTGTTGAAGGCTAAGATTATTTTTCCCATTCACCATTCAACATGGATTGCAAACATTGTGCCTGTTAGAAAAAAGAATGGAGAGATCCGCATCTGTGTTGATTTCAGAAACCTGAATCAGGCCTCTCTGAAAGATAACTACCCTCTGCCTATGATGGATCAGATTTTGCAAGCAGTAACAGGATCCGAGATGTTATCTATGCTTGATGGATTCTCGGGATACAATCAGGTAGAGGTTGATACTGCAGATCAACACAAGACAGCCTTCACCACTCCTTGGGGTACCTTTGCCTACAAGAGAATGCCTTTTGGGCTGATTAATGCTGGTGCCACTTTCCAGAGAGCTATGGATTTGGATTTTGGAAGCTTGAAAGGAAAATGTATTGTCATATACCTTGATGACCTGACAGTGTTTTCAAAGACAAGAGCGGATCACTTCGACCACTTGGAAACAGTTCTGCAAAGATGCCGAGAGCATGGGATTTCCTTGAATCCTAAAAAATCTGTCTTCTGTGTTACAGAAGGAAAGCTATTAGGGCACATTGTCTCAAAGGACGGCATCAAGATTGATCCTGAACGAGTTCAGGCCATCCAGCAAATTCCTCTCCCTGACCAGTAAAAAAGGCGTGCATTCCTTCTTCGGTAAGATCAATTTCTTAAGAAGGTTCATCCCTGATTTTGCAGAGTTGACCCTGAACATTTCTCAGATGATGAAAGGGAAGAAAACATTTGGATGGTCTTCTGAAGGAAAGGAATCCTTTGAGGGTATCAAGAAAGCCATTGCTAAAACTCCAGTTTTGGCCTGCCCTGACTTCAGCAAAGATTTCATCATCTATTGCTACGCTACAGACAATACCCTGGCTGCTGTCTTAACCCAAGAAGATTCTGATGGACATGAGCTACCAATTGCCTTCATGAGCTATATCCTGAAGGATCATGAGCTAAAGTACACCATGATGGAGAAGCATGCTTTTGCAGTAGTCAAGGCTGTTAAGCAGTTTCACTTTTATATCCTCAATTCTCACTCCATGGTGCTGGTTCCAGATACGACTGTTAAGTCAATCCTTACACAACAAGAATTTGGATCCAAGAGGGGCAACTGGGTGGCTAAGGTCCAGGAGTATGACATTGATATCAAACCGACCAAGCTGGTTCGTGGAAAGGGTCTTTGTGAGCTCATTGCTGAAGGAGCCAAACATGAGTTGCTGGAGGAGAAAGCTGACGTTCCTACTGTTCTATTCCTTAGTTCAGTTGATGAATGGTATGCTGACATCGCCCATTTTCTCACCTATGGGGAATGCCCATCTCATTTAACTGCCAAGGAAAAGAGGACTGTTAAATTGAGATCAGCGCAATATGTACTGTGGGAAAATGCTTTGTTCAAGCGTGGCTTAGATGGGAGATTTCTGAAATGTGTTGATAAGGAACAACAGAGAAAGTTGCTCTCAGCTTTCCATGATCAGGCATGTGGAGGGCACTATTCGTCAACAGTCACAGCTCACAAGATACTCCGGGGAGGATATTACTGGCCTTCCTTGTTCAGAGATGCATCCAAGTGGGTGGATAAATGCGAGGCCTGTCAGACCTTTGTGGGAAGACCCAAACTGGCCGCTTTGCCTCTCAAGCCAGTTGTGATCGAGGAACCATTTCAACAGTGGGGTCTAGACTTCATTGGTACACTGAATCCTGTTTCTAGTGCTGGCCACACGCATGTGCTAACTGCCACTGACTACTTCACCAAATGGGTGGAAGCTATTCCGGTCAAGAGCACTACTTCTGAAGTTGTATGCAACTTCCTCAAAGAGAACATCTTGGTAAGGTATGGTGTACCTAACAAGATTGTAACAGACAATGCTTCGAACTTCTCCTCAACTGAGATCATGGATTTCTGCTACGGGTATGGCATCTCTCTAGCTCATTCTTCAGATTATTATCCCCAGGGAAATGGACAAGCAGAATCCACCAACAAAAACCTGGTGACTATCATAAGGAAGCTGGTCAATGAGTCTCAGCGAAACTGGCATAAGAAGCTTTATGATGCTCTTTGGGCAGACAGGATCACACCTAAAAGATCCATTGGAATGTCCCCCTTTCAAGTAGTGTATGGAGTAGAGGCCCAATTGCTAGTGACAGTGGAACTGCCAGCCTTGCACCTGATGAAGGCCATTGAAGACACTAGTTTCAGTGATGCTCTGGACAAAAGAATCATGTACCTGCACAAACTGAACGAGGATAGATTGGAGGTTGCTGACAGAATATCTGCTCACCAGCAGAAGGTGAAGGTTCTGTTCGATAAGAAAGCTAGGTCCAGAGAGTTCCAAGTTGGTGATACCGTGCTGTTATGGGACAAAAGACATGAACCTCGTGGCAGCCATGGAAAACTTGATTCTCTGTGGCTTGGACCTTTCAAGATAAGACACTTTGCTGGTAAGGACTCTTTCTATCTTGATTACATGGATGGTTCTCCCCTCCCACTTCCTTATAGTGGGCAGTATTTGAAGTTGTTCAAGTCCTAGGTGACTAGGGAGTCCCTTTGTATATTATGTACAGTGTTTTTGCTTTTTCTGCTTTTGGTGTGTTTCCCTTCTGTTGTGTGTGTTGCCCTCTGTATTGGTTTGTTTTTGACTCCTTTGCCCAATGGATAAGGCACTGGTCTGCTTCACCGAGTTCTCTAAGTTCTTGCCTTGTCTCATTCTATGAATTTACACCAAGTCATCCCCAGAAGGAGCCAGCTGTTGTCCACTCAAAATTTCCCGCTCTGATAAGAGTAAAATTTCAAAATTTTGAGTCTTAAGTGTTTTTCTCTGAGGTGCCTAAGTCGTGAAATCGAAAAAATCTGTGTTCTGGGTCGTTTTGTGTGATTTTCGGGCCTGTCGGAACTTTTTGTCCCATCTGTCCCAAGTACGAAAGTGTCTTCTGTTCTCCGATCGGCCGAAACCTCCGAATTTGTCCCATTTTCGGGCCTGTCGGAAGTTTTTGTCCCAAGTGCCCCAAAGCCAAAAATGCAAACTGTTCCATTTCGGCCGAATCATCCTTCCCGCGTACTTCGCACTTTCCTGTCCCGAATGTCCCAAGTAAAAAGTGCGAGTCATTCCATTTTCGCCCGAACCGGCCGAACCGCGTACTCCGGAACTTTTCGTCCCAAATGTCCCAAGTTCGAACGGACCTGTTGTTCCATTTTCGGCCGATTCGCCCGATTTTGTCCCAACTGTCCCGAGTTCCAAATTGCTCTCTGTTCCATTTTCGGCCGGTTCGCCCGGACCGCGTCCTTCGCGCAATTTTGTCCCAACTGCCCCATTTGAAAAAGTGCGAGCTTTCCCTATTTCGGCCGAGCCGGTCGAGTCACGTACTTCGGAACTTTTTGTCCTGAATGTCCCAAGTCCAAACGGGCCCGCTGTTCCAATTTCGGCCGAAACACCCGAATCGCGTACTTCGCACATTTTCGTCCCATTTGTCCCAAATACATTTGTGCGTCTTCTCCCTGTTTCGCCCGAACCGGCCGAGCCGCGTGTTTCGCGCATTCGCGTCTCACCTGTCCCAAGCGTACCAAGTGTCGTTCACACTTAGTTTTTCCCGCTCGACCCGAATATGCTGTTTTTCAAAATATGAATTTAAGTTGCGGCTCTGATGCTATCAATCCGAAGATCAAATTTCAAGGACAGCTGGCAGAAGGACGAAGCTCTCCAGACGCTGGTTGCATCAGTTTTCAAGGACACTCATTGTCATCCTCAAGATGAAACGTCAGTTCCACGTGGTAGAGACAGAGCTGAGACGTTAGAAAGATTCAAGCAGCGGTTTCTGAAGACAGTGGGTCCTTCTCAGAACTGGACACCTGTCTCCTTCTCCTTTCTTTTCTCTTCTTCCCTTTCTTTTCGTATTCTTTGTAATCAGTTAAGGTATTGCAATTAGCGGGTCCCTAACTATTCTTTAGTTAAAAGAAACGGTTACGAGGAGTAACTGATTTGTAATCTATATAATGGCCTTTCCATGCCATTTTACGCAGGAGGAAGAACTTGGATATTTGCTGAAAGTGTAAATAGATCTTAAAGAAATCAATACAAAAGGGCTTTCCATTCTTTGTCTATCTGATTCTTGTTGTTTCTGTGTTTTCCTTTAATATTGTGAAGATCATTTTGTTCCTAACTCGTTTAGTCTCTCTGATTGCATACTGTTCAGTTTTGCAAATACAGTGATCTTGTACAACCAAGAAGGAACTTTGTGTCCTTGATTAACAAATCTGAAGAAGGTTATTTATGGAACTTTGTGTCCTTAAATTTAATCTCATTCAACCAACGCAAATGATCTTGTCTTAAATCCTTTGAAGCTTCGCATACACGAAGAATTATTCTGCCATCTATAATTCTGAATGTTGCTATTCTGCCCATCTTCTAATTCCCTTTCTTCAGCCCTTGTGTAACTGATAATCCTTGTAAAAGAACACTTTCGTAATATCCAAGTTCGACCATAAAATAATGTTCTGTACTTTTGTAAATAAGTTTGTTTCAGAATAAGGGAACCTCTCCCATTAAAGAGGAGGGACTTTTTGTCCCCTGACTGTTGCTCTTCTAAAAAGTCCTATTTGAAAACCAACAGGACCCAAGATTCTTAACAAAAACCATGAGGTTACAATAGATGGAGTCACAAACCAGGTTAAAAGAGAAAACGTCGTGATCACCTCGCCACCCATTAACAATCAACGAAATAATAACTTTACTCCAACAATCAATGCGGTGGATTTTAATCGTCCATCATGGGGATAATTTTAGTGGTGAATATTCGTAATATTCACCAGGTATTTTCCACCTCTGATTTCTAAGAGGTCTCTTAAAATAAACCCTGGTCCATCATGAAAACAACAAAAACAACAACAACAACAAATGGAAAATCCAAACACAAGGTCCAATTTGAAACCCAACTAGATATCAGAAGAAAAACCAAAGGCGACAACCTCAAAGTTTAACTCTAACAACCAACAACCTAATTAGAGTTTTGGACCACAACAGGTTTCAAACCAACAACCTTGAAACTACAATCCCAACTTGTATTGTGGTTTCCACAAGATTCAAGGCCATGATATTAGGAATTGCTGTGACTACAATAAATTTATGCAACATTTGCGAGAAGACCAAAGACAACTCTTTATAGATATGTTCTTAGCAAATTCTGCATTACCCATGCCAAACACTTATATGAGGGCAGTTTCCCCTCAAAATGTGCCCCTCAAGATTTTTAATGATCCTCTCCCGAATCACTCTAACAATAACAAGTTAGATCTAAATGGAACAAACAAAGGTGTTATGGCAGGAGATAACGATCATGAAGCCTCAACTTCATCAAATCCACCAGTTGCACCCCAATTAGGAACTTGACCACAAACCAAGATAGTTGGTATGGTAGATTTAGATATCGAGATACACATAGAAACCATAACAAGTACATGAGATTATTCTTCTCGACCAGTTCCAACCTACCCATTAGAACCAAACAACATTCAACAAATAATGCTAAAACCCATAGGCATTTACGATCTAATTAATGACCTAACAAAGACCTTCTCTCACATTTCCTTCTTGGATTTATTGAAAAACTCTCCATCCCATAGGGCTACTCTCTTAGAAGCATTAGGTCTTGGTTATCTAATTAACATCACTCCTCCTCTTGAAATGCAAGTAAACTATGTAGACTTTGACATCTACCTTCTAGGGTAGTCAGATAGGGATATTGATTTTATATTTGATATAAGCAAAATGCCAGCAAATGCTGAAATCACACGTAGAGGTGACCCAACCTTGCATTTGTAGGTATGAATTTACAATAATTATGTTAAGCGTGTAATTATTGATGATGGGGCAGCAGTTAACATAGTCCCCTTTACTTTTCTTCAAAAGCTAGGATATGGAGAAACAAATTGTTCCATAACACAAAATACGCTAAGGGGTTATGATGGCCTTAAGGCCACTTCAATTGGGACTATAGTGTTACCAGTCAGCTTTGGACCCAAGACAGTCCTCATCCAATTTTATATCATAGATTGGGAAACCAACTATAATATGATTCTCGATCGACCATGGATACATCACATAAAGGCAATCCCTTCCACGTTATTCCAGGAAATAAGATTTTTACACCTAAAAAAATCTTTGTGGCACAGGGTGACCCAAAACCCTTCAACATACACATAACAGTTTTGAAGAAGAGACCAGACGTTAACTCTAAGTTTGAACTCCCAACGAATCAACTTAACAAACTAGTCAATTCAGAACCAGATGTAAAGTTGATACCTACAACAGAACTAGAAATCACGAATCTAGTCAAAGGTATTTTGACACTCAAAAATGAGACTAACGTCATAGAGACAGTATCATTGGGAACTACCACAAAAATTGTCGAGTTACTAGAGAAATATTTACCTATTCTCCTACCATTTGATTCCATGGGTATAGGATGTACCCTAGGAATTGGCTCCTTGCCAGCGGATGAAGTTTGTATGGTAGAAGTAACCGAGGAAAAATAAGTAGACACGAAGAATGTTCCAACATCCATTTTTCCAAGCAAATATTGGACCCTCCACTTCGATGGAGCTAGATGTCATTTCGGTACTAGGGCAGGTGTGATCTTTACTTCTCCTGAGGGAAAGATCCTACATTTTTCCTTTAAGTTAAACTTTGAATGTACAAACAACGAGGCTGAGTACAAAGCCCTCCTCCTTGGCCTCATCATAGCCAAAAGGATGGGTGTTGATAACATTAGAATACTAAGAGACTCACAATTAGTTGTAAACCAAGTATCTAAGGTATACGAGACTAGAATTGAACACTTACAACTCTATAAAATGGTGGTATTAGATATAACTAAGGGATTCGACTTCATATCAATCGAAGAAATCCCACGAGAACATAACCTTCTCGCTGATTCAATAACAACCTCAGCTTCCTATTTCACTCCAAGCAGTGAATTGGAAAATACAAATTTCATGGTATCACTTTGTACTGAACCATTGGTGCGTAAAATACCAATAAACCCGATCTTGACACATATAGAAGCTGAAAATGAGCTTACCATCCCAGATCATTTTGACAGTGATAAGGTCACTCTTGGATATCTAAATGCCTATGTAGAATTGCATCTCTCTCATCACATAGTAGATTTATCCCTAATCCCATCTTCCTCTTCCTATTTTGGAAATCCCATGATAGAATCTCCCTCGCAAAAGAATCTCAAAATCTATAAGGTAGAGAATGGAGAAGTTTTGGAACTACCTCCATCCCCGCCTGAATTTGAATAAGGAAACAATTCCTTAATTGAAGGAACGATTGACATAAATATTGGAATGGAGGAAGAACCAAATATTTTGAAGTTGGGATCCTCATTAACTCCAGAGGAGATAGAAATACATACCCAGATCCTTAAGGAACATCAAAAGGATTTCACATTTAATTACAAAGAAATGACAGGAATTGCACCACATATCGAGGTACACAATCTTGTCACCAAACCAGATGTAAAACCAACTAAGCAAAAGTCAAGACCAATGAAACCAAAAGTGGCTCTCATGGTGAAGGAAGAAGTAATGAAACTTCTCTAGGTTGGATTCATCAAACTATTTGACTATTCACAATGTTTATCTAATATCGTCCCTATTCTAAAAAAGAATGGGAAGATACACATTTGCATAGACTTCCGGGACATTAGTAAAGCTTGCCCCAAAGATGACTTCCCATTACCATCCATTGACATCATTGTTGATGCAACAACTAGATTTGAGCTTTTGTTTCTCATGGATGGGTTCTCTGGATATAATCAAATCAAAATATCTGAAGAGGATCAAGAAAAGACCACGTTTATAACTCCTTTGGGAAATTATTGTTACACTGTCATGTCATTCGGTCTTAAGAACACTAGCGCTACATACCAACGAAGAATGACATACATATTCCATGAACTTATTCATAAGATTGTGGAATCCTAAGTAGATGACTTGCTGGCCAAGGCCAAGAAGCACTGTGATCACCCAGAAGTGCTCTGTATCATTCTCTCACGATTTATCGAATATGATGTCACATTAAATACTTAGAAATGCATAGTTGGTGTGACATGAGGCAAGCTTCTGGGTTACATTATATCATGATGAAGAATCAATGTCGATCCAACCAAAATCTGGGTTGTTCTTGAAATGATTCCACCATCAGACGAGTCTGGTATTAGATCATTTCTTGGGAAACTTAGTGCAATTCGAAGGTTCATCCTTGACTTAAGTTTTGTTGTTCATCTAATCAACAATTTATCAAAGAAGGATCATAACATTGATTGGACAGAAGAATGCAACGAGGCCTTCAAAGCAGTGAAATGCTTCTTGTTGTCTCCTCCCACGATAATGCCTCCTAGACTAGATCATCCTTTGATCCTGTATTCACAAGCTATTGATGTCCTCACTAGCCTGCATGTTGGCTTAGGAAGATAATGATAAATTGGAACGTGCAGTCTATTTCATTAGCCGAACATTGCTTGATTATGAAACATGTTACACACAGGTAGAAAGAGAATGCTCTTGCCATAGTCTTTGCAACAAAACATTTTAGACATTACATGTTGAATCAAGAAACACGGGTCATTATAAAAATAGATCACTTACGGACATTCCTCATGCAAGGGTCTTTATCTAAAAAGGCTAGATGTTTCATAACCTTAATGGGTGAGTTTGAGTTAACATGAGTAAACCAAAAGTCCGTTAAGGGACAAATCATTGCAGATTGGTTTGCTGAGAATCCATTAGATGGAGGTGATCTGGTAGATCTAGACTTTCCCGATGAGTGCATATATTTTTCAAAACCAGGCCCCCCATCTCTATGTCCTTGGTACACTGACATCATCAATTTCATCATGGACCACACATACCCAGAAGGTGCCACATCACAACAAATAAGGTGGTTACGCATTATCACTACTAAATATGTTATTTTAGGACAGGTTCTCTATCGTAAAGCCTTCGATGGAATGCTTTTAAGATGTGTTGACACAGAAGAATCCAAAAAGATTCTTTATGAATCCCATAGTGGGATATGTGGAGGCCACTTTGGTGGCCACGCCACTGGCTCGCAAAATACATTGGATGGGTTATTTGTGGCCCAATTTGGAACATGATACGATAGAATTTGTGTGCACAATGGTCATAAATGCCAAGATTTCTCCCATGAGATTCACATGCTAGAACAGGCTCTACAACCAATCTCAACCCCATGGCCCTTTTACACGTGGGGCCTAGATTTGATAGGGGAAATTCTCTCCCTCATCAACAGATGGCCATAACTTTATAATCACGGCCATAGAATATTTTTACTAAATGGGTAGAGGCCATGCCTCTCACCACCATACCGGGTTCTGTAAATCGCTAAGTTCATTTTAAATCAAATCATTCTAGGTACGGTGTCCCTCAAGTCATTATCTAAGATAATGGCACATCCTTTAATAATGATGAGGTCCGTGAGTTATGTAGAAAATTCAAGATAAAACCATCATACGGCCTTTCTTTATTACCCCCAAGACAATGGACAAGCCGAAGCCACAAACAAAACATTAAAATCCATTCTCCTCAAAAGAGTTAAGGAGAACAAATGGGACTGACATTTAAAATCATACCCGGCCTTGTGGGCCTATCAAACGTCAATAAGAACACCAACAGGGACAACCCCCTTTCTAATTGGTATTCGAGGCAAAAGCAGTTCTCCCGCTTGAGGTCGAAATACCCAGTCTCTGCATTTCATTACAAGGGATCTTGAGAGAAGAAGCCTATAGAGAGGCATGCCTCTCTCAACTAGAAATCCTTGATGATGCTAGGTTAAACGACCGAACAACGACACATAGCCTATGCTGACCAGATGTGTTGGCAATATAACAAAAAAGGTCTATGAATGAGAAATATAACAAGGGAGATCTAGTTCTGAGACTAGACAACTAGATAGATAAGAAAACCGGTGAAGGAAGGAAATTTCGGCGCAAGTGGTTGGGCCCCATACCGAGTTATGAAAGACTATGGAAACTAGTGCGTATCTTCTTATGTACACTAAAAGGTGAGGAATTCAATGAGACTGTTAATTCCTTGCATCTTAAATGGGTTTACGCATAAGTCATTAGCATCACCATTAGTACATTATATCTACCTACATTACATTAGTCACTCAATTGTTTCATTTTGTTCACTCATTTCGTAAATTTTGTAGTCAAGGAACTTATTCCTAAGTAATTTATTACAAAATTATGAAAATATTGGAAAAATAATTCAAATCGTGTTGACTCTCTTGAGGAGAAGGGGAGTAGGTTATGGGATAACAAGGTGAGCTTGTCATGTTTCCACGACACACTCTCTTCTTCTTATTTTAATCGTGTTGATATGTTTCAACAGGTGAGTCAACATGACCTATCAAGGCATCAAAATGATTTGTGTTTGAGACATATCATTCTTATTTTGAGACGACTGTCCCTAATCCTGATTTTTATTCCCCTCATGTCTAAGAAAAGGCTCTTTTTAGATCCCCAAGTTTGTGTGTGGAGACTTGGCAGTGGCTGTGGAGTTTTGCTTCTATATCACCACTGTCGATTAGGTCTTGAATGTAGTGTTTTAATTTCAAACACTTGTCAGTTTTGTGACCCTTTACCCGGTTAAATCCACAAAATTCATTATCCCTAAACCATGATGGATTAGGTGCATCATCCCCCTTAGGGTTGTGTTTCTAAAGTATCGAACCATGTTTACAACCTCTAATTATTTTAGGACAAATGATATGGATTCAAATAGAGGTGATGAAAGTATAACGTTTATACTTTGGGGGAGTTCCCTTTGCAAGCTTCAAAGGTGCATGGTTTTGAACAATTTTGTACTCACTTAGAGTCTACTATCCCATCACTAATGACATTTTAATTATTATTTGGAACAAAATTTGTTTTGTTGTTATATTTGGAATCATTATGATTGCGTGAAAAGGGTTTTAGAGTACCCCTAGCTAACAACACTTTTTCGATTTGACTCACTTTTTCGATTACCTCTTTTAATGTGTTTCCATGATGCATTTGCAAGTGGAACGTAATGTCAGGTTGGAAATTGGGAACAAATATACTTATCAACTATTTTTCAAGTACAGAGCAAGGAAAGTGTCTAGCTAATCCTCTCCATCCTTACAGGAAAGCAATGGAGTTTTCATTGTTTTGTTGTTTGGCATTGCAGAGATCTAACATGGTGATGTCACTTTCAATATTGAATGAGAAGTGTCGTACAAAGTTTTCAGATGATTACGGCCATGTCGATATAGATCCCTTGGGGGATGTGTAGAAACCACTCTTAATGCCTATCCTCCCAAACTCCGTGGGAAGAGATGAATGAGGTAGTTGTCGCTATATGCAACCTCTTGGCATACCATATAAAAATATTTGATATGGTCACGAGGGTCACCTTTTCCCTTGTACTTGTAGAATTTTGGGATAATCAAAGTGTCATGGGAAAGGTACTTATAACATGGATCTATCAAATGGATAAGGGCACAACTCATCGAACTGATACTTTTTAATGTTACTAGTTTTTCCTTCTTGTAAATCTAGAAGGGTGTTCTTCATCATGGACCACTCTTAATTAAAAAGATGGTCTTGTGTGGGTGGTGTAGGTCTATATGAAGGGTTAAATCTAGGTGTATTCCCACCCCTATTATCTGCAAGAAATTCTTCATAAGGATTTTTCCATGTTTCCCATTGAGGAGTATTTTTTTGGAAGTCGTGAAACAAAGCTTTAGGTTTGGCTTTTGATATGGCATGTTTTAGAGGTTTCAACTGTTCCTTATTTACTTGTGAAGATAGAATTTCCAATTGGCGAGTGAGATATTGAACTTGTTCTTCTAAGGTTACCTCTCGAGTGGGTATTTTGTTACGATTTTTGTTAGGAAGAGGTTGACAATGATGAACATGGTCCTCATGGTCTTCACAACGTACTCTAACAATAGGTATATGATAGTCTCTGTTGTTTTCTAAAAGGTACCTCCTCATTATCCTGTCATCTAGAAGTAGAGGCATGGCCAGGGTTTAATATGTTGTTAATAGTGCGACAAGGATGTTCCACTTCTTCGTCTCCACAAACCATTTCAGAAATGAGAGAAGGGTCTATTGTAGATGGTAATCGGGCCCCTAATTCAACGAACCGTAAAATAACCTCATGCTTGTTTTGAAACAAGTAATTGTCAAAATGGGTGGGATGAAGCTATACATTCCTACAAGGAGAATCCTCTTCTCCACCACTATGGTCAATAATGACATTTTCTTCTAACAGAGGGTTGTCACCTCCAAAGAGATCAGATTCTAAATTTCGTAACCCCATTCTCGTAGTACACATACCAGAAATAGGAGGTACAACGCAAAATATTTCCACTAGGGTTTACTAAAAGGGAACTCTAGATGAATTTTCATAGCATCACGACGCTTAGTCGTCACAAAGAATGGTGCCTATAAAATAGCCACAAATCTAATAGGTCAATATGCTCATAAGGACCAAAGAATAAAGAATTATCTACCCTAGCAAGGTAATATATGACATGAGTTATCTATGATGATACAATGACGTGCAATACTCAAAACCAGTTACAATAAAAAGTTTACTCCCTTTGTTTTTGGAGATAGGTTTGAAACAAAATAGTGACAACACAATATCACCAGTTAGGTCAAGTTTGAAGCAAATAAGACCTAAGTGCTAAGAGAGTCTTTTATGTGATCCTCTAGCAAGGTATACTTAAGACAAGTTTCTAAACACTAAGAAATTCTAAGTCTTGTACAATAAACGATACAAATGTGAGTAGCGTAACAACACTATTTGGACACATAATCAAAATTTGCAAGAAAGCAAGATTTTAGTATCAAAATGGCGTTATAGCAATGCTAACAAAGTAACCTCAACACTTACAAAACTCAAGACAAGGCTAGGATGTAAAAAATATGCCTAAGTATATCAAGGAATTACTATGTGTGCGAGTAGCTTAACAATACAATCTAGATATTTAAGCCAAGTTTCAAAATGGAAATAAGACGTAAATATCACAATTGTATGGCTATAATGTGGGAAACGTAATAACTCTAAAGAATACAATGATGATATCACCTAACTACAAATGATAATAAGTCTTAATATGGGTTTTGAGACAAGAGGGGCTATTAGAAATTGATGACGTACCATTCACACTTTCAACTCTTGCATTCCGGCATTGCAACTTGGTCATGCGAGAAGACTACAAAAATGGTGGACACAATTATTTATAGTAGGTGTCCGTATCTATTTGTTATTATTTTGTCTCTAAATGAGCAACAAGAAAACAAAGGAGTACACTAAGTGGTGATGAAAAGTACTTGGTGTAACTTTGGCAGAGTTTTGCCTTGTTTTAGGACAAGTGAAAAACTAGGACAAAGTAACACTAAATAGATTTCACGATGAAATGTCACGTGGTTTAAAATTTAAGAGATTATTTCCCTTGTTCGAAAAACAAGAGTTTGAATCCAATGAAGTTGTCACTTTGTGAGAGCTCTTAAGTGTAATATCTAAGACAAAATTCGCTCCAATTTTGAAAGCTTTCCTATGATTTCTCTCTCTATGTGTCACAAACTACCTCTACGAGCTCAATTTATCAAGAAATTCACATTGAACAATCTTAGAGTATCTCGAATTTACTTTACTCCCTCATAATACAATGAGAAGATAGTGCATTCAGTTGTATTATCACTAGGGTCACAATGGAGATAGTTTTGACTCTAATCTTTCAAGGCGTACTAGTCAATTCGGTAGTGTGGAGCACTTTCCCTTTTTTGTTCACAAGGTTACCTCTTGAGTGAACTAATTTGGGGTTCCTAGGACCACCCCCATTGTTGTAGCTTAAGGATTATGCCAAAGGGCTTATGTCCTAGTTTAAAGTGGACGAGATGTGGATCTTAACCAAAACCTGCAATACGGTGTTTTGAATGGTGTGTTGGCATGTTTTTTTATGTTTTGGATTAAGAAATTTGGTTTAGACTGCCATTGGAAACCTACAACACACGTGATTGTTAGAGTTTGGTTTGAAGAGAGCCCTCCTTTCTTTGACTAGTGTTAGGTCCTTCACAAAAATGGTTAGTATTTTGAAAATATCTACAATATTATAGAAAGAGGATTAAGTGTTGATTTTGGTTGTTAAGATCACACTAGGTGCAAGAGACTAACATACACAACAAATAACCCAACTAGATGAAAAGCTTGTAAATCAAATAACTACCATAAAAATTTGCAAACTAAGGTTTATTCCCAATTAATCCAAGTGCTTCTTAATGAAAGACTAAAATCGATTTTGGTTCTCAAGATCACACTAGGTGCAAGGGAAGAGCATACACAAATTTTAGCCTTGATTATTTATCAAGTGAAAAAAAACTCTTAAACTAAAAGATCAAGTACATGCCAAAATTAAGGTTTATTCCTTTAAGCATAGCAATGAATGATGATTTTTCCTACTTACTCCAAATTAGAAAAAAGTTGTTTAGAGGTGATTTTGATTCTCAAGATTACATAAAGTGCAAGAGAAGAGTATGCACAACCCTATTCCAAACTCAAACAAAGTATGAAAACAAAATCACTCGTCAAACTCTAAGCCAATTTTAACAAAAAATCACTTATCAAACCCTAAGCTAATTTTGTTATAAATATTGCTCCAAAATCTGAAAATTGACAGTAACAACACCTAAAAATCCCTAAAAATGACAGGAACACTAAAAACCAGAAGTTGAAATTTCAAAGTTTGAGCAAACTTTACCTAAGTGTGTCAGCACACATCTTTATGCACAGGTGCTTCCCATAGAGCATGGGCGCAAACCTTAAACTACAGGCATATGCATTCATGCACATGCACGCCTCTGTCAACTTTGCATAGTCAATTATGCACATGTGTGGCTAGAGAGGCATGTGCACAAGTTTTAATGCACAAGCGCGAGTTACACACAGAGAGTAAAATTCCTTTGATGCACAAGTAGGGCCAGTGATGCAAAGGTGCAGGTTTTGATGCACAGGCACCCCCTTTGAAGCACATGCATGGACTTTGATCTAGAGGTCCCCCCTTTGAAGCATAGGCTCAAGAATTCCTGTAGGTGGTCAAAATACGAATTTTGACAAGAAATTTTTGAAAAAGATCAAAACTTTGGCCTTTTGAGGAAATTTCGACAGCAATTCACCTCCTTTTATCCTGCAAGGAACATGAAAACACAACTTCTACTACTAATCTAGTTGAAACAACTATCTAACTTGAAAATTGATCTACAAAACTTTGAAAATTACTCTAAAAAAATGAAATTAATATATAAAGCTTGAGAAACTAATTAAAATGCTTGAAAGAATTTTTGAAATCTTGAAATTAAACTAGAAAACTTGAAACTAATCTAGAAAACTTGAAACTAATCTAGAAAGCTTGAAATGAAAAACTTTGAAACTAAGTTAAAAATCTTTTAAAAATGAATGCAATGGGGTAGGTCCCACTGGGCGTGCCAAATGACAACACCCCAAACTTTACAAAGAAAATAGTATGACTAACTAGGAAAGGCTAACACCATTGCCACCTATAGTCAAGCTCTAATTCTAGGAATGGTTCATCAATGATCAAATCTTAAAATCATACTAAGGATGTAAACTAAATGGAATCAAACACTAATCTACAAAGGATCATTACTATGTATGAATTTCTAACTAACATAGACCTAAATAGATACAAGAGGGACATCAAATTGGGATTGGTACTACTCCAAGAGAGGTGAAATGGTCTCTCCAAATGACTACAAGATCATATTGGATATCCATCTACTAACCCCATTAAAGACTTTAGGCAAGGATTGAGCTTGGCTATAAATCATATTTCTTATATGAGATGCAAATCAAAGCATGGTGTAAAGTTGGAAGGTAGTACTTAATCTTATTTATAGTTTTTCCATTGAGGACAACTTGCATCTTGGTGCATGTGGGGCTAAAAATACAAAGAAGATTAAGATTTGCTAATCGTGATCAAGGTTTGTTAATCACAATTAGTGAAGTAACAAGTGATTAAGATGCGAGGAGCCTTAATAAACCACTTAGGGTCAGTTAAGAGGCTAGGATAAGATTTTGAAGCTTACTGAGATGTTTTTGAGGGAAGTGGGGTGATTTTGAGTGGTAGGAAGAGCAGTTTAATCCCATAGTAGGGTATATTGACCAGAACAAGAGTAAAATAGGCTTAATTAGCTAATAATAACTAATCATCTGTTTGAAAGAGGATTTCGACTTACGATTCGTCATAAAGTGGCATCCTGAATGTGAAAGGGGTTAGTTAATAAAAAAGCACTATTAATTGACCAAAATGGTAAGAAATGTTTGTTAATCAACAAAAATTACTAATTATAATGGAAATGGTAAGAATGAGAATGATTTGTGTGCGTTTGGCAATAAGATTGCAAAAATTATAACTTAGGTGTCTACAGTGGGTTCATTTTTGTTTTTCTGGACTCTATTTTTTTAGATAGATACTAATAATTCATTGGGAAGTTTTGGTCTAATTTGTGGGAGAAGATGGATACCAAGCTAAAGTGGTCTACCACTTTCCACCCACAAACTGATGGGAAGATTGAAGTAGTAAATTTGACATTGGTTCATATCTTGAGGGGGTATAACAGGAAACATCCTAAGATTTGGGATGAGAATTTGGTGTATGTTCAAAATTATTATAATAGGACACATCATGCTTCTACTATTAAGTCTCCTTTTGATACTTGTTTCGATTATTTTCCTAAGAGTGCATTTGATGTTGTTTTGAGACTACCATGAAGAGACAATGGAAGGGTGGATCCATAATTCCAAAAAGATGAGAGGGTCATTGAAAAGATTCAACATATACACCTCTAGGTATAAGAGATGTTAAAGGATTCAAAAGACAAGTACAAAGCAAGGCATGACCAACAAAGAACTGAGCATTATTTTTTTGGTGGAAAAGAATGGTTGTACTTGAGTATATTAAGACTCCAAGGTAAAGCAGCGAAACTCAAACCTCTTGGATATTTCCCATTTTAAATTATGGAACAAGTGGGAAAGAATAAATTTAGGCTAGATTTTCCTCCTTATATGAGAATATATTCAGTTGTTAATGTTGAAAAATTACGTCTCTTTGAGCACTCTATGCTAGATCATGAAAATAAGGGTTTTTGTTTCCATCCATTGAGGATCTTACTCTAGAAATTCAAACAGAATTAGAGGTGTATACACCTAAGTTTTTACACTTTCTATTTTCATACATGTTACTAATAATTTCTCTTTTCAGGTTAGAGGTCATTAATGCATCTATCTTTGGAATGAGTACCTTAAGGGGCTTATTCCAAGATAGGGATATGGTTATTCATGTGACCATTGGGTTAGGGATTATACATGGAGAGAAAACAACTTTTGGTTCTATTTATGTCTTTCTTTTGATATTATCTTCTTTCCTTCCTTCACTTTCTTCTGACACCTTACTTTCTTATGACCTCATTACTTTTGCCTTGCATTATCTTCGATTTTCATGACACTTTGCACATACTACCTCTCATTTCCCTCCCTAACCGATGTCATTGCCCATGAGAGATTATGTTGGTACAATTTAAAAATTCTAGCAGATGCCTTCACCCTGGGTGATGGCATCAATATAAATAACCCAACTCACATTTTCATATCATATCATTAGATCATATAAAAAAGGAACTCACCATTAGCTTTTCTCTTTTGTGCTAGCTTGCACCTGCTCGCTTAGCTCTTGGATTTCTTACATATTGAATCTTGGCTTGGAGATTATTCCTGCTGGGATTGGTTTTCTTGCACTTTTGGGTCATCTATAGCGAGCTAGGACTGGATTGTTTCCCTTTTCTCCACACGAAAGTTGTTCCCTCTTGGTGTATGGTCCTTTGGGAGATAGATTCATCATCAACCACCCCTAAAAGGTAAGTGCTCTAAAACGTGAGTTGTCATTTTGTATAAAGTAGTCTCATACATTTGATATATAGTTAATGTTAGCTTAGTATTTTATGCACATGTTAGGTTAGCATATTGTATTTCAGTTATTTATTTTGTGTTACATGCTTTACTTCAATTAGCATAGAATTTGCATCCTTATTTTGTTCATTACTACTGCCCATAGTGCTGATACCTCCATAGGGTTCCTTCCTCTTCTTTGACCTAGGGCCTTGGAAACCTTAGGTTGTCCTAGTGTAAGGGTCATTTCCACTGGGTTATACGATCATAGAGGTCCATATACCTCGTTTAATTATATATGTTGTGTGTCAGTATTGGTGTGTCCCTCACCTGTTACCTCAATACCCTAGTTGAACGTATGATAAGAATGCATGGTGTATAGACACATTTATTCCCACCATACAAGAGGAAGATGTGGTATTGTAGTGAAAAGAGAATACAACACAACGAGGAGTGCAAAATAATGATTGATTGGGTTAAAAGGTCAATTTCACAAAAGGGTCAAGTGGTATTCCATAGTACATGTGGGGAAGAAGATTCCTCACCTCATAATTTTCTCAAGCTTTTAGGGTTTGTTGCCAAAAATAACACCCCTAGTTATTTTGGAAACATAAAGTTCCATTATGGATATGGAATCACTTTTTAGCTTATGTGTGCTACTGATATCTTCTCCTTGGTGCAATTTTCATGGTTAAAGTTCTTCGCAAGTTCTCACTTACACTCTCCCTTCTTCTTCCCTTTCCTTCGATTTCCTTCGCGTATGCTTCTAGAACTTGCATTCCTCCATTGCAGAGTTGTAAGTCCTTCACCTTTCCCTTTCGTGTGCATTCCTTCTAACATTTTCTTCTATCCAGGTTGTTGACGAGGCCAGAATATGCTAGATAAATGTACAATAAATGATCTCATCGTACTCTCCTTTTGATTAAGTCTGACTGTATTTTGTGACTTTTGTTTGATCTGATATGATTTAGGATGTAATTGTCTATATTTTTTTGATTATGATTCTAATATTTAAAAGCTCTGTAACTCATAACAAAGTGTTTTGGAAACTCAGTTTTGTAATAAAGCAGGTCATGAAGTAATCAGCATGTTTCTGGGAAGCATCTGTTTCACTACAGCAGAGAACTTCTAAGTACAATAAATGATCTCATCTTACTCTCCTTTTGATTAATCTGACTGCATTTTGTGACTTTTCTTTGATCTGATATGAGTTAGGATGTAATTGTCCATATTTTTTTGATTATGATTCTAACATTTAAAATCTCTGTAATTCCTAACAAAGTGTTTTGGAAACTCTAGGTTGCAATCAGGTGGAACATGAAGTATGAATTGGTCAACATGTTTTTGAGAGCATCTGTTTCACTAACAGAGTTCTGGAACTTCTAAGCTAGTTCCAGAACTCCATTACACAGTCACAGGCTTTATCACCTAGTTCTGGAACTTCCAGAATTAGTTCTGAAACTCTAGTACTTAATGAAATTATCAGAATTAGTTATGGAACTCCTATAGATAGCTCCAGAACTCTCTCGGTTGAACCTGGAATGATTTCCTTTAGTTCAGAACTCTTCTAGAGTTTCAGAACTGATAAGAATATATTCCAAATGGCCGGTGATTTGTCAAAACAATGATCCTATCAATCAGGAGTAGATTAGAAGACTTCTGAACTCTCCATACTTGCAGATCCAGGATAATTATCACACAGTTGTATGTCCAGCCATGTTCCAATTTAGCATCTATTATGGGCCCGATTCAGTTCCATCATATCAGTGGAACAGTTACAACCATAAATGCACCCCTGGAAGAAGTATATACATATAGACCGTGCAGATAGATTAATATATAGATATAGAAAAGATAGAAGATATAGAGATAAGGACGAGATAGAGATAGATTGATACACAGATCCAACAAGTTTTTGTAATGCAGAACATTTGATCAATAAAATAGCCATTCCTGTTTTGAGAGAAAATTAAGTTGTCAATCCTGTTTCAAGGTGGAGCAAGGGCCCACTCCTCCAAGAACTAGGATCCTCGTTTTTGTTGGTATTTATATTTTTAAAGAAAATAGTTTAGATCTGTTAATTTTGTATCACTTTCAATTTAAAATCTATTGTAGACTTGTCCCTGCAGGTGTTCTAGATTAAGTTCTTATTTCTTTGCAATCATTTTCCAAGCATTCTCAATTATGTGTTTATTTATGTAATGTTTGTTTTCAGCAATCTATTTCATTTATGCAAAGTGTGTTTAATTCAAAGTGTGTTTATTTCCAAGAAATTCAAAGTGTGTTTACTTCCAAGGCAAAGTGTGTTTACTTCCAAGAAATTCATTTATGTAAAGTGTGTTTACTTCCAACATGTTTTCATAGTTTGATTCCAATAAGGTTTTTAACCAAGAAGTCCTTAAGACATTGAAAAGATCCCCCAGAAAATACAAAATACCTACAATCAATTACTAGATCGCTAAGATTCCTCTTGTTGCATATAGCTTCAGACACACCCCTGGTTTGAATATGACATCAACAAAAAGTTGATTAAATGAAGGGAATAACGACACCCATCATTTTTGGCACCGTTTCCGGGGAACACTAGTTAGAATTTTCTAATTAGGTGTCAGCAAGAGCAACAATCATACATCTAGTAGTTGAAGAAATCTTCCCTAAGCTATCACAAAATTTATGAGTAGACCAAGAGACTCCAAGGGTAGATTTCTCCCAAAAATATCTAAACAAGAACTACCATCATCCTCTAGTTTAAATAAGGAAATTAATCAAGAGTTGGAGGCACCATTATCCCCTGTAAGACAAGAAGCAAAGTTTCCACCTTTGGAATTCTTGGGATCAATCACCAGAAGGAAGTAGAGCCTTTAGGAAAAAGATTATTTCTCAAGATCCATTTAGAGAAAGTTTTGATTCACAATTGAGTAGTCAACCTCCTACTCCTAACTCTTCACCATCCCCAAAACAAATCACATACCACATTGATTGGGAGAAAGGGCTAGAGAATACTAGAGAAATGGAATGAGAAGCTGAAAGACAACCTGATAGGACCTTTACCTATCCCATTCAATTGGAGGATGATGAAACCACTATGAAGAACATTTCACCTACACATTTACCCACATTTAGAGGGATGTCATCTGAAGACCCTGATCAATTTTATGTTTGAATTTAAAATACTATGTCAGACCTATGATTACAAGATAGATAATCAAAACTCAAGTTGTTTCCATCTACCTTGAAGGATGCAACAATGAGGTGGTTTATGGGATTAACATCTAATTCTATTACCAATTGGGCACAAATGGAAACTACCTTCCTAGACAAATATCAAGATTACTGTAGAGGGAGAAATAGGAAGGAAGAGTTTTTCAAAATCAAGCAGGAGGAGGATGAGAATATAGAAGATTATTTGGACAGATTCCTCTTTGTGAGTAAAAGATGTGGATTTGTACTTCAAGAAGAGTTGAGTAAAACCATCTTTCTCAAAGGTTTGGAAGATGAATCTAGGGAAGCTCTTAACTTGATAGGAGGTGGAAACATTGATCAATTAAGGATGAATGAAATTAAAGACATTTGTAGAAGCTATTCCAGAACAAGGGGTGGACCTAGGAAGGGAAAATCAGTGAAAAATTTGAATCCAGATATGAACAAACTAATGGATGAGTTAGCAAACTTTAAAACAGACATTTTAGTTCAATTAACCTCTACTATGGATGGATTACAAGCTAAAGCAAATGCCAAAACTGAACCATTAGCCATGTATTGTCCTAGATGTAGGAAGAAGCATGCAATAAGGGAATGTCCTCTGGATAAAATAGAAGTATGTCTTATCTGTGAATCTAAAGAACATGATATTCATGAGTTGTTCTCTTCTTCCACTTCTAAAGAATCAGCTCAAACAAACCAGTACATCATCCACAACAGAAGAATTAAATTTTGTCCAGAGACAACCTACCCAAGGACAGTTCATGCCAAGATCATCTCCTAATCCTTGGATGATGCCATGGGCTACTCAAACAGTACCAAAAAGTTGGGGACAACCACCCTGGGCCCCTTAGCCAACTTGGAATCCCCAGGATTGGGTAGGTCAATCTTGGTATGCACAGGGACATCAACAACCATGGACTGGTCAAAATAACCAGTATTCTTGGTCACAACCTAGATGGGGCCCTAGTAATTATGCTCAAGGGAAAACATATCCTAATCAAAATCAACAAGCCATAATGGGTGCCCCAGCAAAAAATTCACAAACTGAGAATGTAGTCCAAACGCAAATGCCAGCACAGCCAGTAGCAAACCCAAGAAACAAACAAACAACTCCTGTCTATGGAACAGAACCAGAAAAATTAGTTGATCTTAATGCCATGGATTGTAAGGATATTCACACTAGATCTGGAAAAATAGTTGGCAGTCCACCTGTTATCATCACTGAAATGACAGAAGAAATTGAAACCCCTAGTCTAGTTGCCCCCAACAAAGATGAAAAAGAAAGAGATAAGGAACTAGAAAGAAACTCTACTGAAACTCCATTTCCAGAGAGATTCAAAGAAGCTATAGAAATCAAGGAATCTGAATTGGTGTAGGAACTAAGGAGACTGAATATTGAAATACCACTGCTACAAGAAATTAAGGACATTCTAGAATTGAACAAATTAATCAAAATGCTATGTTTGAAAAAGCCTGGAAGAAAGAAGCAGTACCCCAGGACTATAAAAGTAGATGGGAAACTTGCTGATTTATTAGCAGGAAAGCTCCTACTTCCCAAATATGGAGATCCTGGAAGCCTTGTTATTTCTGTCTCTATAGGGAATAAAGATATACATAACGTTTTGGTTGATTTGGGAGTAGATATAAATGTAATGATAGTGGACACTCTGAAAACATTGTCGTTAACAGGTATACAACCTACTAACACCATATTGCAGATGGCAGATCAGTTTGTAGCAAAACCAGAAGGAGTTATTGAAGATGTGGTGGTTATGGTGGAGTCATGGGAGTATCCAGTTGACTTCCTTATACTATGGCCAAAAGGTAAAACATTGGGTTATCCCATTATTTTGGGCAGACCATGGTTAGCTATAGTTGCTGCCTTAATTGATTGCAGGTCAGGTGATATGACTATTTCAAATGGTAAGAGTTCTAAGAAAATTTCATTATATCCCTCTGCATGACCTTTTAATGATAATCAAGAGCAATTATGGGTTGATAATCCTGATATTAATGAGAAAAATTTGTCTTCGTTGGCCATGATCACATTGTAGGATCACGTACGAGAAATAGAATATATGATTAACCCACCATTGAATGTACACCAATCATCCTTGGAGCAGTCGGGAATAGTTCTGGAACCTACGAAATTAGTTCCTGGAACCTACAGAATCTATTCTAGAACCATCACAGTTAGTTCCAGTTTCGGAACATCACGGTTACCAACAACAATTCCCTGCAAATGAAGATAATTTCACTCTGGAGGAATGAGATTTCTCTTGGGGAGAGGAAGAATCTATAGCTTCAGCTTCACATATATCAGGAGATGATGAGGATTTCTGGAAAGCAGTAGTGATGAAGAAATCGACCTACAACAAGATAAGTATCATAATTCTTCTTATTGTCCCTTGTCCAGCATTTTGTCTCAAGGAAATTTTGGAGATGTTGCTACATATCATATGTTGTTGCCACATGCATGTCCACTAAATACTTTAATGGAACCCTTTCAACAAATCAATTCATCATACACTGGAACCAAACATGTTGAAATTCAACCAGGTAAAACTTTGAATATTAATAGTTGGTTGAAGAACGATGAAGAAGCTAAACTGTTTAATGTTCTGAAATATCATACTAAAGATTTTGCTTGGGATTACAAAGATATGAAAGGAATCCACCCAAGTATCTGCACTCATCACATCTATACTGAAAACATTAAACCAGTTAGGTAACCTCAGAGAAGGATTAATCTAGCTTTAAGGGATATAGTCAAACAAGAAATTGAAAAACTATTACAAGTAGGTTTTATCTAC
This sequence comes from Taxus chinensis, assembly GCA_019776745.2. Lineage (NCBI taxonomy): Eukaryota > Viridiplantae > Streptophyta > Pinopsida > Cupressales > Taxaceae > Taxus > Taxus chinensis. The sequence goes on from CM034150.1 coordinate 697,766,066, forward strand.
CCTATCTCAGATAGCCAGTGGGTGTCTCCTCTTGTAATTGTCCCTAAAAAGAATGGAAAATGGAGAATTTCATGTTGACTATAGGGAACTGAACAAAGCCACACTGAGTGATTATTTTCCCCTACCATTCATAGATAAAGTCTTAGACAACCTTTCAGGTAAACAATACTTTTCCTTCTTGGATGGCTTTAGTGGGTACAATCAAATCAGAGTTGTTGCTGAGGATCAGGATAAAACTACATTTACATGTCCATGGGGTACCTTTGCCTACAGGGTATTACCATTTGGATTATGCAATGCTCCAACAACCTTCCAAAGAGTTGTGTTAGCAATTTTTTCAAACCTAACAAATGACTGTGTAGAGGTATATATGGATGAATTCACTGTGCATGGAGATACATTTGATGATGCCTTGAAAAATTTGGAAAAAGTATTGACAAGATGTGAGCAACACAACTTGTCTCTTAGCCATGAAAAATGTTTGCTGATGGTTGATGAAGGGATTGTATTAGGACACCATATTTCAAAAAGAGGAATTCAGGTTGATGAAAACAAAATCAGAATTATTTCAGACTTACCTGTTCCTCAAACCCCCATAGATATCAAGTCATTTTTAGGACATGTTGGGTACTATAGACGCTTTATCAAGGATTTTAGTAAAATTTCTAGCCCAATGTTTAATTTTCTTACCAAGGACTGTGAATTTCTTTGGGATGAAAAGTGTCAACATGCTTTTGAAGAAATTAAAGAGAAATTAATAATTGCCCCAATATTGAGAGGACCTAATTGGGAGAAACCTTTTCATATCTAAATAGATGCCTCAAATAATTCCATTGGTGCAATTTTGGGACAGAAATATGAAGAGGGGAAAATGTATGCTATCTATTACCTTAGCAAGAATCTTACTCCCACTGAAATAAATTACACCACCACTGAAAAGGAATTTCTTACTGTGATCTATGCAATTAATAAGTTTAGACATTACATTACATGGTACAAAATATTTGTACATACAGATCACTCAGCAATTAAATATTTAATGAACAAACCAGTGGTTGGAGGTAGAATAATTAGATGGTTATTGCTTTTACAAGAATTTTATATTACCATTGTGCATAATCCAGGTAAATCTAATGTGGTAGCTGATTTCTTGTCAAGACTAACCACTACAGGGGAGTAAGATCCAGTCAAGGACAACTTTCCAGATGAAGAATTGTTTGTTATTTTAGCTGATACACCTTGGTTTGCTGATATGGAAAATTATCTTGCAACAGGGAAGTTTCCTCCTTCTTTCACCAAGAAACAAATAAAGAAGTTAATCAAAACCAGTGCACAATTCAAATGGTTAAATGGAATGCTATTTAAGCTGTGGTCCTGATTTGGTTTTACATAGGTGTGTAAGAGAAGATGAAATCTTTGACATCCCTCCTGGGCATGTCATGATGAACCAAGTGGAGGACACTATTTAGTGAAAAGAACATAGCTCACAAGATACTTGACACTTGGTTATTATTGGCCATCTCTGTACAAATATGTGAAGATATATATCAAGCTGGTGTGATCCTTGTAAAAGGATGGGACAACCAACCTTTACCAATGAAATGCCTCTTCAACCTCAAGTAGTGATTGAACCATTTGAGAGATGGGGGTTGGATTTTGTTGGTCCCTTTAGTCCTTCTTCACAAGGGAAGGAACATATTCTTGTGTGTACTGATTATGTGACAAAGTGGGTAGAAGTGTAGGCTTTAACAAATGCCACTGAAGAAGAAGGTTACTGATTTCCTTTGGCATAAAATTATGGTAAAGTTTGGAGCACCAAGAAGTATAGTTTTAGACCAGGGACCACAATTTATGTCTAATATGATCCATTATTTCACAATGTATTATCAGATCAATCATAAGAAGTCATATCCCTATCACCCACAATCAAATGGACAAGCTGAAGTAACGAACAGAGAATTAGAAAATATCCTTACCAAAACAGTTGAAGCAGGAAGAAGAGATTGGGTAAAAAGACTACCAGAGGCTGTCTGGGCTTATAAATATCCTGGAAGACTACAACATGGTTTTCACCATATGATTTAGTCTATCAGAAAAATCCCTTATTACGTATTGAATTTGAACTATAGACGCTGAGGAAAACAATTAAAGTGGGTATTGAGTTAGATGCAACACAAAGGAAAGAATTCTTCAACTCAATGAGTTGGATGAATTGAGGATGGAAGCACTTCAGCAGACAGAGATAATCCAAGATCAAAGGAAATAATGGCATGATACAAATATCAAGAAAAGACAATTCAAAGTAGGGGACTAGGCATTTCTGTTTGATTCTAAGTACCATCAATTCAAATGCAAGTTGAGAACCAAATGGTTAGGACCCTATCAGATTAGTCAGATATTTGACAATGGTTCTATTTAGCTACTTCCCATTGATGGCAGCAGAAGAACACTCTTGGTCAACAGACATAGGCTAAAGATTTATAGGAAGCCTCCTACTAAGGATGAATTCTTGAAGAGGATTGAAGCAGATAGAGAATTTGATCATATGGAAGAACTCAGTTCTTCCAAAATGATCAAATAATTGAATGAATAGATCCAGAATAAAGGGAAGAGAATGAAAACCAGTAAATGGAGTTCTCTCCTCCCCCCCCCCTCCAAAAAAAAAAAAAATAAGGGAAGAGAATGAAAACTAGTAAATGGCATTCTCTTCCCCCAAAAAAAGTTTCTCTCAGAGATAAATTGAAAACCAGCAATGGTGGTTGATCTTCCCAAATAAATGGCTAATTTAAAATAAATTTTTTTGGGGGATTCCAATTGTTTTTCTAACCATTTTCCTTTTATTTCACTTTTTAGGAATGATGAGTCATCATGATAGAGGGATTAAATCATCAAGGATGGTAATTATATCTTTAACTTATTAAAGGTTAGATTAAAAGTTTGCATGTGTGATTAGATTTGATTTAAAATTTGTATTCCTGGGGTGTGGGAACAATCAGACATCATGGGTTAGTGCATTTAGTGTGCCAGCACCATTTCCTTTCAAAGAAAAATGGAGAGGAAATGTGGGAGAAATGTCTTAGCAAGTTTAAGCAGAGCCCTGATATTCTCAGGAGAGTAATAACAACTCCTTCTGCTCTTACAATTAATTTGGAAATGGATGCCACTATAGAGGAAAAGAAAGAACTAGGTGGAGAGGAAATACCAAAAAGAAGAAGATCTGAAAGAAGGACTAAAACTGTAGAACCAACTATTCCTCTTGCAGAAATTCCTTCCTCTGCAGTAGCTGCAGGAGATCCAATATCTGTCTTTGACAGTGACAGTTCACGAAGGCAAGAGCAAGAGGTTAAAATCAAAATAATCGCTAGGAGGAGACCCATTTCTATACATTTTGAGGCTCCTCAAAGAAGGAAAATTCATAAAAAGTCTAAAGAAATTCCAGAGGAAACGAAAGATCAAGAAGGGATGGAAAAGGAAGCTGTTGATATTTTGGGCAGCATGGCCATGACTCCTCCTAAACCAATCCAAATAGGGATAGAAAAAGAAGATGAGAGATTTGAAGAAAAATTTCTTCAAGAATTGGGTGAACCAGCAGCATTGTCACATGAAGAAGAAGAGTTTGAATCTTGGAGACAAAAAGGGAAATTTCCTTTGGTAGAAGAAGAATGCTCAACTTCCCAATAAATTTTAGAGAAAGAAGAAAAGCAACAGGTTAAACAAACCTTGTTTTTGTCCAGAGAAGAACTCATTATTAGAGAAAAGGATGAGGAGCTGAATTTTATCAAACTTAAATTAGAACAAAGAGAAATTGTTATTTAGGAATTAACAACTCAACTCACTGACAAGACTGAGGAATTGACAAGAGCTAAACAACAAATACTGGAGAAAGAGGAGGAATGTCAAAATTCAAGAAAACAAACTACTCTGTCAACAATCTTTGCACAAACCGAATTAACTTATTGGCCACTTAGACAGCTATGGGATGACACTTGTAGAGAACTCAGTGAAGCCAAGACATCCAATGACGACTTAAAAAGAAAGATAGAAGAAGAGAAGAAAGCAAGAAAAGGATGGGAAGAAGAGTTTTACAAAGAAGAAAATGACAAATTTAAATATATTGTGAAAATATAAATGGTTTGCATGATGAGTGAGAAATTGGTTGCATGCAGGAGACCTTCTCCAACATATAGTGTGTTTTTGGAGGAACAATTCATTCGCTGGCAGTTGTCAAGGATAACATGTGGTCTTCCACATGAAATAAAAGATGAAGTTGATTTCACAACAGCCTCCTCCTTAGCCAATGCAGAGAAGAAAAATCTTCTCTGCGAATTCTATCTTTGTAATTTCATGCTGGAACAAAACTCAGGTTTTATGATCAATTTGTATGTAGAGGAGAGCCAACTTAATGCATTTTTTTATGTTCTCCAAAATTATATTTCATGGAAGGAAAGGGAGTTAGAGCACCTGTTAAAGGCTAGTTCATCTGGTCTCTATATGAGAATTCATTATGGTAAACCATCCGCCTTTGCTACACATTTCAGATCCCATGCATTTGATAAAAGGTTCAAGGAACCTTATCTTGCCAATTTGCAAAGAAGTATTAATGCCTTCACCTCTTATGAAGAGGAAAATTTTGAAGATATTTATGAGGCATGTTTGAAAATATGGGAATTTCTCATGGTGGCATTGAGAATAAGGCAAGTAATATCTCCCAAAAACTTAATCTGGAGTTTGCATAGAGCAAAAGCCTTATGTACGCTTATTCCTCATATCAATGAAAAGCACAGAGATATATGGATAGGAATGAGAACAATACCTCCACTCCTTATCACCCCCATTTCACCATGGAAGAACAAATAACCAAAATATTCCACTGAATTTGATGCATGGCAGAGGAAAATAGAAGCAGGAGAAGGGTATAATACATCTAAATTAAAGCATTATGATATTTAGTATCAGGTATTTGACCTAAGCAATCAAATGGAATGCATAATATATAACCCCAAATTTGAAGAGTAAAGTTTGTAAAGGGACTTACAAACAAGTAAGTATGGTGGAAATGATAAGGCCAAAATATGCCCGATAAATGTACAATAAATGATCTCATCTTACTCTCCTTTTGATTAAGTCTGACTGCATTCTGTGACTTTTGTTTGATCTGATATGAGTTAGGATGTAATTGTCCATATTTTTTTATTATGATTATAACATTTAAAAGCTTTGTAGTTCCTAAAAAAGTGTTTTGAAAACTCAATTTTGTAATAAAGCAAGTCGCAATCAAGCAGAAGAATGAAGTATGAAGCAGTCAGCATGTTTTTGGGAACATTTGTTTCACTATAGCAGAGTTCTGGAACTTCTAAGCTAGTTCCAAAACTCCATTACACAGTCACAAGCCTTATCACCTAGTTCCGGAACTTCTGGACTTAGTTCCGGAACTCTGGTACTTAGTTCCAGAATTATCAGAATTAGTTATGGAACTCCTGCAGATAGCTCCAGAACTCTCTCGGTTAAACTTGGAATGATTTCCTTTAGTTCCAGAACTCTTCTAGAGTTCCGGAACCAATAAGAATCTATTCCAAAAGGCCGGTGATTTGTCAAATCAATGATCCTATCAATCAAGAGTAGATTTGAAGACTTACGACTCTCCATACTTGTAGATCTAGGATAATTATCACACAACTATACATCCAGCCATGTTCCAATTCAGCATCTATTCTGGGCCCGATTCAGTTCCATCATGTCAGTGGAACAGTTACAACCATAAATGCACCCCTGGAAGAAGTATATACATATAGACCTGCAGATAGATTAATGTATAGATATAAAATATAGAGGAATATAGAGATAAGACGAGATAGATATAGATTGATACACAGATCCAACAAGTTTTTGTAATGTAGAACATTTTATCAATAAAATAGTCATTCCTTTTTTGATAAAAAATTAAGTTTTCAATCCTGTTTCAAGGCGAAGAAAGGGTCCACTCCTTCAAGAACCAGGATCCTCATTTTTATTGGTATTTATATTTTTAAAGAAAATAGTTTAGATCTATTAATTTTGTATCACTTTCAATTTAAAATCTATTGTAGACTTGTCCCTGCAGGTGTTTTAGATTAAGTTATTATTTCTTTGCAATAATTTTCCAAGCATTCTCAATTATGTGTTTATTTATGTAATGTTTGTTTTTAGCAATCTATTTCATTTATGCAAAGTGTGTTTATTTCCAAGAAATTCATTTATACAAAGTGTGTTTACTTCCAAGGCAAAGTGTGTTTATTTCCAACTATTCATTTATGTAAAGTGTGCTTACTTCCAACATGTTTTCATAGTTTGATTCCAATAAGGTTTTTAACGAAGAAGTCCTTAAGACATTGAAAAGATCCCCCAGAAAATACAAAATAACTACAATTAATTAATAGATCGTTAAGATTCCTCTTGTTACATATAGCTTCAGACACACCCCTAGTTTGAATATGACATCAACAGAGAGTTGATTAAATGAAGGGAATAACGACACCCATCAGTCGTTGTTTACCCTTCTTTCCACACCTATGGGTTTTCCTTGCATATTTACATGTTTTCGACATGCCTCTTGTGCACTTGTCATTTTCTTCCTGAGTCCCGCATACCCCTTGTGCTCACCCTTGTCTTCTTGTTCTCTCCCTTTTCCACTTTCCTTTTTTCCTCTTGGCTTTCTTGTGCACAACCTTATTCTATGATTCTACGCCTTCCTTATTGGGCCTTCAGAATTCCTTTGCACATATTCATACCTATGTAAATATGCATCCCTCTCCCCAAACTCTACGCACACTCTCATGTACGCCCACATACTTCTACATCCTTGCATCTATTACAAACTTGTTATTCTGCCCCCTCCTTCCACGCATGTACCTAAGGTTATAACCTTCACACCAATACAAGGCTACCATGTGTCCTATTTTGGGGATCAATTAGATAAAGTGAACTTTGCAAGGATGAATATAAAAGTGCCAATTGTGTGTGAATCCTTGTAACAAATGGAACTATAACACGTGGCAAAGGCTGAGTTTACAGCCAACTAGCAAACTCCTATGACCAATCAAGTTCTGCCACATGTTTGGTGTGTTACTCTTGCACTACAGAAGATTAAATTACCATAACTTCTTTCCACAGACCTCAAAATCATGCGCAATTGGTCTTTGTTGAAAATATACTAACGTGATGGCGCACAACAGAAGTTAACGAAAATTTTGAATATTTTTAGTTGTCTCCAAGGAGGAGAAGAAGCAGAGCAGTGCGTAGATCTACATCTCTCGTGTGTAGAGATATTTCCAATCCTCCTAGTAGACCCTTTATGCACTCCTCTAGAGTCTTGAGACCCATTAGAATCACGACGCATCAAATAAATATTCTCTTTTTCAGCTTCAATGGTGGTAGTCCCTTGGCTCTCAAGGCATAACATGATATACCAGTGGATATACTCAAAGGCATTCCATTTTCACTGGTGAGAATCAAACTCCTTTTGATCATATTCATGATGTGGCCAATGTATGCATGATTCATTTAGTCACAGAGGATGATGTTGTTGTCAAAATTGTTTCTTCTTATTTCAAATACAAGTAACTTCAATGGTACATAAGCTTAAGACCTACCTCCATTCACAACTAGGATAAGCTAGACACCATAGTTTTCAATCAATTTGAGGAGAAAGTAGAAAACACCTCCTTGTTAGAACAACTGAAAACCACCAAGAGAGCTCCAAATGAGCTTATGGTTGACTTCAATTTCATATTTCAGAAGACATGGGACAAAATTCCTCTTCTCTTAAGACCAAATCCACAAGGTTTTTTTCTCTATTTCTTAAGAGCATTGAATTCATATATAGTAGTTATGATATAATCTATGGGTGCTATGTAATTTCCTAATGCTTATCTAATAGCCATTAGACTTGAAAACTATCTAATACAAGCTAGAAAAATAGTTCCTAGATTACATGTCTTTTTCCCTGAATTTCCTCAAGTCTCTCAACCTTCCATTATTCCCTTTCTTGAGAGAGGTTCTCAACACATTACTTATACATCATACTCTCCCCAAAAGTAAAAATAGGATGATGAAGTGAAATCCTTGATTATAAATTTTTCAAACAAAGTTATATCCTTAGAGAAAATCAAGCTCAATCCTTTACAAGTAATCTTAACCAAATGTTTCCTTCTGGCCAAGGATTCAATTAGAGTTATCACCCCTTTATAAATTAGTATACAAATAAGAAGTATGGGAAAAATAAGAAAAATGATAGATGGATAGTTCAAAATTCACACCTTCCTATTCAAACAGTTGCTCCCGTGCAACCACTTCCTCTTGCTAGTTCAAGTAAAGCATTAGTTCAATTGTAAAACAATGTGATTCAAGAGACAAAATGGTGCTTTCCATGTAATTAGCCACATAATAAATACATTTGTGCAAATTCTCTATGCACGCAAGCCTTCATGATTCAAATTTCTTCCAATATAAATGAACCCTCTATAGAAGTGTGCGAACGTAGCAATGAAGAATATCAAGAGATCAACCCTGAGACTAATATAATATTCTTTGGGTTTGATGACTTCTGTGCAATGAATCAATCTGTGAAAAATTCCAATAGACCATGTCCCCAAGGATAACACAAGGTATAAGAAGAGAGTGTTGGAAAATCTCACGCATCCTTCATCTTTTCTCAGTCGAACTAATCCACTTCACAAGAAAAAGGATGGTGCATATTTTCCCAACATTTCTGGCTCACTTGCCAGCATGCGCAAGGTTCTGTGCAATGTTACATATGAGGTTGCACACAGATCCTCTCTGCAAAATAAAGACATTGTGAAACCTAAAGCACTTGTCTTAACCTTGGAGCAATAAAAAAAGGAGAATGCTATGCCTCAGATGCACAAGCCCATGGGCCTCCCATTCAACATTGTTGAGTAGATAAAGAAATAAAATATAAATGTAACAATGTGGGATGTTTTGGATATTCCATTACAACGCGACCTCTTGCATGAAGCTCTTCCACAACTCTCTCAAGATGATCCAATTATTTAAAAGACACATGTTGTTATCAATCTATGCTGAGAAAAGGAGAAACAAGTAAGCAAAGTTGTGAAGACTCCACCTTTATATATGCCTTTACTTCTAGGAAAACATATTATTCATAATTGTATGATTGACTTAGGGGCCAATTCTTCTATAATTCCTAACAAAATTTCTAACATCCTACATCTTAAGTAAAAACCAATTTCTAAAGGAGTCTTGCAACTTGATGGCTCAACTATTAACATCCTAAAAGTAATCAAAGTTCTTGAGTTGACCCTTCATGCCTATCTAAGTCTAACTATCACTCAAGATGTATCGATTATTAACCTACCTCCTTTGGTTTCCATTTTCCTATCAAGATATTTCACGGCCAAAATGGGTGGCTACTTGTCTTCAGATTGGTCTCATATTCTCTTAAGAACTAGATATGGTACTAGATTTACCATACAAGTTGAACCTATCTATTCCTACCATGTTGAGTCTTATGATCCTCCTCCTCTCCGATCAAATTTCCTAATACAAGAAGTCTGAGAAAAATATTCAGTTTCAGAAGAGAAACCTATTCCTCATTCCATACCTAATCTTATTTTAGATGAATGAGCTAAGGAACATTATGATCTTGATCCTTATGATACAGCTGGAGAGACTGGACTTGGATCCTATTGCATTCATGAGGAAGAGTCTACTTTTCCTACACCACTCAAGCAAGAAAAATATAATGGTTCTGAACTATGGAAGAGTTATTTGATGGCTCTAGAAGTAGAAATGGAGTTGGCACATGTGTTGTTATGATTTCTCCAAGAAATGGGAATTTCCTCTTTGTGCATAGGTTGCAGTTTGCATGTTCCAACAACATGGAGAAGTATGAGGCATTAGTGCATGGTCTTCTTATTGTTGAAAAGAGATAGATTAAGGCATTCAAAATCTTTGGTGACATTGAGTTGGTCATTCACCAAGTCAGAGGGAAGTGTGTGAAAAATAATAATCTTTTGAAAGATTATAAAAATAGATTTTGGGACCTCTTTGAGAAATTTTGATGCTCTCAACCTGTAAGTGGTGCCAAGGAAGTTGAAAAAATAAGTAGATCAAATGACATCCCTTGGTTCACAATCATCACCAGGTGAGGATTTCATTCAAGTAAATACACAACACATCAAGTTGGTAATTAGGCCATCAGTTCCAGATAATGAAACTAGCTAGAAGGTATTTGATAGTGATGCACAAATTGTGTAGTTCATCTAGAATGAGGCTGAGTTTTTTTTTGAAAATGTAATCTGACTTGCATGAAAACTATGGTGATTAAGTTATTTATCTAAAAAACACAAGTTTCCAAAAGTATTGGTCACCTTATAGCATATTTTCAGCCATGATGACGAGTTCAAAGGGGAAGCAAATAACATAACATCAAAGTAAGAAGACTTCCAATCAGTCACTATTGTGTGCGACAGAGAGTTATTGCTTGGAAAGGTATGTGTAGGAGATGAAAAACATGTCTTTATCTCATTATGTCAATGATATAGTGATATATTCTCATGGGATTATGAGGACCTTAAAGGGTTTGATCTAATTATTTCTCAAACAATCCATTGACCTTGACCCTATTTCTAAGCCCATCAAACAAAAGAAAAGGTCTGTCAATCCCAAGATAGAACCTCTCATGAGGAGAAAGTTATCAAAGCTGATTGAGACAAAGATCATATTTCCTATCAAATACTCTACTTGGGTGGAAAATATTGTTCCAATAAGAAATAAGAATGGTGAAATCAAACTTTGTGTTGATTTCAAATATTTGAACAAAGCTTCATTAAATAATCATTATCCATTTCCTTCAATGGAACATATTTTGCTAGAATGTGGCATGTGTAGAAAGGTTCTATATGTTGGATGGCTAATTAGGTTTCAATCAGATCATGTTCAAGGAAGAAGATCAATTCAATACCGTGTTTACAACAAATTGGGGAATATGTGCATATCAGAAAATGCCTTTTGTTTTTTCAAATGCATGTGCCACATTTCAAAGAGCAATGGAAATTTCCTTCAAATGTATATCAATGAGTTCATCCTTGTTTATTTAGATGATATTACCATTTTCTCAAAGAAGAGAAAAGATCATATCAATCATCTTGAGAATTATTTTGAGAGATTTGGGGTGTCTCTTAACCCCAAATAACATAACTTTTCTATGACTCAAGGAAAGCTTTTGGGACATGTTGTTTCAAAGGATGACATTGCTATTGATCCTAAAAAAAATTCAACAATCCTCTTTATCTCTCTCTTTCTTTTCCAACACATAATAAGGATTTACAATCATTCCTTGGTAAGATCAAAAAATTTTAGGAGATTCATTCCTAACTTTGCAGGATTGATTAGGCCTATCACTCTCATGCTCAAGAAAGATTCAATCTTCAAGTGGATAACAAAAGGAAAATAAAGCTTTACTAAGATCAAGCAATAAAATGCTCGATCCCCAACACTTACTAACCCTAACCCTGATTATTCTAAGGGTTTTATCCTCTATTCATATGGAGTTGATACTAGTGTTTTTGTTGTCTTGACACAACAAAAATGACTAGGGACTAGAGCATCCAGTGGATTTCTTTAGTCAAACACTGAAGGTTTATCAACTAAAATACAATCACATAGAAAAATGGGTTTTTCCATCATGCACCCGCTAAAAAAGTTCAAAACTATGCTTGTCACCAATCATGTCAAGGTTCTAGTTTCACACCCCAATGTGAGAGAATTCATCATGGGAGTAGAAATCAGTGAGAAAAGAGCTAGATGGGTGAAAAAAATCATAGAATATGATGAAATTATCAAATCCACAAGGATGGTAAGAGGAAGAACACTCTGTGATCAGCTTGTTATAGATACTCAAAATGATCAAGAAACTTATTTGTTCACAGATGAGGAACCTCTGCATGTTGCTAAGACTTAGAAAAATAGAAATATATGTAATGCGCAAAGATGGATTGATATAATGGAAACATTCCTATCTTCTAGCACATATCATCCTGGCATGAGTAAAGAGAAAAGAATACATATGAGGCTACAATCCATTCCTTATACACTAGTTGATGGTTTTCTCTTCAAGAGAAACATTGATTGTGCACTCTTGAGATGTCTTGATGGTGAGAAGGTCAAAAAAGTGTTAGAATAATTTCATGATGGATGCGCACACGTGGGTTACAAAAATGTAAAGAATGTGCTTTATTCACAGAGAAAAAGAGGTTTGCCACTCTTCCCCTCCATCCATTCCAAGTGAATCAAACCATTCTCCCAATGGGCTCTTGAATTCATTCGCATGATCAATCCTCCTTCAAACGTTGGTCATAAGTGGGTTTTTGACAGCAATGTATTACTTTACTAGATGGGAAAAAGTTATCGTGCTTAAGGAAGTAACTAAGTCAGTCATCCTTGAATTTCTTGAAGATATAGTGACTAGGTTTGGCATTCCTCAAATCATCATATCTCATAATGCAAAGGCCTTTTTAGGTACTAAATTTTTTGATTGGGATCTTGCACTTGGAATCTATTTCAAGACTTCTTACAACTACTATCCTCGAGGTAATGGTTTGGTAAAGTCTACTAATAAGAATTTGATCATTATCTTGAAGAGGACAATGGACATCAACTAGAGGTAGTGGCATACAAAGGTCTCACATGAGCTCTGAGCTGATAGAATCATAATAAAGAAAGAAATTGACACTACTCCCCTATAGACTTATCTATGGTAAAGAAACAAGGCTTCCTTTATCAATTGAATTTCCTTCACTAGAGCTGGCCCAATAGTTAGAATTTAAGGGTACAGATTAGAGAGAAATTAGAATGGCATAATTGGTTGAATTTGATGAATTGATGAATTATACCATGATCAGATTGGAATAACATTAGAATTCTCCCAAACAATGGTTTGAAAAAAAGGCTAGAGCTTGAGCCCTAGTCTTAAAATGGGATGTTGACAGAGCTAAACCACGGTGTCATTCATAGTTTGATGCACTTTAGAGTGGTCCATATATTTAGTGCTTATAAGAAGGCTAACTCTATTGAGTCATCTCATCTTGATGGAGATGCATTACAAATCCCATTCAATGGGATTTATCTCAAGTACTTCCATTGAGTTGTTTCATTGGATCTAGTGTATTTTAGAGTAGTTTAAATACCTCCAAGTGTGCCTTGCATAGTGTTTTTTGGTAGTGTAGGTGTCCTTTCTCTCACACGCTCTTTTGTTTCTCCAAGGAGGGAAGATCCCGTGCTCATAAATCATGAAGGTTTCAATGGTAGAGGTTATATTTAGAAAATCTACTTGGTGGCATTCTTTCAGTTTGTGGGCTTTATCTTGTGAATGCATTATCCAACAGTTCTCGCGTGGTGTTCCTTGGATAGTAGTGGAAAATTTGTTAAAAGAAAATTTTCCACTCTCACTAATTTTAAATTAGAATACTCTTCATAATTGGGAATAATCAGGTTAATGAAGATTCCAAGAAGTGCTTCATTCATCTCTAGGGGTGAATTCTTCAAGTTATAGATCAAAATTTTATGGTTTTTTAGGCTGACTCCATGCTTAATGGATGCTTCAAGGCCACTGATCTTCATCATATATTAGGAATATTTCCCCCAAAATTCAACAAACTATTGTCTAAAATAACCCCCTAGTTATTTTGGTAACATACAATTCTATTTTGGTTCTAGCATCACTTTTCAGATTGTGTGCGCTATTGGTCTTCTCTCCTTGGTGCAATTTTCATGGTTGTAGTTCTTTGCACACACTCCTATGAACTCTCCTTACTTCTTCCCTTTCCTTAGATTTCCTTCATGAATACTTTACACACTTGCATTCCTCTATTACATAGCTGCAAGTCCTTCCCCTTTCCCTTTCACACACATTCCTTTACACATTTTCTTTTATCTCATCCGCTACACATCCTTTTGTGCACACCTTCGGATTTTCCTTGAATATTTGAGAGTTCCTAACATGCCTCCTACGCACATGTAATTTTATTCCTAAGTCTCATGAACCCCTTGTGCGTACTCTTGTATTCTTGTGCTCTCCCTTATGTACTTTCCCCCCTTTTCCACTTGACTTGCTCATGCTCTACCTTCTCATATGATTTCATGCCTTCCTTGGTGGGACTTAAGAATTATTTTTCACATCTATATACCTATACAAATATTCACCCCTCTCCCTAAATCCCGCACACACTCTCATGTGCTCTAGTGTACTGTTGCATCCCTGCATCTATTACAAATTTAGTCTTCTACCTCCTACTTCCACGCATGCACCTAAGGTTGTAACCTTTTCTCCAATCCAAGACTACCATAAGTCCTATTTTGAACAATCCAAGGCTTAGATGAGTCCTATTTTGAACAATCAAAGGCTTACATGAGTCCTATTTTGGGGATCATGTAGATAAAGTACACTTCACAAGGAGGAATAGAAAAGTGCCAATTGTGTGTGAATCCTTGTAGTGAATGGATCTATGACACATGGTGAAGGAAGATATTGCAACCAACTAACAAACTCCTGCGACCAATCACGTGTTACCACGTGTCTAGTGTGTTGCTCTTTCACTACAGAACTTCAAATCAAAATAACTTCTTCCACAGAGCTCAAAATCATGCGCAGTTGGTCTTGTTGGAAAGCTACTTATTTGTGATACCCTCTAAGCTCTTCAAAATTGGGTTTTTGTTGGATTTAGTATGTGAAAATGGGAAAACATGATTTAGGCCATTAATGTGCAGTTACAATCGACTCAACCACCTAGATTTCGTGGGATATGGCATGTTTCCTTCTTCCATAAGAAAACTGATGTGGGGAGGCAAATTTTAAAAGTTTTATAAGCTGATTTATAGGCATTCAATGCATCTTGTTGGTGTTTGTGGCTTGGAATCCAATTTTCCCCTCTCTTTTCACTCCTCTTCTCTCCCATTTCTTCTATATATGGTCTAATGATGCCCATTTATAAAGGTTGGACCCTCTTGGAATGCAAGGGCATTATTCAGAGTATTTGAATGGCCCAGGATCAATAGTGATGGTATATTCATAACCATCATGCAAGAAATTGAAACATTGGTGAAAAGTACATGGAATTGCATGCATTGCGTGAATCTAAGGCCTTCCTAATAAAATATTAAGTTGAAAGGAGGTGTCGATAACATAGAATTTAGTGAGAACAGTTTTAGGCCCAACACAAATATGTAATGAGATAGTACTGAGACATGAGCAAGTGGTAGAGTTATAACTGTGAATGAGGTTATAATTATTATAAACTAAATCATCGCTAATACCTAATTGCTTTAAAACTGAGTGAGCGCATAAATTGACGGTTCATCCATTATCAATGAGGACTCTTTTGATGCAAGTAGTGCTAATAATGGAAGTGATAAGCAAAGTAGCACATGGATTGCTTTTAGCAAAAGGAAACACATCCTCATCAGTAAAAGATATAACATGAGGTAGGTTATGAAGAGACTATATAAGATGTGCAAAGGCCACCGCAGACTTATCACTTTCAATGTGAATGACACAAAGGGCAACTTCAAGCATGTTACGACAATCCAGTGCATTACGCAACAAGTCATAAAGAGATATCTTAGCAGGCATATTTTTAAGTTTCTCAATGATTTCATAGCCCTTAGAAGTAGTAGGAGGAGGATCTGAAGTGATGGGTGGAGGAATAGACATTGGTTGAGCTATAGGTGGATTAGGACTAGTACGATGAGGTGTAACTACATTGATGGATAGATCAACCCTAGGTGTGACAAAGCACAGAGGATGTTGGGTGCGGACGTGCATGAAATCAGTAGCAGTAGTAACTATACATGAGACCTTTGTTGGTGCAAAGGTAGGATAAGAATATTGAGCCATGACTTGATAAGGAGATGATTTTATCAAAAGGAGGGATTAAAAAGGCCAGGTTTACTAAAATGATTAACTAAAATTAAACTAACTAATGTAGCATAGGGATAGTTAATCTAAGCTATGAACAAATTTATATAAAGTGAATGAATGCAATAAAGAAGTATGTAAATGATCTAAGTAACTATGCAAAGGGAAATACTAACCCTAATGTGTAAGAAGGAAGATGAAAGAACTCAGCTGATTCGACCAAGTGGTGGGACTATGTCACAGGTGTGACTGGAAAATCAGAAATGTGGAACGACTATGCAGGGGCCCCGAAAATAGTGGATCTAGAGGATCTAGCTGGACTAGTGCATCTGGAGAGGGAATGGAGCACCTGTGGGAACTTTGGTTAGAAATATGGGCACCCTGGTCTCTGTAAAACCTCTGAAACTGATATTCATAAGGATGAGAGGTGGTCTGAAACCCTTGCTATTTGTTGCATCATATTCGATATCTCGTACCAAATGTCGCCAATAATCCAAAATAATGAGAAGACATCAAAAGAATAAAAGAGGTATCAAAACCCTAAAAAAGAAAGATGTAAAATGAATGGGTCAGACTGACCTTAGCTTCCATAATAATGTGCTTACTAACTGAGTGTTGCACTACATTTCATACCCAAATGTTGTACTGGTGAGAGTGTGCATGACATGTCGTAGGTTCTCTTGTGTCAATCGCACTTTGTGAAGTAGCGAGAAAAAGCTAAATGTAGAAAATGTAATAGTATGTGTGTATGGTATATAGTATAATCCCTCCCCCTATGAAGTGTGATGCAGATGTCTTAGCCTTGTGCCTTGATGATGAAGCTATGTGGATGCAAGTGATCTCCAATGCAATAGATGGATGCAACTCTAAATGGAGTGATAGTAGTAAGTGATGTTAGGTCCCTCATTATGGTCTCATAGCTTTATATTTATAGGGTTCTCTTGGTCTAATTTCGTAATTAACCCCGAAAAGGCCGACCACAAGAAAGATAAAGACCTCAAATGGCTATAAAGAGCCCAAAAAGTGGTGAGAAAGTAAAAAAAGGACTGGGGAACCCCTGGTTGGACCAGGGCACCCACAGGTGCCCCATTACTAATCTGGGCGCCCCATTCGACGCTAAAATGATGTAGGATGACAGAAGCTGATTGGAAAAATGGATGCAAGAGGTTGGTAATGATGAATTAAAATAAAACAAGATGGCCAAAAGACGGGGGTTAATTATTAATTTCTTCACTCAAGAACCTTATAAATAGTAGTATGAGACTAGATAAATAATGTCTAAAGTGCATGATTTTGTGACTACAGTATGACTTTGACATTGCTTTTATCTTTTTCATCTTTATTGTTGATTGACAACTTATAGTTTTTCATACCAACTGACATCCTACTCATCTTTGATTTCTCACTGTCTGACCTTTTGAGCACTTTGTAAAAGACCACCCATTAGGGATAAGAGCACTCAGGTGTTACTTTCCCCTCTAGGTTCCTTTGTCCTCTTTATCTCTTTTTCTGATCTTTCAAATGTTACTTATGTCTTGTCTTATTTTATCACTCTTGGTCAGAATTTCACATGTTAATGACGAAACTTAAGAAAAGGAATCATACATATATATGTCTTATTTATCCTCAATAGGGGAAAAACATTCAAGAGGCACATTCTACTACAAGGAGATTCAGATAATATTTTCTATTCACTACACCAAGTACTGCATACTTCACTACACAAGAGGGTTTATTCTAAATTCCATACCACACATTTGCATTGGGACAAAAGTAATTGTATCTCATTATTCTCTATGTGACTGGCACTAGGGAATCCTAGCTCAAGGGTCACTATTTTTAATCACACACACAATAACTAAATTGAGGCTAAAATGTAGTGCAACACTTAGTGAAAATCAAATTGGGGTGACTGTCGAGGTCATTCTGGCTCAAACATATGAATTATTTATTCATATAATGTGTTCTTGTGTATTGTGCAGGTAGCTAGGGTTTATTTTATAGGTACATGCACAACACAAAAAATTTGATGTGTCCTACAATGAACAAGGAGCGACACTAAGAAACACAAAAAGAACTAGATCTTGAGTTATTCCGTAGATGGTAGTGCCCATAATAGATGCTAGTTCTTGGGTAGCCATGTCGCATTCCAGGTGGTTCTATCATGTCAATTTCTAGATCACAGTCCCAGACAAAGAGCTTGCACATCCCAGAATCAGTTCAAACCTATAATTACAATTTGATTCATTCTCTAAACCCTATCTATCGCTCTTGTTTGTACTTATTTTTTTTATCTTTCTTATTTACAATTATATCTATCTTATCGACAATGTCCTTATCTTAGATATAATTTTATTAAATCAAAAGCAACAAGATGCATTTGAGACATTTAAATACAAGATTATTCATACTTAATTTTTAGCTTTTCCTAACTCACAACTTCCTTTCAAAATAGTTTCATATGCTAGTGGTTATGCTATGGGGGTTGTCCTACTCTAAGGAGGTGGGTACGTATGTTACCATTTTGAATTGTCTCATGGCACAATTATGAATTATTGTACATACGATAAGCAAATGTGTGCTTCTATTCAAGTAATGAAAAAATGGAAGCAATATTTGATTAGTAAGGAAATTATCATACACATAGATCATCATCCTCTTCAATACTCAAAATAAACTTCAACAAGATAGAAACTATAAATGGATGGGTTTCTTGCAAAAATCTCTTTTGATCATAAAATATAAGAAGGTGTGACTAACAAATTAGTTGATATGTTTTCTAGGCCTCCTTTGCTTTCAGCTATAGGCACGCTAACTCTTTTTGAACATTTTATATGTGAAGCATATAAGCAAGGTAATGAGCAAGATCCAGATTTTGGAGAGATATTCTAGTAGTAGACTCAAATTGAGGGTTTTGAGCTCAAAGGATAATATTACTTCTAGGATTGGTTGCTCTACAAGAATGAGAAACTTTGTGTATCTAATGGCGAAAGAGTACAGTTGATGAGAGAATCACACACTTCTAAGATTTCTGGTCACATCGGTGTTACAAAGATTGTTGCACACAGTACACAGTTATGTTTATTGGCCAAATATGTATGTAGAAGTTTCTAAGTTTATCAAAGGATGTTTTTATGTAGTACAAACAAGCCTAGTAATAGAAATTTGGGTTTATATATGCTATTAACAGTTCCATCCAAGCCATGGGAAAAGATCTCCATGGATTTTTTGGGTGGTTTTCCTATTTCTAAAAGATGATATGATTATATTTTTTGTGGTTGTGGACTTATTTAGTAAAATTTGTATTTTTACTCCTTGTAAGAAAAATCTCAAAGCCAGTGATGCAGTTGTGTTATTTGTTGCTAATGTGTGGATTTATTTTGGTTTTCCCGACTTTATTGTTTCAGATAGAGACTCAAGGTTCATTGGGAATTTTGGTTCTATTTTGTGGGAGAATATGGATACAAAGCTAAAGAGTTCTACCACTTTTTATCCACAAGCCAATGGGATATAACAATAAACATCCCAAGACTTGGGATGAGAATTCGGTGCATATTCAACATTCTTATAACATGGCAGTTCACACTTCTACTAGTAAGACTCCTTTTGAGAATTGTTTTGGTTATTTTACTAAGAGTGCATTTGATGTTGTTTTGGGACTACCATGCAAATTCAATGGGAGAGTGGGTTTAGAAGTCCAAAAAGATGAGAGGTTCATTGAAAATATTCAACAAATATAGCTCCCGATACAAGAGAGGTTGAAGGAGTCATAGATCAAGTAAAAATTAAGGCATGATCAACATATAATTGAGCATTATTTCCCTGTTGGTGAAAAGGTATGGTTGTAAATGAGTAAAGAGGAGACTCCAAGGAAAAGCTAAAAAACTAAAACCTATTAGAAAGGGGTCATTTGAAATTATGGAAAAAATGGGAAATGATGCATTTAGGCTAGATTTTCCTCCTTATAATATGATAATATATTCAGTTATTGATGCTAAAAAAATACGTCTTTTTGAGCCCTCTATGCTAGATCATGAAAAAGAATGGTGGTTACTACCATCCATTGAGGATATTGCTTCAGACATTCAGATGAAATTGGATGAAGATGTGGTATTGCAGCGAAAAGAGACGACAACACAATGAGGATTGCAATATTGGTGGTTGATTGGGTTAAAAGGTCAATTGCCCAACAAATCCTAGTGGTATTCCATAGAAGATGTGGGGAAGAAATTTCCTCACCTCAACAGTTCCAGAAGCTTTTAGGGACTTAAAATACTTAAATTGAGGAGGCATGATCCAAAACTAGATATGGAAGTGACCACTTTATGTAATTCTCTATCTTAACTTGTAATATATGCTCTCATCATGTAAATTGTAATGTAAAAATTGGTTGAGTCAGTATGAAAATGATCTAGACAAATTCTAATGACAAATACAGAAAGTTTTGTTTCTTGAGAAGGTTGTTTTGTGGTTGTCACGTGGCGGTTGTGTGGCGGTTTCGTTCTAATGTTATGAAAATTCTAAAAATGAATGGTAGCAAATGTTTTCTCTCCTCCTGTCGGGTCGTTTCACTTCCTCCTTCCTTCATGAGCAGAAAAACTATAAATACAAGTGGAAGAACACATCCAAGAGAGTGGTTTTAGGTGAATCCAATTCTAAGTGTGAAGAGAAAAATAAAATATGGTTGTTTGAATTCCATTGTTGCATTTTGAGTAGTGATTAGAGTCAGATTTGGGCCTATTTTGTTCTCTAGTAGTTAACTTCTTCCTTACTAAGTG
This sequence comes from Taxus chinensis, assembly GCA_019776745.2. Classification (NCBI taxonomy): domain Eukaryota; kingdom Viridiplantae; phylum Streptophyta; class Pinopsida; order Cupressales; family Taxaceae; genus Taxus; species Taxus chinensis. The sequence goes on from CM034150.1 coordinate 697,786,775, forward strand.
TTGTAAACAAGTAAATACAAGTTAGATGGGTCTAAATCTTTCATGAAAGTGACATAGCGGTAGTAAGCTTGTATTTTTGATATAATTGCATAGTGGAAAGGGAGCAATTTCTCACCCAATGGAGTTTTTTCCCAATTGGGTTTCTCTAGGATAATTCCTCGTCTCATTGTCTCTTGTTTGTTGATTTCCAGCTAGTTGTGTGTTGAAGGTGCACTTTCATATTAAAACTTGAACTCTATAAAGAAAGGACATTCATTAGATCACTATTCATAGCATTTGTTATAGCTATCTATAATTAGTTTACAGGCCACTTACCATCTACATGTTGAAAAATTAAACTATCTTTAAATAGGAAGTTTCCTTTTTACTTATTTTTTGCATTCCAAATTGCCTTGATTTCATTTGCCTACACTACATTTATATTTGTAAGCATTTATTAATATTGAATGCACATTTAAATTAATGTAGATTTTTCAATGTGATAGGCAAAAACTAAAGAAAGATCCTATTTTCTTACCATATTATCTTTGTATATATGCAATTTCTTGTTGGTTGTACAAATGAGGTTGATCGGTGGCACCTGCCTTGTGTTAGAGCCTTTCCCCTTGAAGCTCCAGGTTACTCTGGTATTCTTTAATCCCTTTAATTACCAAAAAATAAAATACAATTTGTTACGATCATTTAACATCTTTTATGTTAATTATTAAAACGGTTTTCATTTAATCACCCTATAGGCTATATCTCACATAACACCACAAAAAGGGAGGGGGGTTAATAGAAAGAGAAAATAGAAGAATCATAACAACATAACATATTAAGCATGTGAACATATGGTCAATGATACATCCAGGGCCAAATAAAGGGTTATGAGCACCATAGGAAATAATAGATCTATTGTCTTCTATAAATAAATAAAATCTATAGTAGAAAAAATAATTAACCATGACCAAATATCGTATTACTTGATATGTTATGTCTCTACCATTGGAGGAAAATCTCATAATAATTTTTTTTTTTAGCTACTACTACCTAAAATCCTCAATTAATTCGCTAGCATATACTCTATCATAATCCTCCTTTTCTCATACATTTCCCAACTTTTTTTTCTCACATTCTTTGCATATTCACCTTTCTTGATCTCTCCTCCAAAAAACTTCCAAGACTTCAAAACAATACAAAGTATGAAAAATACATGATTGTGAATTAAATTTAAGAATCCTGTAATAAAATTACTTGCATAAATATGTGAGGCCTCATAAATGTCATATTCTCAATACAATTATGCAATTTTAATTTTATTTTCAATGAAATGAATTGAATTGGTATGTAAGGTTGGACACTAATTGCTACTAACATATATGGAAGTAATAAACTGATCTACTCTTTATAAAAACTATAGTAATATAATTTAAATTAGTGCCCTCTAAATGTTAGCGCCCTAGGCAGTTGCCTAGTTTTCCTAGACCTTAATCCCTCTCTGGATGCATCTCATCTTAACTTGACTTCGAATGTGAATCGATGCCAAAATCATCAATATCAAGTCCTTTGGAAGATCATGCCATGCCCTTTTTCCTCCTTCCATCTTCCCTTCTCCAAAAACGATATAGTTTGTATTCTTGCACAATAAATTTCATGCATAGCCTTAATTTATTATTAATGGCTAAATCATCAGCTATGTATAACATTATGGTCTCTATTCTAAAATCAAAATCATTATTTTGTGCCTTTTTGTTGTAAAATTAATTTCATTAATCTTTTTCTATTTTAAAAGTAATTTCAAGTAATCATGACAAGTGCAATTTATATCAATAGAAGAGGACATTGATATTAAAATTATCTATTGATTGAGTATCGTGTATGATAAGTTAATTGACTCCATTGTAAATTCTTTGATGTTATATTCTTTCTTCCTTCTAAATTGTTGTGTCTATATGTTTTATTTGAATTTTTCTTTCACATATTTTTTTAATTTTTTCATTAATATTTGATCACTCTTGCATATTAATATTCTATTTTCTCATTCAGTTGATGTTTTGTTGTATCCACGTGTTTTTTCCTCCTACCTAAATTTTCCTTTATAATCCATATATAAAAAAATAATTAAACTCTATAACAAACTGCCATATCCATATCTAATTCCGATAGGTATAACACCACTAAATATAATGAAAACCACTTGCTTCTAGATCAATTAGGAAGGTTGACCCTCTAGTATAATCTTTCTATTAGAGAGAGCTCTGATTCAGTCAAATTTGTCCATTCTAATGTTCTTAGGTAGGGTTTGATTTGGTGCACATGTAGTTAAGTATTAGTTATGTATGAATGATCGTCACTCTAATTTCATTTTTAATCCCCATCTCCATATTCTGTGCATTTCCTTTTATATTTAAATATTGGTATCTTATTCTTGCACAAACTTTTATGAAGATAAAGGGCAATGGAAGGAGGATCTATCCATGTCTTCTTTATTTAGATGGTGAGAAGTTTACATCGGTAAATTGTTTCTTTACTTTTATTTTAAATATTAAGCTTTAAAAAAAAATTAAATCACTTATTCCTCTTAATAAAAAATATATAGTTATTTAAAAATAGAATATTTAAATAAAAGTTCTATAAAAGATATAAATTTCACTAATTTTTTTTTAACTTTAATGTAAGTTTAAATTATTAAACTTATTTATGGATTTTTTTTATGAACATATAAAAGGGAAGGGTATACCCAAAACATTAGATTAAGTTCAGTATTTCTTTCCATTATCAATAGATATTTAAAGTTTAGTGAACTGAATAGGTAATGGTGCTTCCAATTTGGTTCTCGAGAGAAACTTTATCTATTAATGTTTCATGCATGTGGACTTTATCTATTAGTGTTTCGTGTATGTGAATTTTATGTGGACTTTGTAGGGGAAGACTAATGTTGGTCATTGTTGTCATCACTTCGCTTCTAGATTGGGGAATTATGATGCTTTTAAATATTAAGCATAATTCTTAAAATCTTGATGGGTAGACCTATTTGGATTCTCTAGACCATTTAGTTTGGGGGCCTTTCCTCTCAAAATGACCCACCGCCTTTCTCTAGTATTGTTTCCGCTTGTGCTTGATTCTCCCCTGATGAGTTGTCTTATGTAATCTTGGTTGCAATTTGTGGTGTTGTTTTGATGTTGTGTATCTCTTCGGCGTCCAGCCGCCTTTTTATTGTAACCATCGTGTATTGATCTTGTTAATATATTATGAGTTCCAATAAAAAAAAAATATAAACCAATAATAATTTATGTTCAACAAAAAAAAAAAAGTCTTATTTTAAGATTTATAAAATTATGTTTGAATTTTGTATTAGTTGGTGAACAATTCAACTTACTAACATATATGAAGTTTTACAATTATTTACCATCTTTTAAACAAATTTTACATCATAGTTTCTTACAATAGATTCGGAGTCAAAACAATTATAATTTAGAAAGAAACCAAACATCACAATTCAAAGATTTATAGACAAAACAAATGTTTATATACTTTGAAAAGAAAAAACAATATTAAGTTGTACAAGTTTAAGAACTCTCTGTTAAAAAGTCGATTGACATTAAACACTGTTGTTTAACACTCTTAAAATATAAGTGTTAAACCTTAGTTGATCAGAAAAAAAACATATCTTAATCCATCACAAATATTTGCAAAGTTGAATCAACACCAGACAACGTAAACGAAACCTATATACAGTACATGAGATGTGAAACTCTTAAGCATTAATAAAGTAGGTGGCTAAAGCTTAAACCTAAAGAGTCCATTCCAGTTGCAAGTAGAGAAGCCCAGATTTAACGTTACGAAGCCTGAGACACACATCCTGCACCCTCTTACCCTCTGCATGCTCAACAATTACACTATCTTTAAACAGGCAGTTTCCCTCTGATGCATACAAAACCACTTTACCCTGTGCAGGGAAACCATCTCCTTTAACAAGAGGTTTTAGGTCTATTACAGCTTCGCCCATATAGTCATCAGGATCAAGACAATCAATACCGAAAACTGTATCCTTATCCCACACTTGCTACAAAATGCAAACCAACATGTATAAATATAATATTCTCCTTCCACTAAAAAAAACCATGATCTTCTTGATGCTTTCTCAACATGTTACATTTGTTACATATAATAATTCGATACGTCATATAAAGATGTGGCTGACCATATAACTTGATTATTTCATTAAAAAAATGAATTGCAATGTTTATTTAAAATAAATTGAATTGGAATTTACATTTTAAATACTTACCAGTTGCAGTGAGCTGCAACGGTTAAAATCGGTTATGGGGAATCGAAACTCTTCATCCCAAACTGGATTCAGGTTCTTATCCACCACACGAGTGCTACCAAGCTGCTGTCACAAAAGTAACATCATATGGTAGAAAAGATATAGAAAAAATATTAATGTCTATTAAAAACTTAGGAAAAGTACAAAATGAAGGGAGAAACATGAGAAAACAAAATAATTCCAACAAATCTTAAAAAAAACTCTCATTCATATATATATATATATCAGTTTACATAAAATTATATCATTTTATATAATGGTTTTTAGTTAGAAAAAAATGAGAGGGAAAAAAATGGGAGGTAAGGTAGCAACTTGTGTATTAAACAATCACCGTAAATTGTATATATAAAAAAAATATGATATTTTATACTTAGTTGAATATTCACCGTATGATAGCTCTTCTTCGTCACTACTTACATTTTCAGTGTATTCTGTAACATTTTGTCAAATAATTCGCAGAATCTTAGTTGTATTTGAGTAATTTTTTACAGAATATTTTGTCAAATAATTGGTAGACAGTCTACGTAGTAGTTGAATTCCATTTTTTTAAAAATACAGTTTACCAGCAACACACCTCTTTACCTCTGGTTGTTGTCACCCCTTTCTACATGTTATGTTGTTGTGTAACTTCCAAAGGACTATTAAATAGATGAGAACCATGTAAATACTTCTGAAAAATGAGCATAAAAACCTTCCAAACACTATTAATGTGCTGTTTTTAAAATCTTGAAAATTTTCCATTTAAGCATGTTATTGTGAGGATTAATAATAAATAAGTTATAACATTTATTATTTAAAATCTCTTATTTTTTAATTTTAAAGAAAAAATCTATTAAATACTTTTTAACTACCGAAGTTTCTTATTTTTATATGATCTGTAAGAAAAAACAGAAAAAAATGAAAATTCATAAAAAATGTTACCATATTTGGTAACTATGGTGGGAAGGTGGCTAGTATTAGGACCAAGTTTAAGAAGAATGTACGCTATTCCTACAAATCTCAAATAAAAAAACGAAAAAAAAAATGGAAAGGTGACTAATATAGAGACCAAGTTTAAGGAGAATGTAAGGATTGGTATTCTTATTGAACAAGTCTAAAACAAAAAGAGAAAATAAAATGAGAACCTGACTAATATTAAAACCAAGTTTAAGGAGAACGTAGAGATCACTACTCTTACTAAACAAGGTCAGGGAAAAGAAAGAGGAGAAAAAAATGGGAAGGTGACTAACATTAGGACCAAGTTTAAGGAGAACGTAGGGATCACTACTCCTACTGAAGAAATCGCGAACCACTAAATTGTTTCCCTTCACCACCTTCACTTTAACACACTTTGACATCTCTCTCCCCCTAACTCTCTGATTATAACTTGTAACAGAGCCACCTATTCTTCTGGTTATTCAGACTAACATAGGCCTTGGTTCTTGATTCCGCCGTCACCCCACCTTCCATATAGTTATAAAGCAGAAGAATGAATAAGGATTATGGAAAAAAGTCTGGGGAGTTACATGAATCAGAATCTTGCTTTTGCCGACCAGCGACTAAAACTATAGACATGGTGCCATGCATGTTCCCAAAAAGCTTGGATAACACCTTTAGATTTTAGATAACACGTACAGATTTTAGATAAAATGAATAAAGTGCCGAACTGCTTTTAAGTTTGACTGCCGCCCATGTCAGTCAAACAATTTTTAAGCAACGGCAAATTTGAACCACTACTTTCCCCATAGAATGCACCAATGTCCATGAATAACACCTGTACCTATTCCATGATTAGGTAGGTGTCACGCGCTTCAGTATTTTTAACATTAGTCGTGTAGTTGCAGAATTCGATCGTGCGACCTCCTATTTCGCCACGTTCAATGTTATCAACTGAGTTACAGCGAGACACATGTAACTATTCATTCTAAAACATATACATTAAAAAAAACCTATGATGTGACCTCTGGGCACAGTACCCGTCCATACATAGGCATCCATGTTTTTCATAGAGGCATCTATATAAGATGGTGCATTCTATTTAGAGAAAAACTTTCGCTATAAAATTACACCGCATAAGTACAATTTTAAGTGTTTGTTCTTTATAAATATATTTTAAAATAAAATGCCCTACCCAATTTTATATAAATATATATTTTAGATTGTTTTCTTCTATTTTAATCTGTTGAAATTAAAATTTTGATTTCAATACTTAAACCAAAAAACTCATATTGATTTTTAATATATACACTCAACAAATAACAATGTTGTTTTATATAAAAAAATCTACATGATTTTTTTTTGTTAAAGAGTTGAAATTTATTTTTTAATTTCACTTTCTAAAAAGGATAGATGGAAAATTGGTTTGATTGATTTTCATCACTCTGATGGAACAAGGAGACGCGTTCACCGCCCCCTCTTCTTTGTCTAAAATCCTAACCTTAGGTTGTGCCTTGCAAGAGTGACACTCTAGGGGTGTCGTTGGCCAGGGAAGGAGAGTTTGGGCATATTTGGCACATCGCCTGGTTTTTTTATGATGATGGTTATTTTGTCAACCATTTTTGTTTGTTGGCGATTTTGCATTTATTGGCGCTTTTATGGGTATTAGCTCATGGTGGCAACAACCACTTCCTTTTTCTACTCTACATTTGTATGTTTGTTTCTTACTTTTTTGTTCCTTGCTCACATATATCTATGATGGTGATGGTCCAGTGGTTGTCTTTTATTGCTTTGTTTGTGTTTTAGCCTACTTTGTGTCTATGGTGGCGAAGGTGTGCCTATGTCCTATGTTCGGGGTGTGATTTTGTTTGTGGTATTCATGCTTGAGGTGGGTTTGGCTATTGGTGATCGGTTTCATCTGGTTCTGGGTTTGTGTTTTCTTTTTGGGATGCATGTTTTACTTGTTGGGGCCTCATTCAACCAACAAGGTGGTTTCTGCAGGATGTATTTTTTGGTATTGAAAGGGTTGTAGTCAAATGATGAGTATGATGGCTTATAAGCACTTTATAGATATAAAATATGTGAGTGCCTTTCTTTAGTCGTATTTAATGACTTCCTAGCATATGCACCATATATACTTTCTAAAGTTGATCATTATCATTTAAAGTATAAAAATAGTAAAAAATATTAACCGGATTGAGGTGCACCTTGGTGGGAAAACACACTAACGATGGTGTTTAATGTGTTATAACAATCAATGCACAATGAAAGAGCTATAAACACAAACTACTTTTTTATTGAAATTCTAAATATATACAAACTGACACACTCAGTAAGAGAGATGTATGCTTGGAGATCTATCTCTTTATTCAAAACAAGCTGCTTTATAGCTATACAATAGAGCATATGAAAAACTACTAATAATATAACATGAAGGGCTTTAGATGACAGCCAAAAGGTCATCCTACATGGAGACCATTTGCATCCACCTTAAGGATGGATTCAAATAGACAGAATTCGAAAAATCTGAAATCTATAGACTGTTATTATTATTATATCTAGTGTTACTTGTTTTGCAAACCATAGGATCCGTTAGAAAGATGACAAAACAAACTTGAAAAACATTGTTATGACCATAACATTTGGCTATCCTCGTACAATCCGAAGCCTAGAAATTTCCCGAAGACCCCCAAAAATGTAAAATACTAAAAGTTATTGAAAACTACTAAAAATAAAATTTTACGACTTTCCAAAAACAAATTTTTAGAAATCATGTTTTGGATCAAAATATGAGATGTCAAGCTATGTCGAAAGGTGTTTACATATGGGAATGGACGTGCCTGGCCTTGACTATTGCCCTGTCTTTCAACGGATGAACGAACATGATTCAATGGTGGTGGTTGTTGATGCTCATCATGTTTTCGTAACTTGGTTAGCCAAAAAAAATAAAAACACATCCGCATGGAGTTTGATAGATTGTACCTTGATTGCAAGTCAGATTTGCAACGACACAAGAAAAAGGTGTAATTGATCATGGTGCTAGAATGCACCATCATACATAATACCCACCCTCGAAAACCAACCCTACACTATGCATACTTGTGTGGGTTGTTCTTGTTGACTTGGCTAATGAGTATGTGCTAGGTTTTCTTGTGTGGCATCCGTCGACATTCGAAATAGTAACTAACATGGATTGGGCATCTCGAAGCATCAAGTTATCATTAATTCTTTATTTGAAGTGTGAAATCGAGAATAGATATATTCGAGAACCAACTCCCAACCAATGTGAAACTAGCACAACATGAAAAACCAAAATCCACCATTAGAGATTCTATTCATGTATTGATGCATCATCGTCATTGTAAACCATTAGGTGGGTGAGGTGTGATGCCAAATGTGAATAGTTCATAGAAGGCTGAACCAAACAAGGTGTATTTTTAGACAACAAGGAGAGGTGAGATTAGAAGGAATCCTAACTAGGAAGGTGAAGCTCAAAACATGTGAAGTATTTATTTATTTAACAAGGCCATATAATGTGACTTCGTTTGTTAAATGTCCAATGTCTGGCATTTACTCTGTGCATGATATATACACCTATTATATTCCCCTACGTCTACCATTCCCTTGCATCCAAAAAAAATGTGTATGATGTAGTACCTAGACACCAGTAAAACCCCAAACCTTACTGGAGTTTTCAACATCATGTTCACTGCAATAAACCTAAAACATTTTGAGAAAACCATGTACACTGGCATAAATAGGTTGCATTGCACTCATGTGTCACTTGTAAAACCCAAAAGGGAAAAATAGAGAATAAACAATTTAAGTGTTTTTGAATCCCTCAAGTGGTATCAAGTTTGACTCCTTCCCACTTCCCACCAAAAAACACATTTTAATCCTTTGTGCCCAAAATCATCAACAACAATATCCTTTTGTTTACCCTATTTTATTTTGAGGTGTGACAAAAATTTGAAAATTATAAGTTTTCTAAAAACTCCAACAATTGTATTTGTGGACAAAATCTAAACTATAATTCTCTATTGAAGCTTTCAAATAATAAGAAAGCAATATAATGTATATAAAGTCCATAGAATGAAAGATTACTATGTTTTCCATGATGTATAAATTTGGAGTTGTGATGTAATGTAGTTAATCATTTGCATCCATAACATTATTGGGGGATAGAAGCACATTTTTTAAAAATGGGCAAACTTGACAAAGAAAACATTTTGATAACCTTATGTGTAAATATAACGGCGCATGAAAAAGGTGCAATCTATCCTGACACCAGAATGCACCACCATACATAGTACCCACCATCAAAAACCAACCATACCATCCCCACACAATGTATGCTTGTGTGGGCCTCGTTTGCTAACTTGGATAATGAGTACATGCCAGGTTTTCTTGTTTGGCATCCTTTGACATTCGAAATAGTGCCTAGTATAGATGTCACATCTTGGAGAACCAAGCTATAATTAAGTATTTATTTTTATGTGAAATCGAGAATGGATAGATTTAAGAAATAGCTCCCAACCAGTGTGACAAAAAAAACTAGAATTCATCATTAGAGTTGTTGGTTATGTATTAATGGATTGTCATCATTGCAAACCATAGAAGGAAAAGGTGTAACACTAAAGATGAACAATTAGTAGGAGGATGAATTGCACTAGGTGCGTTTTTAGACAACAAGGAGATGAGAGATTAGAATGAACCTTACCCATGAATGTGGAGCTCTAAAAATGTTCAATATTTATGTATTTAGTAGGGACCATATAATGTGGTTTTGTTTGTTAAATGCCTAATATGCGATGTTTACTCTCGACATGTTGTATTTACTCTTGACATGTTGTATGTGGAAAACTCAGCAGCATGTGTTGTTTTCAATGTTGATGTTCCTTAAAAATCGTCATCCTTCCTTGGTGCATACAAAAACAAACCCTCCTCACTTGAAATCTCTTTCGCTCATTGAGGCAACAAGTCCACATGGTCTTATGACCCGCATCATAAAGGAAACATGTGGAAGTTGCGCCAAGAAAAGGCCATAATGTAGCTTACACCCCGGTTCAATATTATTCCCTCTATGGACTCATCTTCTTTTGAGATTTTTTGTTGGTTTGAATTGCTTCTTTATAATTCATTTCACATAATAAGCTCAGATATTGGTGGCAACATAACTGAGATTATAAATAGTTGGGAAATAATGTGGCCCTATTACCATCCTTGGCATGTAGTTGGAGCTACCCCTGAGGAGTATCCAGGGTCTGATAGTGATTCTTAGACAATGAGGGTTGCACATGCTATACACCACCGTATTGGATGAATGACATCTTCTTTCCCAACTCCACCATTGTACCAATATGGAACTTAATGAGCATCGATATGCTTGGGTGGCGTGACTTTGACATCAAATTCAATTGGAATGCAAGCAACCTTCCAACATACTTGCACGAAATTGCTCCTTCTTTCATTGACTTCAACAATGGGACAACAATCCAATATGACATACAAAGTTCTTCTACTGCCATTTATAGTTGCTTGTCACATGAACACCAAGGTTGCATTCCATACTATTGTTCAACATAGTGCTTGCTAAAACTCTCTCCCTCCCTTAAAAAATATCATTAAGGGACAACAGAGACAAGAAAATATTTCCTCATCAGTGCACCATAAAGGCAACATTTCCTCCATCTGATGGCTCAAATAATTCTCCCCAGCTTTTCCTTACTCCCACATGTGTTGTGGATTTTAACATTTCTGCTACTACAGTACATGCATGTCTTAAGATACATGATTAGAGAAATGAAACCATTAGAAGGGCAGTTCATTGGAAACTTTTCAGGAATCACTAAAACATGTCCATTATATTTTTATTGATGAAATGAGTTTTGTAGGACCAAAATTGCTTTCCCTTGTTGACCTGAGGCTCTAAGAGGACTTTTCCCCATCATAGAAACATAGCCTTTGGGGGAAGGTATATCATCCTTGTTCGGGACCTTGATCAACTTCCTCCTGTAAAGGACGTACCTTTGTATGTTGGCCATTCTTATAGCTCTGCACTATGGAAAGGATTTAAAAAATATGTCACCCTTCAAACCATCTTTCACCAACAAGGTTCAGACCCTTCTCAAGTTTCCTTTCGTTAGCTTCTTCTCAACATTTGAAATGCAAATCCATAATTCACTGACTAGGAGACACTAATGACACACACATATAAATTTCTTTCTGTTGAAGAGATATAAGAGTTTCAAACTGCACTGCATTTGTTTGCATTGAATGATCTTGTAGACCACCATAACAAATTAATGTTACACTCTCTCTGCATGTATGTTGCTCGTTGCAATGTAGAATACATACACCATGCAAATTGTTGTGACCCGGTGATGCAGGAGCATAACTTGCAGAGGCCATAACTTTTGATCCGACCGTTGGATCGTCCTGAAATTTTACAGGGTGGTAGATATACATTAGTACTATGCTGGGGACAACATTTCTTGCAAGGTTGTGCTCATTTTGGCACGTTTTCGGGCTCGGATTCCTTCATCTAGTGGTCTAAAATTGGCTCCGAATGTTTTTTCTACTTTTGTCTAGGTCTTAGAACTTTAATAACTTTTGTTGTGCTTGTCAGAATAAGTCCAAATTTCGCGTGAGCCCTAATTTATGAATGCATATTTGGCACGCAAATTTTGGGGTCAATCCGAGTTGTTTTGCATTTTAGGGTTTTTTGGCATTTTAGGGTTTTAGAGTAGTCTTGAAATAAAAGGAGAATTGTAATGATGTAATAGATCAGTGTGAATTCCAGAATGAGAAGTAAGCTATTTTGAAACTCCTGGTTTTATTTGCAAAGATCTGTTTATGTGTGTTTTTGGAGGTATTTCAACCTCTTGCAGCTGGATTCACATCAATTGGTATCAGAGCTGGATTTTGATCTTGCGGAAATAGTTAAGGTAACATATTACATTTTTATGTGTAGTTTTTACCTCTGTTTTATATAACCATGGCTAGACGTGGGAGGGGAGGTTATGCCCAAATGAATAGGCATATGCAGGAGCTACAGAGACAAGTTGCTGAGCTCACGGGGGAAGTTACCCGCCTTAGAAGGAGACATGCAAATGGGGATGCAAACCCAGATAGTGATATTGAAGAAGAGCCTCCATTAATGAATGAAGGAGGAGATGAAGAAGAAAATGAGAGAGATGAAGAAACCTTGAATGAGAGACCATTTGAGGAGAGATTGATCAAGGCTTTAGAGGGAAAGAATGACGACATCAAGATTAATGTTCCTGATTATGGTGGAGGGTTACGACCAGAGGAGTTGATTGACTGGTTAAATCGCATGGAAAAATTCTTTGAGTGGAAAACCCTTTCAGAGGAGAAGAAGGTTAAGTTTGCATGCACTAAGTTAGCCGGACATGCATTGATCTGGTGGGATCACCTACAAAATGAAAGACAAAGGAATGGAAAGGGCAAGATCTGAAACTGGAATAAAATGGTAAAGAAGCTGAAAGAAAAGTTTCTTCCTGTAGATTATGCTCAGACACTCTTTCGAAGGTTCCAAAACCTAAGGCAGAAGGATCTCAGCATTGAGGAGTATACTAATGAATTTTATAAGTTATCAATCAGGGTGGAACAGGGAGAGTCTGAAGAACAAAAGGCTACACGGTACATAAATGGGTTGAGTTACACCATACAAGATGAGCTGAGTATGCTCTGGATCCATAGCCTAGATGATGCTTATCAACTTGCATTAAAGGCAGAGGAAAAGAACAAGAGGAGTAATTTTAGAAGAGGTGTGAAGAGAGGTCCATCATCATCTCCAATGAGGGGCAGGGGTAGATTTGAATCTACAAAAGGTGAATCCTCTAATACAGAAGGGCATGAAGATTCTGGTCAAAGCCATGGTAACTACCAAAGAGGTAGGGGATTTCAGAGGGGAAGAGGTTATAATGGAGGACGGGGCTGGAATAGCCCCCAAAGGCAATATACATGTTACAGATGTGGTGAAGAGGGGCACAGAGCTTTTGAGTGTCCGCACTATCCTACACAAGATAGATGGCAAGGAGAAAAACCACGAGTAAATCTGGTTGAGGCTGAAGAGGAAGAAGAAATGGAGGTTGCTGCAGACTTGGGTGAAACCCTCATGATAAGGAGGACGATGATTGTCCCAAGGAAGGAGAAAGAACGTGATGTTGCTGGAGCTGATTCATGGCTTCGAACAAATATATTTCGAACAAGATGCACCTCTGGAGGAAAGGTATGTAAAATTATTATTGATGGTGGTAGTTGTGAAAATATGGTTTCAACTGTAATGGTTGATAAACTGAATCTGAGCTGTGACAAGCACCCATATCCCTATCGTATATCATGGTTCAAGAAAGGAAATGAAGTAACCATAGATAAAAGATGCCTTATAAAGTTTTCAATTGGGAATACCTACAGGGATGAGGTGTGGTGTGATGTTATCCCAATGGATGCATGTCATATATTACTGGGTAGGCCTTGGCAATACGATAGAAAGGTTACACATGATGGAGGGAAAAATACATATACCTTTTGGAAGGATGGTGTAAAGGTGGTCTTATTACCCTTCAAGGAAGAAGAGAAGAGTGAGGGCTTATTGGCTACAAAAGAGTTTGTTACAGAAATGGAAGAAGCTGGATGTTGTTATGCACTAATGTCAAAGAAGCTGGAGAAAGAAGGCTTTAATATACCTATTGCAGCAGAAAAGATACTAAAAGAATACAAAGATGTCATACCAGATGAGCTACCAGATGGGTTACCCCCAAAGCGAGATATTCAACACCATATTGATTTGATCCCAGGATCGGCCCTTCCAAACCAGGCAGCCTATCGGATGAGTCCGACACAGAGTGAAGAGTTGAACAGACAAGTGACAGATCTAATACAGAAAGGGTTAGTGAGAGAAAGCATGAGTCCATGTGCAACTCCAGCATTATTGACTCCCAAAAAAGATGGAGACTGGAGAATGTGTGTAGACAGTAGAGCCATAAACAAGATCACAATTAAGTATCGGTTTCCAATTCCGCGATTGGATGATATGATGGATGTGCTAGCGGGAGCCCGATATTTTAGCAAGATTGACCTACGGAGTGGTTACTACCAGATCCGAATCCGTGAAGGGGATGAATGGAAAACTGCTTTTAAAACAAAAGATGGATTATACGAGTGGATGGTGATGCCATTTGGGCTATCTAATGCACCCAGTACATTCATGAGGTTGATGAACAGAGTACTCCGAGAATACAATGGTAAGTTTGTTGTTGTCTATTTTGATGATATTTTGATATTCAGTAAGACAGTGGAAGAACACTTGTTACATCTGAAATTGGTGCTAGACTTGTTACGTAAAGAGAGTCTATATGCAAACTTAAAGAAGTGTAGATTCCTTCAGAAGAGTCTTGTTTTTTTGGGATTTGTCATATCAGGGGATGGAGTGAGGATGGATGAGGAAAAAGTAAAGGCAATTCTGGAATGGCCTATTCCAAGGAATGTGACAGAGGTTCGTAGTTTTCATGGATTGGCAACTTTTTATAGGAAGTTCATCAGGAATTTCAGTAGCATTGTTGCACCCATAACAGAGTGTACAAAAGGGAGGGAGTTTGTATGGACCAAGGCAGCAACAGATAGTTTTGAATTGTTGAAGAAGAAAGTATCAGAAGCACCTGTTTTGGTATTGCCAGATTTTAGCAAGGTCTTTGAGGTTGACTGTGATGCCTCACATGTTGGGATTGGAGCTGTGTTGAGTCAAGAAGGACGACCAGTGGCATTCTTCAGTGAAAAGCTAAATGAAGTCAGGAGGAAATATTCTACTTATGATGTGGAATTTTATGCTATTGTTCAGGCATTAAGGAACTGGAGACATTACTTGGTAGCAAAGGAATTTGTACTCTTCACTGACCATGAAGCCTTGAGGTATGTAAACACACAGAAGAAACTAAATAGTAGGCATGCAAAATGGGTTTCATTTTTGCAAGAATATACTTTTGTTTTAAAGCATAAGTCTGGTAAGCAGAATCAAGTTGCTGATGCCTTGAGTAGGCGTGTAGCCCTTTTGACAACAATGGAAAATAAAGTCCTAGGGTTTGAGGCAGTTAAGGAATTGTATGAAGGTGATCCTGATTTTGGTGATGTTGTCAGAAAGCTTAAGGAGCCTACAGTAGGTAGTGATTCTTTTGATTATTTGATACAGGATGGTTATTTGTTTAGGGGGAAACAATTGTGCATCCCTGCTGGTTCAATGAGAGAAAATATTATAAGAGAATTGCATAGTGGAGGGTTGGCTGGACACTTTGGTATAAGTAAGACAATTTCTCTTGTCGTAGAAAAGTATTATTGGCCAAAGGTAAAGAGGGACATCAGTAGGGTTGTAGCAAGATGTAGAGTGTGTCAAATGGCTAAGGGTCATGCACAGAATACTGGGTTGTATATGCCATTGCCTATCCCTACAGGGCCATGGGTTGATCTGAGTATGGATTTTGTGTTAGGGCTTCCTAACACACAGCGAGGGAATGATTCTATCTTTGTTGTGGTTGATAGATTCTCTAAGATGGCACATTTTATTTCTTGTAAAAAAACTAATGATGCTTCCAGAATTGCAGATTTGTTTTTTTCAGAAGTGGTTCGATTGCATGGAATTCCAAAAACGATCACTTCAGATCGGGACACGAAGTTTTTGAGTCACTTTTGGAGGACTCTGTGGAAGAAATTGGGGACACAACTACAGTTCAGTAGTGCATATCACCCCCAGACTGATGGGCAGACTGAAGTAGTGAACAGAAGCTTGGGAAATCTCCTACGTTGTATAGTTGGAGAAAAGCCAAAACAATGGGACTTAGCTTTACCTCAAGCTGAGTTTGCATATAATAGCTCGATAAACAGGTCAACAGGGAGGTCTCCTTTCCAGATTGTATATGGTAGGAATCCAAAGGGGGTCCTTGATCTAATTGTTCTACCAGGTGAAGATGAAACTAGTGATGATGCAGAAGCATTTGCAGAACACATTCTACAGCTACAAGATGAAGTGAGGGAAAAGCTGAAAGTGAGTAATGCACAATATAAAACAGCTGCAGATGCCAGTAGGAGAGTAAGTGTATTTGAAGAAGGAGATATGGTGATGGTTCATCTTAGAAAAGAGAGGTTTCCAAAGGGAACATATAATAAACTCAAGTATAAGAAGATTGGGCCATGTAGGATTCTGAAGAAAATGAGTGATAATGCCTACAAGGTGGAGTTACCTGAAAACTTTGCTATCTCACCAGTTTTTAATGTTTCTGATTTATATAAGTTTCCAGGTCATGATGAAAATGTTGCAGAGGAGGAAGAAATAAACTGGAAGAAACAGATGCCGAAGGAGAAAAAGGAGAGGGTAATGCGTGTCTTGGACCAAAAGACAATCACTACTAGACATGGGAGCTACAACAGATATTTGGTACAGTGGGAAGGTTTGCAGCAAGAAGAAAATACTTGGATTCCTGAGTGGGAGTTGAGGAAAATTGACAGTGCAAAATTAGATGAGTTCCGTCAACAGAATTTGCAGGAGCTGAATTCTTTTCAACCAGGGGAGAATGATGCGGGAGCATAACTTGCAGAGGCCATAACTTTTGATCCGACCGTTGGATCGTCCTGAAATTTTACAGGGTGGTAGATATACATTAGTACTATGCTGGGGACAACTTTGCTTGCAAGGTTGTGCTCATTTTGGCACGTTTTCGGGCTCGGATTCCGTCATCTAGTGGTCTAAAATTGGCTCCGAATGTTTTTTCTGCTTTTGTCTAGGTCTTAGAACTTTAATAACTTTTGTTGTGCTTGTCAGAATAAGTCCAAATTTTGCGTGAGCCCTAATTTATGAATGCATATTTGGCACGCAAATTTTGGGGTCAATCCGAGTTGTTTTGCATTTTAGGGTTTTTTGGCATTTTAGGGTTTTTGGCATTTTAGGGTTTTAGAGTAGTCTTGAAATAAAAGGAGAATTGTAATGATGTAATAGATCAGTGTGAATTCCAGAATGAGAAGTAAGCTATTTTGAAACTCCTGGTTTTATTTGCAAAGCTGTTTATGTGTGTTTTTGGAGGTATTTCAACCTCTTGCAGCTGGATTCACATCAATTGGTATCAGAGCTGGATTTTGATCTTGCGGAAATAGTTAAGGTAACATATTACATTTTTATGTGTAGTTTTTACCTCTGTTTTATATAACCATGGCTAGACGCGGGAGGGGAGGTTATGCCCAGATGAATAGGCATATGCAGGAGCTACAGAGACAAATTGCTGAGCTCACGGGGGAAGTTACCCGCCTTAGAAGGAGACATGCAAATGGGGATGCAAACCCAGATAGTGATATTGAAGAAGAGACTCCATTAATGAATGAAGGAGGAGATGAAGAAGAAAATGAGAGAGATGAAGAAACCTTGAATGAGAGACCATTTGAGGAGAGATTGATCAAGGCTTTAGAGGGAAAGAATGACGACATCAAGATTAATGTTCCTGATTATGGTGGAGGGTTACGACCAGAGGAGTTGATTGACTGGTTAAATCGCATGGAAAAATTCTTTGAGTGGAAAACCCTTTCAGAGGAGAAGAAGGTTAAGTTTGCATGCACTAAGTTAGCTGGACATGCATTGATCTGGTGGGATCACCTACAAAATGAAAGACAAAGGAATGGAAAGGGCAAGATCCGAAACTGGAATAAAATGGTAAAGAAGCTGAAAGAAAAGTTTCTTCCTGTAGATTATGCTCAGACACTCTTTCGAAGGTTCCAAAACCTAAGGCAGAAGGATCTCAGCATTGAGGAGTATACTAATGAATTTTACAAGTTATCAATCAGGGTGGAACAGGGAGAGTCTGAAGAACAAAAGGCTACACGGTACATAAATGGGTTGAGTTACACCATACAAGATGAGCTGAGTATGCTCCGGATCCATAGCCTAGATGATGCTTATCAACTTGCATTAAAGGCAGAGGAAAAGAACAAGAGGAGTAATTTTAGAAGAGGTGTGAAGAGAGGTCCATCATCATCTCCAATGAGGGGTAGGGGTAGATTTGAATCTACAAAAGGTGAATCCTCTAATACAGAAGGGCATGAAGATTCTGGTCAAAGCCATGGTAACTACCAAAGAGGTAGGGGATTTCAGAGGGGAAGAGGTTATAATGGAGGACGGGGCTGGAATAGCCCCCAAAGGCAATATACATGTTACAGATGTGGTGAAGAGGGGCACAGAGCTTTTGAGTGTCCGCACTATCCTACACAAGATAGATGGCAAGGAGAAAAACCACGAGTAAATCTGGTTGAGGCTGAAGAGGAAGAAGAAATGGAGGTTGCTGCAGACTTGGGTGAAACCCTCATGATAAGGAGGACGATGATTGTCCCAAGGAAGGAGAAAGAACGTGATGTTGCTGGAGCTGATTCATGGCTTCGAACAAATATATTTCGAACAAGATGCACCTCTGGAGGAAAGGTATGTAAAATTATTATTGATGGTGGTAGTTGTGAAAATATGGTTTCAACTGTAATGGTTGATAAACTGAATCTGAGCTGTGACAAGCACCCATATCCCTATCGTATATCATGGTTCAAGAAAGGAAATGAAGTAACCATAGATAAAAGATGCCTTATAAAGTTTTCAATTGGGAATACCTACAGGGATGAGGTGTGGTGTGATGTTATCCCAATGGATGCATGTCATATATTACTGGGTAGGCCTTGGCAATACGATAGAAAGGTTACACATGATGGAGGGAAAAATACATATACCTTTTGGAAGGATGGTGTAAAGGTGGTCTTATTACCCTTCAAGGAAGAAGAGAAGAGTGAGGGCTTATTGGCTACAAAAGAGTTTGTTACAGAAATGGAAGAAGCTGGATGTTGTTATGCACTAATGTCAAAGAAGCTGGAGAAAGAAGGCTTTAATATACCTATTGCAGCAGAAAAGATACTAAAAGAATACAAAGATGTCATACCAGATGAGCTACCAGATGGGTTACCCCCAAAGCGAGATATTCAACACCATATTGATTTGATCCCAGGATCGGCCCTTCCAAACCAGGCAGCCTATCGGATGAGTCCGACACAGAGTGAAGAGTTGAACAGACAAGTGACAGATCTAATACAGAAAGGGTTAGTGAGAGAAAGCATGAGTCCATGTGCAACTCCAGCATTATTGACTCCCAAAAAAGATGGAGACTGGAGAATGTGTGTAGACAGTAGAGCCATAAACAAGATCACGATTAAGTATCGGTTTCCAATTCCACGATTGGATGATATGATGGATGTGCTAGCAGGAGCCCGATATTTTAGCAAGATTGACCTACGGAGTGGTTACTACCAGATCCGAATCCGTGAAGGGGATGAATGGAAAACTGCTTTTAAAACAAAAGATGGATTATACGAGTGGATGGTGATGCCATTTGGGCTATCTAATGCACCCAGTACATTCATGAGGTTGATGAACAGAGTACTCCGAGAATACAATGGTAAGTTTGTTGTTGTCTATTTTGATGATATTTTGATATTCAGTAAGACAGTGGAAGAACACTTGTTACATCTGAAATTGGTGCTAGACTTGTTACGTAAAGAGAGTCTATATGCAAACTTAAAGAAGTGTAGATTCCTTCAGAAGAGTCTTGTTTTTTTGGGATTTGTCATATCAGGGGATGGAGTGAGGATGGATGAGGAAAAAGTAAAGGCAATTCTGGAATGGCCTATTCCAAGGAATGTGACAGAGGTTCGTAGTTTTCATGGATTGGCAACTTTTTATAGGAAGTTCATCAGGAATTTCAGTAGCATTGTTGCACCCATAACAGAGTGTACAAAAGGGAGGGAGTTTGTATGGACCAAGGCAGCAACAGATAGTTTTGAATTGTTGAAGAAGAAAGTATCAGAAGCACCTGTTTTGGTATTGCCAGATTTTAGCAAGGTCTTTGAGGTTGACTGTGATGCCTCACATGTTGGGATTGGAGCTGTGTTGAGTCAAGAAGGACGACCAGTGGCATTCTTCAGTGAAAAGCTAAATGAAGTCAGGAGGAAATATTCTACTTATGATGTGGAATTTTATGCTATTGTTCAGGCATTAAGGAACTGGAGACATTACTTGGTAGCAAAGGAATTTGTACTCTTCACTGACCATGAAGCCTTGAGGTATGTAAACACACAGAAGAAACTAAATAGTAGGCATGCAAAATGGGTTTCATTTTTGCAAGAATATACTTTTGTTTTAAAGCATAAGTCTGGTAAGCAGAATCAAGTTGCTGATGCCTTGAGTAGGCGTGTAGCCCTTTTGACAACAATGGAAAATAAAGTCCTAGGGTTTGAGGCAGTTAAGGAATTGTATGAAGGTGATCCTGATTTTGGTGATGTTGTCAGAAAGCTTAAGGAGCCTACAGTAGGTAGTGATTCTTTTGATTATTTGATACAGGATGGTTATTTGTTTAGGGGGAAACAATTGTGCATCCCTGCTGGTTCAATGAGAGAAAATATTATAAGAGAATTGCATAGTGGAGGGTTGGCTGGACACTTTGGTATAAGTAAGACAATTTCTCTTGTCGTAGAAAAGTATTATTGGCCAAAGGTAAAGAGGGACATCAGTAGGGTTGTAGCAAGATGTAGAGTGTGTCAAATGGCTAAGGGTCATGCACAGAATACTGGGTTGTATATGCCATTGCCTATCCCTACAGGGCCATGGGTTGATCTGAGTATGGATTTTGTGTTAGGGCTTCCTAACACACAGCGAGGGAATGATTCTATCTTTGTTGTGGTTGATAGATTCTCTAAGATGGCACATTTTATTTCTTGTAAAAAAACTAATGATGCTTCCAGAATTGCAGATTTGTTTTTTTCAGAAGTGGTTCGATTGCATGGAATTCCAAAAACGATCACTTCAGATCGGGACACGAAGTTTTTGAGTCACTTTTGGAGGACTCTGTGGAAGAAATTGGGGACACAACTACAGTTCAGTAGTGCATATCACCCCCAGACTGATGGGCAGACTGAAGTAGTGAACAGAAGCTTGGGAAATCTCCTACGTTGTATAGTTGGAGAAAAGCCAAAACAATGGGACTTAGCTTTACCTCAAGCTGAGTTTGCATATAATAGCTCGATAAACAGGTCAACAGGGAGGTCTCCTTTCCAGATTGTATATGGTAGGAATCCAAAGGGGGTCCTTGATCTAATTGTTCTACCAGGTGAAGATGAAACTAGTGATGATGCAGAAGCATTTGCAGAACACATTCTACAGCTACAAGATGAAGTGAGGGAAAAGCTGAAAGTGAGTAATGCACAATATAAAACAGCTGCAGATGCCAGTAGGAGAGTAAGTGTATTTGAAGAAGGAGATATGGTGATGGTTCATCTTAGAAAAGAGAGGTTTCCAAAGGGAACATATAATAAACTCAAGTATAAGAAGATTGGGCCATGTAGGATTCTGAAGAAAATGAGTGATAATGCCTACAAGGTGGAGTTACCTGAAAACTTTGCTATCTCACCAGTTTTTAATGTTTCTGATTTATATAAGTTTCCAGGTCATGATGAAAATGTTGCAGAGGAGGAAGAAATAAACTGGAAGAAACAGATGCCGAAGGAGAAAAAGGAGAGGGTAATGCGTGTCTTGGACCAAAAGACAATCACTACTAGACATGGGAGCTACAACAGATATTTGGTACAGTGGGAAGGTTTGCAGCAAGAAGAAAATACTTGGATTCCTGAGTGGGAGTTGAGGAAAATTGACAGTGCAAAATTAGATGAGTTCCGTCAACAGAATTTGCAGGAGCTGAATTCTTTTCAACCAGGGGAGAATGATGCGGGAGCATAACTTGCAGAGGCCATAACTTTTGATCCGACCGTTGGATCGTCCTGAAATTTTACAGGGTGGTAGATATACATTAGTACTATGCTGGGGACAACTTTGCCTGCAAGGTTGTGCTCATTTTGGCACGTTTTCGGGCTCGGATTCCGTCATCTAGTGGTCTAAAATTGGCTCCGAATGTTTTTTCTGCTTTTCTCTAGGTCTTAGAACTTTAATAACTTTTGTTGTGCTTGTCAGAATAAGTCCAAATTTCGCGTGAGCCCTAATTTATGAATGCATATTTGGCACGCAAATTTTGGGGTCAATCCGAGTTGTTTTGCATTTTAGGGTTTTTTGGCATTTTAGGGTTTTTGGCATTTTAGGGTTTTAGAGTAGTCTTGAAATAAAAGGAGAATGGTAATGATGTAATAGATCAGTGTGAATTCCAGAATGAGAAGTAAGCTATTGTGAAACTCCTGGTTTTATTTGCAAAGGTGTTTATGTGTGTTTTTGGAGGTATTTCAACCTCTTGCAGCTGGATTCACATCCATTAGCCAAAAGATTATGCTTACTTCGAAGCTTTGTCTACACAGTTGGGAAAGTCAATGCATCGATTGGCATTGTGGATTTAATTATTTAACGTTCCCTTCATGAACCAAATAATACATGACAACTCTACAAAATGGGATCTTCAAATTTGAATGATACATTAACCAAGTATGGGATCCAAACAATCCTATAAATGTTCAAGGCTATGACTAGTTGCTCAAGGGATAAGCTCAAAACGTCAGGCATCTTATTATGAGGATAACTTTGTTCCCACTAACTAAGAGAAAAAAATTGCAGGTTAATCATTTTCTCTAGACAAAGTATAATTGCTGATATTGGAAGATACACGAAATGACAATGTCTAACTTTCACAAGTTTTTTTCTTAATGGTGATTTATAGCCTCAATCAAGTTCGACATGACTCAACTAGAAGGTTTTACCTTACAGCGATACTCCAATATGTCACAAGACGTGAAAAGTCTCGATTCGTAAAAAACTCATAAAATCACCTATCTCACAATTCATGGTGAATGATCTAGTCATCAAGATGTTTAGGATCCTTCCTCCCCTGACCTATAATGTCCATCAATGCTTCCTAAAGCTATTGTGTCCATCCAATGGTTTCAGACTTCGACCTACAGTGCAATACATCCTATCGGCACCCCATTAGACCCCTATTGATGTAGAATGCTAAGTCACTTATGAAAAATCAATACATGACATACTTACAGATCTTCCACCAGGGAAAAATCTGATTAGATGTAGATAGATCTTCAAAGCAAGAGGTGTGATCAATCATTGCAGGAATGGAAAAGTTAGACGCTAAACACGTAAGGCTAGAGTAGCGTACTTCAATTTTCTATGCTCAAAATGAAGGCATTCAATTATGAGGCCGCAAGCTGTGTTCCCAACAACTAAGATAAAAAAATTTAGATTAACATTTTCTCTAGCGGCATAATTATGGTATGGAAAATACATTTAAATGGATATGAAAAAGTGTTATCTCTCTTAATGGGGATGTGCCCGTATAGCTAAGTTGGTTTAGCGCAAGACTCTTAACCTTGAAGGTCGTGGGTTCGAGAACTACGGTAAAGAGGCGTAAGTTATGTAAACTCATTAAAATCAGCTTATATAGTTGTGTTGGAAGTCTCCCAAGGAAAGGTACCTGATTGCAAATCGATTGAGACTGATTTTACTTCAACATGGACTTCAACAGGACGTGGCCTATTAGCTCAGTTGGTTAGATCGTCGTATCTCAATAATGCGAAGGTCGCAGGGACGAGAAGTGATCATAGGCCATTATTATGTTTGATGATCTAAATTCATCAAGTACAGGATCAGTGAGGATGGTTAAGTCAAAATTCTGAATATAACTTGATCATCTCGTTTCATCGTTTCTCGTTTCTCAGACTTCTACGTTTAGATTGATCTTTGACTTGCGAACTATCGGTAAATCCCAAAATTCATATCTTTATTGTTTTTCACAATTGAGAATATGCCATATGATAAGTTGTGCACATTGATAAAGTTCAATATGATGGATACATAATCCAATTTCAAACATCCCTATGGAAACAAGCACTTCAACTATCTCGAATCCAGATCCATAACCACAAGTAAATGCAACTCTGCTATCAAAAGTTGATGGAGGAGTCTCATCTACTTGACTTGCACTATGGATGGAAATGTCAGCTATGTAGTCAAGTATATTGTCACGATTGATTCGCAAGAACTAAGGTACATCAGATGAACTATGGAGTATGGACTAGAATCAGTAAGAAGAACAATAACTTCTTTTTGATATGGATATTGCAGGAGTTCCTCCCAAAGATCAATTGCATGAAACTTTAAATGATAGTGAAGATCCCACTTACACCTATTTGTAGTTCTTTTTGTGGATCTAGACCAATCACACAATGGAGTCAATCCATGTTTCAATCATTCTTACTATCTTGCCAAAACAGTCTTGAATTTATGTGGATCAAACCTACACAGGGGAGTAATTGTGCTCATGAGGAGTCTAGAAGGGGAGCCATGGGATCCACAAAGGTATGAAGAATATGAAGTCAAAGCTCACACATGTTCCTATCAATTAGAAAATCTCTTGGGTTTCTTTTCCATTTTCGTTCATTGAGCTTAACAATAACTTAAGGATGTATTTGTTCAAAGTTATGAATGTCTCCCTCACAACCTAGTTCCCCAAGAGGAATTCTAGTCATTTCATAATCAGTTATTTGCATGCTAAGCTTCATCTTTATCAAACCTTGGACGATGGGAAATCTCAACAAATTGAGGACCCGTAAGTATTTTTTCATCCAGTTCGACTTAAGTTATTTTGTTCCTTCTAAGGAGTAGGTGTGAGGTGGTAAAAACTTCATTGAGGAATCATGGACCATAGGGGTTTGTGATAATTTGGTGATGAAGTATGTTTTCTAATCACTTATGAGGATTTT
The DNA here is from genome assembly GCA_019776745.2 of Taxus chinensis. Lineage (NCBI taxonomy): Eukaryota > Viridiplantae > Streptophyta > Pinopsida > Cupressales > Taxaceae > Taxus > Taxus chinensis. The sequence goes on from CM034150.1 coordinate 697,811,796, forward strand.
TACCCAAGAGAATATGGGTCTAGTGGGATTAGGTGGAGCAAGAGATGTAGGACTTGTTGCTTATCCAATGGTGAATGCCATGGCATGACTCAAGATTGGGGATGGTTCATGGATGACATTTGAGTGGGATTTCAATGAGGTTGCAAATAGGACTGAAGCTTAGAGTGAATTGGTTCCTGCATATTTTAAGATTATGGATGACTTCCATATATTGATGGATGACAAAATAAATTCTCCAGGTTCGGGAGACCTTAATTTATCTTTCCTTTGGTTGTAAATTTCTACGATGAGAATCAAGATTCAGAAATCTGGATTTTTGTGAAACTCGCCTAAGTAAACCAACAATTCTTTATCAAGTATCCCTTATCTCTTGAGACACTTGGATAGTTTTGACATAAAATTTGATCACAGACCTTTCAGGTTGCTTACTAGAGGATGAAATTTCCTAGCGACCTTCTGGAACAGTGAACTTGGTCAAATTTCTTAAGAAACCACTCCTTTGATCTTTGGAGAACGACGAATGTCATTCGAATTGAAAATGTCTCACATTCTCTTCTAGTGACCAGTCCATTGGAAGGAAATAACGAGTGTGCTAGATTGATTCCATGAAGACTATCGTTCATAGATATAAGTGAAATGCAACAATTAAACCTTCAGTTACTCAATCTAGGTGGTTCAACATTTTCTGAACTTTCAATCTAAAATATCTTAGGTCAAATCTATTTCTATATATACAATCCCAATAAGGTCAATTCAGGATGATGAGAGATGATCATTACCTTTTTCCTATCAAGGTGATAAATGGAATCAGCCTCCTTGCCAGTGTAAGCCCAATGAACAGAACCAATTGTTCAAGCCTTGCAAACAATATTCCTTCCATTCCCTTTCGAGTAATGTATGGGATCTTTACTTAAAATGACTCATTCTTTGACACATGGGATACCGAGCTATCCTGGAGATTCCTTCGGGAGTCAAGATGTTCCATAATGGATCCATCGTACTTGTTGATTATTTGACTAACAAGTTCATAGTTTTGAGCACAAATAATAAACGAGATTGGTATCTTGGAGAGATTAACGAGAAACCTGCAACTCTATACAAACCACTTGTGATTAGAATTTATCTGTACCATGTACACATTTGGTTCCTTCTTCCACTTAAAGCCTTCAAAACAGGTCATCAAAATCCATGTTTTCTACATTGGTATCCCCTATATTGGGATACTCGAAGACTAAAACTAAAATTGAGATCATAGCCATCATATTTGAACTCCATGTTTGGAACATTGGCACGATAGAGTTTGCAACTGAGAACTCATCTTTCTGTAAAGGTAATAATATTGAGTTTTAGAAGATTCCTTGACCAAGGGATTTGAATGGAATTTCAATCCACAACTTAACGCTAAGGGGATGCACTGTAAAACTTAGACTAATCTCAAATGGAGTTTGGGCTTCCATAGGTTTTGGAACTTTGGACATAGAAAATTAAATCTTTTGCCACATCATTCAGATCCAAAGGTTATACCAGAATAAAGAACATGAGGTCACTTGTGGATTTCTTTATTTTCTTTGTTTTTAAGATACTTCAAGAGGTTTGTCTCCATTGAGTCACTAGGAATTGTAGCTTGTTACACCATTTTTGGATTCATATGCAAAGAAATAGTTTATTACAATCCATGGGAATATCTTTCCTATCAGGGTAGATATAAACCATGGGTGTAGGGTTAATTTACAATATTTAGCTCTTGGTAAGAGGACCGTTTTCTACTGGATGATTTCAGAATATTTCCATGATTTAAGAAAGATAGACTTGGATATAGGATGAAGAAAAAGACACTATGCTGCATTAGTCTCACATGGATCAAGTGGTATCAAGTGGAGTATTTAGTGATTTTTTCCTTATTTTAAATCCTCATAGGGGAGATTCTTCACTATTCAATTATTTCTATTACATTTTCCTCTTATTAATTCATTGTGTCGTTAAATGGGCAGGGAAACTTGTTGCTTAAAAATCAGAGAAGTGTTGTGGAGGTTTACTAGTATGAAGAATGGGCAAAGGTGAATGATAAGAGATGTGAATTGGATCTCCAATGACAAAACGAATTGACAAGCATACAATAGTAGTAAATTGATCATAAAATGAAAGATGATTACAAATTGACAATAACACATAATGACTCTGATATCAACTCAATGCTCCATGATGCTCCATGAGGATAGAATGATCCAAGTTAATTTATATATAGGAGGTGAATGTGCAACCTACCACCTAGATCAGTTGGTGACTGACTCTCACTAAATGATACTGGAAGTAGAGTCGACTCCACACAACTAGTAAGCTAACTCAACACAACTAGTAAGCTAATTCAACATAACTGGTACACTAACTCAACAAAATTGGTACACCTAAGCAAGCGTACCCCATGAGTATAGAGAAAATGCCAATTAAACAAATAAATACGAGGAACAATGAATATCCTACACTAACACCCCTGAATAAGCACAACTTAGGTGGGCAGTGAAAAATGAAAGTGGGCCCCGAAAAGAAATCCTGATTAGATACCCGGGTACAATGCAAATCTGTGATAAAGTAGAGAAAAGGAGAAAATTTACTGGAGAAAAAACTCTCCCCAAAGGAAATTAAAAAAAGAAGAGAACTTAGTACTATAAAGCCTCCTCCGAAGATGATGAAACTGCTAATGTGGATAAAATAATGTGGGTCTCTAGTAACAAGGCTATGTTAGGTACCCAAGTACATAAAAAGATGAAATGGTACGAAATAAGGCAACCCATATAAGAATATAAAATTAGATGAGAAACCGATAAAGAATCTAAAACAAGTAGATTTTTTTTCCAAAGATCACCCTCTAATAAGAAGAATTTTCACGAACAATTATGTCCAATATTGTTTTAAAAGCCATTCGGTTGGCCATGCGGGAACAATAAATAGAGGAAAAATTCAAAAACTATAAAGGAATGGAGAATTTTGTGTGAGCATGCCATGCTCAAAAGATTACTACGAGAGTTTCCACAAATGATACAAGGAAGACACAATGATCATCAATATAGGTTTCGGTAATAGGCACCTTTTTTAAATACCCATTTACATTACATGTACAAAATTCTTCTCAAGAGGAACACATGCACCAAATTTTCTTATTACAGAAAGAAGAAACGAAAACAAACAAGACATTATGGGAGGATTTGGTCTCCTACCAAACTATTCCCCACCTTCAGGTCTTCAAAAAATATTTCCGAGAAAATGAACCAAGTGATCATCTTCTTCTTTATCATCCATTGTGATAATCATCCCAAAATGTGGCACATTATAACTTAGTGTGTTCTACAATATAAAAAGAACCAATGTGTGAGAAATGAAAAAATACGACCTTTTGGAAAATACGACGTACTAAGTTTTGAGCTATCAATGAAAAGTTATTATAATAAACTGATTTCCCGTAAATGAGGCCTATTTTAAATAAAATTACACTCTAGCATTAAAAAAAATGCACTACATGAGGATGGACCCTAACCTACCAACCACTTGCTAAAATCGACATCGAAATTTAGATTCCAATGGTTTTAAATTGTGAGGGGGGATTGGCATCTCTTGCCAACTCTGAGTCTCAGCACTTCGTCTTCTTCGCTAGGAAAATATATATGCTTAATTAAACACTTAATTCCTTCTCTTGCAAATTGGTTCTAAAAAAGAAACTAATGTTCCAAAAGTTTTGAAAATGATAATTTTTAGAGGTCTAAAATTAGATATAAGTTGGAAAATAATACAAATAAGGATTGATACTACCCTTTTGCCACTTGAATGTTGGCCCATCCAAGGATATAAGCATTACCGAGGAGCTCGCTTTAGGGTTATCATAGCCCAAATTGTGTAAAAAACATGTTCTGAAATGTCAATGGTGCTACACTACCAGGATTGTAAGTCAATGCAAAGGAGGTCGTTCAATGGGCTATGGAGAGGTCCTGTACACATTTTTTAGGTAGAAAAATCAACCTGAAAAGGAAAAATGCCCCTCGTAGGTACTGAGGCATTTTTTACGTGGCTCACAAACAACAAAAAGTCCCCCTTCATCATAGTTAAAAAATGCCCATCCAAACTAGGAAAAACTTGGCTCCAAATAACAAATATGCCCTTCATGAAGTAAAGGATGCACCCCCTCCAGGTACTAGAAAAATGAGGCTAAAAATAACAACAAATTCCTTCACATGAACAAAAAAGTACCTCCAAATACAGATCTGAGACAATGACTAAAGAACCCCCTTGATCTAATTTTTGAGTAAAACCAAAAAAGAGTCACAGTCAAAAAAACAGTCTTTGGAATATTATTTGCAACAAGAAATGGCCCAAAAATATTTCCAAAATCTTTTTCCTACATAGAAATGGCCGCCACAATATAAAAACTACAAAGATTTCTCCTTTACTACCAATAAAGTAATGTGATTTATTTATTTTCCAAATAACAATCTCAACATTGAAAAACATGTAGGACCAAAACGGAGACACACTTAATATTTACACATGAACTGTTAGATACTATATTAGACGAAGCATTAGAGATCTAAAAATAACTTTCAGTAATGGTAAATGTATCAGGTAGAATCACTTGTGAGACCATATTAGAATTGTTCCAAAACTGATGAAACAAAGAAAGCATACGAGTAAGTGTAGAAATATGAAATAACTAACAAGAGAGATGCAATTATAATCAAGAACTCACAAGACAATAATGGTTCCAATTCAACTAAAATACTCCATGAGGATAAAAGTAATGCAAGCCAATGTACATATTGGAAGATGAATGTGCAACCTACAACCTAGATCAGTGGTGAATAACTCTCAAGAACTAATATTGGAAGTAATATTTGACTCCACAAAACTAGTAAGCTAACTCAACACAACTTGTAAGCTATCTAAACACAAATGGTACACCTAAGAAACCATATCCCATCAGTGTAGGAAATCACCAAGTAAATAAACAATATAAAAGGAAAATTAATATCCTACACTAACATGCAAAACTTTAAACATTAACAAAATGCATGAGCACTCCAAGAATGTTCCCCAATTAGATGAGGTTGCACTTTTGGAATGCAAATTAATTCCAAAATTCCACCACCGAATGCATCATGGGCTCTAAAAATCCTCCCTTGCCTAGATGGAAGAGCCCAAAGGGGGAAAATAAGGAGGGAAAACAAGTTTTATTTTTACTTTTGGTCTACTAAAATCTGACCAATAAAAGGAGGGCACAAATTTGAGAGTGGAAAGCAAAAATAATATGCATAGAAAATTCACGGAGCCTCCAAAAGGCCACACCAATCAAAACATTTCACTAAAAGTTGTTGGTGTTATCACCTTAATGGAGAAATAGAACAAAAAGTTACTTTCCATGCACCCAGAGTGAAAATGTGAGTTTCCTAGGCATATAATATATGATTTGGATTAGAAAACACTCAAAAAAATCATCGTAACAATTGTCAAGAGATGGGGATGCATAATTTATGAGTTATGATAAAAAAAATATTTTTTGGAAACGAGCTCATAGCAGGGTAGCGGAGGGATTTTGGATGGTATGGAGGCTTATAGTGACCAAGACCAAAAATAATATTTGCATTGTGTAGAGAAATCCTTGATTTTTCATTTGAATGGTCACTGGTCTTCTAAGTCCACTATGAGCTTCCACAATCAGTTGTTGAAGTTCACCTTCCTCTAGGGTCTAAAACACCTTATCTCAAAAACATTCTAGAAAGGTTTTCACTACCTTAACCTATCCAATGATCCCCATAATCAGACCCTAAGTATACCAGTGAGGAGTAGAATCATATCCCTTTTCATTAACTATATTTTGGTCACCTAGAAACACTCAAAACTCACACATGAAAATCTACAAGTTAACACTTATGATGGGGAAAAATTGGCAACATTGACCAAAACTCTCGAAGAAGACAAGATTTTTTAGTGGTTGTCGATAAAAATGACTACTAACATTTTACATGCCAATAGTTGGCTCTTACTTTAGGACTTGTCTTGGTTTGGGTGAAGCACAAACAAGACAAAGCAAGAACATTAGAATATCACAATTTTAAGCAGACAAATACCTTGTCCATTGGGTAACACAAAGTTGAGAGACATGGGAATGAAATGATATGGACACACAACAAGAAAGAAACACACACAATGGAAAAAAGGAAAAACACCAACTCATAATAGGAAAGGGAAACACACTAGGAAATAAAACAACCTAATTCACCTATGGTACATGCAGGGGACATTCACCTATGGTACATGTGGGGGACACCCCACTTTCATTATTTGTATAACTTCAAGTATTTCCTGTTGTGAGGAAATTCAAGAGGAGTTCCATTGAAATAGGACAAATAGAAAATATTATCTCTGCAGAAATGACTGATTTTGAATGGTCCTAGCCACAAAGAGTCAAATTTTTCATGGCTACCCTTTGGCTCTCTTCTCTTGTCCCAAAGTAGGACCAGATATTTGATTTAAAATTTTGTCTATCACGATTTATGGTCATAAATATTTATACTCTCATATGATTTTCTCTTATTCAATTAGCTATCATGATCTTATCTTCGTTAAGCTTCTCAAAATACAAAATTATTTTATCTAAGGAATCTTGGAATTGGCCATCTTTGACTGCCTTTACCAGTTGTAAGGAATGTAACTCAACTGATATAGGTACTTTAACATTTATTCAATACAACAATTAGAAGGGATATTTTGATAGCTTTCTTGGGTGTGGTATGATCATCCCAAAATGCATCATAGAGTTTCTTGTGCCAATCTATCTGACTTTGATCTGCTAACTTACGAATGATAGTCACAATATTCTTGTTACTTGATTTTGCTTTTCCATTACCATGTGGGTGATAATTGAATGAATGAGAAAGGGAAATACTATGCCCATATTAGAATTCAGTCTGCGCCCTAGAAGAGAAATAAGTAACACTATTGACGACAATCTCTTGTGAGACACTGAAATGGATTAGAATATACTCTTTGAAAAAATTGTAGACTATTTTGGTGTTAAAATGTCTGACTCAGATTTCATCCATCCACTTGGTGTAGTCATCTATGGATGTGAGCACATATGATTGGCCCGCAATTGAATGTGGTTTGAGAACACCTATGAAGTCCAAGCTCCATTATTGGAAAGTTTATTCAATCATCACATGCCTGAGAGGGAGTACAACTAGATGAGGTCTACCAAAAAAATGACATTGCTCGCATTTGGTTACCCATTCTTGCAATTCCCGAAACAAATTAGGTCAATAGTACCTTCCCCTCAAAATTTTGTGCGTTGTGACCAAGGCTGAGAAATGACCACCACATGATTGATCATGATAAGTTTTCAACAACTTCTCTTTTTTTTATTTGTCTAAGAACTACAAGAAACAACCATCTAGTCCCCTTTTGTAAAGTACATGATTCCATATCACATATCTCATTGCTCGAAGCTTGAGAGCTCTCTGTTGTTTCTCACTAGATGAGGTGGAAAAATTATGTATATTAAAAAATTGATGATATCCAAATACCATTTGAAAGTAGTACTCACCAAGAGTATTGTAGGCAATTCATTATCTGGAACACCATCTTAAGAATTTGATTCAGTTTCCTCATTTGAATTTGCATTATTCTTATAAATCAATTGAGAGAGACATTTTCCCCGTACAAACTTTGTAGACCGGATCTCAAGGTCATATTCTTTGACTTTGGAAATCTATTTGCCTCTTTTGGAGCTAACATCTTGTTGAGTGAGTATGTATTTCACTACATTATCTGGAAAGAACACCATCATATGAGAATTCGAGATGCATATCCTAAAATTCTTCACAATGTTAACAATCGTGAAAGCATGTTTCTCTGTAGTAAAGTAATTCAACTCGTGGTTCTTGAGTGAGAATATCATGAATGTTATCGAGGACTCAATCTCTTCCTTGTTTTTATTGATAGGTATTAGTCAAGTTGTACACAGATTTTTTCAGAGCAAAGCAATATTGATTTCTCTGTATTATTCCTCTGTTGAAACCATTATACAAATATATAGGAGACATATATCCTCTTATTGGGGATGCTTTGATCCTATAATCTCTCAACATAATAACCAAATAATACTACCTACATATTATTGTTGTTATTCACAACAATAACATACCAACCAATATATTATAATACGTTACAAATAAATTGTAACCATACAAACAATATATTAATTACCAATGTAAATACTAAAGTGTTTACATGGTAGATAAACATTCACACTTCCTTTGCATCTTGTCGCCTCTGCGTGATCACGATCTTGACACAAAACTTGAAATGAAGGTAGAAGAAGGAACACGTCAACTTCTTATCGACCAAGCACTGTCGGGAACACATCTGACCAAACTAGTGTGGGAACACGTACAGGAACCATCTTCTTATCAACCAATCGCTGAAAGGGAACACATCTGACCTACTCGGTGTGGGAAATCAAGCAAGAACACATTTGAACAAACTTCAATGGTTTTCCAGAGGCTAACCACAAACCTAGGTATGAACAGAAACACATCAGACTGATCAACCTCTTCAAGCATCACGATGTTGCATTTCACTATGTTATCTGTTCTTCACTATGTTATTACATCAGGGAATTATGTAGGAATAGTCACATACACACTTGAACAAGAATGAACCTCTGTTCTTATTTTTCACACCACACTGACAAGCTGAAAAACTGAAATCTACACCACACAACTGAAAACACAAGTCACCATACTAGAAGTACGGCCCTGTTGTTGGCGACTGGCAAGAGGTCAATGATTGACCTCCAGCCTCTTGTGTCTCCATCCTCCAGTAACATGTTGCTAGCTCGGATGGATTTGACTTGGATGCTCAATAGTTTCCACATTGGCTTTATTTTGTCTCTCCCCCATAATGTGAAACACATTATTTTCCGGACGTTGGGTAACACCGAAAATGCATCTGTAAGAAAAATATATATGACTTTAACAATGACACGACTTTTGACGACAACTCACAATTTTTCCAACAACACTTTGACTCTAGCTTACAATAAAATTTTGACAAGACAATTTTATGACTCTATCTCAAATATGATTTTGACAAAAAAAATCCTCTCTATGATGACTAGACTACTTTGTTAATATTTGACAAATTACACTAGACTCACAATAATTAGTCTTTAAATAGCTTTTGACATAAGGCTATAAAACTGAACCAAAAATAATTTCAAGTTTCTATAACAACAGCTATTAGGCATCGACGAACCCAATTTCTAAAATAGACTCGTCAAACTCAATACTCGGATAAAGATTAACTGAACTCATAATAAAACTTAAAACTCATGAACTCTCATACCTGAATAAAAAATAAGAATGACACTAGGCAGATTAAATACCACTTTTCACCATAAGTCTACGTGGCAAAAATGCATATCCAATACGGACTCCCAACTCCCGCATGTGTCTTAACTTCAGATCACACGTACGATGCGACAGAAATGGTCATTCGCAGATTTCGAGGTAGGATAGATCACAGTACAGATCATAATACAATGCCAAAAGAGCCATCACGTAAATATAATTGTGCTCAATGGATAAATATCATGACAGCTGCAAGGAATCGATCTTGCTCTTTAGATTTGAAACCATGGACAACAAACAAGGAGAATCTAATGTAATCACTATATGCTAATCTACTGTGAAGATTGTCACGTTGGATGCAGGTGTCAATGGAAAAGCAAGTTCGATTCAATGCACTACGAAAAACTGAACCAATGCAAACTGATCTTCTTCAATATGAATTGTCAAGCTCCTAGAACACTATATTCATATACGTAGATCTGATCAAGATCACCAAATGTGAATGGCTCCACAGTGAAATGTTTGACCTCGTCTAATTGCCAAATTGATTCCTGTGTTGAGTGTACAGGTATTTAGATGCACTTATATGAGAGCAACGAATGTACAGTGAATGTAAATATGTGGAGCAGTTATATACAGAACACTGGAAATTATGTAGCTAGCACAACATTAGGATTGCACATTCGCTTATAGCATACTCGGATATATATATCTAAATAATTTGAATTCTACAAAAATATACCCCTTACTCATAGCGGTTAGTAAACAATGGTTACTGCCCCTTCTACAAATCAAAAAAACATTTTAACCATAAATCTTTCTTACACGTTATCAAAGAATCCCTGCTGTGATACCAATGATAGGTATTAAATAAGTTGTACACAGATTTTGTCAGAGAAAAACAATATTGATTTTTCTGTATTATTCTTCTATTGCAACCATTATATAGGAGACATATATCCTATTAGTGGGATGCTCTATCCTATAATCTCTCAACCTATTAACCAAATAATATTACCCGTATATTATTGTAATAATATACCAAACAATATATTATAATACGTTAAAAATAAATTGTAACTATACAAACAAGATATTAATTACCAATGTAAATATTAATTTTTAACATTTATGCACTAGGATAGTTGAGAGGGTGTGCTCAAAGGCATAACAATATATTATAAAATCTTTATTGAAGTATGGGAAAACCAATATAGGGGCATGAGCAATACCCTTCTAAGTATTTTAGAAAACATTATTTCCTTCCTTATTCCAACCGAAAGTTCTTTGATGCTTCATCATGTTAGTGATATGATTAGTTAATTCTACAAAGTCGGGGACAAAACATCAGAGAAAATTAATCTTAGCAAAGGAGTGAAAAAATAGCTTACTTGTTCGAAAAGAGATATTTTGAATAGTCTCTACTTTTTCAAGATTAATTTGTGTACCCTCTTTGTTCACGATGTGTCCAAGGAATTTCCCTTCAATCATTTCGAACATAGACTTCTTGGGACTAAGAGATATACCATGTTCTCTTCAACGTATTAGAACTTTCTTAATATATCTTAGATGATTGCCACACTTCTTTTAGTACACCGTGAGGTCAATCAAATACACCACTATACATTTAGGACCAAAAGGCATATAATAGTATGTAAATGTTCCCCACGGAGTCATGAATGCAGTCTTATGTTGGTCTTCTGGCACTACTTTGGTCTTATTATACCCAGAAAATCCATCAATCATAGATAGTATTTAAGAGCCAATGACTATCTATACAATCTAATCCATGATAGACAGAGGATAGTTGTCTTTCAATGATGTATGATTCAAGTTTCTAAAATCAATGCAGATCCTATTTCACCATTCTTTTTATGAACCAGAACTATATTTTCCACCCAAGTGGAATGATGGACGGGAAAAATGATCTGAGCATTCAAAATATTGAGCACTTCTTCTTTGATAGTTCCATCTATTTTTCGGTCATATTACCTATATTTTTGTCGAAATGATTCTACCCTTCATTTGAGAGGGATAGAATATTGCATTTCTTATAGTTTAAAAGATTACACCTCCTCATAAGAGTAAGCCAAAACATATGAGTACTTTTTTAGGGGTGAGACAAGCCCGATGCGTTATTCTAGAGAGTAACACTTACCAATATCAACTAGCCTTGGTTGTTTTGTCGTTCCAATGTCGATCTTATCATATTCAACATAACTACGGGGATACTCCTTGGCTTTGGATTTCAAAAACTTGTCGTGTTTATTGAAAAGGTATTCAAGAGAAACTAGGTATTTTGTGATCTAGTTCTCATTCATTTTTACTACACCATTTTCATCTACTTATTCAATATCACCTTTTTCTTCACATGAAGAAAATTCCATGCATGGAGCATGACTTTCTTTGTTATAAAGGTTGTTGAAATTGCCCTTCTGCTCCAAGAAAGATAAAATATGATTGTCATCATTGAAAACTTGCTAGCTTTCATCATTGTCTGACACACTAGGTCTGAAAATCATCTCAATATAGTAGTGCTCCCTGAAAAAAGGATGAGGAATCAATAATAAGGATGAAATAGCTAGAGAACCTACCTTTTAATTTTGTTCACGTGGGACTGCTAGAATAGAAAACACTTCAAAATCTTCCATATAATCCCATACCATGTTTTTGTAGTGCTTGAGCCTTGTATTCTTTACTTGAAACTAATTTTTGAATTTCTTGACAATAATTTTTACATCCTCGTGAAATTGCAACCTTTTTATTCCCATTTCCTCAACAGTTCTCATCCCAAGAAATAAAGCTTCATACTTAGAAATGTTATTCATATTCAAAAATTGTAGTTTGTATGAGAAAGGTTATAAATGGCCAGAAGTGGAAGTGAGCACAACACCCACACCAAATCTAGACTTAGACAACTACCATCAAATTCTAGAGTCTATAGATCATTTTATCGTTCTGCAATTAGGATGGCCATTTTTACATCTTTCTATATAGTCGTGAAGAAGTTTCACATCCCCTTATCTTGATATAAAATGTTTTCTCGTGGGTCATCTGACTTCTAAACATTATATTTAATTTTTTTTATAGGAAGGATCCTCTTCATTTGGACTTTGACTTGAATAGTTGTATAGGGCTAATCCATTTGTATCTCACCACTTACATCTCGATAGAAACTTCTACTCAACAACATTCCATAAGAGGCTGGAATGTCAGCTACCAGTATTATTATCTTCACTCTCTTTTCTAGGAAGTCGGCAAAAGAAACTTGTGCATCCTTGATCCAGCCAACAAATAGGGCTTCTTTTTTACCATGGATTAGCAGTGGACATAAGCATGGGTCATGGTGATAGTAATGGAATTTACAACTTTTCTGCGCATGACATTGTTAAAGGAACTAGATTCAATTATACAATTGTTTAAATTGTGACCTCCGATTAGCAAAGAAAGATAAAAGGGTTCCACTTTAAATGAAATCGATGGGCTTGCAGTAAAGAGGTTCTAGGATGGAGGCAAGGTAGAGTTAGGTAGCATTCCTTTAGAGGTAGATGAAACTAAGTTGGACTTAGGACTACCATTTTTTATAAACCAGACTAGTTTATCACATTGTTCAAGGTGAGTCTACAAGTATTTTGATTTTGAAATTTACACTTTAGACTTTTTTACGTGATCAATTATATCTAGTGATGTGAACGTATATGTTCAGGAATTGTAGCCACTTTAGCAGGAAGGGTAGATGCTACTTTTGGTTACAAAGATTACTTTGGGAGTGGGAGTTGTTTTGGAAGTAGAAATTGTAGATTTAGTGGGAGTAGTAGAATAAGTTTTAACATGAGTAGAAGTAGATGACTTAACTAGAGTGGAAGATGTAGCTTTATTTGTGGTATAATTCAGATTCTTCTTTATGGAGACCATAGAAGGAGAAAATAGTGATCATCTATTGATTATCGTATTTTGTAGAGTCGCCACAAGAGGATTTATAAACTTCTTCTTTTGGGAAACAACATAGGAAGATTATTTTTTTGCATGTGAGTAGGTGAACACCACACACAAATAACTATTCATGTTAGCTACAACTTCGTCATATTATTCATTTACAGAGTATTCAAAATAACTAATTTCTACATCTTCAACCTCTTCAATATCTAGAACATTTCCTTTCGCTTCTTTACATTCTATTTCTACAATTTGTTCTTCATCCTCCTCTTGAGTTTCACAAGTTGCATTGACCATAGGAGCTTCCAAAGAGAGTCTTTTTGGGTACCATATATCCATTACTACAAAAAAAATTCTTCATGGACACGTCCTTATAGGAGGTACTTTGTGTAAGTTGCTTCTTTAGAGAAATCACATCGACAGATTAGTAGTTCCCAAGATAAATCTTTTAGATTTATATTTTCTTGATCTTCTCCTAATTTTACCAGACATGATCAAATCATCTTCAACTTCTACAGCAATATCTTGAACCTCTTCCAAATTATTTGGTTAGCTCTTCTCAAGATGAACCCAACTTTTGGTAATCAAGCATTGGTGAAGTAACTTAACTCGTTATCTTTAGTAGGCCTAGAAGATTTGGGAATTTTATTTATCATCTTATTGAACTTAGCTACAAAATATATCATGGTCTCTTGAGGTTTCTTTTTCAATTGTGATTGTTGGGTAAGCAAAGCATGAGTATTCTCAACTAGTTTAAATTTGGCTTCAAATTTTACTTTCATCTAAGCTCAATTCGTGATTCAGTGAAAATGTGAGTTTCCTAGGCATATAACATATGATTTTTATTGGAAAACACTCAAAAATCCATTTTAACCAATTTAAAGAGTTGGGGATGTATTTTTGAGTTATGAAAAAGCACTTCTTTTTGGCAAGTTGGCTCATAAAAGGGTAGCGGAGGGTTTTTGGATGGTACAGAGGCTTGGAGGGACCAAGACCAAAAATAATTTTTGCATTGTGAAGATAACTCCTTGATGTTTCATTTTACCACTTACTAGTCATCTGAATCCACTCTGAGCTCCCGCAATCAGCTACTAAATTTCACATTGCTCTGGTGTCTAAAACACCTTATCTCACAAAAATCACCGAAAAGGTGTTCACTCACTAAACCTATCCAATGCTCCCATAATCTAAACTTGAGTAATACCACTGAGGAATATACTTAAATACCTTTCCATTGACTATATTTTGGTCACCTGGAAACACACAAAACTCACACATGACATTCCATAAGTCAACACTTATGAAGGGGAAAAATTGGCAACATTGAGCAAAACTCTCGAAAAAGAAAATTTTTTTAGGGGTTTTCAAGAAAAATGAATACTTAAATTTTTCATGCCAGCACATTCTCGATGGTCCTAATGATTTTAACATGTCACAAACAAGATCCCTTGAATTCCCATCAATTAAAACTAAAGAAATTGTTTTTACTATGAAGGGAGTCATTTTTCGAGCAACAAGCGTGCATTGAGAGTGTGGAACCAATTACATGGTGGGTAACATTATTATAGATGTTTTTAGTCCCCACAATATGTCTCTCACAAAATATCTTGAATTCCCATCTTGTAGAGAGATTAAAACTTGTCTTTGAAGATGGTGAGTCATTTTTGGGCATAAAAATCAAGGAAACAATGGTGAGTGATAAGGAATCAAGAGAATGATGGGAATTCCCCTCAAGCAATGATAATGATGATCCGATAATTTTAAAATTGAGTCATATGTGTATAAAACATGGGACGATGAAAATAAAATTTTTGGCTTGGGAGCAAGGGTATGAAGGTTGGAATGTTTGGCCATTTAAAGAATACGCACAAGGTATCATTAGAAAAATCTTGGAATATATAATAGGATGGAATGAAAAAATATCAACTCGAGGTGTAGGTTATTTTTTATTCTTTTATTTTTTTATCAAGATAATTCTTGCACTTGGGTTATCCCTACAATTGTTGAGTTAGTTTGCTTAGGTGTACTAATTGTGTGGAATTAGCTTGTTAGTCTTGTGGAGTTAGCTTGATATTCTTGTGGAGTTACATTGACTACCAGTATCAGTTAGTGGGAGTTCTTCACCACTGATCTAGGTAGTATTTGCATTCCCTCCTCTTATATGTACATTCTAATTATTGAGTTAATTCATGGAATTATGATCAATTTCCATATATGATATTTTTTCTCCTTATATGTAAATATTTTTGTAAGGTTATTTTGGAAAATTCTTTTCAGCTTATTAAATGTGATGTTCTATTATCATCTGATATTTTTGTAGCTTGGAACACTCTTCTTTTCGTTCCTTTTAGAAATCACCAAATCTCAACTCAAGTATCCTCATATGTTGTCAGCATGTGTTAACAAAAACTAAAGGCATTTTATTAAGTTAAAAGAAACCGAGTTCAAAGAGGTTAGAGGAGAAATGAATAGTGGATTAAATTGGATTTTTCATGTTATTGAAAGTTCAACCTTAAAAAATAAAACAATAATTTATTTCTCAAAAGATTTCAATTTTCGAGAATTAAGCTAATTGTTTAAGAAAACATCATAGGATCATCTTTAAGCCTAGTAAATTTATTTTACTTCATTTTAAACTCATTTCTCTTCATTTTAAACTCATTTCTATGATTGTGAAGGAGTATAAACAACCTTCATCTGTATACTTTGCATCATTAGTATTGAATGTGGTTTTGAGCTGCAAGGACAATATCGTTAGCTTGACCCCTATCCTTGGTTGTGTCATACCCATGTATGTATAGGAAAGTGGTTTTGCAGTGCTAAGACATCATTCTTAATCAAGAGATCTAAATCAACAATATCCCTTTTTTATATTATTTTCATGTTTTACTTCAAAGGACACATCCATGTCACCCACTTTATGAGTAAACATGCACCTAAATGTCGGCACAATGTAGTATCCTAAAATTACCACTGTATTTTAAGTAAATATATATGTTAGCACACTTGTGTATAGTTATTTTGGTCCAAATCTAGTAATATTAGTGATTTGGTTGACTTCCCAAGCTTGAAACCCCTCCATAAATCCCCATAACAACAGTCGCATTAACTTTTTACCCCTTTGATCTCATCGTTTAAACTATAGTATGGCCTTGACAATCCATTTGGACAAACTGTATAGTTCAAACAATTTTCCCTCTTATTTTGGTCAAATGAGCGCATTCACCCCTTTTCACTTTTCTTGTTTCTAGTCATTGGACATTGTCACACACACCATATCCCAAAATTTGAATTCAAAATCACCTTTAAGTAGACAAGTGTTGTACTTCATTTGATCTTCGGGCATATTGTTAATATATGAAATACATATTTATTTTTCTAAGGTTCTAAACTATTCCTATATTCTATTTCACATGGTTTAGCTGCTAGAGAACAATTTATTGAACACTAACCTCACAAACCCTAATACATGCCCCCAATCCCTTTTTTCTTTATTATTTAGTTAGAGATTCAACAACATAAGACAAGAAAAACAAAGAAGTTAGATTACAATTTGATTCATTTTGTTTTGATTGTAAAGTTACGATCTACCCATTGTTTAAAATGATATATATGTTCTTGGTAATGGTCTTCGATTATATCTAAATTTTAGGTGATAGTCACCTTTTGTCTTTAGCAATGTGTTCTAAGGGACAATTTCTGCAACATGACCTCTGCAATATGGCACACATGTGTCATTTGTATCCTTATGTATTTACTATACTAGTGTTCCATATTTTAATTAGGCATTATTCCTATGTTTTGTGTTATGAATGCTTAATTAAATGTAATTCAGTTAGTGGAATATACTCGCACATCAGGCCTTTGAGCATAATTTTTTCTAACTAATTGTTATCCAAATTTTTCCCCCTGGCAAAATTGATCAAACACGGCCCCGCATAAGAGAAAACCTAAGGGTCGGCTCTGTCTTGTGAGCTCACATTCAAATCCAACAGTCAGGTTGCAGATGGAATCGGAAATGGAGAAACCAGAGGCTCTTAGGAGAGAAGCGGGGAAAGGCTCAAAGTCTTTGGGCTTCACAAACGATTTAGAGTGGGCCCAAATTGGCTAAGTATGGAAGAACCAGCGGAAGCTGCCATGCGTCATCTCGACACATCTTCAAAGGTAAATCCAAAAGCAGGTCTCCCAAATGAGCGTGAGGCTTCCATGTGTCCCAAGTCTGAAAAGGGGATAGAGCCGGTCGTTTAAATCGACTATCGGCAGAAGCCTCCATATGCCTTGACGACGCAACACCAAGGCTGGGTCCGAAGTGTGGAGACTCAAATGAGCGCCAACTCTCCACGTGTCTAGGATCCAACAGAGTCAACAGAGGGAGACAGAGCAGGCCCAAAATTGACTAAGTATAGAGAAACAGGGGACGTCGCCACGTGTTGCATCAGCGCAAATTCAAAGGCGCGACCCAAAGTAGAGACTCGGATGAGCGCGGGCCTTCCACATGTCCTAGGTCCAAAAGGGCACAAAATCGGTCATTGAAAAGTCAAAATAGGGAAAAGACCAACGAAAGGAGCCAAGTGTCAACACGGTGCTACTTCAAAAGTAAAATTCGGAGCGGTTTCCAAACAAGTGCGAAGCCTCCATGTGTCTAGGGTCAAATGTATGGCCCCGCCAAGAAAAAGGGACTTAGCCAAATGCAAAGAAAAGAGCAAGCTAGAAAAAAGAGCCATATGTATCTTCGACGCACTTTCAAGAGGTGAATTTAGAGGCGGTCTGCAAATATGCGCTAGCTCGCCACTTGTCTCATTAGTGCAATTTCAAAGGCACACCCCAAAATTCAAATCCCAAACGAGCGTCAAACCTCCACGTGTCTTAGGTCAGGCACAGTGTCTCTGCCAGTAGGAAAGACTCAAGCAGAATACATAAGAAATAGGAGAGCCCATAGACGGCGCCACATGTCTCAATCTAGTCAATTTCAAGAGTGAAGGCAATGGGAAAAATTTCAAATGAGCGTGGGGCTGCCACATTGCTCCTATATGAACAGACCCTTGCATACTGCAAGTTGTGTTAAGCGTCCACCCCGAGGAAATTCAGATGGCCATATCTTTTGATTGGGAACTCAAATTTGGTTGGGAGAAGACTTTTTGGAAAGGTCTTAACATCCTCTACACCATGGAGGCCTACAACTTTAATTTTGATAGGGTCAAGTGGGTGAGAAGTGGGAAAATGTCTTGCAAGATATTAATGAAGGATCTGATTCCTTCAACCACCCGGATTTGATTTTTTGATCCACCGTTCTTCCTTCTTCAACACGCCAAACAGACATAGAGTGGTGGATTTGACAATACTCTGATGTTTGTTGCAGGTTATGGGAGTTGTGCTTAATGGGTTTTGAAGTGGTGTTCCATGTGAAATCCATCTCTAGTCCTTGGTACATTCTGTCCACCCTCTCCTCTGCTCCCCTCTCTTCACTTCAGGCAGTCGGATCTGTGATTCAATTGTTCCCTTTTCTGGTGTATCACCACTTAGTGTAGGCTTTTTCACCCTCTCTCTCACTATCCCCTTGGAATGGTTAGATTAGGATAGAATAGGGTCTACCTGCACTAGAGTAGCTTGTGGCACGTAGATTAGGAAGCAAGAACTAGCTTTCTCCAGAGGTCCATATCAAGTTTTGCAAGTCCCACAGCTTGAGAGATGATCCCATGTTGTGCAATCACACCGAATTCCCCACTTCGAACCCAATCCATTCGGGGGTGTTGTGATTCTGCACTAACAGTTTTGGCACGCCCGGTGGGACAGGTCTAAAGAACCTTACCACTTCATCTCAGTAGGTTGGTGTGTTCCTGTTAAGGTTCAGACTTTTGAGGAACATGCAAACACATCTGGCGACTCCATCTGGTCAACAACCCCATAGCTGAAGTTACAAACCTTTTCCATCCATTTCCACCCATCTTCATTCACTTTTCTTTCCATATCTCCCATTTTTCTTCCATTTCATGAAGTTGTGCAATCATGACTTCATTGCCTTCATGGAATTCACACCTACAACAATTCAGTCTGCCTCTAATGCTTTTCCCAGCTCCTCCAGATCAACATTATGATCAGATCTAGAACAATTATGCTTACCCATATGAGCAGGGTCAAAACCAATTTGACCATGAATTTTATCAAGAACAGGGGGATGCACATGATGGTGACAGCTACATGGAAGATGTTGATCTGCTGGAGAAGATTCAAGGGATTGAGGCTAGCATGGTGTAGTCCAAGGCTACATCACAGATGAATTCATTCAGGATTGATTTCAGGGCACCTTGTCCATGGGGAGTCCCTTTTCTAAGAAATTACAGCCCTCAGGAGACTCTTGACTTCATGGTTGAAGTGCCACCTCAACTTACACAGTGGATTGAGGATATTGAGGCTTATGAGTTGGACACAAGACAGCCTTGTTAATGGGTAAGTCCACCACCTCCTAGCTTTTCTTTTCCTCTTCCTCAGTCTTTATCATTTCAATAGTGTCATGATTCAAGCCCCTCACTTGCTACCCCAAGTGTTGACTTCCCTTCCCCATCTCCTAGTCTTCCACATCATCTTGATTCTTCTACCATTTTCCCTTCCAAGCAGTCATCCCCTCCAAATAAACAAGAAGTTCCACTCCCCTTTCCACCAAAAACAATAGCAAACTTGATTGAACCCCAACCTTCCACTCCTCTTTCTTTCCCAAGTCCATGTTGGGAAGATACTCAAGAATCTAGTCAAGGAGAACAACAAGAAGGGGATCCCAATAGAGAAGAAATGACAAAAAATCTGAACAGTTGGGATGCCAAATTTGAGTTTACAAAGATCCCCTTGATGGTTAAGCAAACATAGGAGGTAATGGTTGAAGAGTCAGTGGTGGTTAAGGCTGAGTTTGTAGCAGAAGAAGAGCAAGAACAAGAGGAAGAAAATCAGCAGTCTGTTTATGGCACTTTGTCTGAAGAGGATGTTGATCTAACCCAAGTTGCACAACCAATTAAGGAGGAAGAACAACCAGATCTAATTCCCATTGAAGAGGAGCAGCTGGGAGAGATCAAATTAGAGTTGAAGCCACTCAATGAAGAAAGCATCATTGAATATTTTTTGCTTTCATTTCAAGGGCCTGATTTGATTGATGAACCCACGATGGAGGAGGACCATACAGTTTCAGAGGGTCCAAGTGCAGAGCAGACCACAAGAGAACCTTCAGTTCTTCCTCCCACTTCATCCCCTTCAAACTCTAATGTTGAAGAAGAGTTTGAGCTTTCAAACTTCATGTTTGAAGATGAGGGGGATCATGGTGAGCAAATTGCAAATCCGGCGGACACCATGGAGGAGGTCGAACACATGCAGCAGAACAACAAGAAGGAAGACTGTCTGTCAGACATGGAAGATTGCTTTGATGGAGAGGAGCCCATGGAGATCACATCATTTTATCCTCCATCATCCACCTTCCAAGCACACGAGCCTGCTACCATGAAGGAGAGATTTCAAGGACAACAACCTGCACTTCATGACAGCCCTCTGGAACTAAGGTTGGAGGATCATAGTCTTCCATGTTCTTCACAAGAGAAGGAAGGGAAAGAGCAAGAGGATGTCATCATCTCTCTCACACCATCCACCCAAGAAGGTCAGTAGGAAGACTCCATTTTTGGAGTTGAAGTTCAGAGCAATGGGAACATCCAAAGGATCATACCATGCCCAATCAGGTACTTGGCTTCATTGAAGCCAAAGGAGAAGCCAAAACCAGTCATGCCTACTTCAGGGCATGAGGATGAGTATAAAAGTACCAAAGGTCATCATCAACACCTCTAGGAGTCCAATGCCAATCATCTTGAGGAGCTATTTTTGGTTGATGTTAATACCTTGATGATTTGGGTGGAGGATCTACTTAATGTCAGTTTTTCACTCATACAAGCAGCCATATTCAATGTCAAATCATTTGCATGGCTGCCCCTCTTGAGAAAGGGAAGCTACTTCCCTCTTCCAGTTGCAGGATTTGTTTGAGTCCCTCTTCTTCTTGGTTAGTGTAGGAGTAGGTTTAGGTTTGCTTTCAATAGAACAAGTTCTTGTGCACACTCTGCATGTCTCATTTGAGACATGTATGATTTTTGTCTTTGTACATAAGTTTTGTTTGTATTACTTCGGAGGTGCATGAGGTCAGGCCCTTCAATATTCATGTCATAAATACCCATAGTTGTTTGTAACAGTTGTTAGTTCCAAAACAAAACAAATACAGAGAAACTAAAAATGGGTTTCGAGGCAGTCCATTTCCAAGGTAGGTTCAGGGTCACCGAGTGCAAATGGTCAGGCTCGCGGATTAGAGACAGGATCAGTATCAGGATATCATTCTTGACTCCATGCCCAATGGATGCTTCAAGGCCATTGGTCTCTTCATCTAGTAGGTAGATGTCTCGTGAGTCACCAAATTGTTATTCCAGTTTTGCCCCCCGACAAAATTGATCAAACACGACCCTGCACAAAATAAAACCTAAGGGTCGGCCCTGTCTTGTGAGCTCACATTCAAATCCAATAGTCAGGTTGCAGGAGGAATCATAAATGGAGAAACTAGAGGCTCTTAGGAGAGAAGCAGGGAAAGGCTCAAAGTCTTCAAGCTTCACAAACGATTCAGAGCGAGCCTAAATTGGCTTAAGTATGGAAGAATTGGTGGAAGCTACCACATGTCAGCTCGACGCATCTTCAAAGGTAAATCCAAAAGCGGGTCTCCCAAATGAGTGCGAGGCTTCCACATGTCCCAGGTCTAAAACGGGGATAGAGCTGGTTGTTTAAATCGACTAAGTATAAGAGTGTCGACAGAAGCCTCCATGTGTCTTGACGACGCAACACCAAGGTTGGGTCCAAAGTGCGGAGACTCAAATGAGCACCAACTCTCCATGTGTCTAGGGTCCAACAAAGTCAACAGAGGGAGATAGAGTGGGCCCAAAATTGACTAAGTATAAAGAAATAGCAGACGATGCCATATGTTGCATCATCGCAAATTCAAAGGCATGACCCAAAACAGAGACTCAGACGAACGCGGGCATTCTATGTGTCCTAGGTCCAAAAGGGGACAGAATCGGCCGTTGAAAAGCTAAAATAGGGAAAAGGCCAGTGGAAGGAGCCAAGTGTCAGCACGGCGCTACTTCAAAAGTAAAATTCAAATCAGTTTTCAAACAAGCGCAAAGCCTCCATGTGTCCAGGGTCAGATGTATGGCCCCGCCAAGCAAAAGTGACTTAGCTAAATGCAAAGAAAAGAGCAATACAACTGAAAGAGCCACATGTCTCTTCGACACACTTTCAAGATGCGAATCCAGAGGTAGTCTAAAAATATGCGCCAGCTCACCATGTGTCTCATCAGTGCAATTTCAAAGGCATGCCCCAAAAGACAGTTCCCAAACGAGTGTCAGGCCTCCACGTGTCTTAGGTCAGGCATAGTGTCTCTGCCAGTAGGAAAGACTCAAGCAGAATACATAAGACATAGGGGAGCCCATGGATGACACCATGTGTCTCAATCTGACGTAATTTCAAGAGCGAAGGCAAGGGGAGAAATCTCAAATGAGCACGGGGCTGCCACATGGCCCCTGTATGAACAGACCCTTGCATACTGCAAATCGCGTTAAGCGCCCACCCTGAGGAAATTTAGATGGCCATATCTTTTGATTGGGAACTCAAATTTGGGTGGGAGAAGACTTTTTGGAAAGGTATCGACATCCTCTACACCATGGAGGCCTAAAACTTTAATTTTGACATGATTAAGTGGGTGAGAAGTAGGAAAACGTCTTGCAAGATATTAATGAAGGATCCGATTGCTTCAACCACTCAGATTTGATTTTTTGATCCGTCGTTCTTCCTTCTTCAACACGCAAAACAAACATAGAGTGGTGGACTTGACAATACTCTGATGTTTTTTGCAAGTTATGGGAGTTGTGCTTAATGGGTTTTGAAGTGGTGTTCCATGTGAAATCTATCTCTAGTCCTTGATGCATTCTGTCCACCCTCTCCTCTTCTCACCTCTCTTCACTTCAGGAAGTCGGATCTATGATTCAACTATTTCCTTTTCTGGTGTATTACCACTTAGTGTAGGTTGTTTCACCCTCTCGCTCTCTCTCTATCCCCTTGGAATGGTTAGATTAGGATAGAATAGGTTCTTCCTGCACTAGAGTAGCTTGTGGCAGGTAGATTAGGAAGCAAGAACCGGCTTTCTCCAGACGTCCATCTCAAGTTTTGCAAGTCCCATAGCTTGAGGTATGGTCCCATGTTGTGCAATCATACCCGATGCCCCACTTCAAACCCAGGCCATTCGGGGGTGTTTTGATTCTGTACTAACACTAACTTAAAATATGATACTCTAAAATGGTAAACAATTTACATAAGTATTATTATTTTCAATATTTATTATTGTGCATGGAATCTCATTAAATAAAATAATTATTGATATATACACACATCGCATACAATCTTTTAATCCATCATTATCTAAACATAATGTAGACACCCCAAAACTACACACTTGTTTCCATCTTATCCCAATTCGCTTCCTAGTACATTTCACCCATTTGTGATTAATTGATTAAATCAATTAATTCATACACATTGCACCCTTTGGATTAATTAAATTAATCCCTAGTACCCCTTTAGCTAAGTTAATTATCATTTATTAATTAAATGATTAATTAATTAAGTGTGCACATCCTAACAACTGGACCCCACACTCCACTTGGACTCACTTCAACAACCACTTGGAACTCCACATCCTCATCCTAGTCAACTACACTTCTAGAATCCTAGAAAGGTGGGGGCAATTGAATTACACATACAACCACCTTTCTCGGATGCAACTTTTGATAATTAATTTCCATTGCTACCCCTAAATGCCCATAACTATTGCAACCTCCTCAAATGCTATTTTTAGCATGTGCATTCAACCACTTGCAACCAACTTCCAACCACTTCTGCCTCTATAAAATACAGGATTACTCTCTATCAAATCCTCTTGGATTTACATATCACAATTACTCTGTCAAATTTCATTCCAATATTGCATATTGGAAGCTCCCAAAATCTCTGTGTTCGTAGCAATTGCATCCCATATTTGGAGGTCACTCAAGAGCACCCACAAATCCACAAGGTTACACAACTTCAAAAGCTCTCACAACCTACTTGAGGTTTACTTTGGAAGGCTACAGGAAGGTTTGCACACTTATTATTGTTTATCTTCCATTTACAATTACTTTTCCATGGTTTACATTTTGGCACGCCTGGTGGGACTTGCACCCCCACTTCTTCTTTCATTTTTGTTTCATTTTGTTTCATAGTTAATCTTTTTTTTTTACAATTTTCAAGTCTTTGTATTTTTGTGTTGTTGGGAAGCAATTTAAATTCAAAGAGAATTCCACTTTGTTATTGGAAGCAATAGTTCAAAATCAACAATTATTTTTTGGTTGCTTTGGTTGTGTAGGTTCTTTTGAAAATTTGCAGGCAATAGATTTTAGATTTTGTACAAACAAAGAATCACATATTTGCTTATGTTGTTTTTGTATTTTTGTTTTTTCTGTTGAAATTTTAAATAACTCTAACCTGCAGAAATTGTAAACATTAGCATTTAGATTTTAGGTTTTAAAAAAATAGCCATTTTTTTCTCACTATTATAATACCTATATGCACAAAGAGAAAGTAAAAAATCAGAGAATTAAAAAAAAACTTTAGAAATTAAAAATTAAAACCCTAGGCTAAACCCCCACTCCCCCACTTTTCCCCTCCCCTCCCTGGCCACCTCGATCGATATTAACAG
Source organism: Taxus chinensis (assembly GCA_019776745.2). NCBI lineage: Eukaryota > Viridiplantae > Streptophyta > Pinopsida > Cupressales > Taxaceae > Taxus > Taxus chinensis. The sequence goes on from CM034150.1 coordinate 697,836,924, forward strand.
AGCCCTACCTCTCCCCAAGTCCCTACCCTATTTTACCCCAATCTACCCCCTCCTTGACTCTACCAGCCAGCCCCCTGGTTGAGTTTAAACCCTAATCTCCCCCTATGAGCTACCCCACCTCACCTAAACCTCCCCCATAGTCCCACCCACGTGGACCCCTTAATCTCCCTAAGACTAGGACTCCCAAATCGACCCCCTGATCCCCCCAGACCCATGAGCCCTCCCCACATTAACACCCTACCAAGAAAAATCCAGAACCCATCTCATAATGTTGAAAAACTGCCTACAACACAATGTGAACAGCCCAATGACACCCATGTGTTCCACATCAACCCCTCCTGAATGCGATCAAGTTAGCTTAGAACACCTACCTAGACTCAGGCCGATCCCCTTGGAGTGACCTTGATACTCCAAAAGTGTCTACTCCCCTGGCACCCAAGATCCCATGACAACCTGGTTTAATTTGATCTCCCTTTCACATCAGTAAAATCCCACCTGTAGCCCGTAAGAACCCCTATATTAGCCCAAGGGCTTCCTAGCATGCCCTTCGAGCATAGATTTACCCACTTGTAATAAAGATGATCCACACCCTCACCATCTCCCGTCTTTCATCCCCCTGTCCTTTCGCCACTAGTAAATGCACAATCCCCTCCACAATCCCCACGATCTGAGCTCACCTTCACTACATAGCTGCTGATCTCGTACCCATCGACTTCTTTTACAAAATGACCCCATCCTTAAGCCTTAATATTTCCTTAGCAAAGTTAGATTTTAATTTTGTGTTTTAGTTTTTATTTTTTTTTTTTTGTGTTGAAATTTATTTTCTTAGTTTAATTACATAGTTTATTTTTTTTAATTTATTTATTTCATAAAACTTTTTAGTTCATCTTTATTTATGTTTTTTATGTCTTTTGTTTTCTTAGTATTAACTAATTTTATCAACTTTACTTAGGTTTTACTTTGTTAATTAGATTTTATTTAGTTTTTATTTCTTATTAGTTAATTAGTTCTGTTTAACATTTAATTAGTTTATTTTTACCTTAATTAGTTTAACTTTCATTTCGTTTAATTAAGCCTTTTGTAACTTTCGTTTAGGTTAGTTCGTTAATTTCATTTTTATTTTAATTAGTCACTTCATTTAATTATCTTATTTAGGACTTTTAAAATAAATTAGGACCCTTAATTTTAATTATTTTTTCTTTTTGTTTTCGTTAACTGGACTAATTGTGAAACTTGTTTTTGCAGGGCTCTTGGATATTTTCCAATCAATTTTTTTCATTGTTTCAAGACTTTTTCTTAAATTTACACTTGTTTTGACCCTTTTCATTGTCATTTTCACCTCCATTTTGTCTAACAAGACCTACTTGTGCAAGTTGCTAATCTAGGGTTACTAGATGTTTCGGTCCACTTTTTTTCACTTTTTAGCCATTTTGTACACATTTAATCATTTTTTAAACTTCACTAACACTTTGTAACATGTTTTGCATGATCTTTTTCCTTTGTCATTTTTTGTTTTTTGGTAAGATTAATCATTGTGATCACGTGTATGCTCTTCCCTTGCGCTTTCTAAGTGATCTTGGGAATCAGAAATGTGATCGTTTCTCATTTTTTATTTTGGGGAATTAACATTTTTCGCTTAATCAAATCTTGTTTTCACATGTATGCTCTTTCCTTGCACTTTTTTAAGCGATCTGGAAATCAGAAAGCATGAACTTGCTTCTATCGTCTTGGCCTCTACCTACCTCAAGGAAAACATTCTAATCTTTGTTTTGCAGGACCACTCTCACGAAGGTTGATAAAACACTTAAAACTACTAACTGCATGTTACCTTTGATCATGAGCTTCAAACTACTAATTCTTGTGTATAGGAAAATTGTGGATAAACAAGATAAAATGAACATTTTCTACACATTGTATTTGTAGGTTCGGATAAGGGTAAAACCCGTCCGCATAACTGTGGGAAGTGCCTTGGCATAAGCCATAAAAATTCTTTTGAGGATTACCACAGGAACCCCAAAGTAGTCAGCACATTGAGGGAACTAGCTGATGAAATGGGCACCTTTTCATCCCAACTGACTAGTAAAGCCTTGTGAGTTAGAGTCACAGATATCCAGTAGTGGTGACCCTAGTGTGATTCATTTTGAGCAATATCTTTGCTCAGGGTTTCAAAAGGGGGTAAAGTAAATCATGATAGCTAGCAATAGCACCACGTGCTCGCTCGGGTATACTACTAACACCTAGTTGAGTGAACCACCTAGGAAGCCATGCCTTGTCCAAGCCAATCTAAGGTAGAGGCCAAAAATTTCACTACATCATTTTTCATTTTTCTTGTGTGTTACACACTTGTGTTTCACTTTTTTCATTCATGTTTTCTCTCTCATCCACCTTTGTCACTTTGTAAATGTGTCTAAGTCTTGGGTTACGGACATCCATATCCGCACTTGAGCAACTTTCATTTTTCTTCACTAAGTCTTGACATTGTGATACTTGCTTTATCATGGTCAAGCACCCTCTTGATCACCTTGATCTTTCATTTTCGTAAGTCTTAAGTTTAACGTTATCTTGTTGAACTCTAAGCATTCCACTCTTACTTCGTCACATTGCACATTCACTTTGTTGAATTGACGACATTCTTCACTATCTTTCTTCCATCACTCTTACGTCATGCATTACACATTCACTTTGTTAAATTGACGACATTCTTCATCTTTCCATCACTCTTACATTGTCATACTTTGTAATCATTTTGTTGCATTGACGACATCCTCATCACTTCATCACTTCTCTCTTTAAAGCATTCACTTTGCTTTAATTTGAGCTCACTAATCCATCACTTTCCCCTTGTCTCTTATCTCCACTTTTTTGAGATTTGGACATTTTCATCATCATTTCACTTCTTGTGATGAAATTCACTTTGTCGTTCTTTTTTCGTACTCATCACTTCCTTTTTGTGTCTCCTCTTTCAACATATTTTGTTAAGAGTAGACATCTTTCATCATCTTCTTAAGTCTCCCCTTTTAACATACATGTTAAGATTTGTTAAAAGTCAAGAAAAATCATCATTTTTCCTCAAGTCTCTTCCCTTAACACATTTTTGTTAAGAGTTGATCATCATTCATCATGTTTTAAGTCTCCTCTTGTTGCAATTTTGTAGCAAGTTGAGCAATTCTAACTTCTTTCATCTCTTCCCTCTTTACATTCACTTTTGTAAAGAGTTCTAAGATTTTTCAATTCCATCTTCAATTTCATAGCACTCATTTTTTAAAGTTCTCTAACATCTCGATCCCTCTTCCACCTTAACATCACTCATTTTTTTAAGTGTTGTGAACCTTCTTTTTCACTCTTATCACTCATTTTGGTTAAGATTTAATTGCATTTCACTTTGTTAAGTCTCTTCCACCTTAACATCACTCATTTTTCTAAGTATTGTGAAGTCCCCCTTTTCATTCCTCTTAACACTCATTTTGTTAGGAGTTAACCTTTTCACATCTCTTCATCACTCTTATCACTCATTTTGATTAAGATTTGACCATATTCACCTTGTCAAGTATCTCTTCCCTTAACATCCATTTTTTTGTTAATGGGTAGAGCATATCTAACCTTTTTCAGTCCCTTTTCTCTTAACTCTCATTTTGATTAAGAGTTGGGCAATTAACTAACCCTTTTTCGTCTCTTCCCTCTTAGCACTCATTTCACTAAGGGTCGATATTTTTCATCTTCTTATCTCTTCCATCTTAGCATTCACTTTGCTAAGGGTTGAGTTTTCTATCACACCTCTTCTTGTTCCTCCCCTCTTTCAATAATGGTGGGAACATGACATCGTGATTATAGTCCTTTTTTATGGGAGGAAAGAAATCATTTCCATATCATCTCGAATGAAGAGGACGAAGACCAACTTAAAAACCTTTCTATTGACGCCACTTTGGAAAAACAAAGACCAATTCGTTCTTCGCCTCCTCGCAATGGGAGAAATATTTCCCTCGGACTTTGATGAGGATGAATTGAAAGCCTTAAAAATCAAAACCTAAATCCCCTAAGGGTCCACCATTTGAGTTCAAAAAAACATGATGATGAAGGACCAAGTAAAATAAATGATGATAATAAAGGAAAATCTAATGCTTCATCCTCTAATCCTAACCAAACCTTGTTTGATCAAATCAATGCAATGGAAACAATTGGCTCACTATATCCTCTATAGTCACTAACAACGATACCAAAGGTATCGAACACATGAAGAAAAGTGACGAACAAATTCAAAAATCATTCTAAGACCAATAACAAGAACAACAATCATACGAATGATAAATCACCATTCATCCCACAAAACAATTCACCATTTGCTCAAGAGTGGAAAATGATGAAGGACGTCATTTCGGGCATGCAAAAACAATGCAAACAATTCAATTTTGATGAATTGTGTCCATACCCTTTTGACATGGACATCTTATGCATACCCTTCCCATGCTCTTTTGAGATGCCTAAATTTGACAAATATAAGGGAAAAATTGATCCTAGAGAGCATGTCAAGGAATTTTTCATGGCATGCCAAGAGGTGGCTTATAACGATATCTTTCTCTTGCGCCTCTTTCCTAAAAGTTCTAGGAGGACAAGCTTTGGACTGGTTCTTACACCTTCCAAAGGGATCTATCTCTACCTTTGCGAACCTCTCTAATAAGTTCATCAAACACTTCTCTTTCAACCTTGATTCTGAAATAACCATGATGGATTTTGCAATGCCAAAAAAATGACAAAATGAGAGCTTTGCATAATTTTTACAACGATGGCATGGAATCGCAATTCGGTTCCCATGTTCAATCCCTAAAAAAATAGATGGTTAGCATCTTCTTTGCTAACCTTAATGATGAGTTGTCCTTTCACATGCAAATGCACTACCTTAACAACTTTGAGGAAATTATCGAAAAGGGAACTCAAATTGAAAAATCCCTCATTTCTAAAGGCTCTATCAAGCCACATTATAAATACAATGGACACAATCATAATCGTCACAACAATAACAGTAATAACCCTAGAACTTCTCATGATAAGCCTAGGTACATCAACTGCAACCGTAACACTATCAATGATAATGTCATAGATAATCACAACGTGTAAAACTTACATAACAATCCATTAAAACATATTAAGTTTAAACCATTTTTCACCATTCCAAAAAGATAAACTTTTCCTTCTCGTGATTACAATCAAAGAAAATATACGTATTTGGGGGAATCACTTTCAAGCATCCTCAAATAGCTGGAAAGTACTAATATGGTCACTTACCCTATTACGTAACCCTTCCCTGAAGGTGAACCTAAGCCAGGTTTGTATAGACCTAAGACATATTCTGATTTTCATTGCATTGATGGTCATCAAATAGATAAATGCAAATAGCTTCCTACCTACATCTAAGACCTCATTGACAAGGGATACATAGTGGTTGAAGACCTACCACCTAAAAATGATACAAAGGGGAAATATCATGAACATGGTGAATCTGTGAACAATGTTAATTATAAATTCATCATTTCCTATATTGACGACACTCCTTCGTGCACAATTGAACATAAATGTACACCTCTTGGAGAGAGTATATCTAGTGCCTTTCAATAATTAGTAGATAACATTATCGAATATCCACCTACGAAACCATTTTCTGATGGGGAACCTAATCCTATGTCATACAATGTATTTGAATATTGTGAATACCATCGCATGCATGATCATTATACTAATAATTGTACACCTCTTATTCATTATGTCCAAGACTTAATTGACGATGTAACCATTTCCAAAGAGCTCGATGACAAAGCTCTCATGACTGATGACACACCAACTTCCACAACTTCTAACGAAGAGTTGCATGTTTTCCCTAATTTTGTACATACTGACACTCCACGAGATCATAGTGAAGGTCAAGTATCTCTCTATTCAAACCAATATTTTTCTTCTCCGTCTTTTCTTCTTTGTCATTTCTTCCTTTAGTCCAACCATACATTGAACTTGTTTCGGACAATCTTCTCACATCAAACAACAGCTTGAATTTTCTCCAAGACTCTCTTCAACCCTTGACACTACAGAAGAGGGTTCGTCATCAAGCACAATTGAGCTTGATTCCATTCTTCCCATTTCAAATCCTATGCCTGACATCTCTAGTCTTGTTGTCGAAATATAACCACAAAAAACTTGGACACTTGCAACAATGCAACCTTCTATGTCCATTACACCTCAAATGATCAATCTTGCAAGCATCTCATCAATGATGCTTCCTACTTTTCAATACATATACATGTATACAGTCTTCGAGGTGCATATACCTAGGAATATCCTTATACAACCTTTTCAAGCTTTAATTGAAAATATTTTGTCAAATCAACTAATTCACAACATAGAAGGAGAAACATTGAATATCTCCTCTCTACGTCCTATAAGGAGCTTTGGGTATACATCTAAATATCTATCCTTCTTTCCTCATACTCTTTCATTCATAGGTGAATATGAATATCAGCATATTCCCCGTGTCGACAACCTTCTTCTAATATTGTATTTGTCTCTCAATCTCATCAAAGACTTATCTAATCATGCCTCCCTTGAATTGAAATCTGTCCACACATGTCTAGTACTTCAGGACCCATCGAATTGTTTGATTCACTCCTTTGACTTGGAACATTTCTTCCCAAATCTCGTATTGCAAGACTTATCAAATCTTCGGATTTCCTCCTTTGACTTGGAAATTGTCTGCCCAAGTCTCGTATTTAAGGACTTATCAAATCTTCAAATTCCCTCTCTCGACTTGTATTTTGTCTGTATAAGCATTGTATCTCAAGACCATTCAACTTCAATAAACATGGACCTCTTTCTTGATGAGTCTATTTCAAATCTTCATCCGCCAAAATTCAGAAAACTTAAAAAGCACAAAAATCATTGTTTTCCAATTGGAAGTGGAAAAGTGCATACAAATAATGTTAAGCATTCCATCTTCTATAGATATCTTAATCATACCATTATCATATGTTTTCCTTCCTCACCTATTACGACACACGTTAACCTTGTTCCTATTAGGCATTGTGTGTCTCATTTTTGTTCTGGTTCTTACCATTTCATATATTTTCACCTACGGTTTTGTCTCAAAGCTTATTGATGGCAACTCCTCCTTTCAAATAATATCTTTTTAACAAAAAGAATTAAACTTATTTACCTGGTCCTTTTTGACCGCCCATCTCAATCTATGGTGTTTAACCCTTGTGTCTTACTAATTGCATGAGGTTGAGACTTGGGGGGGAAATTTTCCTTCCAACAAGCACACCATCAACATACAAGGTAATTTAAATCAATCTAAAAATGCAAAAAAAAAATATAAAATCATTACACCTTTCATCCTTCACAGTCTTCATTGATAAGCCCATACTTCTTACTAGCAGTATGAGACTGGGAACGAAGAAAGCCCTTATTTTCCTACATTTTATCTTCGGTGTTGAGCCCTTGTCTCTTACTAGTGACATTGGGCAATATGTAGGGGGTCCTTCACAAAAATTAATCAATAATTAATGAATAAAGCCTTTATGAAATCTTAATCAAAGTGCTTAATCAAAAATATCCCAAGAAGTAATTTAGCTGCTCATGTTAAAGTGAGACAACAATTCCTTCAACCGTATTTTTTCCAATCAGTAGGCCACCTAAAGATCTAAGTCGATTCAAAACTTATATAGTGGAATCATCTTGGAATCGGTCAGATAATCTTCACTAGATATGAGTTACAATTTTCTAATATGGATCATTGTTACACCTTGTGTTGTCACATCCATTATATTCAAATTTCATACCACTTTTCACCCCATTTTGACTTCCTTCTTAGCTCTTGGTGACGAACCATCACATCTTCCTAGTTGCGCGGAGCCACGAGTGGAGTGAAACATCCTATCATTTTATCATCTACATTTCTACCAATGGAATGGAATGCTTTTAAGTATTTGCACTTGCTTTCCAGCAATGCACCCTTTTTTATCAAGTTGTAAAATACCAAAAAAACATTTAAAAATGTCTCACAAAATTACAAAAAATAATATAAAATTTTTCAGAACTCCAAAAAATAGTTTCAAATTGTCACAATCAAGACATTCAAATAATGTTTTACCAACTTTCAGCAACTGGATAACACAGTTCAACAATTTAACCTTTTAACGACGCTCCTCCTGATCATTCCAGATCATCTTTCAATGATAATATGTATTACTCATGGTGTATATCTATGCTTGAGGAAATCATTTACCCTTTTGCAATATAACTTTGTTTGGGGAACACTTGGATTTTATATTTTAATCCAATTACTGATCAAATTTTAATGGGATTCAATAAGAGTATATTTTGGAGTATCTAAGTATCACTCAGCTCTTCGGCCTGATCTAATCCTCTCACGTTCTAAGCTATCACTTGGGGGCATTCAAATTTGTCTAGTTCTTTAATGTGGAAGACATTTGGAGTGTCATTAGACGTTGTTTTTGCACGTTGTGTTGTACTATTGCAGTTTGTCAACATTTTGATGATACTTTTGTTTCTTTTAGTTTTTTTTTTTTTACTTTGTTTACCTTTTTTCTAGACCAATTTCAAGAAATTTACTCACATATTACTTCATATATAACTTCGGAGTGGTTCTTTCCTGTTCATATTGGGTTTGTTTACAATTTTTGTTTCATGTTTTCTTTTCGTTTGCACATGTTGTGTTTTCCTCCTATTTTATTTAAGGCATGGAGTGTTTTTCTTTTTTGTTGTGTATTTCAGTTTGTTTGCATTTTTTTTTTAACATTTTTCAACAAATCACAAAAATCTAAAAAAATCAAATATCTCAAAATTCAAAAAATTACAAAATTTTTGAATAAACATTCTCTTATCATATAAATCCTACAATTGGAAAACCCTTGAAGTGAATCTTTCAACATTTCAATACAATCTTGAAAATTTTCATACCTTATTTATTACCCTAGTGATCGTTCTAATCTTACAATTATCACTTTCTTCCCTTTACATGAGATGTTAACTCTGCTTGGGGCAAGTCACAAATTATTTTCCCTTCACGATATAAATTTTCCTAGGGCAATTTCTTTTTAATCATTTTCACACTGGATCCAACAAGAGTGTCATAAGGATTTGCTTTAACTCCACTCTTCCAGTCTAATCCTATTCCCACTTGGGAGCATTTGAATCTACTTAATCATCATTGTGGCATGCATAAGGGGCATAGTTGATTGTCTTCTTTTTTGACTTTGTGTTGCATTGTTGATGTTTACTTTTTGGACCACTTGCAAGTAGTGTGATTACATCTTGGTTCCTTTATAACCATGATGCTTGCACCTACTCTGTATATTGGGTTTCTTTTCCTTTTTATCATTTCTTTGTTGTTTTTATTTTTTTACGTGCATCTGGGTTAACCATATTGATTATTTCGTAATCATGGTGACAACTCTATTGTGCAACAACAAAATAAGGTTTCTCTATAATTATTCTCCAAATGACACTCATGCTACAAGCACAATCCTTCCCATCCTTGTTCCAATCCCTTGTCCTCTTCCTATCAAGCGGTCGTCCACTGCCTTGTTGCGTCATCCACTCACTTTGTTAGGAAATTGATATTTACATGGGTAAATTATTATTTACTAATACTGTGAGTAAATACGGCAATATAGTTTGTTAGTATAATTATTATATTGTTGCAGATAACAATATGTTATTCTTAGAGTTTGTTATACTCGTGAAGAACATTCTGGGTTAATTGTTGTAACACCTTCCTATTTTCTAGGAGGTTGTTTAGCTTTTATGATAGCTATCTAATAGCCTATTGTATTGCACGAGATATGCTGACAAATATTCTATTGAGATATATACAATGAATAATATTATTGTGTGATTCGTGTGCAAAAGCTTAGACCAAATTTATATTTGGTATTAGAGCATGTTGTGGTACTAATTTTTGTAATGAGGGAAACTCCATTGAAATTCATGGTTTCCTGTATATGAAGATTTAAGAAGTGGAAGCATGGTAGTTCCTGCATGAGCATCAATGCAAGTCTAATCTTCGTTTTAGAATTTTCTACCACAATCCCCTGTTCACGTAAGATCTATAATATATGTCTGGCCTATGTGATTTCAAATTTCACAAACAGTGATCTACAATTTCAACGTGGCTTTGTGCATTCCATGATTTTTGTAACCTTTATTCTACGGTAGTGTTGACCTTGCATTGATCTCCAATCACCATCACTTTGATTCACGAAGTAAGTTCATTTGTACTCCCCATCCACACAGATTTTAGTCAAACATGTGGTATTTTTGTTTTTCAATAGTTTGGGGTAGTCCCTGTGATTACGTTTGAGTGGAGTTATTACATTCAACATCAGTCTACATCTCACTTAAGATATCTTTTCTGAATAGATAGTTTTCATGGTTTTTTCACAACTGTCAACAAGTACCAACCATATCTGAAATTGGCGTTCAAGTTTTATAGCAGAAGAGTTGTATGATTCCAACTCATTCTTCCACGTCCATCCATACGCATATGCCACGATGGAGATATCTTTATAGCTATCCCAAAGAATATTATCATTCTAAGTTTCTACATCTACATTAAAGAATTGGTTCAGTTTGCTTTTGGAAGATTGGGAAGACATGACTTCACAATGATTCACATCTCTGAAACATCTACAGATCTGTTTATATCACGATATGGCATTACATCGGTGCCATGCAGAGTAAGAATTTGATCCTCTATGACCATGGTTGCATGTAGATCTGTTAGTTTTGGTTCTTTACTATTCTAGGTTGCAACTATCCACCGTTCACAACTTCAATTCTTGCATAGGGTCCTCCACATACCGCTATTGCACATGGTTTTGCATAACTCATGGTTTTACGTAATTACAATCAGGTCAAGAGTCTAAAGTTTCATAGTTTTGTATATTTAGCTTTAGTCAAAATATTTAGTTGTTCATTGAAATTTTAACGAGTCCTCGCATTATCATAGTATTTATTATTTTTGAGTCTTTGTTCAATGTAATTGTTAATAGACATTGCTAATATTCATTCCGGTCATTGTCCGATAAAATATTATGCGTCTTCATTATAAGTGTATAATCTATAGTATTTTGTGCAGACTTAATTCGTAGTCAAGTTCGTATATTAGTGATGTGTAATACGTCATCCATCAAATTCTTTAGATTTTGTATGTCTTTAGTTATTAATTCATTTTCATATAAAAATTAATCCTATTTTATTACTTTATAGTCGAGTCGAGTCTTCTTTTCCAAGTCAAAAGTGTTGTTTTTAAATTTGTAAATTGTCGTCAAAAGTCGTATAATTGTAAAAGCTCTGAAAATAAAAAAAAATTTCCTTACGAACACATTTTTCGGGTCCAGAAAAATAAAGTGTTTCACATTGCGTGAGGGAAGAAAAGAATAATCTCCATGTGGAAACAAATGTGCTTCATGTTCACATCTTGCTAAGTTAGCAGCACATACAATGGAGGATGGAGGCATCGGAGGCTGGAAGACAACCAACGACCTCTCGTCAGTCACCAATGACGGGGCCACAAGGAGTTGCGTGGCATTTTGTGGTGTGAGTTTGTTTTCAGTTGTGTGCTTTAGTTTCATAGTACTTGTTTGTGTGGATTTCAGCATTTCAGCGTGGTGTCAAAAATAAGAACATGTGTGGTATGTTCCTGTTCACTGGTATGTGGTTATTCCTATTTCCCCTATGCAAAAACATAGTGAAGAGAGAATAGCACAATGAAATGCAGCATCATGAGTCTTGATGAGGCAGAACAGTCAGATGAGTTCATGTTTGTACCTAGGTTTGTGGTTAGCCTCTTGAAAACCATTGAAGGTTTTTCAGATGTGTTCCTGCTTGAGTTCCCACGCTGCTAGGTCAGATGTGTTCCCTAGAGTGGCTGGTTGATAAGAAGATGATTCTTGAGCGTGTTCCCATCCTCTTCGATCAGATGTGTTCCTGACATTGCATGGTCAATAAGAATTTGATGTGTTCCTTCTTCTACCTTCAATTCGAGTGTGTGCCAAGATCATGAGCACACAAAGGCGGCAGGTTGCAGAGGAAATGTGAAAATTCTTTTACTACCATGTAAACATTAAGGGGGGAATGTTAGGAAATTAATATTTGCATGGCTAAATTATTATTTATTGTTACTGTGAGTAAATACGGTAATCTAGTTTGTTAGTATAATTATTATATCATTGCAGATAACAATATATTATTATTAGAATTTTTTATACCTGTGAAGAACATTTCGAGTTAATTGTTGTAACACCTTCCTATTTTCGAGGAGGTTGTTTAGATTTTATGATGGCTATATAATAGCCTATTGTATCACACAAGATATGCTGAAAAATATTCTATCGAGATACATACAATGAATAATATTATTGTGTGATTCGTGTGTAAAATCTTAGACCAAATTTATACACTTGAGGGGGCATTCCTCTACTATCCTACTTACTGGGGCATCATAATGCTTCATATCTTTCCATTCATTGATATGCATGTGTTTACCATCTTTAAAGCACTATTACTTTGCAATAGCACTTTAAAGAGGGGTAAATGTAGACACCCCAAAACTACACACATGTTTCCATCTTATCCCAGTTCGCTTCCTAGTACATCTTCTTATCCACCCATTTGTGATTAATTAATTAAATTGATTAATCATGTGCATTGTACCCCTTTGGATTAATTAAATGAATCCCTTGTACCCCCTTGTGCTAAGTTAATTATCATTTATTAATTAAATGATTAATTAATTAAGTCTGCATATCCTATTCAACTGCCACTCACATTCTCAGTCAACAACCACATGGACTCTGCATCCTCATCCTAGTAAACTACACTTTTAGAATCCTAGAATGGTGGGGGCAATTGAATTACACGTACAACCACCTTTCCAGATGTAACTTTTGTAAACAAATTCCCATTACTGTCCCTAAATGGAATTTAAACTCCCGCAACTATTGCAACCTCCTCCAATGTTATTTTTAACATGTGCATTTACTTGCTTGTATCCAACTTCCAACTACTTCTTCCTCTATAAAATGTAGGCCTACCCTCTATCAAACCCTTTTGGATTCAAGCACAATTACTCTATCAATTTTGCTCCAACTTCTACTATTTTGGAAGCAATAATCCAAACCAAATCTTTGTGTTCTTATAAATCGCATCCACATTTGGAGGTCACTCAAGAGCACCCACAATTCCACAAGGTTACACAGCTTCTAAGCTCTTACAACCTACTTGAGGTTTACTCTAGAAAGTTGCAGGAAGGTTTTCACGTTTGTTTGTTTACTTTCCATTTCAGTTAAATTTTCACAATTTACACATAAAACATGCAAAACTCACATCCCTAATTCACTCCTCCAAGAGGGGATCATGACAAAGTAAATCTTGCCTACTTCAACTTTTACACACTTTCTTAGCGCTTTCTTTTTATTGTTATTTTCTAAGTTTCATTAGGGGAAAGGCGTCAAACGTTGAGCACCCTATGTTCAATGAAATCCCAACTAAATTCATGAGGATGAGGGGCTCTAAATGTTTTTGGCACGTCAAAAAAAATTCACGATTTCAAAAAAGTGGGGAAGCCACCTTGACCCCACATAAATCACCACGTGATGGGCCCACTACAAAAACCCTTTAAAAATGCATAGTGAACCAAAAAATACTTTTACCATGCGAAAACATGTTTTTTTTGGAAAAGGATAAATATGGGGGTTTTGAAAGGACACACATCCTTTTACAACAGGCCCTAAAGGCAAGATATCGTAATGAACCAGAACAATGAAAAATCATGTAGGAAAAAGGAACAAACAACCAAAAAGGCATAAATCAAACAAGGAAAGAAAAAAGAACCAAAAGCGAGAACAAGGAGAAGTTGTTGCTACCACAAATGTTTCAGAAAAATAGAACCATCGAGAAGAGAAGAAGAAGCCACACACGTAGCTGCAAAAGGAAGAAGATGCAGCAAAGTGGGAGAATTAGGAGGGAGGGAGAAGATGCAGCTAGAAACAAGCTACATGGTCGGGAAGTGGATCTGACAGAAGAGACACCCAAAGAAGAAGGATAGGAAAGAGAAGGAGGCCCGAGATTAGTGTTTACCCTTCTTTACCTTCTTCGAACACACTACCTGCCACTTTTAATGGGAAATCACCCCAAAATCAAGAAGTTTGGGTTTGGATAGGTCCAAGGTGGCAGAGATCTGCAACTCCTTATCCAGAGTATGGGGACCATCCTTATCTGAGTCAAAGTGGTCGGATTCATGGGTTCGTTTAATCCCTGGAGTGGGTCTCTCCAAAGAGGGAATATTAGTCGTTGTCTTCCCCCCTCCCCTAGTTGTAGCAGAGACATATTTTGTTGTAGTCGATGGAGCTGCATTTCTTGTTTCTTGAGCTACAGTCGATGGAGTTGCATCTCTTGTTTCTAGATATTTTGAGTCAGTATCGTATTCATCCTCAAGATCTAGTGGGATCCATCGTTTGGGAGTAGATCCTTTTTTCTTTAGAGCTTGGGCCTTCTTATGAGGGAAGGCAACCTAGAGGAGTCTTGAAGTCCTGTAGTTTCTACATCTCAAAGTCGTATTTTCATAGTCAAGAGTCTAAATGTGAGTAGTATCTCCCATCTTGAGAGTCATTTTATCCAAAATTCCTTTATTGAGATTTAATTCTACATAAAACCTGACAAAAGTATGAAGTCCACTTCGTATTATGTTATTATCCACTTTGATGAAGTGCCCTAGAAGATTCTCGATATCCTATGAAGCAAAGAAAAAGTGAAGGGAAATATTAGGAAATCTCACCCAAACTAGAACACAAGAGATGGAAAAGGAGTTTGGGTCAAACTGAGGGAACCAAGGGGTAGTGAAAAGGCCCGCAAATCCCCAGAGCCAAAGACCCTCTTCAATAACCCTAAGATAATCCTCAGGTTCATTGAAGTAGATAATGAAGAAACCTCGGGCACATTAGAAGTATTTACAAATTTTTGTCCACGAGGAATGAATCCACTAGATAAGAGCATTAATCGACGGTCAAACACCATTAAATTTAAAGATAAGGGCCTTAGATTTCAATTCTTGTAAAAAATCCAGAGATTCTTCATTGTTGATCTCTAAATTAGGTGATTTAGAAGCCTGCTTCACAATGTAGGTGGGGGCAGGAGGAGTTGGAGAAGCTTTTAAGGGAGTGGAATTTTTAAAAAGGGCCTCTTTGAAAGATGCAAAGCTACGCTCTTTGGCTCCACCCAATAGTATTCATGTCATAAATCTCGTGGAATCTCACCCAATCCCATAGGAGATGAGTATGGACTCATCTTTCAAGGGGTTGGCAGCAAAAACTAGGCCTATGAGACTTGCCATGTAGCTCAGTTTATGGGAAAGAATTCATTTAAGATCCTTCTCACGAGCTTGTTGTTAGAGCTGAATGCAGAGGGTATTTCCACCCAGGTTGCGAACAAAAGCTTATAGCTAGTCTGTATTATTTTATAGTGGTTTTAGCATTACCTGGGTATGGTTCTTGGCCAATCCCAAGCCGCGCGCCTAAGAAGACACGAAAAATCCATAGATCTTTTCGTCCTGAGTCCAATCTATTGTAGTGTCGCCGTAACTATAACCTAACCACCTGGTGGATGTGCTTCCACCACTTTTGGTAGAATCTCCACATATTGGGCCTAGAGAGATTTTTCCACCATCGTCGCCGTTAAATACAGCACTAGAAAAAACAAAAGTGAAAATGTGCTTTTACCCATGCGGTAAGCAAATGAATTAACTTCTATTCCCAAAAAACCCACATTCAATTCACTTCACATCATACCCTACCATTTTTTCATCCTCCACCGATTGTTCGTTCCCATGCACCACTAACGCATTCAATGCATCCATTAATTGCATGGCATTACATTTGGCAGTGGGAATGCATGGACGAAAGGTTGAACATTCCTTCCCCTATCAGCAGCCACCTGACCCTTTCCACCCAGCAATAGAGACGAAGACCTATCTGAATCAGCTAGTAATTGTCATGTGGGTCACAAGGTGAGACCATTTATATAATTGTTTGGATTTTATGTCTCTAGGTTTCGTGCAATTAGTGCATTTGCAAGCAATACCAGTTTTGCAATCGTATATTCATTTTATATTGAGTTGTTTTTTTGCATGTTCTTGAATAATCAAGCATTACCAGTTTTACAAACGTATATTCATTCTTTATTGATTTATTTCTATGCATGTTCTTGCTTAATCTTATGTTCGGCGGAAACTATGTTGATTCATCATATTTTGGCCATTAGTAGATATTTCTACACATGGTTATTTATATTTTTGGTTATTGAGTAATGGGTTTCATTCTGACCTATTTGTTTTATCAAGCATGCACGTTGAACTATTGGTTTTCTAGTGCTATATGTGCATTTATTTCAGTGCATTTTGTTTATTCCTCCATTTTCCACAAACTCTTCTAATATGGTGTAGAAATTGTCCAAAAAACATGGTTTTTCACCCATGTGTCTTACAATTTCAAAATACAGTGTTGTTATTGGTTATACACTATTGTTATTGAGTAATGGGTTTCATTCTGACTTGTTGTTTTTCAAGTATACACGGTGAACTATTATTTTTTTAGTATATATTCATTTATTTCAGTGCATTTTGTTTATTCCTCCATTCACCACAGACTCTTCTAATATAGTGTAGAAATTGTCCAAAAAACAAGGTTATTTCACCCATGCGTCTTACAATTTCAAAATATAGTGTTGTTATTGACCATACACTGTTGTTATTGAGTAATGGGTTTCATTCTGACCTATTGTTTTTTCAAGCATGCATGTTGAACTATTGTTTTTCAGTGTATATTCATTTATTTTAGTGCATTTTTTTTATTCTTCATTCACCACGAACTCTTTTAATACAACGTAGAAATTGTCCAAAAAATGGGTTGTTTCACCCATGTGTCTTACAGTTTCAAAATACAATGATGTTATTGACTATACACTGATGTTATTGGGTAGTGGGTTTTGTTCTAACCTGTTTTTTTCAATCATGCATGTTGAACTATTGTTTTCAGTGTATATTTCAATACATTTTGTTTATCCCTCCA
Organism: Taxus chinensis; assembly: GCA_019776745.2. Classification (NCBI taxonomy): domain Eukaryota; kingdom Viridiplantae; phylum Streptophyta; class Pinopsida; order Cupressales; family Taxaceae; genus Taxus; species Taxus chinensis. Next base: position 697,854,050 of record CM034150.1, read on the forward strand.
TTCGCCACAAACTCTTCTAATACGACGTAGAAATTGTCCAAAAAATAGGGTTACTTCACCCTTGTGTCTATAGTTTCAAAATACACTGTTGTTATTAACTATACACTGTTGTTATTGAATATGAGTGTTGTGTTTGTTTGTGCAGTTAATATTTGAATATCCACGGTTAACCGGATGAATATATATTGGAATTATTGAACATGCATTGAATATACGGTTGTAACTTTCTCATTTTCTACTACACATTCAAACCTTTAATGTGCACTTAAATTATTGAATATGTTGTTAGTTTAGTGCATGTTGTTATTACATTGCTATTATTGAATAAATACTTATATTGTCAGGGAGGCCACGTATTCATGAGGTAAATGCAATTATATTTTTTAATATTCAAAGAATGTCTGAATATGTGAGGAATGTCAAAAAATAGACAAAATCTTAAATACATGAAGAATGTCTACATATGCAATGAATATGTGAATCACTTACATTAACATCTGAGGAATATTTTAATATAAATAATATTTGTCTTTGTTTATGTAGTTAATATTTTATAGCCCACCCTGACATAAATGAGTTCATAGCATGCTTCATGCTTACCAATTGTTGTCTCTCCCATAAACACGCAAAGATTGAATACACATTGAATATACGGTTGTAATTTTGTCATTGAAATGTATATGATCAAAGGAAAAGTTTAAGCACGTTATTAAGTGTACATTCTGTAGTTTTAGTGCATAAATATAGTTTGTAGTTATTGTGCAATCTTTTGGCTCATATCACTCTACATTCCTCCTCCGTCATTTCTAACTAGTGCGTCAATGCCGCATTCAAAGCAACCATTAACTGCTAACATCTTTTCATAGCACTTGTTGATCCCTTCCAACCTGAAATGTCATTTCTTATTTATGTTCTCCATACACTAACACATTCGCATGCATCACCATGATTCCATCCATATTTTCAATGTGTATTCAGTAATTTCAATTTGTTAATATGCAAAGAAAAACAAAGTCTGAACTTGTAAAGAAAATGATGTCTATACATTGATTATCATTTAACATAAGGTGAACATAGTTCTTATTTTAGATATTTGTTTGAATATACACTAGAATTACTTAACATATATTAAATATAAATGTGTAATTCTACATATTTTCAACTACAAATGTTGATATTGGTGTTGCTTGCAAATGTGCTCATTGCTCCTAGGTCCATTTTTTTGTAGATACCCTGTCAAAAGTTGGTTCATGAAGGAATGTCGTATCGGAAGGGTAGATGAGATTATCATAATTGTGTCTTTTGACACCTTTAATCTATATGAAATTACAATGCTTCATTCTACAGGTAAGGTCATTTATAACCTTACTTAGGTGGTGAAATGTTTTCCTTTGTTGTCATTATTCTAGAAAATAATGAATAATAAAAAATTATAAACACATATAAGAAGATAATTCATGTTTTTACACATTACCAAAACTTATGCTTTTATATTGATATGATGGAATAAACTACAAATACTTATGTGTAATGATAGGATGGAAAAAATAAATATTGCTTGCATGATTTCCAAAAAACTAAATACGTTCATATTTTTTGCATGAAGGTTATAACTTACGCATAATAATATTATAATTATGCATACCAATCATATAATAAGGTAGCATCTAAATTGTACCAAAACTGAATTCTTCTTCAATTCCGTCAATTGTTTCACTTCTTATGTTGTTTTGTATTGTTCCATTCTCCAATTTGGGTGTCATTGGCATGTTGGTTGTGCTTGGTGATGGGAGTTGTGGATTGCTTGCATGGTCTAATTGCATTTGGATAATAGAATTGACATGCATGGGACTAGAAGTAGGAAATTGCATGTTTGTTGTACTTGTAGAAAATTGCATATTACCTGTGTGAGCAAACTGCATTTGTGTTATCAGAAATTGCATTGTTGTTGAAGGAAATGTGTTGTCATAAATTGCATTGTTGGTGTTGAAGGAAACTGCATTTGATTTGTAGAAAGTAGACATGTTGCTCACTTGGTAATTGGCCACATTTGGAAAACTTGGAGTGTAAATGTTGTAAAAATCCATCATAATTGGTTGTTGTGAAGGAATAGGATTTTTGGACTGCTCAAATCATCTTTGTCTTTGACATTTATTTTTCTATCATCTCCTTCTCCCATTGTAGCTTCTCATGTTTCCTTTTTTCCTCCTTTTCATGTTGTTGTTTTATCTTGTCATGTTCCCTCCTCTTGCCTTTTAAGTTGTCATTCGAGTTTGTTTGCTTCCCTTTTTTCTTGTGCAATGATTATGTTTTCCTTCCTCTCCTCAAGTTGCTCTTTCTTTCTTTCTTTCAACTCTTCTAGTTCTTTCTTTCGTGCTTCTTGTTCGTCAAGCATTTTGAAGTAGTCACTCGATGTGAGAATTTGTGATTGCCTTCTCAACCTTAGAGTCCCTTTGTTTGCACATTCTGATCTCTCATTAATCCTTTCAATTGGAAGCTTAAGAAATTTCTGCAACGAACCACCAACCTGGTTTCCTAAATTTGCATTACATGGTTGTTTTGTTGTGTCTTGTACAAATGTTTGTGAACACCCCAAATCCGCAGCATCTAGTTGACTATCATCTTCATTTTTCCATGTGTTATAATCTGCATAGTAGTGGACTATTCCACTTGGCATGTTAGGAGGAGGGGATGACATGGAAAGAGAAATATCCTCATTGGAAAGGTCTATTGGAATCCCCAAATTTGTAATAGCAAATTCTTTCAACCATTCATGTTGGCTAACTAGTGTTGGCATACTCATCCTCATCATCAGACTGTGACGGGTTCTTGTGTCTTTGACTCACATGAGTTGGTGTGTTTTCTTCAACTTAAACATGAATTCCAACTTGACTAGCCTTGCCCAATCTTGACTTAAACATGTTCTCTTGTCTTGTTGATTTAACTTTGTCACCTCACCTCTAATTTTTGAATTATATCATCTTGTTGGCTTACTACATCTTTTGTTTGTTGGATTTGATCAACATTCTATTGGATTGCTTCTCCATTATCTCTGATAAATTGTTCAATTTCATCTCTATTATAACCAACCATCTCCATAATGCTCTCCACAGTTGTTTCCTCCTCTGTTAGCTCAACATTGAATGCATCACTAGGGTGCATGTCATTGACCAATGCATCTTTGTTCAGAGGCCATATTCCAGTCCTCATAAAACCAACTTTTATATTCGATGGAGTTTAATGCTCTCTTAAAATCCTTACTGTTAAGAGCTGTCAATTCAGATCTTCTCACATCTACTTTGTGATGCTTGACCATCCATTTGGATCTTTCATCCTTGAAGTAGGTTTTAAATGGTGAAAAAAAACATGCTAACATCTAAAGGTTGTATGTGGCGGTTGGTGTGCGATAGGCAAAGTGATTAGATCAATGCCCAATGCTCTTGTCTCTTAGATTGTATTCATATGCCACGTGGTTGTCATGGCCAAAAAAATGAGTAGATGTCTATTTGATGGTGAAACACCACCTGGAACTGATCTAGCAAAGTGGTGCAACCAATTCAGAAATAATTCATTTTTCATCCATGTGTGTGGTTGGGCTGCCATACATGCACCAAGCTCACAATTGGAAATGTAGTTAGCTAATTTTGTTGTGCTTTAAAAATATAGAAGTATGGTATACTCCGCCTTATTGCATTAACACAACAAAGTATTGTGATCCACTCTCTACTCTTTGGGAGTATGTGGGGTACACTTCTACTGCCCGTCTTTACAATCACCCTCATCCCACAATTCCTACCAGCTTGCACATAAGTTTCATCACATTTCCATATCCTTTGTGGTCCATATTGCTCGGTTTTATACATTTGATCCAAGTCATAAAAAGCAACAACTATGTCAGGCCTAAGCATAACTACCCTGTCACGATCAAGGCCTTTTGCGGTCCTTAAAGACAAATTTGTGTGCCTCTTTTTGAACCCTGCCCACCAAGATCTTCCAGGACATACCATCAGTAAATGGAGTATTCCTTGTCTCACATATGTGTGCCACATGAGATTTTAATGAGTTTATTTGTAGACCATGACCCATATCAGCCACATGTTTACAATATTGTACAATTTCAAACTCTTATTGAGACATTAAAATAGTTGGGGAGACCTTTGTGTTTCATAGTTATGGTACCATTTAGTCCCAGTTAGATAATGAACCCGCTTGAGACACCCCACTTTTTATAGCAACTCTAATGGAATACCCATTCTCTTCAACATCTCTTATTACTCAAACGATGTCTTCAGTCATCCACTCAATTCTGAAGAAACCTTTTTTAGATGTTGATGTGCACTTCCCACTAACATTATCAGTTACCTCATAGTTGTGGTGTTGGTTTTAACTCTATTTTGTGATTTGGACTGGTCTGAAATTGTTGTTTTTGATTAGCTTCAGCTAACTCTTCCTCCGAGTCGAGTATATAATCAAGTTTAACACCCTTTTTTAGGGTCCATTTGTGATTTCCTCCTTCCAAGCCTCCTCTTGAATACCATGTTGGCCTACAATTATTTAGGACAAAGTAAAATAAATAACCCTGTGTAGAAATGTGTACTAATGGCCGAAATATGATGAATCACCAGAGTTTGTGCCAAATGAAAGATTAAACAAGAACATGCACAGAAACAACTCAATAAAGAATGAATATACATTTGTAAAACTGGTAATGCTTGATTAAACAAGACTATGCACATAAACAACTCAATATAGAATGAATATACATTTGTAAAACTGGTATTGCTTGTAAATGTGCTCATTGCATGAAACTCGGAGAGAAAATATCCAAACAACTATGGAAATGGGATATCATGATTGTCAATGTTAAGAATTACAACATATTTTGTTATAATCTATTCCATTTTGACCTGGAACAAATAAATTTGAGATGTTGTAATGTTAAGAATTAGAGCATATTATGTAATAAGCCTTTATGTTTAAAGTCAGGTATTGCTCTCACCTAATGAACCACTTGGTGATTCGAAGTGGCTAGTTTTCATCTCCTTGTAGCAAGGTTGAAAGGGTTGGGAATGTCTCATCTTCTTGTCCCTGCATTCACACTACCAAATGCAATGCCATGCAATAAATGACTGCATTGAATGTGTTAGTGGCATGCAGGAACTAACAGTCGGATGGAGGTTGGTGGAGTGGTAGGGGATGATGTGAAGTGAATTGAATGCAATTTTTGAGAATAGAAGTAAATTTTTCTACTTGTCACATGGTTACAAGCAATTTTTACTGCTGGAAAAAGTATTTTTCGGTTCACTATGCAAATTTTATTTTGAAAGGGGTATTTTGTTGGGGTATTCAGTGTTCACATCGCCACAAACTCATACTGCATTCACATATTGCATATATCCTAAAATTATTGAATATACATTGAATATACGGTTTGAAGGTTAGCAGTAAATACATTGAATTGAGAGAGTTTGTGGTGATATGAACATTGAATATGCATACATTCTAAAATTATTGAATATACATCGACTATACAATTGTAATTTTGTCATTTAATGCATTGTTTGAAATAACAAAATTACCGTCGTATATTCAATATATATTCATTAATTCCTTGTTTTATATTCAATAACAACAGTGTATAGTCAATAACAACACTGTATTTTGAAACTGTAAGACGCATGGGTGAAAAAACCTATTTTTTTGGACAATTTCTACGTTGTATTAGAAGAGTTTGTGGCGAACGGAGGAATAAACAAAATGCACTGAAATAAATGAATATACATTGAAAAAAACAATAGTTCAATGTGCATGCTTGAAAAAATAACGAGTCTAGAACGAAACCCATTACTCAATAACAACAATGTATGGTCAATAACAACATTGTTTTTGGTGAATGAGGAAGTAAAAAAGATAACTGTCATTTACCTCCTGAATATGTGGCCTCCCTGCAATATAAGTATTTATTCAATAATAACAATGTAATAAGAGACAATGAACTAACTCTAACATATTCAATGTATATTTAGTAATTTCTAGTGCACATTAAATTTTGAATGCATAGTAGAAAATGACAAAGTTAAAACTGTATATTCAATGTATGTTCAGTAATTCCAGTATATATTCAATGCAAGTCAATATAAAGTTAACTGTGGATATTCAAATATTAACTGCATAAACAAAGACAACACTTATTTATATTCAAATATTCCTCATTAGTTAAGGTAAGTGATTTCACATATTCATTGCAGATGTAGACATTCATGTATTCACGTATTTAACATTAATTGCATCTATTTTCATTTGTTAAAGTGACATTGTTCACGTATTGAGCATAGTCAATATAAAGTTAACAATGGATATTCAAATATTAATTGCATAAACAAAGACAACACTTATTTATATTCATATATTCCACATTTGTTAAGGTAAGTGATTCACATATGCATTGCATATGCAGACATTCTTCTCATATTTAACATTATGTTTATTTTCTGACATTCTTCACATATTCAGACAACAGTCAATATAAAGTTAACACATGGATATTCAAATATTAACTGCATAAACAAAGACAACATTTATTTATATTCAAATATTTCTCAGATGTTAAGGTAAGTGATTCAGATATTCATTGCATATGTAGACATTCTTCATGTATTTAACATACTGTCTATTTTCTAACATTCTTCACATATTCAGACATTCTTTGAATACTTTGAATATTAAAAAAGTAACTGTCATTTACCTGTATATGTGGCCTCCCTGCAAATGTGAATTTAGTAGTTGACCTCCCTGCAAATCTGAATTTGGTATATAACTCTGCCAGTTATGTGCTATGTCAATTGTTTCCACAAAATGATTCCTAACCATATTCATCCAAATATATAATATTACATTCTATTTGAATTTGAATTCTGAGATTTTGGAGGGATTATTCAAATTTTGGAGGGATAGTTATTACTTGGCATTAATTCTGATTTTTTTTGGAAAAATGGTGAGTCTAATACATATATGTTTGCAGGTGCAACATTTAATGAGGTGAAGGTGGCAAAAAAGAATGGCAATTATGAACCAAAAATTTGGAGAAGTTTGTTTACTTTAAAATTAAAATTGCACTTTTAATATCATCTTGACAACTTGAGAAGTTGTGCAGTTAGGTGCATAAATATGAACAAGTTTGTTCCATATACATAAATTGATGAACTTGTGATTATGTACACTTAAGTACTTAAGTTATTGATGTTGACATTTTAATGATGCAAGTTGGCTTTTAAATGAAGAAGTCAAACATTATTTATTTAAATGTTAATGTTCCAATATGTCACTTCAAACATGTTTTGAATTAATGAGTGTATTAATTATGTGCAAGATTTTATAAAGATTTTGAAAGATATCATATTTGTGCAAATATGCACATTTATTGGGTCCCCTCAACTATATTAATTTGTTTTTTTTTGTCCACTTAGTGGACCCCACCCTCACAAAAGGTGCATATCTATTGGTGCATGTTCACCAATTGGTGCCTTCCCCTAAACCTATTTTTTTCATTAGTGGACATTTATACAATTTCATGTATTTCAATTTATAATTTAAAATAATATTTGCATGTGTTGTGATTTAATATAACTAACATGTATCTTCCAATGGGAAATAATATCGATGGCAACAAAAGAGGAAAATAAAAGTAGAAATGATAGATGTACCTCTTAGTAAAAGCAATTAAAATGAAAAGAGTAAGTTTCAAGAAGGTCGCACAAGCGAAGACAATGGCAACACTGAGCAACTTTGGAAAATGGGAGGTTAATGAAAGTGACTAGGATTTGGGTCAAGATCGCGCTAAGGTTTCTCTCTCCTCCATGTATTGTTATTATCTTTCCCCTCTATTTTCTTCCTTGACCAAGCAGTATAAGACATAGTTCAACAATCTCATAGTAAAACATGTCGACAAAGGTGCATGGGGCCAATGACAGTCGTGCTCTAGGGATGTCGACACGTTATGATCCATTTTCATGTTTGCAATAATTATCATGCAGTTGGATTATGAACAAAGGCCATGACAGTGGCTAGGGTTTTTATTTACAAGTCAAATTCCCCTTCAGTTGAACGAACAACAACAAATGTGCAAATAGGGAGGGAAAGTGGTTGGTACCCAACACATAGCACAACAAATTATCATACAAAGAAGATAAAGAAGGCATCAACGAAAAAGAGTTTATTGTAACGTTCGACATGGAAGAGCACAGTGAAGGAAATCGAGGTAAAGCAAAATCCTAAAAAAATGCAAATTCCACTGAGACGGTGTCAAAAAAAGATCTTTTCCACTCATATTTTGAGGGAAACAAGTGTAATTATAATTGGGGAAGAAGCTATTGTGGGAGTGCATAAAGGGCTTTCGGACAAATTGATCTTGTAAATATGAAACCCCCAAATCCCGTGGAAAGCTTTTCCCTGGCTATGTAGGTAGAAGACCAACTGAATGTTTTGTTCCATTATGAGCTTTGTAGTGAGAAAGTTGATCCTACTGTCTCTTTTGGATTCCTTTGGCACTACATTGGACCAAATTCAAATAGAAGGGACGAGGCATTCGACCTTGATGGGTTAGAGATTGGAGATATCCCTATCAAAAAAATTAGACATCCTACATATTAGATTTCACTCTACCCTAAACATGATTTCTTATGATTTTGCTTCTAAGGGTTTGAGCTATAGGTTTTTAAGGACATCAAGTTTGGAAGAGCTTTAACATTGGATGTTGGGGAACATGGAAGGACTATTCTTTACCTACTATTCGTTTGCTTTCCAATGACTTCTTCTAGACTTTGTTTCAATTGAAGAGACTTATTCTAGAGCTTTAACATTTGATTTTTGTAGATTTTTACAATAAGGACAGCAAACTAAAGAAAATTAATATCTTCCTAAATATCCACTCGAATTACTTGAAAATTTAAAAAGAGCTTGATATTATTGTAAAGAACATAATAAAACTATTTTTGGAGTTTACAGAAATTAAAATGCTGCCAAAAAAAGCACAGTGTGCCCTAAACTGCTGGGAAACTTCAGAGATTCGTAACTCTCCAAATACTAGAGCAAAAATTAAGAGTCTTCAGAAATTATATTAGCAAATTGAGGAAATGATATTTCAGCCTTCGGATTTGAAAGGGGTCAACTGGAAACCCTCCAAATAAAGGCTACAAATCACCTAGCTTGGAAAAGGGTTGGAAATTGCTGTAGACGCCTTCAAAGTGATGCTAAGCCCTGCCTAAATGGCTTCCGTAAATTTGATCTAGAACCCTCTAATTATCTTCCCCAAATGCCCCCAAAACCCTCAAATTCCTTCATCTGAAACCTCTAATAATTTCTCTGTAACACGGCCCATAAGGCGGTTCCAAAATGACAGACTAGGGTAGATCTCTCACTACAGAAGAATGCCCTGCTAGCTAGGGACGGGTCTCTCACCACTAAAGCTAGGGTCCCTGTGAGATTTCACTCCATAAGTTGTAGATGTGCAAACAACAATTGCACATGAAGGGTCAATAAAATGTATGCAAAAAGTTTCTTTCCTTTCTCTCCCAGCTCCTTATATACTTCTCATCAGCAAACGAGCCCCAATAACCCTAGGCGCCTTTCATTCCATGGAGGGGCCAATAAAATAAAAGTAACTAAAGTTATTTTTTCCTTTTTGAGTCGCCATGGTCCAAAAGTGACCCCCACATGCAAAAGTTGGATATTAGAACCACGGGGCCCCTTCCCAAAAGCTCCCAGCGTCCAAAGCCCCTTGGGTATGACCACGGTTTGGACTTGACTTGGCCCTTAGGCCTTTTGGCGTAGGAAAGGGGACATTACATTCCATTTCATGTTGCTCGCTCTCCTTATTTCTAGTAGGTTATGGCTAAGGTAGCCAAAGCAGGTTTGAGTTCTGTGCCCCCAAGAGACACGAAGTTGAGAACTACAATCTTGGATAGGAACTATTCCAAGGTTAATTTACTGATGGAAGAAATGAGGTGCACATGGGTCTCTCACGGTTGTAACATCATCATGGATGGGAGGACATATATCAAACACCACCCACTCATAAATATCACTGTTTCATGAAAAGAGGGTCCTTACTTTTTTAGGGCAGTTGATTGTTCAGGAAAGATGAAGGATGCAGAGTTTCAATTCACCATTTTGTGAGATGCCATTAAGGAGGTTGGCCCTGTCAACGTTGTGCAGGTTGTCACAAATGCAGCTTATATGTGTAGGGAAGCAAGTAAACTTGTTGAGGCTCATTACAGACATATATTTAGGACCCCATGTTGTGTGCATGCCATGAACAATGCACTAAAAGATATTGGAAAAATTGATTGGGTCAAAAATGTAGTGGTTGATGTTAGAGATGTGTAGATGTTCATCTGCAACCACCATACGTCATTGGCACTCTTCCGTAGCTTTTCAAGGAAGGAATTCCTCAAGCTAATGGACACACGGTTTACATCTACTTTATTTTGCTGGATAGGATGGTTGAGTTGCAAGAATCATTACAGTGTATGGTCATGACATCAGAGTGTTCTAGGTGGGATGGGACCAAGATAGAGCAAGGGAAGAAGGTGAAAGCAAATGTCGTGAAAGAAACATTTTTGATAAATGTAAGATATATCACATCCATAGTATCTCCAGTTTTTAGTGTGATAAAATATGGGGATTCTGAGAGCCCTAACCTTGGTGAGATATATGAATGTAGTGATAGTACGCTTGGCTAGATGAAGGTTGTTGTTCAGGTAAGGGACCCCACCTTAGAGTTCTACCATCACCATATTCATCCCATCATTGAGTGGAGATGGGAGAGGTTGAACACTCATTTACAAATGGTTGCATATGCACTAAATCCGAAGTGGTATGTTGAGAGACCTGGTAGCATTATCTCAGTAGATGATGAAGAGGTGAGGAAGGGTTTCTTAAAAGCCCTAAAAAAAACTTATAATGCATAGGATGGTTCACGAGTCAAAACTTATTGGCTCAAGCTTGTTTATCTAGATGGCTACAAAAAATCAGCAAGATAGACAGGACCACATTGGCACAAGAGAGTCCAGTTAGTTGGAGGCGATTGTATAGACTTATAGGATTGCTACGTACACTTGTTATTCGTCTTCTTTCTCAGGTTTCTAGTTCCTCTACTTCTGAGAGGAATTGGTCAACATATAGGTGGATCTACGAATCGTATTTATTTCTTAAGAGGAACATACTTACCTCTAAGAGAGCAAAGAAACTTGTTATTGTACATAATGCCTTGTGTCTCATGGATTGCAAGACACCTACGTACAAGGAGACCCCAACATTGTGGTGGGATGTGGATCCTGAGGATACAACGCAAATTGATGAATCTGATCAGGAGCAATGAGGAATTGGTTGATATCTCCTTTGCAGATGTAGATGATGCTGATACAGATACTTATAGTGAGGAGGAGCAGTTCACAAGTGTTGCTTCACAAGGCTCTGATAGTGATTTTTGAGTTATCACTTGTCATTTTGGTTATGTAATTTTCATTTGGTGTCATATAATGATATATGTACTTTTGAGTTATATGACTATGAGTTTATGACATAATATTTCATAGCATATGTAGGTGTACTCTTCTCGTGTTGATTATTGAAGAGTAAGACTCGTTTTTTATTTTCAAATTTAGTCTTTCATTGTCATGTTGAAGTTTTGAACATTGGATATAATATATATATATATATAGAGTATTTTGGGCCTTGGCTTATGTGATGAATAATTGGATTAATCATTAATTGTTTCAATCTTCAAACTTTCAATTTTAAGTCTTAGTTTATTGAATTATTCATGTTATATTTGTAAAATTAATAAATTATATATATTTGTTTTTGAGAGGAATTGGTCAACATATGGGTGGATCCACTCTCTTAAGAGGAACAATCTTTTAGGAAAATTACCTCTAAGAGAGCAAAGAAACTTGTACATATTAACTTGTTGTACATATTGCCTTGTGTCTCATGGATCGCAAGCCACCTACATACAAGGAGACCCTAGCATTGCGGTGGGATGTGGATCCTGGGGATGCAAGGCAGATTGATGAAGATCAGGAGTGAGGATTGGTTGATATCTCCTTTGCGGATGCAAATGATACTGATACTGATACTGATACTGATACAGATACTTCTAATGAGGAGGGGCAATTCACAAGTGTTGTTCCAGAGGGCTCTGCTAGTGATTTTTGAGTTATCAGTTGTCATTTTCGTTATGTAATTTTTTATAATGATATATGTACTTTTGAGTTATATGGGTACGAGTTTATGACATAATATTTCATAGCATATGTAGGTGTACTCTTCTTGTGTTGATTATTGAAGAGTAAAGACTTGTTTTTAATTTTCTAAGAGAGCAAAGCTTTAGTCTTTCATTGTCATGTTGAAGTTTTGAACATTGAAAATAATATATATGTGGTATTTTGGGTCTTGGCTTATGTGATGAATAATTGGATTAATCATAAATTGTTTCAATCTTCAAACTTTCAATTTTAAGTCTTAGTTTATTGAATTATTCATGTTATATTTGTAAAATTAATAAATTATATATATATATATTAATATATATATATATATATATATATATATATATATATATATATATAGGCGTCCCCTTGCCGTCCCCCCCGCCATCCCCAAATTTTCAAAAAAAAATTGCCGTCCCGCAAACCTCGTCCTACGTCTCGCCGTCCCAAAGTCTTAGGTAACTATGTTGTCAATAGAATTGGTGAGGAACCCCCAACCCTCTTTTACCTATTAAAAAAAAAACATGTATTTACCAGTAACAAGTCAGATTATGTGGACATTGTCGCATTAACCTTATTAACAATATTTTATTTATATGTTTATCTATGAAGCCTGTACAGGCCTCGCCTTGCCGCCTTATTATTAACTAACTAATTAGAGTCACTTGAATGACCAACCATTTTAACAACATGCATCTTAAAAAAATTATTACCAAAGAGATAATTGAAATCTTAAAAATGAATGTTAACAAAACATGAAATCTTAGGAGATGCTAATCTCCCGGGAAAATGATTGCAGAAAAGGACTTTTTATTGATTTTTTATTAGTAGTAAAGACGTTGAAACCTGATATCGGTCATCGAGCCAATTGTATAAATAATTTTTTTTTAAATGTATGATGTATTATAATTATGTTGGAATATTTAGGTAGTAGGATTAGACTAAAGTTGTATTTCTGAAGTAGAGCCCAAACTTGTGCTAGATGATCAATTTTAATATCCAGGTTGAACAATATTGTTTCCACTTTACAATTCAATGATTATAATAGCTTTCAGCCACTATTCCATTAGAAAACCTTCCCCCTTAGACAACTAAAGGTATACGCATTGAACCCATTCCCAACAACCTTGATAGTACCTGCAAATAATGTCACATAAGATTCTAAAAAAAAATAACTATAAACTTAATAGTGATTATTCATGGCAATTGCAAAACAAACTACTTAATGGTCTAATCTTATATAATGGTTTAATCCTACATACTTCACCACAATGAGCCTCTATCTTTAACGATGCTAAGTCATCACCACGTGTTGGACCAATGTTGATGAGTCCAATAGGTGAACCCACATCATAGGCAGCCCTACATACAAACAAATTAAATGTTAAATCGAAAGTGCATGTCATTTTATATATCAATGGCTTTTAATACATCATGGAAGAAATTTTCATCCAAAGATATCTTTTGTGAAGGTTTATATTAAAAAACGAACTTTTAAGGAAAAAATTGAGAGAACTGTGATACCCCCTTATATCAAACATCCAAACTGTTAAATCCAACTATCAAGATCGATATGAAGCCACACAACACTACCAATGGCAACAAACTGCTTGCACTTCCTCCTCGTGCAAGAACCTGACTCTGTGCTTGCAATATGCTTGCCATCTTTTCCAACAAAGTAAGCCATAATTTGTAGTTTGACTAGAACTGCAATATTCAAGAGTAACCTTTTTGTGTGTAATAGGCCTGCCATTTCTTCCAATTCATAGATGGGCCACAACTGTAATCCTTCCTAAGCAAAAAATTTGTACCCCTAAATTGTTCACAATGCTTGGAAGAGGCGAACTATAGGAACAAACTCTTCACATGCATTGTTGGTTCCTCGCTCTCACATCATATATGTAGCCACATGCTACTTTACTAGTCATAGTATGTGCATTATCATATCATACTATGGACTCTTGAAAATCCTCAGAGGATCAAAATAACTCCATGATCTATCTAAAACAATCTCCATGTAAGAACCAATACGACATTTTCCTCACTTCCCGTCTTCTCAAATTCACAGACACTAAAACATTCTGGCTGGGATACCATGTTAAAAATAGCAGATTTGTAGACTACAACTTAGAAGGGAAGATTTTAAGCTAGAAACGATGAACCCAAAAATATATGCACAATATATATACAACAGAACAAAAACTATTGAATACAAAGCATAAATTCATACGAAGTTAATAATTAAGAGCAAAATAACAATATTATTAATAAAAGAATTTCACTCAGCAAAAGAATAATAACCAGTAACGGGCACGAGTACTTCCGATCCTCTAATCTTGTATGCTCTAAAAACTTGTACTTACGCAAATAGATGAATCATTGAATCCTTTAAGCTTCTACCTTACCAAAATTGTTATTCATCAAAAGAATGAAAAGAACTGTACAGCACAAAAGGAATAATATATATTTTGCCAAAATAAAATGTTAACCATAGTTTTCCAACATTCCAATAGTTGGATGTACAGCTATATTTTACACAGTATTCACACAGCATAAAGTGCATAAAATTCTCTGTAACTTATAATTCTTATCTACTGATTTAACACATTATAGAGTATACATTTAGAATTGACTTATAAGAACTTAGTTGTTGTTGGACACAGTTTTCTCCATTTAAAAAGCAATATTGTGAACTATTATTTTCCTGGATATGGCATTAATGCTGTCTCCAATAACTGAGAAAGAAAAATCTAAAAAATTCTGCATTTAATTTTAACTTCTTGTTAAATTATCAAGTGTTAAGATACAATTTACAAGATTTCCAAAAGTAA
This sequence comes from Taxus chinensis, assembly GCA_019776745.2. Taxonomy (NCBI): domain Eukaryota; kingdom Viridiplantae; phylum Streptophyta; class Pinopsida; order Cupressales; family Taxaceae; genus Taxus; species Taxus chinensis. Next base: position 697,869,150 of record CM034150.1, read on the forward strand.
GACGACAACCAAATAAAGGAGGTTAGGATGAGTTTTATTTGCCATTAACCCACGTGCACATGTCCTTACGTTTAAAGATATCTAGACTAAAAATATGCTAATGGATAGTATGAACTTTTTAGGCTTCACACAGGTGGTTATATTTAATATTTGTGCAGTAACATTTCACTGTGAATGCTGAAGTAAATTGTTTGTCTTATTTATCCATGCCAAAACTGCAGAAATAACTATTTTTTAATTACTCTCTTTTTACTCCTCCACTACCAACCGACTGGTAGGCCTTTTCCTTCCATCCAACTCATTAGAGAGCTGGGACATGGACCTTGCATGCTAGGTGGATTTCAATCCTAGGTGGAGAACTTGGACACCCCCTTGCATAGTTGAAACTAACCACCCTAGGCCCCCTACTTTTTAAGCCAAAAATAAATTGATTACCAAAATTCTTGCATTAACAAATATCTTTTCTCTACATCCCACTAATGTGGATGTTTACATTGTATCCTGTTAAAAGGAGTATTTTGAGCTTTATTGACTAACTTCATTCAAAAGTCATACATTCTTAAGATAGCTTAACTTAATTCAAAACATTAGGGTATAATTTATGTTATTTTAAATATAGATATTGTAAGTTTATCAATGCATAGAAACCTTAATTAGATTGAATTGATTTTTTTTTGCTAAACTGAACTCTAGACCTGTTTTCAAAAACTTGCATACCATATTTAGAGAGATTATTATCCCCTATGTTACACTTTGTAATCTCTTCCTTGTCACCCCCTCTCTATCTGCAAATTCACAAGTGTAATAGTTATATTAACATTTTTTCCCAATCACTCCCAACAACTTTTGAGATATTGACCAGAAGCCGAGAAGGTGATCCGGTAGACAACACACTAAATGTGGATTTTATATGCATATGTGGAAGCTATTTAGCTATATGAAGAGTATCAAGAGAGATAATAGAAATAAATAAATAAATGTATTTAATTATTTGTGTGTCCTATACATGGCATACTCCTGAGAAAGATGTATGGTTGTCTATCTTTTCTTCTAATTGCTATCTAAAGCTATAGATGTATATACACATACATTACAATGCCGCAAAGCGGGAAGAGTCGTTATGGACACTTAATTATATGCATATGTGGAAGCTATTTAGCTATATGAAGAGTATCAAGAGAGAGATAATAGAAATAAAAAATAAATGCATTTAATTATTTGTGTCCTATACATGGCATACTCCTGAGAAAGATTTATGGTTGTCTATCTTTTCTTCTAATTGCTATCTAAAGCTATAGATGTATATACACATACATTACAATGCCACAAAGCGGGAAGAGTCATTATCTAAAGCTATAGATGTCTTACGTGCGAGCCCCACTTCATCGACGTTTAGGTTCCCCACAGGCCCTAGCTACATGGCGTAACCAACCGAGTGGGATTCGAACACAAGTGGTCACTTTGATACCAAATGTAACAAACCGTTACACCAAAATTTTGAAGCGTTAGTGAAATCCGCACATGAGGATCATATCGAACTAACTCTTCTTTGAAAGGATAAATAGAATATTTGAAGCAGCATTGGAGAGTAACGCATATAACTTTGTTGTTGCAGGAACTGAGCCATCCCAATTTGTAAGGTTGTGGATGAGGCATGGTTGGAAGACTCGGTTGCTTCAGAGATAAGGTTATTCATACTACCATTATTGATGAAAAATTTCAATGGCTGCCCTTGCACCGACATCTATGAATGGAATATATGTTCTTTATAAGATCTTTCACTATTGTTACTTGTTTGGTGCTTACCAAAACACTAGGATCTATGTTGATGATTCTGTTTGAGGGCTTGACTCCATCATCCTTTGTTTCTTCGCATGCAAGCAATGTCTTTTGAGCATCGCAATGTATTGGAGTTGTTGCTACTATTGTGTTTGTCACGCCATTTACTTGTCTTGGATGGTTGTTTCTTGTTTGAAGCCAGTGTCTTCCTTGGCAAGGACAACGTGTCCCGCTTTCCCTTCACGTTAGACTTCTCAATGGTTTTTGCATAGCAATAGGCTTCTCCAATCATCTTAACCTTAACAAGCTTCAGTTTGGACAATGAATGGCCGTAGGTTGATGCATTACTTGAGAACTCTACTCCTTTGATTTGAATGTGTAGGATTCCATTAACTAGTCATGTCCTTGCCATAGTTGTTGCCACTAAATGTAATCATCTTCGTAAACATCTTCAGGATAGTATTCGTCCTTGAAGGCTTCCAAGAATGAATCCCAGTTTGGTTTAAACTTTCCTTCTTTTTGGTCTCTGTAATGTCCCCATTCCTACACATGAGACCTAATGGCTTATTTCAGTCTTAGCCTTGGTCATACATAAGGGTCTAACGACGTTAGAGGCTATTGGGTATGGATGTTTGATCATCAACTTGCTTTATGTTATATTTTGCCGTTGACATTAGTGTTGGGTGACTTGGTGGTAATATTTATTCTAATTCTTCATTGGGGTGACTTGAATGCGCTTTTTGGCATATGGGTGATAAAGTCACTTAAGTTATTTCTTTTATCATATGGATTTTTCCGAAGGGGGCGATTCGGGTTTTTTGGGGCCCTTTGTTGCAATGAGAAATTATAAAATAAAGCGCTTGGGGAGAGGAAAGCATGTATTCACTCATACAGATATTTGGAGCTTTTGTTCGTTGCACTCTTTTCTTGTTGAAGTAAGATTCTACAGGAACCCTAGCTTCGATGGTGAGAGATCCAATCCTAGCTAGCAGAGCCCTCTTCGGTGGTGAAAGATCCATCCCTAGTTTGCTATTTGGGAGCATTACTCAGTTCAGATTTTCAAACAAAGTTTTCAGAGAATTTCAAGGGTTTGTCCAATGCCAGAGAGAGGTTATTTGATCCGCATGTAGGTTATGTGATCTGCATGTCAACCACCATCAGATCAGCCAACATGCATAATTTTTGGCTCAAGGGTTATGGACTTTTCAGTTGTGTCTGAGAACAGTTGTCTGCAATTTTTTATAAAATAAAATCGACCTATTTTGAAGACCGAATCTGGTATTTCTTTTAAGATTTTACCTTTGCAATATTTGTTGAGTTGTTTGAGTTAAATATTCAGTGGTTTTGCATCAGTTTTGAGTGGTTTTAATCTCCTATGCGAGTCACCATGCATGTATAAAATTCATATCTACATTGTAATATTTTATAAATTATTTAGAAATTGTTCTTTGGATTGGGGTTTTGCCAAAAATCCATTTGGGAGTAAAAAGTGTCCATTTGGGGACACTACAGTCTCCTCCCAAAGAGTGTGGGCTTGCCACCACTTCTTGAAGGATGAAGAGACTTTCATAACTGTGATCTTGATTTTCTCTTTGTTAGAAAAGTCATTCATAGAAAAATACAAATCTAACAGATTTAACCAATTATCTATTGCATTTACGTCATTTTTTCCTTCAATACAAGAACGTCTAGATTTAGTTGAAACTCATGGGGGACTCGACCACCAAAATCTTTTCTTGATGATAAGGCCGATGGGACCACCCATTTGAGGACTTCTGCTAGTTGGATGAACAAGAATATCCTCTATTCTATGAGTGCTTTTGAGATTTCATCTTTCATCATTGCATGTAACTCATATTGTGTTTGATTGTCCTTTTCCATCTGAACTTTGTTGAACTGACATAGGATATAGTTTGATGGGTCTTGTGGTGTGACATCAAGGCTTAGATACTCTGACCTTGCTTGGATGGGTCATACAAGATGATGAACTGCTCTAATACCATTGATCCAGGGCTAAAGAGGTGCCCTAGTGGGCAACACCGTAAATGTGGATTTAGATGTGTTATATGTGTAAGCGAAAGCTATTTCATTATATGCAGAGAACCAAAAGGGGGTGAGATAACAAAACTAGAACGATAAATGTATTTATTTATTTTTGCGACTTGTATATGGCATACTCCAAAAATAGATGTGTGGTTGTCTATCTTCTACTCTAAATGCTATCGAAAGTTATAGATGTCCACACTAGCGTGGTTCTTCCAGAAGTCCTCTTATGTGTCCACCTCCAACCTCAAATTTTTCCATAAATTGAACCCATTGAGAAGTGCAACTCATACCAAACTTTTTACTCACAGTTTGTTGATTTGATCTCCATTACCTTCATTATTTGTGATTCAATTCAAAACTCATTGCACCACTTTCCTCTAGATATTTTACCAACACCATGTTATTTATGTCATTTACACTATTATTGTCACAAAAAACAATACAAGATTGCTGCAATGCATATTTTGAGCTACCCCAACACGGCACTTGTATAACCAACCTTGAATTCTGCACTAGTGTATATTTTTCACAAGTCCTCTTTGCATCCAACTCTAACCTCAAATTTTCAAAAAAAAGAACCCACTAAACAAAGCAACTCATATCACAAATTTTGGTCGTTCATAGTTTGTTGTTTTCAACTCCATTACCTACCTTCTTTGCAATCAATTCAAAACTTAATTGAGCACTTTCCTCTAAATAATTTACCAAGACCATGTTGTTTAGGTCAATATAACCCATTGGGCAGTGCATCTCAATTTACAAATTTTGCACATTCATGTTTGTTGATTTCATCTCCATTACCTTCATTCTTTGCAACCAATTCAAAGAGACTCATCGGAGCACTTCCCTCTAGACACTTTACCAACACAAAGCGTTAGTGTTGCACTCTCAGAGGATTCCAAGAACATCGTCTAATGACTTCCATTCCCTAATATTTTTCTACATTGTTCTCCTTTACAATCTTGGTTTTAACTTATGCATTTAAGTTTTCTTTAATGGGTTTGAATTGGATAAAGTTGTTATCTATTTACATAACAACACTATGTAACAACATTCCACTCAATGGATATGAGATTTAAACGTATCATGTTTGCATGCTTAAGATACTTTTTGTGATAACTCAATGATAGGGTGACACTTCAATTGCAAGACCCTTATAAAAATCAAATTGATCTTAATTATCAAAGTTGTGTCGTAATTCCAGAACTCTTTCAAATATTCACATACTTATGGTTTACATACAAGAATTCCACAACTCTTTCAAATGGTCACATACTTATGGGTTATATCCTCTCATATGTAACCCTTGAATTGTATATAAACTTGTTCGTTCTTCCATCAAATTTAGGGTGATAAAAATACAAGGTGACCCCATTTCTCCTTTCCTCTTCAATATCATGGTGATAGCTCTAGGAGGCAATTTGTGTGAGGTGTCCTCTACGAACATGATCAGTTTGGTTAGGATCACCAATGGGATCACTTTTTCACATGGCCAATTTGTTATTGAGAAGATCCTTGCTAATTTAGCAAAAATTCAGGAAGCTTGCATGTTCAAAAATATTCTTGATTGGTACCAAAAGGGCTTTGGGAAAATGTGTCAATAATGCTAAATCCAATATTTTCTTCTTGAATACACTAGTGGGTAAACAATTGTTGATTAAGAAGGTTCTTAGCTTCTCCATAGGCTCACTTTTTCACATGGCCAATTTGTTGATGGGTTCATCCTTTTGCCAGTTTAGCAAAAACCCAGAAAGTGTGAAACACTGCCTAGTGTGCATTATGATGAACTTTTTTAGGAATAGGACACAAGACTCTAAGAAAATTGCATGATTGAAATGGGATGAAATTTGCATACCAAAATCTATAGGGGGAGTAAGCATAAGAAACCTTTTTACCTCAACTTGGCTCTTAGAGCTAAACTTCTTTGGAGGGCTTTCAAGGAGCATCAGAGTCATTGAAGTATCCTACGTAGACATAAATATTTCAATGGAGATGAAGATCCTAACAAATATTTTTACATCTCAAAACTGGATGAAGGGTTCCCACATCTGGAACTTCTTGTGTAAATGCAGCCCTACAATAGCCTAATTGTTTTGTTGGAATATTAAGAATGGGAAGAAGGTGCTCTTGTGGAGAAATGCTTGGGGCCCCACCTTTGTCCTCTTTTGTACTACCTGTCCTTTATTCTCAAAGATCACTTTTCTTTGAGTTGGGGTATTAGAATGGAACATTATTGATCTTCTTCAATTTGTGTGGGTCAGCAAAGACACTGGAAAGACCCCTTCTTTGTCGGCCCATCTAGCCCCTTTGACCTTTTACTCTTGTTCAAAAGCATTCTACTATCCCAACCTCTGAGCTGTTCCTTGGATGATGATGAACTGATTTGGGTTGGCCTGAAATATCCCTTGTTGGGATCTTACAAAAAATTGACAAAATACAGAAATTTGCAGCAAATAACAATCTGATTTTTATGACAGCAATATATAGAAAAATATGACAGCAAAGTACAGTTATGGCAGCAAGGTATAAAATCAGAAAATAACCAATATCTTCACTTTTATTGCAATTAAACCAACATGCAACAACATGCACGTAACATGCATCAACATGCAATGACATGCAAGTAACATGCATCAACATGCAATGACATGCATGTAACATGCAATGACATGCAATATCAAAAAGTTCCACTGATAAAATAAATGATCTCTCTTACTGAATAGGGTTGTCTTCTCTTTCTGGACTTGAAACTGGATTAGCAAGCCTCTAAAACTTTGAATCTGACAACCTGATCTGAATAAACTTCACAATAGCAAACTAGGGCTGGATCTTTCACCACCGAAGAGTGCTCTACTAGCTAGGGATAGATCTTTCACTACCGAAGCTAGGGTTCCTGCGGAATTTCACCTCCACAAGCAAGGAAAGCAAGCTGAAAGCTCCAACATAAGATGACAAAATGAAACAAGATCCTTTTTCCTCCCCAAACACCACCTTTTATAACTTTTTCCATCATAAAAGTGGCCATAAAACCCTAATTCGACCCCCCTTGGAGATATGTCATATTTTAATCGTCACTTAAAGTGACTTTATTTCTCCTAGACCAGAAAGTCCACTTTAAGTGGCCCCAATGAAGAAACATAACATTAAATGCCAAAAGTGTCCACTTAAGTGATCCCAACAACAAAATAGAACACAAAGGGCCCATTAGACCCTCCCAACGCCCAAAAAATAACAAAAACATAGTAGGAAATCAGACAACCATCCCCAATAACCTCCAAAGTCATTAGTCCCTTGGGAATGACCAGGGCTAAGACCAAAATAGGGCCATTAGGCCAACTGCTCGGAATTGGGGACATTACAATCCTCCCCTCCCGAAAAATGCTTGACCCCAAGCATTATCCTCCTGTGCTATAGAAACTAAATACCACAAAGTAAGTGCCTCCATCTCACCCTGCAGTCAACCAAAGATCGGTGTGATCCTAAGTGACCAAAACACCACATATAGTCATCATGCTCTCCATGCAGTGTAGACAGCAATGCTGTCCCCAAAGTAGAATAATGCCCACATCGATTCTCTACTGGTACCCATACTGAAACTGTCAATCTGTCCAATCCCTGCCACTGCAAAACTGTCATCATGTGATCACTCACTGCATCTCCTGTCGACTCTGTCCCTCGACTAGCTAGCACATGCTCGTCATCCTCATAAGCAGTAAAACATATAGGAGTGTTATCCCCTATTAACTCCAGAAATAAGGAACATGTAGACTCCGATTTGTCACCATGACAAACTACACATCCCTGCACAAAGTTGAGGATATCCTCCCTCAACCCATGCCATCTGACCCTTTCCCATATGAAGTTGAAGGTCTCATCAAAGCTCAAGTGTCCAGACATGAAAGAATAATGCACATGTTGCAGTATCTCCATCCTCAACCATGAATCTGACACGAGGTACAATCTGTCCTGATAGAAGATCATCTCATCCTCCAATCTGTAGTTGTCATCCTGTATCTGACCATCCAGAATCTCACAAGTGTGTCGGTTCTTGGAGTACTTAACAAACAAATGAGATCTCCATTCTACCAAAACCTCAGACAACCAACATAATGATAAACTCAGATGATCTGAACCTGTAATCCCAATCTTTGTAACTGCCTTATGTGCAACACTACTGGTCACACCCACATCCATCATACTCCACATCGATCCGCAATAATAAAACCCCTCATTATGCCGGAAAGTCCTCTCCATCCCCTCAGCTGCAACCACCCTAGGTGCTCCTGCCGATAATCCCCTCAAAATCACATTCCTGCCTTCGGACTTAAACTTCAGCTCCATCGTCTGGAAGTTAGTCCGAAACTCACCAAGAGAGTGAAGCCATTGCACTCCCAACACTATGTGGGTCACTCCCATACCAACAATGTGGAAATCATCGGTAACTGTGTAGTTACCCATGGTGATGCTCAATTGTGGAACTTTCTGTGTGCATCTCATATACTCCCCATTGGCTACAACAATGTTGAAACCCTCAAAGTCCTTCGTCTGCAAACCTTGTCTCTCCACCAATGATGCATCAATAAATTTGTGGGTAGCCCCACTATCAATGAGTACCATAACTCGCTGACCCTGCATAACTCCCCTAATCCTAAATGCCTTGTACATTGGAGTACTAGACAATGTGACTATAATCTCCCGAGGGAAAGTCTCCTCCTCCTGCTCCGCATCAGCACTATCCATTGCCACTCCATTCCCATCATCCATCTCGTGAGTTTCCAACTCCTCACCTCTGTCATCCTCACTCTCCTCGAAGACCTCGATGAATTGGGCCTTCCCTCTACCTCTGCAATCATGTCCTGGAACTCAAGGTGTGCCGCAATCGAAACATAGTTTCTTTCGCCTCAACTCATCTCTGTTCTCTCGGGAAATGAATGGCTTCTTAGCCACCTCCTACCTCGGTGGAGGCTCCCTCTGCTGAAGTTCATCTGATCTAGATGGAGGTTCTTTTTGCTGAACGCGGGGTGGAACCCTCGTCTTTGGAGTGGATAACTCCAAGTCTCGAGATCTCCTAATAGCCTCATGCAAAGAAGGCTCAAATGCCTTCACAAACCTTGCTAAGGCGTCAGTCAACCCTACCATGAAGAGTGAAGTCAACCTCATCTCTGAAACATCAGATACCATAACTGATAACCTCTGAAAATCTGCAATGTACTGATCTAGAGAACCTGTCTGCCTCAAGTGTGTCAACTCCTTGAAGTGCCTATCTAGGTCCCTCCTGTCGAACCTGCTCGTCAACCTCTGTGTAAAATCTGCATAAGTAGTGATATGCATGTGCCCCTGTGTGATCAATCCATGATGCCACCAGTCATGGGCATCTCCCTCGAGGTGTAGGATAGCAAATTTAATTGCATCTTCTTCGCACATGGGATTCAAGTCGAAGTAAGTCTTCAACTTTTGAATCCAAGACTGGGCGGTACACTTCTTACAGCCATCGAAGTGCGGAATAGAGATTTGTCCCAATCTCCTCTAATACTCAGGTACCTGTGTCTGGTAATCTCTCCTGAGCCTGCTACCAATCTTCATTTTGCAATACTCCTGAAATAGCATGTTGTCCCGGAAACCCTCACTCAATGTCTGGTACTTCTCCCAACAAGATTCCTCATCCACAACGTCTGCGGCCTATCGTGTCTGCAAAACTTCCAGATCCTTTAAGAAAGAAGGCTCGTGGAATCCCAAGGGCCTGGTAGACGCATGAGGGGACCCTTGTCTCGAATGTCCACTCTCACCTCTATTACCAGGCTGTCCCATATTGCTAGCTTCTCCTTTCTCCGCATGAGCCTCAATCCTACCCTGTGCTAACCTCTCAGTGAGCTGGCTCAAATAGAGATTGGTAGTCTCCTGTTGCTTCACCATATTGGTGAACAATTGTTTCATCAGATCTACTCCCATCTCTTCACTGTCTCTGTCTCTGTCTCCCATCTTTCAACCCCAACAGGCTAGAGAAACAACTCTGATACCACTGAAATATCCCTTGTTGGGATCTTACAAAAAATTGACAAAATACAGAAATTTGCAGCAAATAACAATCTGATTTTTATGACAGCAGTATATAGAAAAATATGACAGCAAAGTACAGTTATGGCAGCAAGGTATAAAATCAGAAAATAACCAATATCTTCACTTTTATTGCAATTAAACCAACATGCAACAACATGCAAGTAACATGCATCAACATGCAATGACATACAAGTAACATGCATCAACATGCAATGACATGCATGTAACATGCAATGACATGCAATATCAAAAAGTTCCACTGATAAAATAAATGATCTCTCTTACTGAATAGGGTTGTCTTCTCTTTCTGGACTTGAAACTAGATCAGCAAGCCTCTAAAACTTTGAATCTGACAACCCAATCTGAATAAACTTCACAATAGCAAACTAGGGCTGGATCTTTCACCACCGAAGAGTGCTCTACTAGCTAGGGATAGATCTTTCACTACCGAAGCTAGGGTTCCTGCGGAATTTCACCTCCACAAGCAAGGAAAGCAAGCTGAAAGCTCCAACATAAGATGACAAAATGAACCAAGATCCTTTTTCCTCCCCAAACACCACCTTTTATAACTTTTTCCATCATAAAAGTGGCCATAAAACCCTAATTCAACCCCCCTTGGAGATATGTCATATTTTAATCGTCACTTAAAGTGACTTTATTTCTCCTAGACCAGAAAATCCACTTTAAGTGGCCCCAATGAAGAAACATAACATTAAATGCCAAAAGTGTCCACTTAAGTGATCCCAACGACAAAATAGAACACAAAGGGCCCATTAGACCCTCCCAACGCCCAAAAAATAACAAAAACATAGTAGAAAATCAGACAACCATCCCCAATAACCTCCAAAGTCGTTAGTCCCTTGGGAATGACCAGGGCTAAGACCAAAATAGGGCCGTTAGGCCAACTGCTCGGAATTGGGGACATTACATGGCCATTCTTCTAGTGAATTCTCAGTGAAATTAGGTTCTATGAGCCTTTAAGACCTTGATGTTATCCCTTTGTGGCCGGTGTCGAAGATATAGTGTCCTTTACTTCACTATGAAACGTAAATCACTCTTATGGGAGAGACTTCAGTGAATTGGTTTTATTTGCCCTTCTAAATGTCTTCTGCACAATAATGATTATGAGGCTCCTGATCATGTTCTTTTTCAATGCCCTTTTTCTTGGAAAGGATGGATGCGGCTCTTTGGTAAAATGTAAACAAGGCGGATTGCTCTAAGAAATCTACAAGATGTCCTTGAATGGGTGGGACGATGGGAAAGGTGAACAAGTTAACAACATTTGGGCAATGGCCCTCTCTCTCTCTTATCTTGTGGAGCCTTTTGAAGGAGCGTAACAACAAATTTTTCAGAGATTTTGCTCTCTTCGAGGATCTTTTTCTTTGTAAACTGGAATCCCTTTTTCAAGAAGTCTTCAATGCTAAGGTTCCACTTCCTAAATGTAAGTTTGTGGGTGAGGAATGTCACGTTCTTGCCAAATTGGGTCTCTTAAGATCTAATGCAAATTTTCCTCCATCCACCAACCCTAGACTCTCCGTAGTGTGGACTGGTCCAAGAATGAACTCCTTCAAGTTGAACTTTGATGAGGCATCTAAAGGCAATCTTGGAGTTTTTGGGGCTGACGGGTGATTAGAGATTGGAAAGGTGACATTGTTTCCTGCTTGCATACAGCAACACGGTTGAAGCCACTACTCTTCTCAAACATGTTAAATTGGCCATTGACCTTAACATCAGACATCTCGAAGTGGAAGGTGATTCAATGCTTATCATCAATGTAGCTAGCAACAAGAAAGCAAACAATTAGAGGATAAGCTAATAGTCTATCTCAAGTTAAAGGTAAAGACTACTGAAAACAACGACGACGATAATTTGCTAAGTCAGTTCAACCCGGATAGAAAGGAGCTTCTGACAAAAAAATTGGTTTCATAGGAGCTGCTCAAGGAAGCCTGTAAAGCTCAATGGACCAAAATATCCTTGTCGGTATAACAAGTTGGGAGCTAGTGGAAGTAAGATTGGAGTTCAAAAAGAACAAATTCAAGCAAAATTTGATCAAACCGGCACCATAATGAAACAAGAACACCCACAGCAGCTTAATTATTGTCTAACTTATACAAGACAACTATTGAAGAGCTTCTAACTCTCAATATTACAATAAGAATGCAATTTGCTCAACAGTTCTGTTGATCTCTTTGTAATTCATCTTTGGCCATAAGAACATAGGAAAGCTGGGCGATTGCCACTTCCAAGGGTTTTTCTCTACCTTGGGATTTTCCAGACCAAAATCCTTGTCTCCTCTGTTGTTCATGGTTGATTTCATTAGTCGTACAGTTCTGCAAGTTTTGTTAAGTTTCTAACAGTGCACTGAAATATCCCTTATTGGGATCTTACCACAAAAAATGACAAACACAGAAAATTGCAGCAATATACTAAATCTGATTTTTGCAGATTTTATACAGAAAAGTACAGCTAGGGCAGCGAACAGAAAAATGTGAATAACTCTTAAAATACCCGTCCAAAATACTTGAAATTTTAACTGGAACAAGATAATAATATGTAGAACACAAGGGAAATATTTTTGGAATTTTTCAGATAACAGAATGCTGCCAGAAATTTACAGCATGCCTAGAATAGCCGAAAAACTTCGAAAATTAATATCTTTTCGAATACAAATGCAATAAAGATGAAACTTTGGAAATAATATATATAAAAATAGTAGATAACTCTCCAACCTTCGGATCTGAAAAAGGACTGCTGGAAACCCTAGAAATTAGGGCTGCAAATTCCCAAACAAGTCGCCCCCCTTGGAAAACAGCCAAAACCCTTGTGAAACCCTCTGTAGATGATGCCGAATCCTTCTTCTATGGCTGCCGTAGGTCTGATCCGAAAACCGGCTGAAAATCTCCACAAAAACTCTCAAAACCCTTCAAACCGTAATTCTGCAAATCTTGAAAATACCTCTGTAAAACAGCCCTGAAATCCACTCCAAATGACAAGCTAGGGTAGATCTTTCATTACCGAAGAATGCCCTGCTAGCTAGGGTTGGATCTTTCACCACTGAAGCTAGGGTTCCCGTGGGATCTTACTCCACAAGCTAAAAGTTGCAAACAGCAGTTGCACCATGAAAAGAAAATATGAGTGTATGTATGAATGATTATCCTTTCACCCCTCACCTCCTTTTATAACCTTTTCATGCCAAAGAAACCCTAAAACCACTCAAGGCGCACTTTCCCAAAAAGAGGGCCTTATTAAAAATAACTTGAAGTTGCTTTTTCCTTCCTAGGCGCCTAGGCCCCTAAAGTAACCTCAATGAAGAAATATAACATTTAATGCCATGCATGTCCTCTCAAGTCGCCAAAAAGGTACTTTAAGTGGCCCCAATGATGAAACATAACATCTAGTCCCTTTAAAAGTACTTTATGACCCAGTCAATAAAAAAATAATAACTGGACTAGATGCCCATACCCAATAGCAAAATAGTGTCCGTAACCCCTTGGGCATGACTAGGGTTAGGGCACGCATTGGCCCTTAGGCCATGGGCGAGGGAAAAGGGACATTACATGCACTACACTCATTCTAAGTTCCCAAGCATTCTGACTGTTATTTTGGAGTAAAATCAAATTAGGACAGAGTGTTCTGTTTCTGTAAATTTTATTAAGCATTTGTTCTTCAGAGTCTACAAATCACCAGCTGAGTGGGATGAAGGGGCATGCTGCACTGTCAGCCTTGGTTTGTCCTCTACATCCAAGGAAGACAAATAGCTCATACAGGAGTTTGATTTCAAAGCGCTGATCAAAAAAGGACAGCAGCATATTCAACTACTGGAAAAAGCCTCCTATCCCATATCCTTAAGCTGTTGGGAGTCAACCATAAAGCTACAAATCAAAACTCAATCTATAATCAACAATGTCAATTTCAGTCATTTACTGATGATTGATCTATACAGAGAGTTTGCAGATTTCAGAATGTAAAGGTTCATTAAGAGCGTGACTGGGATCAAATTTTGGCATGTTTTCCAAGTCATGGTCCACCTCGCCATTTGTAATTTTTGGTGGGGAAAGTTCAAGTGAAAGGGCTAATTTACAAGTTTAGCCATTTTTGTATACAACTTTCAAAGTACAGCTCGGTTTATAATTATAAAAAGGCTTTATTTTAAGCTTCTGATAAATATTAAAAACCTCTGATATTTATTTAAAGCTAAAGATTGACCAGGGTTTTGTATCTACTTCTCAATAGCCTTACAGCTTTCTACAAGATTAAAGAAAGTTGCTGTAAATTTTTCATGCAACTCGTCTTCAGCATGGATCTGCCCAGCATCACTGATCACATCAAGTTATAAAACGAGGAGAAAGATGCAAATCAAAGGACTCGATTTTTGAGAGCCTAACGGCTGGTACACATAAAGCCTTAGGATTCATCTGTTTTTCTTGTTCTTTTTTCCCCAGTATCCTCATCCAAGCTCTAATTAGCCTTGCAGGACTTTGTCAAAGCCAAAACTCAGAGCTATAGATGCCCAAAGCTAAGTAGAATGCAGACCTGTTCTCCCCACTTTTTATAGAGTCTGTAGCAAATAACTATTTGGTAAAAGGTTAAAGTTTCATGCCCCTTGAAGACCATTTATTATAATGAGAATTCTTGAACAATCAAGCTTTGATAAATAACATAGCCTTTTTGCTCAAATTTTATGCTTCATCTGAATTTTTTATGATGTTTTGTTTCTTTCCTGCGATTAAAATTTCCAGCATAAGAAGTTACTTCATAGTACTCGTGTGTTTTCTTTCAAAGCTTTTGACTTTATGGAATATGCTTTGATGCTACTCTCTAATATAACTCGAGTTGCTTCTCCGTTCCACAAACCCTTTTCACTAAAACAAATCTAATAGGACTCCAATGCCGAACTGTGAAAGGCTGCCAAATCTAGAGACAATATGAAATCTGAGAAATACAAAGATTTTAATACATTCAAAATATAAAAGCTTATTGAAAATCTTTAGTTGAGGGCATGCCAAATCTATAGACAATATAAAATCTGAGAAATACAAAGAATTTAATACATTCAAAATATAAAAGCTTATTGAAAACCTTTAGTTGAAAATCTATAGACAATATAAAATCTTTAGTCGAAGGCCATTTATTATAATCAGAATTCTTCAACAATCAAACTTTGATAAATAAAATAGTCTTTTTGTTCAAATTTTATGCTTCATCTGAATTTTTAATGATGTTTTGTTTCTTTCCTGCGATTAAAATTTCCAGCATAAGAAGTTACTTCTTAGTACTCATGTGTTTTCTTTCAAAGCTTTTGACTTTATGGAATATGCTTTTGATGCTACTCTCTAATATAACTCGATTTGCTTTTCCGTTCCACAAAACCCTTTTCACTAAAACAATTCTAATAGGACTCCAAGGCCGAACTGTGAAAGGCTGCCAAATCTATAGACAATATAAAATCTGAGAAATACAAAGATTTTAATACATTCAAAATATTAAAGCTTATTGAAAATCTTTAGTTGAGGGCATGCCTCCTTTGGTTGTATAACATAAACTAGGAAGGTATTATACCTTCATAGATGCCCCAAAGTACAATTTGCACTTACATGCTAATACAAGGAACAATGCCTATCGACCAACATGAGCTCTTGTCTAAGGAATTCACTAGAAGAATTTTCAATACCTTAATTATAAACCTCATTTCAGATTAGGATGAATTTGGCAAGGCAAGTCACTATCTAATTTCCATTTTCGTCATTTAACCCAATCTACACATGCTTTGAGTGAAATGTTCATATCCAATGTCACCATCTATGCGATGGAGAAAAAATAAAGGAAAAACACAATTTTAGCTTCACCTCTACCTACCTAACACATACATCTAATGGAAAAACATTTTAGCTCACTTCTACCTACCTAACTCACATATTTAATGGTGTGTCCATGTCTTCATGCCGGTGGCAAGAGGTCCACTCATGGGAATTAAGTGGCCACTTAGCATAACTGACCTTTCCCTGTTTCTTGTAATCTTGATAAACACCCTTGCTTCCTAAGATGTAAAATAAGACTAATTCATGGGTTATGTTTATATATATTATATATAAATATCACAAAATGCCCTAGTACAATTCTTCTAGAAACCAACTATTTTGAAGATAAAAGAATAGACATGTAAAACATAGAGTTCAGGTAGCTGACTAGGAAAGAATGATTGTTTTGTATATAGAGAAATAGAAACTTTACATAATGCATACAAACGATATATCATTCTTAACAATAACAGAAACATAAATAAAACAGAAAATAATGGAAATGTCAATATTAGTGTTGTGCACATTAGTAGTTTGCAAAATCTCAGGAAGACATACACATTAGGATACGAAAAATTTGTCAGTTAGAAACAACATGCAAGCAACAAAACTGATCGCAACTCAAAATTCAATATGGCCAATGTACGTCACCTAATAATTATTCCTATATACCCATAAATGTCTTCTTTGTATTAGTCATACAACAAGCACACAAAATGTGATCAACCTATCTACGTCTATCCCCCTTCTAAGACTGACTAGCCGTTCTTTCTAGTGACAACTCAAAATACTATGACAAGGGCAATATTTAGTTGATAGATTAGTAAAATAAGGCAAGGTGAGTAACAAAGAAAAAATTAGTATTTAAGGAATATGAAGTAAAGATGAAGTATTCTTTGGGGACTGTGGAACTAGTACTCTAGAACTACTTAACGTTCAAGTTGTGGGAAAGTGTGTGTTGCAAGTGTTCATCCTATACTAAGCTTGTTTTCTATTTTCTTATTCTCATACTAAATCCTTAATGAGTTTTTTTATTTACTCATTTTCATAGACTATCTTTAGGTGAAACCATAAAATAGGTTCCTACTATAGATGCCTGAATTTGGTCTTTGATATTTGGCAACATCAGTTTTGGGACTCTTTGGCACACTTGGACAATTGACATATATCTAACTCTTTATTACACTTTCCTCGTATCTGATTACCCATACATCGTCTTGGCCACCTTTATCTGCTAGCTATACTTACTCATGATCATCTTAGTCTATATACAAACACCTTCGAAATCCTATGCATTCTCCATTTCACATATCCATGTTCTCTGCCTCTAGACAGTACCATCCACCTTGGATAGTACTGTTCACTGGTACTATCCTCTGACATGAGTGCCTTGGAATGGCTAATGGCTACTTTTCAAATATGGGCACTTTTATTAGATTGGCCTAGGCTTGATTCAAGGGTCATCTATAGCGGGAAATTAATGAAGGGTCACCTATATATACAAATGATCCCATAGATAATTATCCATCCACGCTTGAGGGACTCCTTGGAGATCAGTTTACAAAGGCATATACACATCTCGCGTCTTTCAAGAGCATTACTCTAATCTAAAATATGTACAAAGGGTGGAAGTTGTGTGGTGTCAAATGTCAAAGATTAAAGGCTCGCTCTAGTATCTTCGTAACTGCACATTCACCTACGAAGTGGGAGAACTGAATTTGACTTGATCCATCTTCGAAGTATTGGTAGGCAGTGCAACACTCACCTGCATTGGGGCAATGTTGAGGTCGGTCCAACCCAATAGCTCCAAATTATTTGACCATGCATTCTTTGTTTGAGTGCACAAGCTTCATTGCATCAGATTGCATTGCCTGAGTGCCTAAAATTGAGATTGTAGACAAAGGTAAACAATCCCCAAAAGATTTAGAGCTGTCAAACATCCACAAACACTGGCATCCAACTTAGAAACTGTCGTCCAATGGTGCTATCCTCCTCCATTGGCAATGTCCAAACACAATTCCAGATAGTCTTCTTTGCAAGAGAGCTCAACGAGACTTTCTTGACCTGGTTCCAGGTCCTTGTGTTCACTATACGTTACTCCTTTGGGAAAATTCAGGTTGGGTCTTTCCATTGTGCGTTATCTAACTCCTCTCTATTTTCTTTCTCTAGAATTATCCCATTCAGGTTCAGATTACTATATTTTTTATTTTTATCTAATAATCTGAATTACGACATACTTCTGATTGTTTTATATCTCTCTAGAAAAATGCACAAACCCAACGGCATCAAATATCAGAGTGCAAATAAGTTAGTCTTATTGATTTTTAAACAACTAAACCCAAATATGTTGGATAGGACATGTGAGAATCCAATTGTCCAAAAACGTGAAAAAAGTGGCAAATACCATGTGATAGTACTTTTATTCAAGACAATGGCACCTATATGCCAATAAAAGTAGGGGTCATAGAGTAAAAGGATCCTACTTGAATAAGAGGAAAGTGTGATAAAATCTAAAATGGAAGGTTTTATATTTACAACCTGTCAGCATTCATGTTTTGAACATGTTACACCGAAATAACCCCGTCCCTCAGCATTGTGTAACTTCAACCAGTCCTAAAGTTGAGAAGAAACAACACTAAATTGTTTTTGAGAACAAGGAGTAACTCGAGTTTTACCTAGATCAGCGACATTTGTATGGACAACCTACGAACAATTTTAAATTTGAAATGATTTTCCAGATTCCAAATTTGCTACCAACACACCCTTTCCAATTCCACATTCCAAGAGGATTTTACAAACCCCTTATAGTCAACTGAAAATAAATGTGTAACAACTCACTTTTCCCATCTTCTAGCCATCATGACCACAGATTGTCAAAGTTGAATTACCAGACTGCCATTGTGTTTAGCATGCAACTGGAACCTACCTCACTATTAACCTTGTTAAAATTCCCATTGTCACTAGATCAAGATATGCCTATGTTGAAATATGTCCTATTAGCAGAAAAAAAGATTAAAACCAGATGCAAGATTGTCACTAGAATCATTCGTGAGCCTAATATCAACCTGTGGTATGTTATTAGGACCATTCTGAACCAAGGTTATACCAAAAATGAATTCAGTCTAATCTATTCTCATATCATGTACAATGAACCATAATTGACATGGGCATTCCATGGGACAATTCATGAACATTGATTTACCTTCTCATCATGTTGTTCCCAAGTTCTATGCTATTGAAAAAAAATTCAAAACTCAAACTAGGTGATTTATACTCCATGACTGTCATCTATAAAAAACTTTTCACCAAGAAATTCTTCAAATGTTTGCTTAAATGCTACATACATTCCATTGCATGCTCCATACTATAACAATGCTACTGCCCCAACATGTGACTGTAACCAAATCCACAATACAATAGCACATAAAGAATGTCATTCCAACTCATGAGAGAATGAGTTCAAGTATTGTTTGTTGTTATAAATAACTGTTCTACTTATGCTCATGCATTCAATTGATTCTCAAGCTCTCTTAAGTGTTTGAGATAAAGAATTAGTTGCGGGAATTAGAAGTATGCAAACATTGAGTCAAACACAATAACAAAATAGAGACATACACAAGAAGTTACCGTGGAGAAACCCGATGAGGAAAAACTCCATAACAGTGAAGCCATGTTTCCTCTTATAAACTATCTTCATGTAGCTTTAAAAGATTACTGCCTTCTTGAGGCCTTCAAGGACACCAACATCAATCAATAGCATCTTTACACTTGCAAATGCTCTCTGTAATCTCTTGTGGAGCACTTGCTTCCAAAAATATCTTGATCATTGTCCTCACCCATCTCAACTGTGTAGTCTCACAATTCAGTCTACACCATGTATCAGAATGTTTGGATGAACTGCCTTCAATTCATTCCATTCACTGCCTTCCTTGAACCTCCATGGATCCATTTATATAGTTATGCATCATTTAGGCTCGAACAAGAAGCCCAAAAGTCAGTTAATTGAAGAGAAAGCGTCTCTCTACCATTTAATCTTTGTGTTACATTCGGGCAAAACCACCGCTTAAGGCAAGGTGAAACCTCCGCTCAGAGAACTGACAGTTGAAGAAATCAACACATAAGGTTGCAAAAGGGCCCCAGCGGTTATGTAATTGCCGCCTATTTAAACTGGTGGTTCTGTAACACCAAAAAGACCTGAACTTCTGAAGGTCAAAGTTTTGCATACGAACTTGAAATCGAGGGTCACTTTTTTAGATGTGTATAAATTTTCAAGAGGAATCCACATGTAATCTAAAACCACTTTGGATGTTTCCCGTGTTGTTTTTGCCTATGAACCAAAACCTGCCTTTCCTGAGGTCATAACATGTCGTAAATGCTTCTTTAGTCTCCTTAGCCGCTGATTAACTCAACCAATTGATTTTGATTAAGCACTCGATCCAATTTTGGATCACAAAAAACTGCATTCTCCCTTCATCTCGTGTATTTTCATCCACTATCCATTATTAGCTACACCAGGAGCATGATGTAAATCTTCCCAGCCACATCCTGAAGGGTTTACAAGCCCTTTCGGCAAAAAAGTGTTACTTGAACCATACACATCAAAGCTATTATCAATCCTAAAATAGCTCAATGTGCCTTCTTTATCTATTTGATTTCAATGTTAATATGATGTGACAATGCTCTCTAAAATAAACAAAGAGAGCAATATTCTTTATTGAGTAGGTGTGATGGTTGACTTGCTTTTGCTACATGTTTAACAAATAGGCTTTCTCATGTTAACCTCCATACTCTCTGAAACTACCTCCCTACATCTCAGCCTCCTTCCTCTCCTAAGTTCAATAAAATAAGACTTATTCTGGCAGCGCCAACATTAGTCTCCCCTAAGGAGGCCATGACCTCCTCTTTAAATTGATTCTCAAGTTTCAATGCAGTTGCTTGCAGGGAAAATCTATCACCAGTTTATATATATTCATGCATAGAAGACAGTGGTGAAACCTTCTTTTCCAGCCACAAAGGAAAATGGATGTTATCTCAAAATGGAATCCCCTCCCGTACTCAATTTCCCATGGCGGAAACAGTACAAAAACTGTGGTATTTAAAATAAACGGCATTGATTTGTCACTTCATGGGTGCATCTTTAGGGTCCAAACCTCTGAGATCTTGGATATATGTTCAATGGATACCTGTTCTGATGATGCAAAAGCCATACTCCATGGCCACCTTCTCCACCACAGAAGAAAAAGGGGCAACCTTCTAGGGAGAGCCTTTGTTTTTTAAAAAGCATAATTATGAAACCATATCTTCATATGTAAATCCAATACATGACCTCCCAAGCATGGTCCAAGTTTGGTACATTTGCCCCTTTTTTCCACTTAAGTCTGGGAGGGAATCGTTAGTGAAACAAATAGGAAACTCCAATGGGGAATATCTTATTGCCTCTAAACTTACACTTAGGTCCTAAATTCTCAATTACACAAGAATTTGTTTGAATGTGAATATTAAGAAACCAATTCCAAAAAAAATGTATAAGGAGTTGGGAGGAATTGACGTTGGGAACAGCCAACTGATTGTGAGAACATTCATTTCAAATGTCATATGTGCCATCAACATGTTCATCCTGCAAGGGTGTGTCCACTACGTCAATCTCAATCAACTTCTCATCCCAAAATCAGCCCACCAATGGTAAAAAAGAAAATTCCAACAGCTACACAACCAGAGAAACTACCTTCATATTCAAAAGATAAAGGAAAATACAATAGTTAGTCAAAGCATGTGTGGGAACTGGCCAATATAATTTCCAAGCATTGACCAGAAAATCAGAAAACATGAAGGAGAAACCAACAGTTGTGTCCACGTCTAGCTCTTTTCAATTGTTGGAGAAACCCATAGTTCAAAAGAGTCGGATGGATGTGTTTCAC
Organism: Taxus chinensis; assembly: GCA_019776745.2. Taxonomy (NCBI): domain Eukaryota; kingdom Viridiplantae; phylum Streptophyta; class Pinopsida; order Cupressales; family Taxaceae; genus Taxus; species Taxus chinensis. Next base: position 697,890,748 of record CM034150.1, read on the forward strand.
CAATCATGTTTCACACTCACACTGAAGTGCAAGATATGATCATGAATTACTCCCCAAGTCCAAATCATTTCCCTAAGTGAAATCCTAAATAGAGAAGAAGTTACTGCCGTCCCAATCGAATATTTCACATCTCAGAGAGGTGCCTCTGACACCTATACCAATTGAAAAGAAGGGGAAGAAGCTTGAGAATACAAACAAGGAAGATCCTCTATTAATTCAGCCAATCAACTGCGTGTACATTTTCAAGACCTTTGGAGTATTGTGTGAACACCAAAATGGAGACCTCCAAACTAAGGAAATGTTTGCTTGTGAGATTGGTTAGAGTGGCTCCTACCCTTCTTCCAGTTTGTTATGAAGATAATTTAATGGAACTCCAAAGGGTTGGGAGCAACAATTAAGCACGCATTTCTCATAAACCATATTGCACGGAGAAGAGCTGATTTGCTTCTACTTCATGAAGCTAAATATGATCGCTCTTCTTTAACCAAGACCAAATTACCCTGTGGGCCATTCCAGGTATTTGTATTAAAGAAGCAACTAGATGAGCAATGTGAGATCCAAGTATACTTTCGCATCAACTAAAATCTATAATTATAGTTTAGCCACCAATCCCTCTGTAATGTCCCCATTTCCGAGCAGGTCGCCTAGGAGGCCTTTCATCTGTCTTAGCCTTGGTCATGCCCAAGGGGCCAGTGACATTGATGCTTATTGGGTATGGTTTGCACCTACATTTCGTTTATATATTATGTTTTGACGTTGGACACGTACTTTGAGGTGACTTAAGTGAAATAAGGTTGTGTGATGCTCCCCTAAGGTACTTAATGTTATATTTTGTCAATGACTTAAGTGATGGGTGAATATATGGTACTTTATTTTCTATTTCTTCGTTGGGGGTAACTTAAGTGTACTTTTGGCATAGTGGTGATAAAGTAACTTTAGTTATTTTATTATTATGTGGATTTTCCCCAAGGAGGTTGATTAGGGTTCTTTTGGGCACTTTGTTGGAATGAAAAGTTATAAAAGGAAATGCTTGGGGGAGAAAAGGGCATTCCTTCATACACTCACATATTTTGATATTGGAGCAGCTATTGTTTGCACTTTCTTTGCTTGTGGAGTAAAATCCCATAGGAACCCTAGCTTTGGTGGTGAAAGATCCACACCTAGCTAGCAGAGTACTCTTCGGTGATGAAAAATCCTCCCTAGGTTGCTATTTTGGAGCTTTATTTATATTTTTGGATTAAATCTGGAGAGTAATCAAAAATTCAGTTTCAGAGTAAGAGGACAATCCTTCTTCATCAAGGGTTTCAATTCAAATTTGGAACAACTATTTTCTAGGGTTTTATCCACTCAGTTCCATATTTGAGGAGCAATTTTTGAGGGGTTTTTGTGGTCCGATTCTGGAGATTTCGGACCTGAAGATTGTTATCATCATAAAGATGCCCTAGAATTCATTTCCATCAATTTTCCATTGTTATTATAGAAATTACGGTCAGCTGTATTTTTCTCTCATTTTCTGCCCTAAAATAAATAAATAAAATCAGATCTGAGAGATTAAATTATTTCTCTCTTGTTTATTGTTCTATATATTTTTCTGAGTTGTTTGAAGCTTCTGGGTAGTGTTGGAAGTGATAAGTTTGCAAAATACAAAAAAAAAATTATTTCTGCATATTGCTGTCATAAAAAGCAGAAAAATCAGAATTCAGTTCACTGTTATTTTATACATATTTTGTGAATTTCAAGTAATATCCCACAAGGGATATTTCACCCTCAAGTATAGATTTGAGACACATGCTTTAGGTTTCTAGAAGGACCAGGCCCCTTTCCCAACATGGGAATTGATACAGAGCCTCTATTGGATAATTTTTGTCCTTCAGCATTATTGTTCTCTGTACTTAAGGTTTTTATTTACTTTTTTGGTTTTTTGTTTTAGTTTACTCAATTTCTTTTCTCAATAGTAAAATGGTTTTTCAGCTTGATGTAAAATAATCCTAGATTGACATAAATTGAATTTCTTGTTTGTGTTCCTTGAGTGTAGAATCATTCACAGGCAGATCTGTTCAGTGGAGTGTGTTTCCTATGCCTGGTGTTTCACAAGTGTAAACTCACTGGGTTTGATAATTAAAATTTCTCCTCACCAACCACTAGTTGTAAGGTTAATTGACATATATAATTCACTTAAAATAATCAGCTCTAATAGGGTTACAAAATGACAATATATTCCTAAATTGTAGCATTCAAGCATATATCTTATTTAAAATATCACAAAGAATGAAAGAAAAGTCCACAAGAGTAAGGGATGTTGATTTATTTCATATAAAATGTATGACTTCATATAAATCTTTTAACTCTTCCTACCACACTATTGTAGACCATATACCACTGCTTATGTTTGTATGACTTGTCAAAATCATTAACAACTACATCGAGATCGATTTGAAAATTATGGAAGGAAATTTACCATCAAGCAATTACATCTTACCATCTGTGCAAAAAATAAATAGTTATGAATTTCATAATTTAGTGCTCACAACATCTAACTATTACTATTGTAAATCAAAACAAGTCATTACCTCACAAGCCGATAAGCTGACATTGTCATCAAGGATGATCCAAAAACAAGTAGCGCATCACCTCCCTTTATTGTTGCCATAGCTTTAGAAGCCCTCTCTTTGGGGACATTATCACCAAAAAAGACAACCTTCAAAATTTTGAAAACTAGTGTTGGAATATGTGATCCAAAAGGTTTATATAGCAGTAGTTCATATAGATAATAGTTTATATTTTGTGAAATAAACTAACTCTATCCAACATCGATTAAGATGAGCAGTTATACAGTTATACTTGGGTAGGGTGGTTATCAATACAAATGCTTTATAGCGCCTCCTTGTAATATCCAAAGAAATCATTGAAACCCAATTATTGTTGTTATGGTCTATTTCTTGTAATCTTCATTGTTTGATCAGTGGTATGAAAGCCCTCATTGAAATGGACCGTGAGAAAAATGACAAGGGTGGTTGAAACAGTTGAAGCTTTCTGTGTTTTCCAAGAGGAAGTAGAAACAATTTATCAGGGAAGAATTTTTTAAAGGACGTTGCAACTTATTTTTGGTTTTGCTGTGGAAGTACATCAAAGTATTTGAAAAGCACAGACAATTATATTTTTTATTTGGCAAAATAGAGGATGATTTATTGTTGTACGGATTTTGATGAAAAGGAGACAATCAACCAAAAAGAGTCCATTTGTTGCAGAGAAGGACGTTAAAAAAAAAAAAAAAAAAAAAAAACTATATTTCTGTTCAAGTTGTTTGCTGGATATTAAATGCATTACTTTTGAGATAGTTATATGATAATTCTGTACAACATGAATAAGGAGGAATCGATAATAATAAATTGATGGCATATGTGAAAATGTTAATATTGCTGCATAGAAACAATTTGCAATTTTGCAGATGTAGAAGAAGATAAAACTGCTGTAACAGTGATAACAAGGCTGTACAGACAGTTGAAAGTGTGGAAATGAAGAGTTTTTGCTGGTTTTTTGTGTTGCAAACTTCCGTACAGATATTAAAAATAGTGAGAATGGGTCAATGAATGGCTTTGCTGAAGATTTCTCATTATTCGAGTCTTTTAAATCTATCTTTCCATGTGGAGACCACATCTGAAATTACTGTTATTTTGCCGTATGCGTGCTGGGTAAAAGTAACTCAAAATCTTCTTTTTTTTGGTTTTGGTTTATGAAACCGAAAAAAGGTATCCAAACTGGGTCTTGATGACTGTTGCAAAGGAGCGTGCAGAGGAATTCGTAAGTGCATGCTTGATAATAACTTTTATTAGGAGGAAGTCACAGATTCAACCCTTGCTAACTGTTTTTCTTGATTTGGGGTACTTGATTGCATGCAAATAAGTGTTCATATACAACTTTATGTCTATATGTTTCAAGTTTCAACCATGTATTTAGAAGAGATTGTCAAAAGGTGGTTTTCTAAGAAATTAAGTGTGTGGGACATCAAGAATTCCAACCTTGTCAAGTGCAAAACTAAAAAAAAATTACGATCCCTTCTTTTTCCATATAGCCTATGATTTTTATGATTTAAGCCCCATTTATGTCCTACATAAAGATAGGGGTCTAGCCAGTCGTTATAAAGGTTTTGAAGCATTCTGAGTCCAGCCGAAGTGTTATTTTTGGTATTTGGAGACTCCCCTAGTAGGTCTGTATAAAAATGTATTGAAATTTGAAAAAGGACAATTTTTATGAGTAAACCATGAACATAACCGGTAACACTACACTTTCGTGCAGCCAGTATTTTAGGAGTAAACATGTTGCACTGTGTGGTCTACAAGACCCCTAAGATTGACCTAGCTGACAGAGCTAGAAGACCACCCATTTTGGGTTTGTTGCTAGCTCTGAGACCAAGTTTTGTTGTGGTGTCATATTTGGATAGATAATAGGAAGTTTGATGTTATTTTTGTTCAAAATTTGGTTTTGATGTATTAATATAATTGAGGAGCGTACCAGTTATCTGGTGGTGTTTATGCTGCATAGACTTTTGATGGGCGAATTCTCCCAGGAAGGACAATAGTTTACATTTTTCATGTTTTTATTTTGTATAGAAAAAACCCTAATTTTACTTGTTAGTGATTTATGTTTTATAACCAAATGTCGCTTCAACCATATAATACCTAAAACAATTTATTAAACATGAGTATAAAAATAAAGATGTGAACAATAGAAAATTACACAAAATGTTTTCTTATATTCACTCAATAAGGCTTTCAAGTACACATCTTTAAATAATACCGAAAGAAGTAAAAGATCTCCTCTTTATAGTAACTTTGTGTCTAGAACAATGGCCAAGCACACAGGTTGGGTAATCCGGAGTCCTATTTTAGGAGTCCAATCACAGACACACACACCATAAGCCCTAGCTAGGACAATCAAGGGTTTAATTTGTACCCCTTGTTGGACACACATTGTGTGCGCCCTTCCCAACTCTGATAGGAAATACCCCCCCCTCTTACTATTGCTTTTCCACTAAACTTGCCACTCTATTCAACAATTTTGTTATTTGAGAGTCTCGAGTATCAAAACTATTTTTTGCATGTCCCTTTTCCTGAGAATTACTCCATTTAAATAGTATTCAAGAGGTGGTTACAAATAACCATTATGCCCTTCAAATCACAATTTGTTTACATTAACACACATTTGTTATTTATCCGCATCATCGGGTATACATGTATGGGAGAGCTTTTCCTCATTTCATTTCATCCTTTTTTTGTATTCCATATATCCACATAACTCTTGGGCAGTTATTTAATAACTCTTTATTTTCACCCCTTGTACATAATTTCAAGAAATTATTAAAACATGAAAATAGTCATATAACAAGACTTCTCAACTCTCATCTGAAATGGTGGGAAGATTTTGGTTTTGATTAGTCTTCAAGTGATTGTACACTGAAAGGGTTGTAAGCACTACAGTATTTGCAAACTGGTAAGAGTTGTTGGGCATCAAGTAAGATGTGCCATACATGAGGTACAAAACTATCATTGACACAAGGGTCAATGTGGCTGGGTATTCCGAAGATGATGCTCATACCACAGTACAGGTACAGATGATCAAGGGTTGAATGTCACGCATTCATCATCTTTGTGTTGGGTCAGAGGCTGCAAGGTTTGCAACAAACATAGGAAATTGAAGGTGAAGTTGTGTTTGCAGTTGATGAGTCAACACAGGTATTAGTGCCAAAATGTACAGGTGGAAGAATGACAAGTTGCAGCAGCTGTTGTTTGATAGCTTCAGAGTCGTATTTCTGGATCATCTTCTTCCCCCTTTGAATGAAGGGGGGGTTTTGTTGGATCATGTGATCCAAAAGGTTTATATTATAATAGTTCATATAGACGATAATTTATGTTTTGTAAAATAAACTAATCTTAACAATATTGATTAAGATGGGTAGTTGTACTTGAGTAGAGTGGTTATCAATGCAAAGGCTTTATATAGCCTCCCTGTAATATGCAAAGGAATCAATGAAGCCCAATTATTGTTGTTATGGTCTATTTCTCATAATCTTCATTGTTTGATCAACAAGTGAAAACCAAGTAGCATATCCTTAATGTAATAAATATATCCTCTTTTATAAAACTTCGTAACAAGAACTATCCAATTTCTTATTATCATTTTAACATGAAGTTAAAACGCTACCTAATCATTGTTTGATCAACTAGTGGAAAAACCAAGTAGCATTTCCTTAATGTAATAAAAATATCCTCTTTTCTAAAACTTTGTAACAAGAGCTATCCAATTTCTTATTATCATTTTAGCTTGAAGTTAAAACACTACCTATACAATTCCTAGCATATATCGGGGACACCATTGATTCAATAATCCGAAATTGTGAATTATGAGAAAAGTACAACAGCATTTATTAGACCTTCATTTGTGATAACTTCAAGGGTAAAACATTTGAAGGATGTGTGTTCTAAAACTTCATTTCTGTGTTGTGCATATGTAATGTAATGATGGTTTCAAGTTCAAACCAGGTTTTTATACCTAAGCATTAAAAGCTATATATATCACATTCATTTCAAGGATATTTATAAAGGTCGTGGCTAGTTTTGAGTAACACACCGGGCACATTACAATAACATAACAATGAATCCCCCCAAGTGATAAATAAGCCTTTCCTGGCTGTAGATATATAACCCCTAGGATGTATTTTAAGACACAAAAAATAGAAGAACCGTTATGTAATGATTTAAATAATTGTTTATTTAAAAAAATCTCTTAAGAACAAAAGACAACCCCCATGATTTGACTCCTTATCTAGAATATTCACTTAATAATGAATAGGCATGAACCATAAAAAATAAGGAAGAATGAGTACCCCTTAAGAAAATGCTTCAAAAAAGAGAATATTTCTCTAATGTTCACAATCCAAAGTTTATTAGTTATTACTTATTTGTTATCGATGTGCGTATTCGAGCTAGTGTGAATGAGAAATGGGACGAATGTATGAAAAGGCCTGAGAAAACTGCTGATATTCCAGATTGTCCAGTCACAAATAAAACCCCTTTTAGATGATTTTTCTATGGCAGTGATTGCTGCAGCTATGGTCACCAGAAACAATGGCAATCCCAACAGGGATGGAAATGGGCAGAAATCTGGATATGAGAACAAAACCAGAGCAAGGTCAACAAGGGAAAGTGGAAACACCTATTGAGAACGTAGGTGGCAGACACAGACTTAGCTGAGTGCTAGGCCCTTGGATTTCTACAAATCTGAATAGCATCTAAGACTCCAGTTAAAATAGGAAAATCTAAATTCTGGGAAGAAAGAATTTAAATTTTGCAAGGCTTTGAAAAAATGATGATGCCATGATGTTCCCCAACTGTCCCAGGGACATTGCAGCACCCTTAACACCTTAAACAACAGCAGGGATGCCCCATTTTTACAACTTTTGTGGATGCAAGGGGGAAGTCATGTGCCCATCGTCCGTCCCCATTTTCCGTTCATGAGACATCCATGAAACATCCAAGACGTCACTTGGACTCCTAGGGATGTGTCCCATGGAATCTTGCTTCAAACTAAGCAAAAACCATGACTGAGAAAAAAGAAGGTTCAAATAATTAATTTTATTATATAATATAGTAGGAATGGTTGTTACGAAGATAATAAGCATAATGTAATTCCCCAAGAGTCTCAATAGACACATTGTGTTTTTGGGACTATATGGTAAAACCTAGAAACGAGAAACGAAGGGTCAAATAGCATCAATTTCTGAGAGAAAGAGGAGATTCAAACAAACATGATGAAAACAAAGTCAAGGGTATTCCAACTTAGCCTAACAAACATATAAAGGGCATCATAAGAGAAATTTGACAGCACTTCACATTGAGGATTCCAAAGGGTAAGTGAAGCCAACATAAAGAGAAGGAAATGACGTGATTCGTGTACCTTTTCAACACATGAGACAAAAAAATTAGAAGAGTCCTTTGGAGAGTTATAAGAACCCACTGAAGGCTCATTTTGGAGCATGAACATTCAAAGAGATGTTTACCATGATTTTAAAAAACACTCCCTAATGCTATACGAGGGAACTCCAAATTTTTTAGGGACTGCACATGCATAGCTCGGTATAATAGAGGGTTGTTTAAAGGAGGAATCAAACTTCACATCTTGCTGACCAGCATCACAAATTTTCCTCTTTGTTGCAGGACCATCGTACTATCAGAATGTGGTAGAGGTTTAAAGATGATCTTGGAGAAACGGTATCTGTTATTCCAACTTTCATTTCTATCATTTATGTTCTACAATCAGCCCACCCAAGGGCTGAAAAAGGCCTGCACTTGACCATGAAGCCCTCAACTGTATTTTAAAAACAATGGGAGAAGGCTTATAGTAAAAGAATTGAAACACATCAGGACAAGACAACAAAGAATCCTCTAAAGACTTCATGACATTATTGATTCAATTAGGATATACATATTGTGATAACAACATAATTTATGACCCCGTTACTGTACACAATTCAAAATAAAATATTTTCCAATATCCTTCTCCCTAACCTGGCTGGCCTAGGGAAAAGTTCCACAGTTGGTTGTTTTGACAATCATTCTTCAGTTTGGGAAGTATCTATCTGCAATAGAACTACAACTGACCTGCAATGGAAGGAAGAGGGGATTGGTACTGTCATTGGAATGTTACAAACAGGTAACATCAGTGTGCAGTTTGATAACAGGAAACTAGAATGGTATGTTATAGTATCATCTCTTTCTTATATCAGCAAATGAAGCTGTCTTGAATAAATGAGGTAAGTACTCACCTTTAATGTTGAAGACCATCATTTACTTTTTTTTATGATCATTTATGGTCGTTGCACTTGCTATTGTACTTTTACATTTGTTTTCTGTTCTCTTGCCTGAACCAATAGGTTAAGCAAATATAGCATAGATTAGTAAATACATAACCTATGAGATAATCTACAAAATAGGTTTATGGGCCATGCTACAGGAAAGTTTCAATATATCAACTGTATGGGCCAGCCAACAGGAAACTTCAATGAATATTAAGCCTCTTGAGCAGCCTACCATCAAATTTACTAAATATTACAATACAGCATACTGAAAAATTTACTGAATGCTATGCTTACACAACACCCAATGAACTAGTTGTCTCAATATGAAGCTTGTGAAACACCCTATGGGTCAATAACATAGCCTATTGCAAACCTATGGGCCAAATATATATAATCATTGAAAGGAAACTATATGCACCAATTGTCAAGGACACGTTCACCTCTTGTACCAATTATTGGTGGCTATGCTGGAATGTTACAAACAGGTAACATCAATGTGCAGTTTGATAACAGGAATACTAGAATGGTATGTTATAGTGTCATCTCTTTCTTACATCAGCAAATGAAGCTGTCTTGAATACAGAGAAGAAGTAAGGAAGATGTGCATCCTAATTAGTAGATTGCAGAGCTAATCACATGCACATAGAAGAAACTCAATAGATTTGAACACACAGAATCATAAAGCAAAGGCAGCTCTAGATCCAGATCTAAAATAACACAAAGTTTATCAAGAGATCTAAGATTCAAAGCAAGAAACAAAGTACACCGTGACACAAAGTTCTCCGGAAACCTGCTCCTTTGTATTCCTCTGCTTCAAGTTGCTCTCAGGGGTTCAGCACAAAGTCTAGAACACAAGATTGCTTCTTACAAATTCTGATCGATGATTAACCCGAAGGTTCTTCCTCTACTTATAGAATGTAGAGGGGCAATTACAAGCTGGAAGCTTTAGTTGAACTGGCACATGTGGAAGTTGGAAAAGAAACAACTGGCAATCTCCTTCCTGGAATTCCTCTTTGCATGACATGTATGATTTGTAACTGAAAATAGAACCTTCTATTTTGCACGCCTGCCACCTATCTCCAAGTAGTTGACTTCTTCAAGTAATCGCTTTTAAACCAATCACTTAAGTTGTATAATTTAATTGATCGCTCAATTACTTTGTCGAAGGAAAGAAGAAGGAAGAGGAAAGCTGACTTTTGTCCTTTTTCATGTCTGCATGCAGCTGATTCAAACTGGATCTGGAAGCAGCTGGATCTGGAAACAAGCTGGAATTGCAAGCAGTTGGAATTGGAAGCAAGCTGGAATTAGTTGGATCTTGAAGCGGCTGGAATTGGAAGCAAGCTGGAATTTTGACTTTGGAATTGGAAGCAAGCTGGAATTTTGCCTTCGCATTGTCTTCTCTTTTATCCTTGAAGCTTTTGCAGTTCTTCTGTTGTACATGCATCAGTGCAAGGTTTGCCGTAGATAACTCATCATCCTTATTTTTAATTGCATATGAGCAATTAAAAATTCTGGAAAGCACTCAGGGTGAATGAAACTTCAATGAAAGCTTCAACTGGAAGATGAGAGCACATGCACAGGATCTTGGAAGGAATTTTCCACGCACTAACTTCTTCACGGGCTGCATTTGAAACAAGAGGATGAAGCCTTTGTGCCAGAAGCTTTTGCAACTATGAGATCTAGATCTGGATCTGCATATGGATTTGCATCAGTATCTGCATCTACATCTGGATATGGATCTGCACCTGCATCTGCATCTGGATATGGATCTGCATATGGATTTGCATCTGCATCTGCATCTGGATATGGATCTGCACCTGCATAACAAACTTTGGCAATTGGGCTATGGATGGAAAAGCTGCAATTCGAATAATTTCACTGCTTTCAATCTGCACGCATAAGTGAAGTTTCTCCTGCTTTGGATTTGTCTATCAATTTAGCAAGAGGTTTCGAGCCTAGATCCGTGTTTCCAATATCTGCAAATTTAGAAGTGATGCATGACTCCGTTGTGCTTTCTTTTTCATCTTTCTTCGCCATAGCTTTGTCTATCTTTGTCTGAATGTCTTTTTCTTCTTATTTGACTGGAATTCTTCAATACTGGTGCAGATCTAGACCATTCTTCAAATTCGGAGGATATATGCAATGTATTAGACATTGAATAAAGCTCCACCGGAGCATTTTCTTTTGTAAATTGCAAACCTGTAATGGGCCAAATTCCTGAGCTCCTGTAACACCTGTGAAAACAATTATGCAGACAAAGATCAACCTTCTCCAAAGCATGCGCCAAATCTGGAAGCTTTTAGCCTTTGTTAGCACTTTGTCTGAGCAAAATCCTTCCTCTAAATGGGGCGCACTTTTTCTCCTTGCTGCAATTCTTTACCTGTGAATTAAATTATTCACCCATATGGCTGCCCATGCTTATATAACCTTCACAATTCTATAATTAATAATTGCCCTAACAATTAAAGGCAATTAATTAATTAAAAATCATGCTCTTCTCTTTTAAAAATAGCATGTTTAAGGACAGCCATCCAATAAATTAAATTAATCCAATTTAATTCTCCACACTTCACTTCACTTAAGCTTCACAGTGTGCTTTGACCATAGCCACTGAAAATAGGAATTAATATAATCATTTAATACTTTAAAAAGTATTAATTCCTTCTCAAAAGGGGCTGCATTAAATAAATTAAATTTATTTAATATTGGAATTCTATTTCCAATTGATTTATTCCCCTTTGCTTTTGTTGATTTTTCCACAAGCCTGGATGCCAAAATTGGGTGAATAAATATTAACAAATATTTATTTAATGCATTATTATTCACCCAATGTGGGTCGCACTTTTTTGCATAATAGAATTCTATTTTTAAGAATTTCTGACAATGGGATTTTTTACCCTGCAAGGCAGCCCCGGAAATCCCATGATCCACTTAAGTGATTTGACTTTGACAATGGGATTATTTACCCTGCAAGGCAGGCAATAAAATCCCATGATCCACTTAAGTCACTTTCCTTTTATTATATCATGGGAATTTTCACCCTGCAAGGCAGGCAATAAATTCCTGCCTGCCTGCAGCCTCTATTTTTCCCACTGCAGCTTAAGTGACTTTTATAACACGGGAAAAAATACCCTGCCAGGCAGGTATACAATTCCCACCCTGTCTGCGGCTTATATTTTTCCCATCGCAGCTTAAATCCTTTGTTTTCCAAAAATGCGCCCATCCCCGCAGGGGCTTTTCTGTGCACGACTTCGCTTTTTCCCAGTGATCCAGACCTCCGATGATGACTTCCTCCGGGCAAAATGTGCGTGTATGTTTTCCAGCTGCTCCAGGCCAAAAATCGGGCTTACCTGGCGAAGGAGTTGTTCCAGAGAAATTTCACAGAAAACAGAACGGGACACCACAAAAACACGAAAAATTGCCAGAAGTTACAAATAAAACCCAAAACTTAAAATAAGTTAAAATCCTTCTGGTATATAGGAATAATAACATATTCGCTTATAACAGAGTTAAAACGGAGTGCAAATAGCCTCATACGGGGCTCAAAATAATTAAATACAAATTTCCCGCAGACAAATCCCGACGACAGAATAAAACAATTTTGGGCATTTGGGTATTTGGCGAAAAGGGCTAATATGGCTCTTTGGGATTATCTTGACGCAATACAAGAACTTTCAGGTAATAAAAACAACAAATGACCCATTATTTTAAAAGTACGAAATTTTTTTGGATTGGGTAGTCGCAGATTTCAGGGTGAAATCTGAGTGACACCACATATGAAAAAGACTGAAAAATATGACAAACACTTCCCTTGTTCACCTCCTTTTTGCCCACGGAAAGTGGAATAGGATAGAAGTCTAAAGGGTACATTACAGTCCTCTCTTCCCGAAAATGCTTGACCTCAAGCAATTGCAAACTTGGATGCTTCAATAATCTAACATCCCGAACATGTCAAATGAAGGAGCTTCAGGCATCCAAGACAGCAACTGTAGTACCTCAAAAGCTGCCCATCTCTTCATGCTGAAGTAACAATCTGTCAGTCCTCCACTACTAAAATAGCAGTAACAACTTCTATCTTTTATGCACTACTCAGTTGAATATTAAAAATTTTTAATATACCTTCCAGACTGTTGTAAACTCAACCACAAAGCAAAAAATTGGTGAACAACCAGCAGTTGGAAAAGCTAATGCCAAATCCAATGTCGGCAACATCATTTCTGTTAGTGTCCATCCTTGTCAACTAAGGTGGAAGATTGGCTCCATATTGGTGTAAGGAAAGGAACTAGACCACACTTAGCTGAAGCCCAACCCTTGTGCCTTAGGTCCACTTCACACCCTCTTTAAATTGCTTCAACCATCCATTACTCAAAGAGTCAAATTCATTCCGCCGTTGAGGGTCCCATGGAATTAGTAACTGCCCCCAAGCCAGCCATTCAGCCTATAGGTCCCTTTGGGACATTTTTGCCACATGTCAGCAACGTCATCAGAACATGTCAAGACGTTTTTGGCACGCTCTGAATTTGTCAGTTTTATCCTAGATGGCTCTTACAACCAATCCTTATGGCAGAACCCTTTAGGCCACACCTCCGTATTAGCATCCGAAAATTTTAGAGCATGTCAAACTTGACAGCATTTTGTGTCTAGCACGTCAAATTTGAAAGGTTTCTAAATAAGAGCCAAATACACCTTTCCTAATGTTCAAATCATCACATATGGTCTACTCATGCACATTTGTGAATCTTGGCTACCGTTCATAAAGCTTAGAGGCAAGCATTCATCTTAAGGACTTGATTCCACAGCCATAGCAAGACTAATTATAGGCTAAGATGCTCTTGCAACATGGCAAGGACAAGCAATCTACATAACTTTCATATTGGGTGTACCTTTCTCCTAGATGCCAACTTTTGCCACCTACACCCTAGACATGGTTCTGTGTCAGCTCAAAGGGGTAGGTCAATAGGCCAATCAAATCTTAAGAATAAGTACAGCATTGTATTGTTTTTTTCAGAATACTTGTTTATCTTTTAGGCACTAACTTTCATTGCAAGTCAATATCAAGTTAAGCTAGAACACCTTTCTATTCCTAACTTTTTACTTTCATCTTTAGATTACTATATGAACGATATGCATGTTAGATATGTTGGAAGGTTTTGATAAGTGATAACCATGAAAGAGTTCCGAAGCTATTGGGGGAAGGGGAAAGCCACAAGACCTCTGCCCAGTTCAAAAGCAAACAATGGATTTGCTCTTGCATGGAACCAGACATATACCACTACAAACTCCTTTAAGGGAAACTACAAGATGTTGGGGGCTCTCATGCTCAACCATAAAACTCTCCTCTCTCCGAATGGACAAACTGCTCTCTCAGACTTCTCATGAAAAACATTTGTGTAGGGGATGAGAAATGAAATAGGAAAGCTAAAGTTCCCATAACTTTTTTGCTTAGCCAAGGATTAGGCAATCTTGATTGGCTGATAGAAAGGTAGCTCCCTATTGGCTTGTATAAAGGAAATCCCTTGCTGGTTGCTTTTTTCCTAATTCCAAATAACTGAAAATGCAAAATTATTAATAACTTAGGCTAAAAGCTAACCCTAATTAAATTGAAACAAAGTCCATCTATCAACACCAACATCCCCTTCAAGTTCAACAAAGGTGAGCATTTTCTGCACAGCTGAAAACCTAGGCAGTCATGAGATAAATCTCCCTCATTTACCGGTGAGGCTCCCGTGTAAGATTTTGTCAGTTATATATCCTAATATCTATTTGTGGGTATTACTTTAACTGTGTAGCTCATGAACCATAGCTATACGGTTCTGCAAGCAAGTAAGCAGCTGTAAAAGAAAGGAAAAATCTACAGAAGAGGAAAATAATGGGAAACGGAAGAAAGTAGAGAGGATGTGCAACCCAAGCAATAGTTTACAGAGTTGATTGCATGCACATAGATTAAAACAAATAGATCATTAAGCACAGAATTCAAAGCAAAGGAAACTTTCAGATCTAGATCTAAAATAACACAAAGTTTATGAACAGATCTAGAAAGAAAGTAAGAAGCAAAATGCACCGTTGACACAAAGTTCTCCGGAAATCTCTTCTATATTCCTCTGCTTGCAGAAATCAGGGGTTTCAGCTCAAAGTCTGGAACACAAGAATGTTGATTACAAATTCTGATCCTTTAACCCATAGGTTCTTCCTCTACTTATAGCACGTAGAGGGGAAATTACAAATGGGAGACTATAACTGAACTAGAACATAAACAAGAAGTAAAGAGAACATCTGGCAATCATCTTCCTTTAATTCCTCTCTTAGTGACATGCATCAGGAGTTCAAGCTAAAATTGTGCACATCTGTCACTTAACTCAAAGAATCATTCCAAATAACTTAAAGTAATGGTTTTCAAACCAATAACTTTTAAGTTTACAATTACATCCGGGGACATAAGAAATAAGAGAAGAAAGAAAAGAAGAAGGAAGATCTGCCAGCTGTAACTTCTACACTTTCTTTTTGTTTTGATACTGAATATACTTTTCGAACATATAGTTCAACAATTTCCCATCTGCTTTAGCCACAGCTTCTTTCTCTGTCTTGAATTGCAACAATCCTTCGTTCAAAACTTTGATGCTCGCTTCCACCTCCTTCAAACTAGGCCCGAACTTCTTAATGTCTGATTGCAGCGTTACCAGCTTACTGATTGAATTCATCGTGAAAGGCCTAACAGCTTCATCAATCCTCTCTTGAATCATCAGAAGAGAGCCTTCCAGGGAATCAGGAACTTTGTTGGGAATGGTCCTTTTGTATGAAGAAACGTTCCCAACCACTTCCTCATTGGTGAAAGCAATTACATTGCTTGATAGTGATGATGCCATATCCTCGAGCACCCGCATTCTTTTCAGCATAATTCTGAAGATCTCCAAGCGGAAAGAGACTGTGAATTCAAGTTGCTTCCCCTTTTCAACCGATCCATCAGGCACAATTCGTTCTGCAATCAAAACCTCCTTCGGCAGCTTATTTATCTCGACCAAAGTGCCCAGGTTACTTTCAGCCATTGTATTCATATCTATCGTGCTTGTCACCAGTTGCTTCAGCTGAACTAATGCATCCTTCATAACCTTTAGACGAACTGGCACCTCCCTGAGTTGTACAGAAGCTTGGCGAATGATTAGGCTCTTCCATTCGTCGATAGCTCTAACTTGGTTACCTGCATTTTCCACTTCCTGCATCAGATGATCACTCACCTGCTCATGTGCTGAAATTGGCTGAGAGAAAGGTTTGGCAACCTTAGCAATGATCTCGCACAACTGGGAAACCTGCTTTTGAAGTTCAACTTTTTCTGCCTTCTCTTTGTCAAGCTTAAGGAATAAAGCATTTATCAGTGTCTGTGTGTCTTGCTTTAATCCTTCAGTAGTGGTTTGACCTATCGGCACTTTGGTCACTGTTATATCTGCTTGTCGTAAGCTCGCTCTTCTGCTTTCCTTCTGTCGGAACTGATACCTCAGCGAACTTTTGCCCTGATTCTTCAATAATCAACCTTGAAGTCACCTTAGCAACTTTAGGTCTTCTGTCTTTTCCGCCCAAACTCAAGAGCAGCTGCAAGTCATGTTCCTCCAAGTTGATCTCCTCTCTAGCTTCCGGGACTGACTGTGAGGCCAACCACTTTGAGAAATTGCTTCTTGGAGAATGAGAAGTCGTTGAATGCACCACCATCTCGTGCTCTGGTTCCTCTCCATCTGAAATTGCTACAGTGTTGTGACTGTCGTCTTCTGAATTGTCCAAAGACAATGCTCTTTCAAATTCTGCCATCTGCAACTTTAGCGTTTCTTCAGGAAGAGGTGAAGATCGGAGTGGCTGAGGAGAGAACACAAATGTTTCCGGATTCAACGGAGGAACGGCAATATCTTGTTGAGGTTCACAGGCTGGTGAAGTGTGGTGAGTTGACGCTGGAGAAGTCGGAACTAGCACCATAGCCGTAGAAGTGACCTTTTCCTGTGTATGAGAC
Source organism: Taxus chinensis (assembly GCA_019776745.2). NCBI lineage: Eukaryota > Viridiplantae > Streptophyta > Pinopsida > Cupressales > Taxaceae > Taxus > Taxus chinensis. Next base: position 697,907,595 of record CM034150.1, read on the forward strand.
TTTTTGTGCACTTTAAGCTTTTTAGGCCTTCTGTTGCTTTCTCCCTCGTGCTTCCTTTTGATGGAGTCTCCTGCGCTGAGGTTGCCTGTGATCTGATTCATCAAAGCTTCATCAAGGCAATATCCCTTTGTCAGCAACCAGTTCGAGGTGTTGACCAGAACCGCGGCAGATCTTTCCTCGATCGTGTGGCAGCCACCAATGTTCTCCTGAAGAGCAGCTCTATCCCCTCCCATCTGGTGGTATGAGTCAAGTAACACAGGCCCATTGTCTATGAGATCCGCAGGTATCCGTGCTAATCCATAATCAAACACTTGTCGCACCGATAACCTGTTGAAGTCTTTCTTTCTAACTTCGTACTCGCTTCTGCACTTCATCCAGAAGTCTTCTAACGAAGGCACATGCGAGTATTCCTGGGAGATTGTCTTCCTTGCTACCCCATATGGATCGAAGTTCAGCCGTGCTGGGAAGAACTCATGCTCACACTCAGAGAACATCTCAACTTCAATTCCTCTGGCTTTGTGAATGCTCTGGCAGCTGTAATAGCCCACTGTGATCGGAAAGAAGCCTGTAGACTTGTGCCACTTTGATTGTAGGTCATGCATCTCCACGAGCTGTCTGCACAACTCCATGATGACCAATTTGTCTCTTGGATATCTGGGCAACTTGACTGGTTCTCCTAAAAAGCCGATTACCCTGAGGTATGTAAAGTCTACAAACTAGATGAAGATACAGCCATGCTGGGATACAGCTTCCCAAGCTTCCTTGCTCACCCTGTTGGTCTTCAAATCACTGTTCAACTTGCAAATGAATTCGTAGAAGAATCCATCGTTGACCACCTTGTAATCTTTATTGCATTCAGGCACAGTCAGCTGCGGGTAGCACTCAAAAATAGGATCCTTCGAGAGTACGCCCCGTCTATCCAGCTTGGAAAAGATACCCTGCGAGGCTGCTGCATATACCAGGTAGGAAGTCATCTTGAAGTTGTATGTCCGCCTCACACTTCGGAGCTGCTCACCGATGTTGTCACTGATGATCTCCGCCCAATTGATTATTGAATCTGCTTTGTTGATCTCAATGGTCCTGATGAAGGCATACATCCATGAGCGGAAGTTGTGAGTGTTAGCTTCTCCATTTATCCTGCATAGCAATTTGGTAATATCATCCACTTCCTGCACCAGATTGGATCGTGGAAGAGTCCTCGGGAACTTCGATGGAGATCTGGGCTTCTTCATATACCTGTTGTTCATTATGCCCACACAATCTACTTTATGCTTCTCCCATCTGTTGTCGGCGTCCAGCATGCTGATTGTAGTCACCACCGGTCGTGTTGGAATCTTCAGACAATAATTGATAAATTGTGCGTCCAGCCGGATTATTGTCTTTCCCGCAGCATCCCGGATTGATCTGGATAGTGGATGGTACGACCTTGCACACTCCATGACGAATTCAGGCAACTGAGCTGTGACTGGGAATGTTGAAGCTCGAATGATTCCACTGCTCTTTACTGCCCGCATGAGAGATGTCTTTCCAGCCCTGGATCTGTCAATCAATTCGGAGAGGGGTTCGGGGCCTAGATCTGTATCACCGATATCAGCAAATCTAGAAGCAATGCATGATTCCGCTGATCCTTCTCTTTCATCCCGCTTTATCATGGTCGGAGCAATCTTTGTCTGAACAACTCTTTTTCTTTTTATTCTTGCCGGAATTCTTTGCAATTGGTGCAGATCTGGGAATTTCTTCAGATTCAGAAGATATATTCAATGTACCTGACATTGATTTGAGCTCCCTTTCACTTATATAAGCACCTGTAATGAATACCTGCAATTAATTCAGACAAAGACGGAATCCAGAGCATGAACACTTGATTTTTATCACAAAAATCTGCATATAAAGCCCGCTGCCCTAAAATTTGAGGCTTTGCTTGCATGCAAAGCAAGCATAAATATTTTTAACTTCACCTGGGCACTTATACCAATATGCAGATAATTAACAAGGCTTAAATCAAGCTCCTCCAACCCTAGGCGCCAAACTTTGAAGCTTTCCGGCAATGAAAAACACTTTTTTATGCAAAAATCCTCCTTCCTTGGGCGCCAAAACTGTCCGGGCTGCAATCCTTTGCTAAAAGAATTAATTACTTCTTCACTATGGCAGCCCATGCTTATATAACTCTCAGCATTCTATTTTTAATAATTATCCCTCCTATTCCTGGCAATTAATTAATAAACAATGATGTTTATTCACCCAAATTGGGCGCCTATTTTTGCATGCTTTGGCTGCCATTAAATAAATTTAATTTATTTATTTTTAGCATGCTACCTTCAGTTCTCTTTCACTTCACATCATGCATTGACCTTCTATTTATCCATGGCGCCAAAATTAGGAATAAAAGCAATTAATAAATGCCATTCAAAAACTTATTATTTATTTCCAAATTTAAGGGTCGCACTTTTTGGCATTATTCACCCTGCACTGCAGCTCTAAAAATCCCTTCATTCACTTAATTTTTGACTTTAATGGGAATTTTTACCCTACAAGGCAGGTAATAAATTCTTTGACCCTCTAATTTTCCCACTGCAACTTAAGTGACTTTCTAAAAATCCCTTGCATTAAAATTAGAAGACTTTGAAAAAGTGCAACTTGTTTGGGTGAATAAAACCTTCTGATGGGAAAAGTCAGCCTGCTAGGGGTCGCATTCCCATCGGTGAATAAGGTGATTTTTCTATATTTTATAAAGGAAATCCCTGCAAGGCAGGTAGGAAATTCCCACCTTCCTGCCACCTCTAATTTTCCCACTGCAACTTAAAGTGACATTTCCAAAAAGTGCGACTTGCAGGGAAAAAATTCCAATTTTGAAAAAGTGCGACTTGTTTGGGTAAAAAATAAATTACCTTCATGATGGGAATTTTTAGTAACCTGCTAGGCAACTTAAACATTCGGAAAATTCCTATCGGTGCTTTAAGTGATTTTTCTTTATTTTATAATGGGAATTTTTACCCTTCAAGGCAGGTAAGAAATTCCCATCTGCCTGCCGCCTCTAATTTTCCCATCGCAACTTAAGTGACTTTGCCTTCATGGGAAAAAGTCACCCTGCAAGGCAGGTACGAATAAATTCCCACCTGCCTGCCGCTACCAAAAATCCCACTGCAGCTTAAACCATATTCATTCCCAAAAATGCGACTTGCCTGGGAGAGGCTTTTTGTGCATGACTTCATCTTTTTTGGTTAGAAGCTTGCATTTTGAGGTTGATTCCTTCTGGCATGTGTTGGTAGATGATCTCCAGATGCTTCAGGCAATTAAACAGACTATACTGGCGAAAGAATTGACCTAGGGGAATTTCACAGAGAAACCGAGGAGAAAACCGAAGAAAAACGCAAAAGAAAAAACGTTGCCAGAAGTTGCAGACAAAGCCCAGGATTCATTCCTGATGAAAACCCTATTGATATATGTGAATACTGAGCATGCAAACTTCAACAGGGTTCAACCGGAGCACAATTTACTTCAAACGGGGCACTATTTATTTAATAAATAATTAAATAAAAATTTCCCGCAGACAAAACTTGGCAGAGGGATAAAACGAGTTTGGGCATCTGGGTATTTGTCGAAATTGGCTCATATGATACACTGGGAATATCCTAACGCAATACATACATCTTCTAGCAATAAAAACACAAAACAACCCGTTATTTTAAAAGTGCGAAAATTTTTTTTCACATGGGTAGTCCCAGATTTCAGGGTGAAATTTGGGGACACCAAAATGCATTCTAAATAATTAATACAATCACGAAAACATTTGTTGATCCAATTCACATCAAAGAAATGAAGAAAATAGGTGATTACACCCAACTGCAATTAATGTTATGATAGCAGCAGTGCAGCCACAACCAAGGGCTAAGAAATAGCTCTTAGACAACTCCTAAAATCATAAAAATGTTGATTTCAACCTTATAAAATATGAGTAATTGAATTATTCAAACCAAACATGGAGAAACCCTTCAAATCAATGCAAACCCCACTCCCAAGCAATTCGCCCCAGTTCGAAAAGCTAAATTATTGGCTTAATATACAAAGAAATGATTGCTTTCACCTTTAGAAGATAGTACAAGTCTATCCATTCAAGAATCAAACCATACATCCATCAAAATACCTCCAAATTGCTCATGATGCAAGTTTCCTAGGGCTAGATAAAAAGATATAAGCTGCAAATACCTTAAGATATTCAATTGTACCAAATATCCTTCCTTGAGGGTTTTCGTCCACAAGGCAAGTTCCGCCATCAAGGGTTTTCATTCTTGATGAGAGAGATAGGAAAGGTACAACCTTTACCAAGAAAAAATAATAAGATTCAAGATGACATAATAATGGCCAAGCATCCTCCTTTTATAACATAAGGGGTGCTACATCATAACTTATGGCCGACCCTATAATATTAAAGTCTATTTCTAATTTGAGCATATATGCTCACTAAACAACTAAGTAATTTATTTCATCTATTGGAGCACTAGGCATCCAGTAGGTGTTAGGAAAATAGTGTTTACATTATTAATAGTGTATGATAAATAATATTACATGTGAGAATGAGTTGTTTAGGAGTTGTAACAACTCATGTATTTTTAGCGTAGTTGTTACAAGTTGTTTTAAACAACTCGTATAAGAGTTAGTTAGTGGTTGTAGGAGCTTTAATGGGCTTCCTATTTTATAGGATATGTATTTCCTGTATATATGTATTTGTCGGATGAAGGAATACAGTGTGCTGGTAATTACTGTGTTTAATCTCTGCAATCTGATTCATTCCCTTCATCTGGTATCAGAGCTAGTTTTGATCCTCGAGATGGAAGAAGAATTTCTTGTGTTGGGGCAGTTTGAGAATTTGTATTGTCCCAATTTTGGAAGCATTTCAGAAAAATCAATTCTAGATTAGATTATTGGTATTGTGAGGACATTTCAATCCAGAGTGGAAGCACACGTGTGAATAAAATCCAGGTAGCTTTCAATTTATTGTTATTTACTAGAACAGATGCTATTAGATTTCATACTAAACGTATATAAAGCAGCGTGCTCATTGGTATTTGAGCCTATCCTCCAAAATGTATGTCTGCATACAGGGGCTTCCAGGGTGCAAACATGTATGTCTGCATACAACATTTCAGGGACCGCATTGCACAGTCTCAACACTTTCTTGCAAGCACAAATTTCACATAGTCTTGGCTTTGTTGATCCAACCTGCATATGTCAGAAGCAATCATCTTTTAGATCTGGTTATACACATATGAGGTTCATCATTGATGTAGACTTCCAACTTCCTGATCTGGTTGTGCTTTGGTGATTTTATTGTATTGGATTGTGTCTGATTTCGTCAGTGATTGCATAGTTTCGGATTGTTTGACATCCTTAGTCTTTGTTGGGCTGCATTCAAGTTGTGTCGTGATTAGATCTGCATCTTTTGTATTTGCCACTTGGTGTTGCCCCAATCTTCACACGTCTTTGTAGGGTGCGGTTCATATCTTCCTCCATCGAATCAATTGCCACCCATCTGAACCCCACGAATTTGTAAGCTTGACATTTCCCTTTGTAAATTTCTGAAAAATACAATAAATTTCAGCATGGATGTTGTAAAGCAAAAGTGTAAGTGCATATATTGAGATCCGGATGGTGGAGTTACATCATTTTGAGAAGAAAAAGCAGAGTATAAGGAGAGGATACTTGTTGTCTTGTCTTTTGGTGCCTCTAAAGATTATTCAGGCTCCAAAGAATATTTGCTCAAGATCAATCAGTAAAAGTAATTCCCGTGTCACTCAGGGTGAACTGCAACTATTACCCACAACACAGCACGTCTAATGTTGAACAACATAATGGCCTCAAAGTTCCATGGAGGACACTCAAGATAATAGAATCATGGGTACCTAAAACTGCTAGGTCAGCCTTTTTTTCTTTCAAGTAATTCTGGTCATTTGTTTTGCCGTCCACTTCAGTCTCTCTCGTGCAATGTTTCGAGGCTTAAGATCTTCCAGTCATAAAGTGAGTTGAGTTTTTATTACAATAGTTTTAATGATAAAGTTGAATGTATTTGTCCATGTTCTTTCTAAATACAATAGTTATTAGTGTGGGGTATTTTATATTGTGGTCATTAGGTAGTCAAATGATCTTGTCCCTCACGTGTCTAGTGAATCAATCAAAGTAAATGTCGTAAAAGCTATGTCTATTTTTGTTGTCTAATTCAAATAGGTGATCTTACGTTTTTTTGTTATTGTTTTGTTATGGTTATATCGTGATCTCAAAAGTCATTGTTGTAAGTGTCCAGAGTCAGAGTAAAATGTTAAAAAAAAATATTGTCTTATGGATGCATTATCGCTGGAACGCAATGTCCAATAGGTAAAATTGAGCTTCATGTTCACATTTCGCTGAGTTAGCAGCGTCACATTGGAGGATGGAGGCATCGGAGGTTGGAGGTCAATCAACGACCTCTCGTCAGTCGCCAACAACAAGGCCGCACAAATGATTTGGTGACATTTTTTTCAGTTGTGTGTTTCAATATGCTAGTGTTTTCAAAGTTCCAATTTTTTTGTGTGTCGGTGTGCTAAATAAACCCCTTTCCAGAATTTTGGGGAAGATTCATATTTTCATAAAACTCGCTTTTGGGGAGCAGGAGAAGATTTCGAGGTAGACTCAAGGGATGGTTATCCAGTTAGTGTCAAGCTTGTGGATCTTGGAGATTCAGAATTCCGATGCCCAAAGAGGAAGTGAAAGTCCCACAGAAACCCAAAGAGGAAAGGAGCATTCCTGCACAATTCGACTCGACATCACACCTTTACGAGGGTAAAGAGATAATCTATGGAGTTTGTACCTGGTCTAAGCAGTGCTTTCAGGAGATGGTTCAACTTCTTCAAAATATGGTTTTTCCACATGTTTGCATTAAGGGGGTGAATGTTAGGAAAATAGTGTTTACATTCTTAATAATGTATGATAAATAATATTACGTGGGAGAATGAGTTGTTTAGGAGTTATAAAACCTCGTGTATTTTAGCGTAGTTGTTACGAGTTGTTTCAAACAACTCAGTATAAGAATTAGTTAGTGGTTGTAGGAGCTTTAATGAGCTTCCTATTTTATAGGATATGTCATAGTTGGAATACTCGCGTTTGGCAAATACTTGGCAAACCCCAAAAAAAAAAACTCGGCAATATCCGGCCAATACTCAAGAATACTAGGCAACTTAAAAAATACTCAAATTTCTTTAAAAAACATAAATTTTAAGCAACACATAGCTACAAAATGTATCAAATGAGCCCATAAAATGTTGGAGAAGTGTTTTCTATTAGATTTGAATACAAATACAATACAAAATCGCATCATCATGCGAATACAACAGTCAGCTGATAAGTAATATGAATTTATGATGATTGACATTGAAAAATATCATCATAAATTTCATATCTATGCAAGTTACAATATACAATAAATTACATTTTCCTCTTCCCCAATCTAGAGAAATATTGGGGAGAGGGTCTAGTGCCTCTTCTAGTCCCCACACTTGGCTGCGTCTCCTCGCTCCTCCTAGAAGGCTGCGACTCTGGCTCGATCCTGGAACTAAATGGCGGTGTCAGTGGCTCCTCTGCTGCATGTTGGAGATCACCTCCAAAGATGTCATCCAATCCAATATCTCCTCGGAGTCCTACTAGTGCTTCTCCCTCCATAGCCTCCCTCTCAAAAGAAGCAATCTCGTCCGCTGTGAACGCAGGGTTTTCCTCTTCTTGCCCAATCCACTCACTATATGGATCTATCTCATCCAAATCAATGAGCTCCTCTGATGTGGCCTCAACTTTTTTTGTGCGAGGCCGGAGATTGTATTGCACAAAAACCAAGTCATTGAGCCTTTTTTGAGTCAACTCGTTGTGCTTCTTCGTGTGAATGGCCTCAAACAAACTCCAATTGCATTCACATCCAAAAGTGCTACAAGGTTGAGATAGAATTCTGAGGGCTAACTTTTGAAGCTATGGGGTATTCCCTCCCCAATCCTCCCACGAAGAACCTACAAACAAAATAATCAAAAATTTATAATTAATTAATAAAATCAAATCTGTAACTAATAAGTAACTTGGTAAACATTCTAATTTATATTACCTGGTGACTGTGTGGATCTCCCTCGAATAGCTAGCACCGAAGAAAATTGTCTCCTTCTAGCATGTTTGTAACTCTGCAGCTCTAAAATGACGAAGTCCCTCATCTCAACGTCCGGTACCATCCTCTCAATACATGTTGAAAATCCCTCCATAACCTCTCAGTTCATATCTGTAAAGCTATCGGAGTAGAAATACTTGGGGTTGAAGTAGTACCCTGCTGCATGAATAGGTTGGTGGAGTTAATTGTTCCACCTCCAATCAATAATCCCCCAAACGGGACCATATTTGACGATATCCCCCTGTAATGGTTTTGGATAGACTCTTTGGCCCTATCCATGGCCTCATATATAAACCCCATGGGGTTTTGCTCCCCATCAACCAAACACAAAACTCTCACCAACGGCTCTGACACCTACACACAAATTAAAATGTAAGATTGCAAACTTACAATACATATTAGAAATGATATAAAAAAGTGAAAAGTAAAACAATATATTTATAATTTAACAAATTAAAATAAAGGAATGAAATATAAATCGAAGTTTGAAATTACCTTGATGATCTTTGTAGCTCTCTTTGCAAAGATATCATCAAAAACTATCTTTACAACCCTCTCTCCATCAACTTTCTTTGAATATTGTGAGTCTAGCCATGCTTGACTCACAAACATTTGTTTCAAAGGTGTCAACAAACCAGAAATACTTTGCAACGTCAAGAAGTTAGTTACAAACCTTGTGACACTGGCTCGAACAAGCTCTTTCCCCTTTGTGTGTTCTCTCATCAAGCTTAGAACCCAAGGGTGATTGTATATGTATTTCGTTATGGTTCTTGCATCTTCTACAACCGGCCTCACCCAATCAATTTTGCCTATGTCCTCCAAAAGAAGGTCAAGGCAAAGAGCTGCACAAAGAGTCCAAAAGAGTGATGGATGTCTCTCTTGTAGTAGTCTCCTAGCTGCCACATATGTTGTTGCATTGTCTGTGACAACTTGCACAACAATCTGTACACCAACCTCTAATACAATTGTCTCTAACATAACACTCAAATTCTCTGCATTTTTTATTATGTTAGAGGCATCAATAGACTTTAAAAACACCATCTCACCGTTTGAAGCTGCTAAAAAATTAACAAGGGTGCGGTTTCTTCCATCCATCCACCCATCTGAAAGAATGGCGCATCCGAATTTTTGCCATTGCTTCTTATGCTCTTCTAGCATGGTAGTGGCATCTGCAATTGCACCCTCAAGTAATTTCCCACTCAAATCTTTTGGAGAGGGTGCCTTGTACTCTTTCCCTGGAACTGTCAATGTTGTCACCAAGTACTCCCAGTATGGGCTCTTTGCCACATTAAACGGCAGGTTGTTGTAGTACCAAAAATTTGCACAAGCTTTATCCACTTCCTCATGCATATCTTTGTTCTAGGCTGTACCTTCCAATGAAGGTTGTGCTCCAGGTGTGTTCCTTGCTACAAAAAAGTTCAGTATGCCTTTGCTCGAACTCGATGAAGATGCGCCTCTTCCGGCTATTCCGCTTCGTATGTGTGGACCACGAGTAGAGCCCACAATTGTTGCCGCATCATCCTCTAAATCCTCTGTCATTGCAGCCGCAGGTCTAATAGCTTGTGCTATGGCTACCTTCAGCCTTGCCTTCTCTAGTTTCTTTTCCTCTTAACTCTGTCAGCTCTACTCTCATCTCTTGCTTTACCTCTTCCGACACGTTGGAGCAAACCATAACATCTCGGCAAACAATACTTGAAAGGTGATATTTCAAATGATTGATGCCTCCATTCATTTTTTTGTTACAGAAATCACAAAAAACTTCGTTTTCATTAGCTCCACGTACACCATACTTCCATGCTTTGGAACGGGCATTCGAAGGAACGGTCCCTGCTAGTGATGCTGACCCAGATGCCGGACCCGATGCCAAGCCTGATACCATTGTTAAGCTCTAATTTGCAACACAATGCACATTTAAAAAATTAGAAAATGCAAACTTAATTTAATTTTTTTAAACGAAGTGCTTGAATAACAAATTTGCGTAAATAAAAAAAAATACATTACAAGCATTCAATTTTACATTACATGTATCTAGAATTACAAAACAAATCGATTACAATACACATACATAAAATTTAATTAGTTTACAATGAATTTGCGTTAAAAAAAAATACATACCTCTGGTTGCAAATGAGTATAAAAAAATTACAAGCATTCGATTTTACATTACATGTATTTAGAATTACAAAACGAATCGATTACAATACACATACTTAAAATTTTACTACTTTACAATGAATTTGCATAAAAAAAATAAAAAATACATACCTCTGGCTGCAAATGAGTATAAAAAAATTACAAGCATTCGATTTTACATTACATGTATTTAGAATTACATGGCTTCGTTTCAGGTGTCGTTTTCTCTAAAAGTGCATATTTTCTCGAGCTCTACGCATTGATGGCAATATTTTTCTTATTTTCATAAAATCCATTTTTGCACCTTTTTGGACCAAGCAACTTCTTGCAATCTTTTGAAAGATCATGAGCTTTAATCGTCTATAGACAAATTAGTAATTAAAAATACTGGATAGCTTTCCAAAACTCGGCTGAGTATTATCCCGTGCTCGGACTAATCGTCCCACCTGCCAGCTTGGTCGCAACCTGCGAGCACATAGTTTTTGAAGTTTTTGCTTTCAATCACATTATTATAATACCTACTTATGAAATCAATGAAATGTGATATTATCTTTCTCTTTTGAAATGTGAATTTAACTTTTGTTTTTATATATTTAATCAAAATGTATATTTCTCATAGTCGAATTTAATCACTGATTTTTTTACCACGAATTTTTCACAAATTTAATCATCGACAAATTCGAACACGAATTCGAATGCGGCAACTTAGACTACAACCCCATTGATCAATTGTTTATTTTCTCTATCTTTCCATCCATTGAAAACAATGGACACCCCTATTTCGACCCATGAATCCTTGATAGGCTGCAAGGAATCTTCAACTACATTTTCTTTCCTTGGCCAATAATGTGGCGCACACCTATGAGTATTGCATACACAAATCTTGGGATGGTGTACCCTTTCGAGATAATTTATTGCTTTCACTGCATCCTTCCAGTATGGTAATCTAACAACATTAAAAGAGATGTCACATGCATAAATAAAACACCCAATTCAACTCAAATGGTCGGCTATGTAATTTTTTCATTTTGGAATGCTCTTTCAAATGGGCCTACACCATTATTGTTCTCTTGTGATTGAGAGGTCAGAAATCATCTACGCATTTGCGGTTGCAGGGGTTAACCAAAAAAGGGTATGATGGAGTGATGACATTGCCAAACAATTTGGAGGAATAGCTCGTGGCTTGCTACCTGGATTTACTCCATTTCTTTGCCAAAGGATGCTTCAATTTTAGGGCAGTTGACAACATCCACATCTTCTTGCTCTTTAATGAATGCGAGGGTCTTTACATGTGGCAACACCCTTTCCATCAACCCCTCCACAAACTTTGATTCTTTCGCTAGCAACCCCAAACAAATGAAATTTCAGCCCCGACTATACGAGCTCTTAAATTTTACACTAAACTAAAATCGTGCAAAATATCGAGTCAAAATCCATGCACTAAGTAGTTAGTTGAAATCAATGTGACATACTTCCGAAGAGACGAGCATGAACCGTATTTCATGGTTATCCGTAGTTGTTTGGCCCACACAACTAGAACTTGAAAAGCCATACTAGAAAATCCCTAAAGCTACCTGGTTTACAATTTTTTTTAAAAACATATTACAAGTTAAGGCCTGAGGGGAAAATAATTTAAGTGTTGAATGAATGTTTAAAACAATAACCAAAAAAAATGGAAAACAAATTACAGAAATACAACCCCCAGGTCAAAAGAACCATTCCTATGCTACAAAACCATAAGCTTACCTTCAATCAATGCAAAGGCTCTTTGTTGTATGCTCAACTACTTTGACACTTGTAATTACAAAAAGTGTTACTCAGCACTAAAAACCTAACTATCTGACCCAATCGAGCCTAAATATGCAATGAGAGATCAAAAAAACAATGTTTGTTGGCAAATGGAACTTATTGCTGCAAGGAAAACATGCACGGGTGTTGAATGTTAGTCGGTTTAGTGTGTTCTCAGTTTAAATTTCATCGAAGACATGTTGAGGAATTTATGTTTTCACGGTTATAATGCATGCCCAAAGATGACCAAAACGTATCAATGGGTACTCGAGGATACATCCTTGAACAATGCCGTAAGCATATTCCCATTAAGAGAGAAACTATAAGCAAAATACATAAAAAGTACATACCTAGAACTTGTACAGTGTACCCACTAAAGTAGGTGGTCCATGTTATCATACAAGTAATGGTAATGATTGGGCTCAAAACAAGGTAGCCCCTAAAGCATGTGCCAAGGTAAGACTAAGGAAATCCAACTCCATAGTTTTAGAGTAAACTAGTAGCTTTAGTAGATAATCTAGTTACCTCCAAGTCATGAAAGACTCAATTTGACAAGAGGATGTGAAAATTTGTTTATATTAAGCTCAATGCTCATTGGAGTAAAGTATAGCCATCCCTATTCCCATTTGTTCATAGACAAAATGCTAGTCCTGCTACATTAATAACTGACCAGAAATCAATCTACCAATGTTATCGAACTGTCAACTCTTAAAATCATAGCAGAAAGGTTTACTGATGGACATTAGGCGCAACCAAATGCACCAAAGAATTTATCTATCAACTTACTGGGTTAATTCAGGTAGATCAGAAAAGATGAATTTATGTCAAAACAATGTCAACTAAAGTAACAATATAGAGCTGGCCATAGAGCAGATAAATCCTAAGAAAAGGCAGTACAATGAAAGCAGACTAGTTCAGGCAAGTTCCGAAAATTCTGACGTGTTTGACAGGCATTGCCATTTGGCCAAAAACTGGTCCCAAACCAGAAACAAATATGCTTCAGATTTATGTATTGCACAACAATACTGTTCCAGTTATTTTCCAAAATGATCCCTATCAATGAATCCCAAGTGTATAAATAAACAGAACTAGAAGAAGAGAGATTAAGGATCGTAGCCTTTACTGAATTTACTGGTGCGAGCTTCATGTTCACTTGGAAACTGATTAATCCAGTGAGCTAACAACTTGGATTGTAACATTTGTATGTCCCTCCACCTCCCCCTATAAAGTGTTACAAATACGTAACTGCACCAATGCTGGATGTTACCATATCAAGGGCACTAGAGCCTGTGTGAGTTCACTCAAGAATAGGAAAACTACCAGACTTCTGCCTAGTATTGGGATTCCCCTAAAGTCTATAAAATAAAATCAAATGAGACATTATTCGAACGCTGCGATACACTTAAATCAATGAATATTCATTATCAACATAAATTGGAAGATATGTCAATTTTAGTTTGAAGGTTTTAACTTTCCTGTCTTCTCATTTTTCTTATGCATTCTAATTTAGTGATTCTCCAGAGATAATACTTTATGCGGGTTGACCTAAAGAAATAAAATGTAATAACCAATTGTGTCAAGAATGGAAACTATTAGAAAGCAATGCCATCCATAAACATAAAAGCTCATCCATATTAAATCTAAATCGTTTTTACCAAAAACAAATTTAGCTAAAATGGGTATCTAAAATTTTACGTGTCAAGTCATATTATCAACACCATAACGCTGGAGGCATTCAACATCATGTAGATTCCAATATATCACTTTGCACATGTTCCGCTAACGCATCCGCCACTTTCATTGAGCTATCTGGACAAAAAGATTGAACGTAGATTAGCTCCAGGCTAACTTATTACTAGCTTCAGTCCTTTGAATTTTCACAAAGATCATTTTACATATTGCCAATTAATGCCTTGAAACCTGCTCCGGATTTCACCTAGAAATCTAACTCTCAGAATAAAACAAATTCAACCTCAAGTTTTTGAAGCTGCTATTACTTATGAGCTTTTAGAAAACCCTAGAGACTGCCTGAAAATCAGCTATCAGTTACTTCATTGCAATAACCCATATTGGCTTGTGAAAGTACCAGAAATTAAACTGCACCATCCAGAAATGTACCTATTGAGCTCTGGTATGCTCCCATAACCCAGTTTTCCTCTGGACAGAATTTCCAATCTGGATTCAGCTTGTTCCAAATTCGGGCATAAGATCCTCAGACCTAGTTTATTTAGTTACCTTTATCTTTAATTCCTTCAAAATGCGGCCATGTTGGCTAAACCATGGTTGATAAAGGAAGTATTTTGAGAAAACAGAAACCTACTTAGTGAAAATGGGGTTTAAAGAGGCAAAGCTTGTGCTTAATAGATTCTACGAGGCGGGGTTGCCAGATACTTCTAGCCCACTGCAAAAGGGCATGCTTTAACTGCTTGTTGGATAAATACGGTGCGATTGGATACCATACCCAGATGTATTCCATAGTATGAACCCGTTATATTGGGCCACATTAGCTACGGTATGAAGATTTTGCAACTTTGCCAAATGTTCTGATTTAAATAGATTTAACAAAACTAAACCTTCAACCAAGTCTAAACAACTTGGTAAAAAGCTGCATAATGATCTTCAAAGGGGCACTGTGACAGTTGAGGACATGGAGATGAGTTAGTGGATTCACTCATTCACTAAAAACTTTCACACATCTTTGAACTACCTATTAATACCCTCTGTTTCTTTAAGCCTATCTTCTTCTCATAAAGATTCTTTTTTCTATAAAACCATTGGCCTAAACAACCTGCAATTTTTTTTAGGCCATTTGAGTACCCAAATTCCTACATTCCCTGGGCAGAGTGATGTAATTTGCAAGTAATTTCAATCTGACATGTACAAATTGTATTTATAATTTAAAACCGATAAATACCTAAAGATGGAACTTTTTCCCCGTACTATAGAATTCGGCCGTGCATAAAGTTGAAATAGGTTGGGACAGAAATCCATATTCTTTTATAGATCCTCCCCAAATTTATATATGTCCAATCCATAGAAGGGGGTGTTAAAAATCCAGCTATGATCCAATTTCCATAGTTGCCTTAGGGGCTCCGGAAATCGTTAGGGGGCGTTTGAGAGGGCAAAAAAATCCGAAAATACCGGAATTTTTCAATATTTCTAAAAAATCATGGGTACTAAATACCTTGAAGTTGAATTGGTGGGTACGTACATATGAATAGTGACAAATCAATGAAAAACTTTAATAATGTAATGTAAAATGTTATATTTTTAATATAAAAGGTTGATAGTTGACTTTTTTTTTACAGAAAACTACAAAAAAATTTGAAAAATAAAAAAAATATTTATTTCCCCCAAATTAGGGCCGACTCAGACTGAATTTATCTGGGTCGGCTGAAAAATCCAGATCCAGCTGGATTTTGTGCAAATCCAACCGAATTTGGTAACTATGTCAATTTCTCATTGGTGAATAGTAGGCTTACAATACTTGGCAACCTTAATCCAACCTTTTTCATGAATAACTTCCATGGCCTTCTTTAACTCAGTATGCTAAGTTGTGAGTTAGGAAAAATCCGGTCCAAAATATATATGAGTTGAATTTTACAAATATGAAAATTTGACAAATCAATGAAAAACTTTAATAATGTAATGTAAAATGTTATATTTTTAATATATAAGGTTGATAGTTGACTTTTTTTTACAGAAAACTACAAAAAAATTTGAAAAATTAAAAAAATATTTTTTTCCCCTAAAATAGGGCCGACTCGGACCGAATTTATCTGGGTCTGCTGAAAAATTCGGATCCGGCTGGATTTTGTGCAGATCCAACCGAATTTGGTAACTATGCCAATTTCTCATTGGTGAATAGTAGGCTTACAATACTTGGCAACCTTAATCCAACCTTTTTCATGAATAACTTCCATGGCCTTCTTTAACTCAGTATGCTAAGTTATGAGTGGAGGATTTCCATTGCAAGAATCTATCCAAAAGTTAGTTGTGTGTCCATTATTGATTATCAAAAAGCAATGCCTCTTTCTGAGCTCTTCCACTAGTCTCAGTACTGAAAGAATTGGGGAGCCTTTAGAAGGAAGAGTCAACCTAATGATCCTCTCAGCCCACAAATCATGTGGAGCAGCTAGCATTCTCCAATAAGTTTGGCTGCTAACACTTTATTATGCTTGGAAATAGATCGGAATCCTAAGCCTCCCTCTTTTTTTGGCTGACAAAGAATCTCCCACTTAACTAACAATCATTTTTTTCTCTTGTAATCCACTCCAAATAAATTTATGACATAGAGAATCCATTTTTTTAGAGTCCCAATAGGTATATTAAATATTGATGAGACATATAATGGCAAGGCTTGAAGGACTACCTTGACCAAATTCGTTCTTCCTCCTAAAGAGAGTCATTTGTTCATCCATTTCTGCAATTTCATCTTAGCTTTCTTTATTAGCCAAGACCATTTTGTTAATTGTTTAGGTGCTAGAGGAACCCCCAATTATTTGAGCGGAAGAGAATCCTATCTGAAGTGAAAAATATCAAGAATTTGTTCTTGTTTTCTAGAGCAATGGAAGAAAATTATGCTAGATTTGGCGTGATTGACCAATTGATCAGTGGGCTCTAGAAAAAAGATGAAGATTTTTCTGCATATGGGAAGCTTCTAGGCAAAGTAGCCTTACCAAGGAGCGTACAATCATCAAAAAATTGTGTGTGTAAGAGGTTGAGCCCCTTTAGCCAATTTAATGTCGTTAATCTTCTTATCATGACAAGCTTTGGTGGCCAATCTTCCAAGACATGGTCGGAATAATGAATAAGAAAGGAGATAGAGGATCACCCTGGCGAATACCTCTCGATGCTGAAAAAAATATGAATTGGGTTGCCATTAACAAGAACTGAAAAAGAGATTGAAGACAAACAAGCTTAAACCCATTCAATCCATTCACTAGAGAAGCCAAATTGAGCCAAAACTTTACATAAAAAACACCAATCAACTCTATCATAGGCTTTGGATAGATCAAGCCTGATAAACATAGAAGGGGATTTTTGGATGTCCATAGAATGTAAAGCTTCCTGGGCTAATACTATCTCATCATGGATTTGTCGTCCCAGAACAAATCCCCCTTGCTCAAGAGATATGATCTTGTACAGAAGAGATTTCAACCATTCCACCATAACTTTTGTGATAATTCTGTACAAAACATTGCATAAAGCTATAGGTCTAGATCCTCAAATATCACCCACTTCAGATGCTTCAGGAATCAAAGCTATGAATGTTTTATTGATCTCTTTCAACATAGATTTAGCAAGTTCTCACCTCTTCCACAACTTGGAGAAGCTCTACTTTAAGAACATCCCAAAAAGTTTGATAAAATTCTATCGTAAAGCCATCTAGACCAGGAGACTTTCCTTTTTTCATACTAAAAAACCACCCACTACATCACTTTCCGTAACAGGGAGTAGTAAGCCTAACGTTATCCCGAGCTGAGATAATTCTTGGAAAGTGGCCAGAACCTCTGTTTGGGCTGCCCTCTTCAAGGGGTTGAGCTGAAAATAATTGTAAAAAATAGTCCTTCGCAATATTTTGTATTCCTTCCAAGGAATATTACTTTTTACCATCAGCTTTGACTAAAGAGTAGATATGATTATGAGCTCTTCTTGCCAGAAAGGATTTATGATTATGAATTGATATGATTATATGCTGCCTACTTAACCTTAATTCAGAATTCTAGTTACTCACATGACAATATCAAATGTACAAGACAACTATGTGGAGGCTACGACAAACTTCCATGGCATGTATATGGCTATTAAAGACATTTTCTCTTAAAACAATCGAAGTGATATCCATGGTCCTTCATTTTCCTCTATTGTAATAAATATTACTCAATAGACCATGGACACATAAAATACACATTGTAGCATCTTTCTAATTTGAAATGGTCAAATTCCCATACGAAAATAAAACCTATGTCATCCTTGGAGACATAAATCCATGGTCGATTTCCAAGAAACCAATCAGCTAAAAGACCCTATTGTAATAAATATTACTCAATAGACCATGGACACATAAAATACACATTGTATGTATTCATCGCTGTTTTTTTTAATTTTTAAATGTATTCAAAAATTGCATTCATTGTTTTATTGTATTGTATAGTTATATTGTTTTGTATTTTAATTATTGCAGCTTCAAAATGAGTTCCAATAGTGATTATCAAGCTGAATATGAGGTTGAAATGGGTGTGCAAAGAGAAGGAACACAATCACAAACACCTAATACTGCTACTAGTTCACAGGGGAGTGTGGACAAGTTCAGTTGCCCCTCCAAAATGTTGAAAAAGTATGCTAGGGGGCCTTTTGATAAGAAAAAACCTTTGAAACAATTTGGTCAAATTATGCAGGGTCCTAGATCAAACATTTCAGGGGGCACTACAACATGGAAATGCAACATTTGCTCATTATCTTGGTCAAGCAGCATTACTAGGTTGAATGCACATTTATTGCACATTGCGGGGAAAGGTGTAGGCATGTGTGGACAGCTATCACTTGAAGAGAGGGCAGAAATGGTGAGGTTGTATAATGGAAATATGGTGGAAAAGGTTCCAGAAGTTCATGGCCGTCATGTTAGTGGCACTAGCACCCCTTCTAGTGCTATGAGAATTAATACCGGTAGTGGTACAAGTGCATCTTATGAGGTGTCTGAATTGGATGCTTTTGGTAGTAGTAGGGGGAAGAGGAAGGTTGTGGCCTCCAATCCACTTGTTGATATGTATGATACAAAGGCTAGAGAGGAGGCAGATGATACCATTGGAAAAAAAAAATTTGCTACTGGCATTCCATTTCATGTTGCTCGCTCTCCTTATTTCAAGGAGGCTGTGGCTAAGATAGCCAAAGCAAGTGTGAGTTATGTGCGCCCAGGAGACACGAAGTTGAGAACCACAACCTTGGGTAAGAACTATTCCAAGGTTAATTTACTAATGGAGGAAATGAGGAGCACATGGGTCTCTCACAGTTGCAACATCATCATGGATGGGTGGACACATATCAGACACCACCCACTCATAAATATCATTGTTTCATGCAGAGAGGGTCCTTACTTTTTGAGGGCAATTGATTGTTCAGGGAAGAAGAAGGATGCAGAGTTCCAATTCACCATTTTGCGAGATGCTATTGAAGAGGTTGGCCCTGCCAACGTTGTGCAGGTTATTACAGATGCAGCATATGTGTGCAGGGCAGTAGGTAAGCTTGTCGAGGCTCATTACCGACATATATATTGGACCCCATGTTGTGTGCATGCCATGAACAATGCACTAAAAGATATTGGAAAAATTGATTGGGTCAAAAATGTAGTGGCTGATGCTAGAGATGTGCAGATGTTCATCTGCAACCACCATACGTCATTGGCACTCTTCCGTAGCTTTTCGAGGAAGGAATTCCTCAAGCCAGTGGACACACGTTTTGCATCATATTTTATTTTGCTGGATAGGATGGCTGAGTTGCAGGAATCATTACAGTGCATGGTCATGACATCAGAGTGGTCTAGGTGGGATGGGTCGAAGACAGAGTAGGGGAAGAAGGTGAAAGCAATTGTGGTGAATGAAACATTTTGTATATATGTGAGATATATCACATCCATAATATCTCCAGTTTTCAGTGTGATAAAATATGGGGATTCTGAGAGCCCTAACCTTGGTGAGATACACGAATGTATTGATAGTATGCTTGGCCAGATGAAGGTTGTTGTTCGAGCAAGGGACCCCACCTTGGAGTTCTACCATCAGCATATTCAACCTATCATTGAGTGGAGATGGGAGAAGTTGAACACTCCTTTACACATGGTTGCATATGCACTAAATCCGAAGTGGTATGTTGAGAGGTCTGGCAGAGTTCTCCCCGTAGATGATGAGGAGGTGAGGAAGGGTTTCTTGAAAGCCCTAAAAAAATGTATAATGCAGAGGATGCTTCACGAGTCAGAACTGATTGGCTCAAGTTCACTTATCTGGATGGCTACAAAAAATCATCAAAGATAGACAGGACCACATTGGCACATGAGAGTCCAGTTAGTTGGTGGCGATTGTATGGACATACAGGATTGCTACGGACACTTGCTATTCATCTTCTTTCTCAGGTTTCTAGTTCCTCTGCTTCTGAGAGGAATTGGTCAACATATGGGTGGATTCACTCTCTTAAGAGGAACAGACTTACCTATAAGAGAGAAGAGAACCTTGTTGCTGTACATAGTGCCTTGCGTCTCATGGATCGCAAGACACCTACGTACAAGGAGAGCCCAGCATTGCGGTGAGATGTGGATCCTAAGGATGCAAGGCAGGTTGATGAAGATCAGGAGCAGCGAGGACTGGTTGATATCTCCTTTGCAGATGCAGATGACATTGATACAGATACTCCTAGTGAGGAGGAGCGGTTTGCAACAGTTCCTTCGGAGGGCTCTGATAGTGATTTTTGAGTTGTACTTGTCACTTGTAGTTGTCATTTTGGTTATGTAATGTCATTTTGGTTATGAGACATGACATAATATTTCGTAGCATATGTAATGTGGGTGTAGTTGTACTCTTCTCATGTTGATTATATGAAGAAAGCAAATATCAAATCAGCTTGCCCAAACATCCACCCAAACATGTCAAACCTGACTACAAACAATTCTCCCCTCTTGGAAATAATGAATTAGTGGCTCAAATATGCAAGGAAATGATTCCTTTCGCCTTTAATAATTAGTACAAGTCCATCCATGCAAAAATCATACCATACATCCATCAAAACACATCTAAAATGCTCATGATGTAAGTCATCTAGGGCTAGATAAAAACATATCAGCTTCAAATTCCTTGAGATATTCAATAGTTCCAAATATCCTTGCTTAAGGGTTTTTGTCCCCAAGACAAGTTCCACTATCAAGGAGTTTCGTCCTTGAAGTGGTCGCAAACAAGGGTTTTCGTCCTTGATGAGAAAGGAAAGGTACAACCTTTACCTAGAAGGAATATTAAGATTCCACCTATGACATAATGGCCAAGCATCCTCCTTTTATAACATAAGGGGTGCTACATCATAACTTATGACCGACCTTATAATAAGTAACGTTTAATTATATAATTTGTTTTTAGAGCCTACATGCTCAAAATACTTTATATAATATATTCCAATTAAAAAAGTTCTTCTATTGGAGCGCTTGGCTTCCCAATAGGAATACATGATAATAATAAAAATATCTACTTAGAAAATGTCATCCAAGTTTTCCCCTTGATTCCTTCCTTAAACCCACGGGGAGGGAAAATGGGGTAAAGGTCTTCAAATCCGCTAGTCTCCCTAAAAGGGACATGACATGCCCCCATTAGGCATAGAATCACACAATGATGAACAGATCAACTTACAAACAATGGTAACCACTACCGATTTTCCCAAAGAAACAGCCAGCTTAATACCACCCATTTTAAACCCAATATCTGGATGCCCATCAACCATTCTTTGTGATGATTGTTAAGAAGCGAATGAAGTAAAACAAGATAATGAAAAACCCATGTCATGGCTACTTTAGCAGCCACATCAAAAATTGAATTCGCACAATTTGAATATGTTGCTTTCAATGAGAGTTTATTTCGTGCGAAAAAACTGATATAGACAATTTATTTCACGACTAAGGCTTAATCTTATCACAATCATGAAGACATCTGAATTTCACTAGAAGCCTTTAAAGAAGCCCAATGAAATATCATAACCAAATAATCTTACCACACAGAAACAGACTCTGACACTGGAGTTGAATACCTATTTCAGATTTGGTTATGTTCATGCAAGAGACGTTGAATTCAAATATACAAAAAGAAACTTCATATCATTTGTGCCAACAACTGACTATGTTTTCCAAGAAAACATGATGGAAATAAATCCCTACTATTTAATCAGCGTGATGTGAAAAATAGTCAAAGATTCTTATTTCAAATCGAAACAAACCATACCCAAAGGAGAAAGACATTCGATTGAGAAAATTCGTGTCAGTTTAATTTCAGGTGAAGCATAGAATATTTTGACTATAAAAAAGACACCAAAACACACTCAGGAACACCTTGAAGTCATTATCAAGCAATAACAGGTTACTGGGACAAGTTTGACACATGTTGAACCCGTCAGATAAGATGTTGGGGTACCCCACCTTTCCATAGGAACTGCTATAGGAATTAGCATGATGCCAAACAGATTCACTTAAAACAATGAGGCATTCTGACATGTTCAACACTTTCCAAACCCAAGAGATCAGATGTTGGAACTCCTCAGTCCCCTACAGACAGTCTCAACCAATTCTCCAGCCCTAATTTTATTAATCACCCCATGGGCCTATGGAGGAATAATATCACAACATAAGCATCAGTCTTCTCAACCTCCAATTCTATGTACTCACATATCCAACTTACTCAAGAAAGTCTATAAACAAGCTAATTTTAACTAGGTTTTGCATTCCACTTTATTTTCAAGTGGTACATTACACTCATTCATTTTACACATCATCCGCTTGCACTCATCTTGTTAGTCGCTCTAAAAATTCATAACATGCTAATGCCAAAACCGCAAAGCTACAAATGCTTTCCATACAATTATATTTTCCAATCATATTTTATTATTTTACTGCTGAAGAAAACTTACAGTGAACATTTTGGTCACATTCTAAATCCAACTTTACAATCATATTCAGAAAAGCAATCTATTGGGACGAGTTCAGCACATCAAACCCATCCCTAATATCTTATACACAAATATTCTATATACAACCAATTTTGATCAGACAATTCTAAAATTTTGAATCATTGAAATTTGATATGCAGCATACAACCAAAGACAACATTTTTGGGCCCCCTACCTCATCACGATAAACTGAAACTATATATTCTGATATGAGTCTAGCTAGAAAAACCTCAAATGAAGTGACTTTATGGTTTGAGTTTATTTAGAGTTTGTTAGATAGATGAAGTGACTTTAAACTCAAACTATATATTTATTACCAAAAATAAACATACAAGCATTTTATTTGACACTTGAAATTTTTTGCCATCCAAGTCATACATTCATCTAGAGTAATTTGCTTAATTTTTAAGCCATATCATTTTAATCATGCATATAATGTCTCACACCATTAGTAATGATATCAATTCGAGGATGGAGGGCATTTATTGAGGTGTCAGTTACCAGAGGATGAAGAGAAGAATGATCGGAAAGAAGGTAACAACTCCAAGAGAGAATTCTAAATTTAGACTCTCTAAAAATAAACATTGTGATCATCACCTTTCTGAAAATGGAAAATAGGGTCCATCTTGTTAGGAAATGGGAGAAGAAGAGCCATCACTTGAATTTTCTTTTAACAAAAAAAGTATTGAAATTATTTTTTTGTAAAGGGAGTGTTGAGCATGGAAAATTGACTAAGTCCCTGAGAACAAAGGTTAGCGCGCATGTGAGGAGGACAGGGTTTGCGCGTAGGAGATGGACAGGAATGCGCGCAGGAGGAAGAATGGACAAACAGAACACTTAGCCAGTTATGGGACGGGAAGCTAAATATAGACTTGGAGTGGCGGTCAAGCAAAGTATAAAGATAAGATTAAAACATGAAAACTTTTACAAGCAAGGTCTATTATGGGAAAAGATCTCATGCAGAGGAATATAAAGCGTCATGCAGGGTTTAATCCATTAATAGGATTAGAACTAAGGGTTATATATAGATAATATATTGTTAGAAGAGTTTGCATGCTCTCTGGTTGTCTTTGTAAGCGGCGCAAGCTATTCTTAGCATGCGGCCTATTTTGAGGATGCATAGGCGGTGAAGGCCAAGTCCCCACCCCTATATATATATATATATATATATATATATATATGTATATATACATATGTATATATACATATATATATATGTATATATACATATATATATACATATATATATATATATGTATATATATATATATGTATATATATATATATGTATATATATATATATATGTATTGATTTGCACGGTTTAGGGATCCCTGTTTTGTTAGTGTTATGTTGTTGGTTTATAAGCGCCCATGACTTATGGTGACTATGTTATGTATGTATTCATCTTTTGTGTTTACAGTGATTAATACAATGGTTCTATGTGGTTGGATAATGTTTGTTGATGTTAATATGGATGGATCTTGTATGGTGAATCTGATATTAGTTCTTGTTTGATTCTTATGCACTATGGTTAAGATCTAGATTTGCTTATGGTTTGTCCTTGCATTGTTATTGTGGATCTAGAATATATCTATATGTATGTTCATCATGCTAACTCCTTGACAAAGTTGCCATAAAAGAGGGACCTAGGACCCTTGCGCGCTTCAAGTGAGCGCTCAGTTCTGGCTGAGTGATGTGCCAGCACGCCTTGGGTTGGTTGGTAAAATAAAAGACTACATGGATGCGGAGATTTAAATAGTTGGAGGGAAAATGAAATTTATGAATCCCTTCCTCTATTTGCAACTGTCATTAGATACATTGAATTTTGGTGCCCTATTTGCATCCCAATGTGAAGTCCAGCTGGGAGAAGACCAAATTCGGGAGAATATCTATGCTCGTGAAAAATGTAAAGAAACCAAAGTTCGAGAATGAAAGTGAAGGCTCAAAAGTCATTGACATGAGATTTGTTATGAACCTCAAAGGAACTCAAGTTCCTTCAAGACCCCAAGTTCTTAGATGTTTATGGGCATCTGCGACAAGGAGAGAGGAACATTCAAACTTTCCTCTCCCATCAAAGAATACAATCATGAAGTCTTGACCTCCCCACTCCATCCAACAAACCCCTAACTATCTAACAAATCCTTATCCATCCTGCACTTACCCGACCCCATCCTAAGACTCTCATCCCTATCCCACAACCCGTATCTATCGACCCACAAAGCAAGACCATACGGATTGTGAGTCCTCATGGCACATCTGTTCAAAAACAAATACAGTAATCCAAACAATGTGGGAGTATGTTGATGACAAATGCTCATTAAAACATGTCATCTAAAGTCATGAGGGAGGCATCTAAGGCTCAAAATTAACAAAAAATCAAAGTTTTTAAAGAGAAAGGAAATCGAGGAAAACAAAAAATTCATTATGACAAAAGCAAAACCAAAAAAATTTGAAGAGATAATAGCGCAGTCAAAGGAAGAAGAATTAAACTCGCGAGTAAAAACAAATCACAGTTTTCTCCGAGGGGAAGTGACAGAGTTAGTCTCGTGAGCAAGCTGATTTGCAAGAAGAAGAAGTGCACAAAAAAAAAGCAATAAGTCCGCAGAAGTTTATTTCAACGCAGCACACAGAAGTGTTGATAACATGCATCACGCCTAACTTGCATTCTTTAACAGCTTATGAGGTATTTCAGCATATAACACATTTACAGCACTAAATGACAGCAATAAACATATAGCAATATGAAAGCAAATGATAGCTATTGATTGCCAAGGATGAATGTTTCCTTACTTCGAACTTGTCTACATAAATATGATCAAGGGTTATCACCAAAGTCAATACCTTTGGTGTGTCCATTCAAAATAAACACATAATTAATTATAATTTCCGTACTGCATAATACACTAAGGTACTTGATGCTAATACTAGTGCAAAATGCACGAAGTACTATTTATGCGGCCTACACTACTTTCCCACACCCTACAAAAGAACGAACCAATAATTTCACTTGATAAATATCATTCCTGAGAGGCCTCCACATTCATAACTGCATCCACTTCTACCACTAAGCTCAAGTATTCCTGTAGCTGGTCTTGCGGTGGGTATTTCAGTTACAAAAGTGGCTGCTGGTGTGTCTCTCCCTACGAATTTGCCGTATATTCTGCACCTTCACTGAAAGTGGTCTTCCCTGTGATCCTGTTAATGACTGTGATTGGGTTGGAGACACCCTCTACATCTTAGTCAGTTCCATTCGAAATGGGGCATCCTGTCCATTTTAATCAGAGTTGGAATAGAAAATGTGCATCCACCCGATTGTCGACTTTTTACTTGTCTAATTCTTCCTGAGGCTATTGGGTTTCCTCTTTCAGAACCAAATAGTTCTCTAACTTAGCAGCACGCAATCGCAAATCTGGTGTCAGCTGAACGTAAGCATGATGCGAGCTCGCAGCCTTGTGCATCAAAGTATTTTAGTGCTTTACTATATCCTGCAGCTCCTTCTCTGTCATCAATAATGTCAACTTCCAATTAAAATCATTTGCTTGCTTCCCATTTATGAACATGCGCAATGCCATGGGTATGGTTGTGAAGCTTGGTTTCATTCAATATAATTTGCTGCACTGAACAAAGGCCATCATTTGAAATTAATTCTGCCGTGAATTTCTTTGGCATTCCTTAGTTGTATTGATTTCAATTTCTATAAAAAAAAATACAGTAAACACAAAAGCTTTAGGTTCAGGATTTTATTTTGAAGCATTTTAACTTTAGCATTTTATACTTCAGTTCCCATTCCTTTTAAATTGATTTTCTTGCAAACTTAATATGATTTGTGCAAATAAGGCAACCAGTGCCACTAAACTAGAGGGCAGAAATCCTCCATTGTCACCAACAATTAAAATCTATGACAACACAACACTAGATATCCATGAGGAAATAAATGGCATGCATATGAAAATTTGCATCTAAGCAAAGGAAAACATACATATAATGATGTACACTGGACAATTAGCATCACCACTGATGCACTACATTATGTCTATTATCAAGGTACAGTTGCATTTAAATTGTGATTTACGTAGATGAAATTGCAATCTATGTTTTCTAGAGGGCATAGAAACTTACATTGGGCTTTAGAACACCACCACATTGCTCACAGGTTGGAATATGAAAATTATTCTCCCAATATCTTTCATCTATTTCAACATCTCCATCAGGTCGCTGCTGCATGCCAAAACTTGAATCTAAACCAAGCGCTCCTTTCTCCACGCTTTCAATTGCTAGAGCCCACTACAAAAAGACCTAAACATTTCCCATCAATGTTTGGATTCCACTTATGCTGGTAGTAGAAAGACAACACATACAAGCGAAATTCCAAAAAACGTATTTGATATTTTAGCTATTGAATATAAAGCAAAGTCTTTCTTCCTCTTCCTGAGTTGTAACAATCACAGACATTTTTCAATCAAACACTGACAATTTTTGCATCGAAAAACCTCGATATACCAAACCTCAATAATAAAGGCAATAAAACATTCAAATTTCGCACTCAATAATTGAATCATCAACAATAACATATTCATAGAATAGGCTTTGGTAGTAGGATTTGGTGAATTACTATGATAGATGTCAGTGGATAACACACTATATATATTCTTCCCTTGAAAGAAAACTTTGTAATATATTGCACAATATAAAATCAGTACATATAAAATGAGAGCCCCAACATAGCTGCATTTCCTAAAATACTAGCAAAGTTTACATCAAGAAGTATGGATAATCAAACAACAAACATCCATAAGAAAAACAAGAAAATATATAAATAGTGTGCATAATCTAAGTCACGGAGTTTGTGCTTGTGTTCGTGTTTGACGAGGATAAAATTCAAATGAAATTTGCCAGCTAATAAAAATCAGGAAAAAGTTTGTGACTGGATGTAATTTAATAATAAAATAATTCTGATAATTAACACTTTTAATTTTAAACTAAATCTAATTAATAAACCTAACATTTAATACTAATTTAAAAATCCTAAAGTATTCATTAATTTATGTTAATATCTCAAGTCTAAAACTAAAACCTAATGCTAAACAATCTATTAATAAAAACAAACATCTAAGTCAAATATCCTTAAAAGTAAAGAGTGATGTCTAACATCTAATATCTAAAGACAATAAATAATAATATTATGGATGATGTAATGTTATCCTCACCCAAGTCATTTATTAATATTCATAACTATATTTATGTTTGGATATAACTTTATACATATTTATCAAATATTAATATATTTCCAGGCACCAACTACCTGCAGATTGTTTAGCCAGGCACTGCTGCGACCTTGCAAAACGAAAAACAGTACTCACAACAAAAAACACGAATAACATTCATAAAAAGCTACACTCATAGCAAATGACACTCACAACCATTGAAGCTCATAGCAAACAAGAAAGAAATGAAAGAAAGTAAGGAATGGATGCAAAAGCCATAATGTTGATTTTATTTGTTGTTTCTAAACGATTTTAGTTTTTTTTAAATTAGTACAGTCAAATACATATCATACGAATTTAGTGGCGAATTTTAACATTTTTATGTTTATTATGAAGTTTACGGAATTTTGAATTTCAAGTAAGAAATTCGGCGAACTCTATGACGCGGTGCTTTATAATTGAATTATGACCATTAACATATTTACAGAAGAGGCTTGGAGGTTGGTTTTGTTGAAATCCTTTGATAGCCAACTTGTGAAAAATCCAATATATACATTTTACCACAGGGATGCATCCTCATGTTTGTACATGTCCGAAACATCTCGAGGACAAGGACAAAATGTTTCCTTCTTGTCCTCCTTCAACAATCACAAAACATGGATGTGCCCTACTTGTCAAACATTTGTGAGGACATCCCCTACTTGTCAAATATTCGTAGGGACGCCCGAAATCCTCAACATGTACATTTTGTCTTCTCCTCAATCATCCTTGGACAACAAATACCTTTTTTTGAGTCACAGCCTAAAACTACCAGATTTAACAACACTTTCTACAAAGATTGGTTTGACAATTTTACCAAGCATGCAAATTGTTATACATCTACAAGATTCTCAACCAAACTTTAGCACATCGCTCCGCATGGTCAAAAGTTTTGGAAAGGCCCAAAAAAATGCTTCGGAGACACTAACACTATTGGAAAAATTGTGCATTGTTGTTATTCGCGTCACTAATTTAACTTGTTTAAGCAACACAATATAGTATTTTAATGCATATAAGTTTGAATGAGTTTGGCTTTTTAAGTCAGAGAGAACGATTATCAGATCAAAAGATAAACTCAATAACAAGTTATGCCTTTTTGTTTAGCCAATGTGCCAACAACATTTATGCGCATGTTGAAAAATAACTCTAGCCTCTCACCAAATCCTTCCTCTTCTTCTTAGATGATATTCTCATTTCCAGCAAGACTTTGGAGGAGCATGTTGAGCATGCAGCAAACATCCTAGATGCATTGTGCCAACACTAGTTGCAAGCCGACTTAGACACTACATGTTCGACGTCGCACAGACCGAGTACCTAGTTTACATTATTGACCACGCATGCATACTAGTAGATCTAGAAAAGATCAAAGACAATCCAAGATTAGCCAAATCTGCAAAAATCTCAAGGTTTTCTTGGACTTCGTAATTTCTACAAGAGGTTTGTCCTTGGATTCTCAAACATACCTTGGCCACTTAACCAAATTGTGCACAACAAATTTGCATTCTAGTAGACACCCACATGACAACACACATTTGAGGAGTTCAAGCAAAAGTCGTTGCGTCGCACTAGTCCTAGCCTTCCTAGACATAGTCCAACCCTTTGAGATCAAGACCGATGCATCTAATTATGCACTTGGCACTGTACTCACCCATCATGGACATCCAGTTGCATATCACTCAAAGGTGATCAATGACACAATTCAGCGCTGCTCCACTTGTAAGGGATTCGTATGCCATTGTGTAAGCATTCAAGCAATGGCAACACTACAGTTTGGGTATAGAGACCATCATAGACTCAAATCATAAGCGGATCGGTTCCCACGCATACCAAGAAAGCTAGAGAATGGGCCATATGAATTAGATGGCATACTTGTAGCAGTTTCATCTGACTGACTTCTCTACAAGCTCAAGTATCTATGTGTTCTTTTAGGCACAACTCATCAAAGACTCATATGGGAAGCACATTACTCCAACGCAGCAAAACATTTCAGAGTCACCAAAACATTAGCAACGCTTCAACAACACTTCTACTGGCCTCATATGCACAAATACATACAGCCCCACATTAAATCCTAAATTCTTCATGGATTCCATCTAAGCCATAGAAATCTATAAGCATGGATTTCTTGTCTACGCTACATATGATGAAGCACCATAATGGTTATGTGATCATTATACTGAATAGGTTTTTAAAGATGGCTATCATGTTTGGATTCACTTTGGACAACATCCATTATGTCAATTTTTCCATGCGTTGTGGGAGAGTTGGATATACAATTGGACTGATCTATTGCATTCCATAGTCAGACAGATGGGAAAGTAGATGTTTTCCTCTGCAAACTTTTCCATTTGTCGCACATGTATAACAGTGCACATCTGCACACCTTGGATGATAATATTCCCTACATTGAACATGCCTACAACTGAGCTCTTCACAGATATACGAGGCATTGCCCATTTCAGACACTTCTTGAGTTCCATCCAGCTGCACCTCTTGACGTTTCATACCATGCAACATTTGACACAAAGTTACGTGCTCATGAGAAGGAAATGGACAAAGCACAGAAGTGTTTACAAGAAATACAGAAATTACACTAGTAGGTTTAGCAAATACTCTTGAACCAACAGAAGTACAAAGAGATCCATGATGCACATTGCACACCTTGTGACTTCGAGGTGGGTAATATTGTTTGGTTGCATCTTCAAAACAAACACTTCAAGACTCCACATAGAAAGACCAAGCCTCTATGCTATGATTCTTGCACCGTACTGTGCACTGATGGAGAGAACACTTTTTCCTTGATCAAGCATAGTGCTTGGGTCTTCATCCAATATTCAATATGGAACTTCTTAAGCCATATTTCCACCTTTGCTTGAGCCAACAACTCGGCATTCTATAGATTTAGATCCTAAACATTTGTGGATAATGCCACATGATCATATTATTGAAATCACAACTATGCGAACCTGCCGATGCACACATCAATTGTTCGATGTAGTCAAGACAACATCATACACTAATTAGGCAAAGTGGTACAACCTACAGAGAATTCAAGTTCAATTCCCCCAGCTGACTGAAGATGTGAAGGAGGCCACCACTTCTAAAGAAAGGGCAAACGATCCAAGCATAGCCATGTCGTTCCACACTCACTTTGACAACTTTGTACACACCACATAGCTCCATGTTGTGCCCCACACCAAACCACATGGCGTTGAGATGCATAGCCTTCAACACCAAGTTTCATGATGTCATACTTACGCACTATGATCTAATGCAATGGTGCTCATCTCCTCATGATGCCCAACTCAACTTGAGCTTCCCCACCCCAAGTTGTCAAGCAACCATGAAACATAATGCACACATCATGTTCAACACCAAACCTTTGTGCCACGCAGAATCTCCATGCCTTGTCATATCACACTCCTAGGGCTCGTGCCACATCAATAAACTCACTAGCACCGCACATACCTAGAACTCGAACCGACACACCTACAGGAAGGTGAATTGTCAATCATGAAGAGAACTAAAAAAAGAGTTATTGGATCCCATCCATATTCCCTTGATGTTTTCCATCTTTTTGATGCAAACACTATATTTGAATCAATCAATACTAATACTAATCAAATAACTGTCATATGAGCAAGAAAGAACTCTAGTTCCTAGTTTTCCATCTATGTATTCAAATATAAAGATAGTTGTGTACACACATTTTATTTTATGAATGATTTCATTTAATCTAGTTTGATTAACCAAAGATACATTTTTTTAAAACTTCTTCTTCTGCAAATGAATAGTATTATTTACAATAGAGCTTAACAAGAATTAACCAATCAAGGAGATTGGATACTTTTGTTTTCCATTTCCTCGGATAGGAAATAATTGAATCTGATTATAGATTCCCTTGCGATGGTCCGAGATGGTGGTACTTGCAATATTTTGGCCTAGGATGTTTTTTATTTGGTAGTTTTCTTGATGTTAAATACAATTGGATGTGTTACTTTCTGTTGCTGTCAGAAGCATATCACTGTGTGGCAAGGGAATGTAGCACAATTTAATGAGCCTTCCACTTATTTAACGAGATGGTCAAGAGATCATCTTCAATTAAACTCTTCACAATTTCGTAGTGGATAAAATCCTTTTGGCATGAACAGATTATCTGCCTTACCAACCAAAGGTATCCTAAGATTACAAAAACCCAAGAAACTTTTTGGTATGATTCTGTAATGTCCCCAATTCCGAGCAGTTGGCCTAACGGCCCTATTTTGGGTCTTAGCCCTGGTCATTCCCAAGGGACTAACGACTTTGGAGGTTATTGGGGATGGTTGTCTAGTTTCCTACTAGGGTTTTGTTATATTTTGGGCGTTGGGAGGGTCTAATGGGCCCTTTGTATTCTATTTTTGTCGTTGGGATCACTTAAGTGGACACTTCTAGCATTTAATGTTATGTTTCTTCGTTGGGGCCACTTAAAGTACCTTTTTGGCGACTTGAGGGATATGCATTGCATTTAATGTTATATTTCTTTGTTGGGGGGTGCCTTTTTGGGCCAAGGCGCCTAGGGGGGAAAAAGTAACTTTAAAATATTTATTAAATGGGCCCTCTCCATGGAAAAGTGCGCCTTTGGGGGGTTTTAGGGTTTCTTTGACATGAAAAGGTTATAAAAGGAGAAGAGGGGTGAAAGGATAGTCATTCATACATACACTCATATTTTCTTTTCATGGTGCAACTGCTGTTTGCAATTTTTAGCTTGTGGAGTAAGATCTCACGGGAACCCTAACTTCGGTGGTGAAAGATCCAACCCTAGCTAGCAGGGCATTCTTCGGTAGTGAAAGATCTACCCTAGCTTGTCATTTGGAGTGGATTTCAGGGCTGTTTTACAGAGGTATTTTCAGGATTTTCAGAATTAGGGTTTGAAGGGTTTTGAGAGTTTTTGTGAAGATTTTCAGCCGGTTTTCGGATCAGACCTACAGCAGCCATAGAAAAAGGATTCGGCATCATCTACAGAGGGTTTCACAAGGGTTTTGGCTGTTTTCCAAAGGGGGCGACTTGTTTGGGAATTTGCAGCCCTAATTTCTAGGGTTTCCAGCAGTCCTTTTTCAGATCTGAAGGTTGGAGAGTTATCTACTATTTTTATATATATTATTTCCAAAGTTTCATCTTTATTGCATTTGTATTCGAAAAGATATTAATTTTCGAAGTTTTCCCGGCTATTCTAGGCACGCTGTAAATTTCTGGCAGCATTCTGTTATCTGAAAAATTCCAAAAATATTTCCCTTGTGTTCTACATATTATTATCTTGTTCCAGTTAAAATTTCAAGTATTTTGGACGGGTATTTTAAGAGTTATTCACATTTTTCTGTTCGCTGCCCTAGCTGTACTTTTCTGTATAAAATCTGCAAAAATCAGATTTAGTATATTGCTGCAGATTTCTGTGTTTTGCCATTTTTTGTGGTAAGATCCCAACAAGGGATATTTCAGATTCAACATATTCTAAAGAATCTCTCTTATCGATACAAAACTGTGTTTTATTTTATCACAACATTCATATATATCATATGGTATACAATTAGGAATTGGTACCAATTTATTATGAACCATTTATTTTCATTTACTATGATTCTATCTCACAAAAACGGAAATATTAAGGTGATTGTCTAATAAATTCGGTGAAATTTGGGTTCAATCACTTAGCAAAATTGGGATAAAGTTGATCTAAAAGATCGCAATTTGAAATAAATTCATGAGGAAGTGTTAGTTCACTACAAAATCTAGAAGTTGATTAATAGGTAGAGAAATGTGTATTTGGTGTCTTGCCAAGACAGACTCAAGCCCTACTAACCCTTCCTGATGTAGATGTTGAATCATTTTGTAACTGTCTTCTTTTCTAACCACTTTCTTGTAATTATACAAATGTAACCATTTGAGCCCCAAAGTCAACAATCATGTTCATATTGTGCATTGTGCATTCCAATCTAATCAAATCAGTTAGGAAATGTTTCCCACTTCTGCTCACAAGAATATTCATTCTCAGCTTACTAGGCCTATCTATGCATATGTACTATACATGTTTATTTCATTTGAATAAAAGAGCACCATTTGGTTCTCTCTTTATTTTTTGACCATGTAATGGTTTACTGCCTTTAGTTTATATTGTATCTACTAAATATCAGTTAGTAGATTACTAGCTAGTTTATTGGGTTGTCTTTCGCACCACCATCCTGGGCAAACCCCCAAAGTCAACAATCATGTTCATTCATGCATTCTGCATTCTAGCCTAGGAAAATCAATTAGGAAGTGTTTCCCCTTCCCATCACGGGAATCTTCATTCTCAAACCGTTAGGCCTTTGTACGCATATGTACCATATCCACCTTTTCAGTCCTGCTCTTGTCTTTGAGAAACAGAAGTTTGATGGGGACACCTGCACCCTTTATATTTCAAAAGAGAATTCACATTATAAAGGTTATAGCCTTGTAGGTTTTCAGAGGTGCTCACCCCTCCGGGGAGGACTCTGATTGTTTGATTTTAGGAGTCTTGTACTGCAGTAATTTGTCACTGTGCCAGCAACACTGTCCTCTTCAGCTGGTTCAATGATCTTAGGGAGATATTTCCTTTTTACTTTTGTCCCGGTCTAATTTTTAAGTGTTCCTAAACACCCATATCAGTAGGTATCATGGCCATCAACTTATTATCTATTGAGTCCTTTTTTTAATAAACTTCTCGTATTGGACCTATTGACATCTCCTTTTGCTTGGAATGTGACTGACTCAAACTTCTTGCCACTTTTCTGGGGCCGATCTTCTGCATGGATTCTTCAGTGTTTCTCTTAAGAAGGGCTGCTCTCTGAGATGTTGTCGTCATCCATCTCTTCAACATATGAAATAGCCAGGCTGCATATGGCTTGGCTACAAAAGATTTTTTTTTTTCTTTTTTGTTTTTACTGAAGATGCTGTTTTTATTAAAAAATTAAGAAATCAAAGTACAAGAGTCAAATCTAGAGGCCTCCCCATGGCAAACAAGCCATCTGGGACAAGACAGAGCAATTATAGCTTGAACATTACAATTATGGCTGAAAAGAATAAACAAAATTTAATGCTGTAACTGTTTGAGACGATCCTTGATCTTATCAATAACCACAATTAAGTCTTAGCTTTGCGTGTTGATCTCCTCCAACTGCGAAGTAATACAAGAGTGGAGATAAGCTTCTCGAATGGCTAAGACAAAACCTTGTCCCTTCTACAATTGTTTGCAACGATTTATCCAACTGTGGAAATGTATAACCAGCCAACTACTGTTTTAACCTGTTGGTCCTCTCCTTTTCTTGTATAGGCTTTCTGGAATATGTTTTTATCCACTACTTTGTGTTGATTGTCTTTACCCAGACCTCCCATCCGCTATTTCAATTGGTTGTACCTGATGAATTGTTGCTTTCTGTTGATGTTGACAAGATTCTGAGTTGCATGGATGGCACATAAACTGGCAAGATGACCGTTCATAACAGATACAACAACCAAAAGGGATACATTCATGGTCCAGGGGTAGCTCCTATTCTATTACACCCATATCAAGTATGAGGCGATCTGGCAGAGCATTTTTCAGGTACACCAAACACAAATCCGCACATAACTAAAGACATGATTTTTGGTTAACTCCGATGAAGCTATGTATTCTCCAAAAGGCCTACATTCTTGAATTCTTCATAGAGGATTCTTGACAGCACCAACTGGGTAGCAGTGGTTACCTTACCCAAACTGAGACAATGCTAGGGAGGTCCTCAGGTTGACATCCCAAAGAGCGTCTACATGTTCACTATAGGCTGAGTTGTCCCAAACAGTGGCTTGAGACACCCAGGTATGTCGAGATTCTTCTTATGTGTGCTCTCTTACAAACAGCTCCCAAGAAACATTGAAATCCTGCATTAAATGCTCCTCTTTCTTAATATGGGTTCTTTGACTGGTTGGCCCATTCTCTCAAATACATCTCCATCTTGATGTGTCGTCAATGATTTTTGTCAGCCGTACTTTACCCAACCCAAACTCATAATGAACAACACAAAGTACTAGAACGGAATATTTTTGTTTGAAAACGTTAAAGGGCTATATATTGAAATAAAAAAAAATTAACATACAAACAGCCAGCTCATAAAAATATCAAAATATTGCAGGGACAAATTTTCCACAGTTTAAAGGATTTGATCGAACATATTGGTTGTTTCTCAAAGATTACAAAATGCTGTTCCAACTATTGAAGATGAAGTGAACAAAACCGACACACCTAAAGTATTTGGGCTGCCTTTCACAATGAGGATAGGTAAAGGCAGCAATAATAAAAAGGGTCATATTCCAGCTGGCCTCCACAATGACATAGCTAGCAGCACCAATAATAAGAAGGGTTGTATTCTCACTGGACTCCACAATGGGGATACATAAATGAGGAACGTTGATTTTTTTCCCACTCAAACCCAAGGTATTTTTCATCATTTGTCGTAGAGCCCATGTTGTGAAGCAAGAAAATTCTATATGCGTAGGCCAAAGCTCAACATTGCCCATCCTGTCCATGAAGTCCTTTCCAATCTGGCATGATTTTGCTTTGCTGTGCAGTCCAACCCAGTCCGATGTTTGAGTCTTTCCCAATTCAAGTAGGCATTCAAATGCACATTTTTTGTGACCTACGAGAAGAGAGGTAGGGGGCTTTACAATCTTGGATAACATTATCAAGAGCCCTACCAAATACCAAATGCATTGAAGAGTGCAATCCCACATAAATATTTCCCATATACTGCCACAACATCCCATATAGATGTAGTAAGACATGGCGTCAGTGTGACCTGACTTTATACTCATTAGATTTTTATGATTGGCTGAGTCTGGACTTATAACATAATTTATTGAAGATCAGTGTCTCTAAGCCCACTTGGTGCTTGATGGATTCAGGGGGTTGTTCTTTGCTGGAATAGATTGTAATTTGACTTCCAGTGGGCAGCTTAAATGCTGCATTAGCCAGCACATCTGCCACATGATCATGGTTCCTTTTTTATGTTTCATATGGTGAGTGAATACCTATAATTTTGATCAGCTGCATTGTATGTGTTAGAATTGAATCTATTTTCCAGTTTTATAGATGTCTTACTAAGCACACTAAACTTAGTAAATCCTGAGCTTTGTGCCAAAGAATCTTTTGAATGAGATCAAAAACCAGCTTGGAATCCCCTTCGAATTGGATACTGAAAAACCCTCTGACTTGCACGAGATCAGTACAGCTGTATCATGCCCATAGTTCAGCAACATAATTTGTGGCCATGCCAATAGCTTGGATGTAGGCTGTCACAAATTCCACCTTTAGAATTATTAATGACTCCGCCTATTACCCGTGTGTCCCAAATCCAGTTTGGAAGCCCCGTCAATGTTGAGTTTGAAATTTGCCATGTTGGCCCTATAATGCTCTTCTACTTATATCCAAATCCCTATTGTTGAGACGAGAAAGAGGATAATCATATTGACTATCTTAGCTAACATACAACTTGCAATGATCATTGGTTATGCCACACATACTCTATAAAAAATATTAGAATATAAGGCTTATAATTTAGCATTAAGTAAATATTAGATAAGTACTGACTAATTAATGGTTGTAACCAATTCAATCATTTTGCAACTATCTCTTACATAATAAAATGACAGACACACAATGAATAATGTATGCACTCTGGTTTCTCTTTGTTATTTCTTTGTTCACATATTCTAACATTGGTATCAGAGTTTAGGGCATGAACTAAGGATCAACAAAAGTTTGAATAGAATATGGTTGTGTGAGGCTTCAAGGAAAAAATACAGTTGACGCCATTGCAAAGGTGCAAAAAAATAGAAAAAAATGCCAAAAAAGGGCCCTTCGTGGGCACAATTTTTGTTGTGTTTTCTGACAATTGTGGGCATTTCGAAGTGCTAGGGCATGAAAACAGGAACATTTTTGAAGATTTTTTTAGACCTGTTCCTGCAGTTAAGGCACAAAAATAAGATGCTTTTAGGCTAAGTAGCCAATACGTTTTGGATACGGGAGCGGGTACGGAGTATCCGATACGCGGAAACAGCAAAAAAAAAATTGAGCCCCGATACGGCGTAGGATACGGCAGTACAAAAAATATATAAAAATAAATGTAAAACTAAATAATAAAATAAAATTAAACCACAGTAAATTAAATAAATTAAATCCTACGATATTATATTAAAAAAGGAGTAATCTATAAATATAATAAAAGCTTACTAGTTTTACTTTAATATAGCACCGACTATATTAACACCAACTACACATAAAATAATAAAACATATAATAATAAAATAAAAGACTAGACATATATATGTTTAATATTGCACGTGATTAATAAAAGAAACACTTTTAAAAAACTGTCACTAAAGTCCTAAAGTTAAATTGTTACTAATATTGCACATGATTAAATAATAAACACCGACTATACTAATGAAAATCTTACGGGCATGTATATATTAATTTAAAGAAACACTTTCAAAACTTGGAAATGCACGCAGGCACGACGGAAGGGCACGACATGTCTTCGCAGGAGGTTGCAGGGCAGGAAGGATCAAACAAAGTGCACGCAAAAATCCTTGCCATTTCCTACGCGCTCACAATCCGTACCCGTCGCCGTATCCGTATCCTGCACGCTCCGTACCCACTCCAAGGGGTCCAGGGGTGTTGTATTGGTATCTTAGCTTTTAGGACACAATGCAGCAAAGAAAAATGTAATTTAGGGAATTTTTTTTGTAGAAAACATGGTCCATAATCACGAGGAAAAGAAAAACAAACGTGATTTTTGAAGGTATCTAGAGTAAACCAAAGAAAATATAGTCACGCATTTCTAGATTTTCCATTTTTCAAGGGTCATTCATTGCTAGGACACTCTGTTCGGCAATTTTCAGTCAGCCAGTCGTCTAGGGCATAGATCTGCCTGGCACAGTTTCCTTTGCTTAAAAAAATAATAAATAAAATTCAGTTTTTAAAATTTTGTTGCAGTAATATGCGGGTCATTCTATTTTTCAAGAAAAGGGTTATTTTATAAGGTACTTTGTCTAAGAATGGAAATTCCAATAGACAAATATTTTGGCCTCAACTTTCAAACCTGGAAAGTAAAAATTTATACAAAAGACAAATCAAATGAAGTTAATGTAGCCATTGTTGAAGATCCACCTGATGCTAAAAGTGGTGAAGAATCTATTGATGGAGAATACATATTTTAAAGAAGCCCCATCGTTTGAAGACGGGAAGGGATCTAGTGTCGATGAAACTCAATGTGGATTGATGCCCTGTTAGTTCGGGGAGTCTATGAATCTTAGAAATTATACCCTTATGAGCATCATGAGACAACTTGATTGGAGCATATGGATGTAGCTCAATATGGATGGTTCTCCAATAATTCAAGAGGCTCGTGATTCAGGAGTCTGGGAGGTGGAATCCAGGAATTCGACTTGGGAAATACACCTTTACGAAGGTTACGAGATAGCTTGATCAAGCTCTACCCGGTCAAAATATTGTTTTCAAAGGGAAAAAGATTTTGAAGAATGTATGATCTTGTTTGGGTCTGTTACTTCAATCTTTTGTTAGTATGTTTATGTTTTCTTTCTATAGTGTAAGTCTTAAGAGAGGGTATTAGAATGTAAGGCTTATAATTTATTGTTAAGTCAATATTAGTTAAGTATTAACTGCTAAACGGTTGTAACCACTTCCACCATTTTGTAACTATCTCTTACATAATAAAATGATAGACTGATGGCAACGCAAGGGCCAAGATGACCCTGGGCCGTTTGCAGAGTTCAGGTAGCGGAATGAAACAGAATGGTTGCTCTATTAATCAATGGCCTCAACGGTATCTACATCACATGCTCATCAATGGAGCTTATAGACTCTATCTCTTGGAGCTTTTATTGACTCTAATGTTTTCTCCGAAGGGACCTAACCTAGACTGGTTATGCTCTCTTTAGCTCTTTTCCTCAACCTTCTGACTTAGCCGCTCTTAGTTAGCTTCCAACCCAACTCTTCTATGCACCTCCAACAACTCGGCCAACTCCTTTGCCAACAGCTCACTACCAACAAAATGGTCAACTTGACCTCTGTTTATAGCTGTGCATTCCCAATTTTCTCTCATTTGAAATCTCCTTTAGGTGGGATGGTCCCGTCTAGATGCTTCATGATCTTCCCACTCAAATTCAAATTCAAACTGAGCTCTTTTAATGCTCTGAGCTACCTCCATCTAGACATTTCTTTGTTGTTGTGCCTCATCAATCTGATCATTGGAATCATCTGACCTACATTTCTTTGTTGTTGTGCCTCATCAATCTGATCATTGGAATCATTTGACCTTTACATCCTCGTCAGCCTCCTCATCTAGACACTTTCCTAACTTGTCTGCCAACCACCAATTCTACCGTGCAATCCGTTGTCACACCTTTCCTCTTTTGTTGGTGCAGTCCTATGCTTAGACACACTTCACCTCATTCTTCCGTGCACTGCCTCTAGGCTTCTAGGCTTCTTCCAAAACATTTGGGTGCCTCCAATCTTCAAGGTTGGGTCAAAACTCTACTATGCTCCCGAAATTCCTATGCACCTTGCCATAACATTCGCACACTATTGCATGCCCCTTCTACTACGCTCTTTGCTACTAGCCATATTCAATATAATTTCACTAAATATAAGTGGAGTGACCTGCCTCCTTTAGTTTCTTCTTTATTTATCATCATTTCCAAGTACCAACCATGCATCAGCTAAAAAAATGTTATTTTCTGCTATACTTGCAGCTGAAATCAGACCAGTTCCAGATTTATGATTATTAAAATAATTGAAATATTCGAAATAATAATTTCTAGTTTACTTCAAAATCTGAAAACTATAGATTTTTAACAGTATGTAATAGATTTAGAATCTTGAATTGCAGTGTAATGAATACTTAGGTACTCCAATTCTGATTATATGTTCTGCACACATAAACCCTAAAATGCATGGTCTTTAAGATGGTACATAAAAATCTATGTTGATAATTTCTCTATACAAGATTGTATATGGATTATTCAAGTTTCTCTTTTTGCTCATCTTGGTGTTCATTTTTTGGCACTCCACAGGAATTTATTGGTTGCCTTTGATCATGGTGGTTGTCAGGTACTCTCTGTGAAGAGCTTCCGGTTTTTTTATTGTTTGGTACCCTATAAAAACTTCTTTTTTTCCATTGACTCCTTGCTGATTGTGTAGTATCGTGCAAGATCTTATTGTTTGCCTCTAGCTTGTTCATTTGGTACCCTGCAGAGAGCCCCCAGTTTTGGAGGTTATCTGCTACTTTGCAGTTATCAATTTTTTTAAAAAACCTTAATCATTATGTGTGTGTGACATGTGTAGGATGGCTATGATAGGGTTGGTTGAGCCTTAAACTAGTGTGCATGCAGATATAAGGAAGGCAGTCTATATCAGCAGCATTAGAGTTGAGCTGATTCTTTCCCACCAACATAATGAAACAATTTGAACTGTGGAAAGAAAGTTAATATGAGCAAGGACATACCATTGCAGTGTATGTAAAATCCCTCCAGCCCTCCTAACCATTCTACAGTATTATTGTTTACTACTTTCATTGTCCATGTTTAACAGATAGAAAGTCTACCCTCAATTTAGGTTT
This sequence comes from Taxus chinensis, assembly GCA_019776745.2. NCBI lineage: Eukaryota > Viridiplantae > Streptophyta > Pinopsida > Cupressales > Taxaceae > Taxus > Taxus chinensis. The sequence continues at coordinate 697,949,289 of CM034150.1, forward strand.
AATATTCTCAACCAATCTAAAATCATTTCAAGAACATCAAAGAAGTCAAGTTGCAAAGTACTCTATCTGTATATAAGTTCATCCTAAACTTCCCAATATATCATCAGAAGCAAAGTTCACCTTTTTCCATGAACCTTATAACATTACATGACCTAACATTCTAGGACCATGAAAAAAAAACATGTAATGCATCATCAAAGAGACCATCAGTAAATACATTATCACGTAAACCTTCTTTTCTTCCCCCTGCTCCCATTGTAAACATGAGACGGTCATGCCTAACAATAAATCCCTCCACCCATGAACAATTAACAATTAAATCTGACTTACTGACTCAAATCATTATTGCTCAACAATAACCCAACATTAACATTTGATATTGATGGTATCCATATGACCATCTCTGAAATACAATTTAGATAAGAAGAATATGTCACCAAACCTCAACAACAATATGACCCACAGAAAACAATTTAGGCATACCTGCCATAGGAGAAAGATATCTCTATGAAAAATTCAAATTGTCAACAACAAAACAAAATGTTGAAAAACAATTACTTCAAAGTACTAGAATAGTAATCTTGAAGACAGTTGACTATCTAAATCCAAAGGAAACCCATCCTTACCCCCATGTGCAGAAAAGGCCACTGTTCACATTATGCATAACAATTAAGCATTTTGGTACTATTAAATTCAAGAATGGATGCTTCCTTAAGATACCTCTATGAAAATTCAAATCAACAACAAAACAAAATGTTGAAAAACAACTACTTCAAAAGTACTAGAATAGTAATCTTGAAGATGGTTGGCAATCTAACTCCAGAGGAAACCCTTCCTTACCCCATGTGCAAAAAAGGACACTATTCACATTATGCATAACAATTAATCGTTTTGGTACTATGAAATTCAAGAATGGATGCTTCCTTCAAGACGGCCATAAAAGATGGCTTTTCCTGGTATAAACAATAAAAATGGACTAAAATCAATGCTTAAAAACTAATATGTATGCTTAGAGAAGGCCCTGTAATGCACCTCTGGATTTAAAGACTTGACTCGATCTTGAAATAAATGTCGGCAAGTGATGGAACTGCAATCTAAGCATATAACAGAATGTGTTGTTCCGTGCAATTCAATTGGACTGCTGCCTGCTCTGTTATGCAGTCTGTAAACAAAAATTCAATAATTCTTAAATTCACCAGGTATGTGAGGCAGATCAATCATAGCTAGACAAAATTTTAGGCATAAAATAATAGCATGACCGAATCGCCGTGATACAGCATTCTGTTCGTTACCTATCCACGTTTTGTGTAATCATTCCATACACCACGGCCCATCGTTTCAAGAGTTGCAAGTGCCTTGTGTGCAAATCCTGGCTGAGAAGAAATGAACCTCCGCCAACCTGCATAGCTCCTTGCCCAGTATCTTCTCCGGGTCTTGGCTGAGCGAACAAATTGCTACATGCCAGAAAAAAAAATCGAAGATAGTTAGTAAACTTCATAAATACTCAGGAAACCATGTTATAAGAAAATGAATATATTTTCAGAAAGAACCAATGCATTAGCACTGGTGAGAATGTCAGAAATCGATTAGAAATACTGGGGTGTAGAGTCGAGGGAAATTCTTCTTGACTAATCCCTTTATTATGAACTTATATAAACTCTGCCTTATAGGCTGGTATTTCAATGATAAATAATCTCGTCTAAACATTTATGTCGTAGGTGATAACACATGCCAAGATCCTTCCGATTTTCATTGTCCTCCCTCTTACTTCACAGCTTCAGCATGTTCTGTCTTTTTCTGTTCTTTGCGCATCAGCAGGTGGCCCTCGTGCTTGTCACTATTTGCTTGCCATGCACCTAGCAACACGCAGCTGCTTGATCGCAACTCTTCAGTCGAGTCCAGGAAAATTCTTCTTGACTAACCCCTTTAATATGAACTTAATATAAACTCTGCCTTATAGGCTGGTATTTCAAAAATAAAGATCTCATCTAAACATTTATGCCAAGGGCATCAAATTGAGCGGAGATCCTCCTGATTTTTGTCATCCTTCTCTTACTTCACAGCTTCAGTATGAACTGTTTTTTTCTGTTCTTTGCACATCAGCAGGTGGCCACTCATGCTTGTCAGTATTTGCTTGTGTGCACCTGGCAACATGCAGCTGTTTGGTAGCACATCTTCAATCGACCGCCTCCAATCTGTCCATTCTGCTTAAATTCCCCTTCATCCGGTTTTATTGCTTCCGCAAGAGAACAGACACAGGCATTCCGCATGGTTCTGCTCAATTTGAGTATTTGTTTTAATAATTCAGGCATAAGATAACATTTTTTGTTGTATTAAAATAATGTTGTTTCATAGATTAGCCACTTGCTGATAGGAATTCATTTTTCTATTGTGAACTATTGTAACTTCATTGCAGTGCCTGATTACACATTCTAAAATCTACTCTGGGTTTTCTTACTGCTTTCAATACCAGGACGACCAGCCATCGAATCCTTGCATATGCCCTCTAGAAAAATGCATTTATTCCTTGCTTACCAGACAAAACAGAATTCCAATTCCCCTGTCGCAACCCAGCCTTCCATTTCGCAGAATTTGTTTGTTCTAAATCTGGCTCCAGCCCAGTGGCTAATCTCCCCAAGAGCTTCATTTTTTGTTTTGATACCTTCTAATGAGATGCGGGTTCAGGAGAAATTAGTTTCCAGTTACCTATATTGGTGGATTCACTTCACAGTTTGATAGGCAGCTTTCTTTCTTGCTTCGTTTACCATAGGAGAAGCATTGTATCTACTCAATTACAATCCCATTAATGTGATTGCAACCGCTCTGCATATAATGTGATTTCCAAAATGGAAGCTACTCAAAAAAAATTATATTTAAATGTTTGAGAAGAAAACGGAACAGCTATACAGATTTACAGTTACAGCATAAGTATTGTAATTCATTTGTGGTGGAAGGATTCCTCAAATGACAAGCTTTTCAAAGCAATCACTCTAACAACAATACTGTACAAATATTCTATAAGCTTATCCCAGGCATATTTCAAATTCTCCATATTGCTTTAAGCTTATTTCATGCATAAGCTTATGTATTCTCTTGAGACATATTTTGCCTAAGTTTATGTGATTAAATATATCCCGTTAGTCCTTTTAAAAGCTTGTCATTGGTCTAAGCTTATAACAGCGAATAACTTGAAGACATGTCTATTCTCTTCTTTATAAGGACCCCAACTCCCAAAATAAATATTTTGAAACATGTCTTGCCCGAGCGGGAAAGAAGATTCTTTGAGACTATAGGTTTGGAGCACATATTTCTTTGAAAGAGCATTCTCGAGCGTAAACTTAAGATAGAATCAACAGTGAGAGGGACTTATTGGCAGTGACATCACCGCAAACCATACTAATTTGTGACCAGTGATTCCTGGGAGAAAATTGTATCAGCTTTTTTAAAATATTTTGCCAGCTATTTAGAATTTGAAATTTAGTAGAGATATCTGACTATAGCTAGCTTTACTCTATGTTACTTTGATGAATGCAAATTCCTGCAATTTGTTTGGAGGGGGATGAGATATTCTTATATAGAGTTCAGAGCGTGTTTTAGAACTTTCTAGAAGCTGGTGATCGTGTGTTGGTACTTGGAGGGAAATTTTGTGGGGCAGTTCATCCCATTCTATTAGTGGTTTTTCTTCTGTTAACAGTACTTTTTAGTCTAACTCTCAATCCAATAGCTTCAGCTTTACAACTTTACAATTTGTGGTAACAAAATTACTATGCCATCTATTTCTATTTGTCAATTAATGTTTGTGTTTAGCTTCAATCCAAGATCTCTCTATTCTTGGATGGATGCAAGAGAGGGTGGGCTTACATATAATGGAAAAAAAATGTCACACAATAACAATTTAGGACCTTTAAGCAATTATATATATTGTTTTGTAGATTGTATAGGACTTTTATGTTACCTCATGGACAGTCAACCCACATGTAGGTCAATTGTGAGTTGAATTTATTTATGAGCAGACTGAAGCAAGATGTGACTGGAACCTACATTGTACTATTATATGAGTTGATTTCAATCTACATATTGCAAAAAATGCTCGCTTGTGAAAGAGATCCACTTCTATATACATTTTTTTAATAACATAATTACAAATTGACAAAAATATTTCTTTTGTTTACTGCATACCCTATATTATGTATATGGTTTTAAACAAATTTACGCTTGTCATTTTTTATTCGCACTATTACCTGCTTTCTACACAATTTTGCACACTTTTTACAATCGCTTATATACACTCTACAATTCATACAAATAAATAAATAAATAAAAGAAAAAACAACATGCAGGCATGAAGTACCCACATGGGAAAAACCTACAGGCATTGAATAACTACACAGCAAACAAAAAAAAAAACTTAAACACAAGAAATACGGCAATTAAATTAGCACAACACTGACCACACACAATCATATACAAATACCACTTACAATACCAATTTGTTCTTCAAGCCAGTAGCCCAAAAAAAAACATTCAACCTAAACGGCATCAATTTGCACCCTTCAGAGCAACTGCTACTTAAACATGTACAGAACTATCGTGAATCCAAGAACATGAATACTTTTTCACATTCACAATAGCTGATTCATATCCTAGGATGCAAACCTGCTACAAAGAGGGGATCAGCATGGCCCAGAACTCTTTTCCAACAGCAAGCATCTTGCTACAACAGGTCCTGGATCACTCACTCTCCAAATGAGAAAAGTAACACAACAACCCTGCTCATACCACCTTTGGGAGTAATGAGTGATTGCAGATATGCAGACCTCAATTTTGTAATCGGATGATTGATGAGGCTTTCTGGTTTTTTATATGATAGTAGCACGATGATTCAGCCTTCTAATACCTGTAATTAAATCTTCTCCACTCCAAGCTTTCATCTGAACAGCTCTCTTCTCCCTCTCTGCTTCTAAAAATTTGTACTCTTCCGCAATGGATTATCTCAGATGACCTATTTTTTCTTAAAGGCATCCTTCATTGTATGCTCTTTTTAATATAATATCAATATTTACCACCCTTTCGTCAAAAAAATATCTTAAAATGCAATACAAATAAATATAATTACGTTTTGTTGGCTGTTTTGAGACAATCCAGCGAACAGCCACCTCCCTTTTATTATATCCCTCCACTATTAAGAATATTCCGTCCTTAAAGCATCATCAAGCACAGATGCCTTTTTTGGAATGCCTCATTTATCTCTAATGGATATTCAATTTGTAAAAAAATTATTTGATGAGACATTTGCTAATCTACTTTATTCTGAGATTCTTAGTACCAAGCCCTAGAATCCCTTTAGGTTCAAAAGTATCTTTGTCCTTTTGCATTCAATATCAGTAATTTAGTTTCTCGTGTGCAGTGAACAACTAGTTTTTTAATATTAACATAAGACATGAAGTACTCATTTGGTGAAATAATTGGTAGCATTAAGTAAGAACTTATGCTGCTGGGGCAATAAGGGCTTAATGGAGCCAAAGACATCAAATTACCATTGTGAGAAAGGGCAGTGAAAAACAATTGAATATGATGGTTCCGCAGGTTGGTGGATATTCAGTGCATAAATTTAGCACTTATGGCACTTCTGTGGAATGTTGTAAGCGTCCTTGAATAGGGCACTAATAGTCCATGTGCTGGATGATCTTACAAGTTGTAGCTGGTGCCACCATGGCATTCTTGCAAAGCTACCTGAGCTGCCTCATGGTCTCGGCATCCAAGAAGGATACTGTCAAACCAACACTTGTAAAGTAAGTTGTCTTTGATGATGAGCTTCAAAAAGATTAATCATATTCAGTGCTAATCTTTGCAAGCAGAACCTTCTGGTACAGTCTGAGTGGATAAATAATACATGATATATGTATACCAATTATAAGAAGACGCAAATTGTTTTCACCTTCAACTCTTCACTATCTCTTACTGCTAATTGGTAAGGGTGTAGCTGCCAACCATTCAGTGACAATCATACCCTTCGTGGACTTTTTTTCCCTGATAACTAAGTAGAACTCTTTTGAGATCATAATCTAAATGTCCAATAAGGTACCGTGAATAATGGGACTAGGAAATGACATTGATATGCACCTGCAATACATAATGTTGTAATTTCTTGGTTGTGACCACAAAGGAAACGCGCTACTTCTCTACAAGACTATAGTTCAACTCGTACTTTATCATAGTCCTGCGTATGAAGTGAATGACCCACTCTCAGCAATGATCATCTTCTTGTTGCTGCCAGCGTCATCCCCAACAATGTCTAAGTTGTGGAGGAATACAAAATTAAGAGTCTGTCGAAACTAGGAGGTGCTAGCACCAGAGCGGATGCCAATAAACTCTTCAACTCCTCAAATGCTGCTTAACGTTGATCAGACCATATGAGTGGAGCATCCTTCTTGAGGTCATTGAATGGCCTAGGCTTGGAGTCAAAAGTCAGAAATAAAGTGTCTTCAGAATGAATGACAAGAATTACTAAATCAACTTATGGGGCCGTGTATCCAAGATAGCCCACACTTTATTGGGATCAACCTCCATCATCTCCGAGATCAATGAATCCAAGTGGTTTACCCGAACCCACTACGAAGATACATTTCATAGGGTTTAGGCTGATCCGAAATTTGCAAACGCCTTTCAAATATGAGGCAGTGAAGCTGATTTCATCATCGTCGGCATCAACATAATCCAAAACCATCTCGTCAATTTAATCATGGAATACCAAGTCCATGGCCCACCGGTACATTGCCCCAGCACTCCTGAAACCAAACAACATCAAGACATAACAAAAGGATCCCTAGAGTGTGTTGAAGGAAATCTTATGTTGGCTCTCTAACACAATACAAATTTGGTTGTACTCAAAAAACCCATCCATTAAGGACATAACTTCCTACTGTCACCTACGATGTTAGTTAAGAGTAAAGTTCTCCATTGAACATGCCTTATTAATGTCATGAAATTTGATCCAACCCCTAGTGCTTTCATCCTTTTTCCATATTCAGCGTATGTTGGGAACCCAAAAATGATAATCTATCATCTGAATGCCTTCAACAATTTTTTAATCTTGGCCTTAAGTAAAGCAGGGGCAGCTAGCATCAGAGGGCACTAATTTTGTTGAATTAGTTTTCTAGCTTGATGAGTGACGATGTATTATAATACATATGTTTCCATTCCATTCATGACTGAATATTCCTTTCCATTTCATTCATGACTGAATATCCCTAGGAAAAGACATGATCATCCTTGAAAAGCGAAACATAGGCCCTTGCCTCCTAAGGGAACATGATGTCTCGTGCTTCAAAACCTTGGGGGTTGCTTTAGTGGAGATATTTACGTCAACTACTGTTTTTGACAAGGTATTTCCCTCTTCAAAATGATCAAGAGCCAAGGTTAGTTCTTGAATAAACTCAACTTCCTATACCAAACAAGATTGAATGCCACAAAAGAAACTAGATGAAAGGGAGTCACTCTGACAAAAGCTTGTGCTGTGAACACGGTAAGTCTACTTCCCATGCCCCAAGGAATCCCAGGATAGCTTCATCATTGTCGAAATAATCAAGTTCTTATTCTGCCCTGACAGATACCTAGAAAAGATGAGGAGACATTGGTCATCTGCCAACTTGCGAGTGCAATATACTCTAAGAAAGCACAAAATCATCCGTATGAAACCTAGGGTAGACATGCACACAAAGTGGCAGAGAAAGCATGTTCAGAGTGCTCTTGGGTATTAGTAGCTTTTAAAACAAAAAAAATTGGGTTCTTCCAATAACAAAACGCCTTTACAATAGTCGTGCATTCCAAAAATTGGTCAACCCTATCTTGTGATGATTTACCCACATGGAGGCATGAGACCACCAGTCATAGTCTAAAAAATTAATCACAACCACATAAATAAACCTCTGAGAGGTCTGACACACCTGTGTGAGGTCGCCAAAAAAAGTCTACTAGGAGCGAGACTGACTTGTCCTAAAGATATATCTTAGAAGTGATCAGATTGAGGTATGCAATCCTATGGATGTGATATTTAAGGTTCTTTTGCCGTCAAGTTCAACTCAGTATTTATGATCAGTATTCCACGAGGACACATCCCTGCCCCCTGGGGCCATCCCGAACGATTGCAAACGCAGGGTCGTTCTAGTCTGTAGAAATCACGAAATGGGCTTATGACAAGAAGATTGTTTACTTCCAATTATTATCCCCAAGGCAATGGAGTAGTGAAATTCACATTAGAAGGTTTGAATGTCATTAAGAGGACTGAGGATGTGTATTCAAGGATTTGGCATATCTTAGTTAAATATGCCTTATGGGTGGTCAAAACCAGAATCAAAGATGCTCTATAAACATCTCCCTATCAATTAATTTATGAACATGATCCCATCTTTACCACAAAATTGCTGACACCCAACGATCAATTTGTCCTAGATTATGTGGGAGAAATCGATCTGGTGGAAAGGAGGTTACTTGATATCTTCAAGGTAGAAGAAATGTTAAGAAGGCCCTGAATCAGTTCAGCAAGCATCAAGATGTGGTCAAGAGATGGTTTTGACAAAAGATATATCAAAAAATCCCTCAGATACCGATAAAGTAGTATAAAGAGCGCATACCGTATCCGATATGGACACGGTACAAATCCAGCCTTGTATTTGGCCAGGACAGTCCGGATACAGCTGGATAAAACTGAAAAACAGATTTCTGGTGGAATTTAGATTTACTGTCACAATCGTTCCTTGTCCAGAATTGAATCTGCCTGTAAGTGATCAGATAAAGACTATATGGGTCAATTTTGCTTGTTCCCTCCTGGTCAGATTTGTTCCCAAGATCAGACCCTGCTGTTGTTTTAGAGTTTCATGGTGCTTTTTAAAAAAACTGGGTCATTTTATGATTTAATGTTGACGCATCTGATCGTATCCGGACCATCCTGGCCGTATCTGGGGCCAAAAACAAACTTTTAAAAAATTCTAAATTTTTTCAACATTAAAACATAAAAATACCCAGTTTATTTTAAAAAACACTATGCAACTCTTTAAAAACAGCAGGGTCTGATCTTGGGAACAAATATGACCACGAGGGAACAAGCACAATTAAACCAAATACTCTCTATCTGATCACTTACAGGCAGATTCAATTCTGGACAAGATTGTGACAGTGAATCTAAATCCCCCCATAAATCTGATTTCTGGTTTTGTGCTGCAATATACCAGTAAATAAGATCAATAGCTCTTGAGTCTTGATACACAAGTATCTTCTGCTTTAATGATCATGTGAAGATTCGGACCCTGCCGCATTTCTATGTAATAATAAAATTTAATATTTATTATGACATTTGTGACATTTCATTTGGCATTATATAGATTATCAGTAGTGTTTTGTGGTTATTTTGTTTTTTATATGCATATTATGTGGTTAATTCTTATTTATCAGGCAGAAATTTATATATTTTTTATAATTACAAATTGTACTAACACATCCGAGGGAAAAAAAAAAATTCACCGCATCCATGTATCGGATTCTTCGTATCCGTACCCGTATCCAAAATGTATCAGCTACTTAGGAAAAAACATTCTGAATTGCAGATTTGGTACTCGTGTGGAAGAAGGCCCATGAAAAGAAAGGGCAACACACAAATGGGAACTTTTGTGGTTAGGTCCACATCATCTATCAGAAATCATAGAGTATCACACATTCAGATTGCAAACTCTTAATGGTAGGAACTTAGCTCTTGCAAGCAATGGGTGGTACTTGAAGGCTTGAACCTTTATTTTCAAGCCCATCCTTATGTCTATTGCGGAAACATGGTTACGGTAGATTAGGTTTTTTTGTTTTTTTTGCGTATTCTTTTCTTTTCTGTCTAGATTGCATTGTTGACTTTTCCTTTTAAATAGGTGTCTTTTCTTTTGTATCAAAGTTTATTGTATTTGAGTTCCTTGCAAGGCAAATTAAAAGATTTCTGAAAATATGTGGAAACGAAGGGCAGCACGAAGTGTTTTGGTGGAAGTGGAGATTGAGCAAGGTCCAAATTTCAGTATTCTTGGAATTCCGATTAAGGTAAACTTCAATCTTAAACATATGAACTCTTGAAAAATTAGTTATCTCCGATATGCATAAGTCTCTCCTCTAAGTTTTGATTGACATTTCTTACATAAGTATGAGTTATCCTTCAGAAAACACTCCCATCAAAAGCATCCAAAGGACAATGAACATATAAAAGAGATAGTACCTAGAGCAAATCTTTAACTCATCAATCATCTTAACTACCAAAAATGGTTCCAAACCCATAATAGGTCTTCATTGATGATCAGTAATTTCCCCAAGAGATTTTCCTTGTTGGAAAATAAATATAATAGGTACCAGAAGATGACAAGGGCTACAGGTCCAAGTACGAGGAGATGGAGTGTAATGCCCCTCCCTCTTTTGCCTTGTCAACCCCACTTGCGAAGCGCTCCGTTTCAGTGTGATTGTTGTGGCCCGACATTTGCAAGTCAACTAACTTGAATCTATCCTTGCTCAAGAGGCAAAGCGAGTTGTAAACACCTTGCCAAACATCCCAAGACGATATTTGGTGTCTACCCGCATTATGAGGTCATCATTGGACGTAATCAAAATTGTAAATGGATTGCAAGTGTAATGTCCTTCCGTTTATCACTGCACCGATCTCATTCGTAAGTGTTGCGTTGATAGTCATTTTAATTCGGGGATGCAATAATAATGATAACGATGATAATTAATGGTTAGCGTTCGAATGTCAGGTGCCTTCGAATGTCATTCACTGGCAAATGGAAACCAAATAGTTTCCACTACAGGCGAGAACTTGACCTTGAACCCTGTCTTGTAGTTAATGAAGTGTTGTTTTCATTATATAAATTAGAGCAATAGAAAATTAATTATTAAATAAATTAAATAATAAAATGAAATAAAAATAGTAAAACAATAAAAATGCATGAAATTATCCGTGCATGAGGTTTGGGTGGAGAAAAGGCCAAGGGGCCATGTGAAGGCATGTGATTTTTTTGACAAATGCCTCAAATAAATACGGCCTCATGGCCTCCATGATTACTGTTTGTCAATGCCTCGAAGAAAGGGATCCCTTAAAATGCCTGAGTGATTGGATATGCTCAAACAAAAGAGTTTGTTGATATAACATTTGGAAATGTGCAGTTTTAATAAATTCAACTTTTCCCCTCAGTCACGCCAATGCAAATTCCGAACAGAGTATGGACATTTATCAATGCATATTGAGGGTGAGGTTGTTATTAGATGTTTGTTTTTGGAAGTACAGTCTTGTGAAAGAAGGTGTATACTTTTGCAGGTCATGGAAGGATTTTTGGAGGAGCTTCAGGAGCATGTTGAATCCATTGACATGGCTAATGACATGCAACTCTTGGAACGCCCTTGAAAACATGCAGGAAAATGAAATTTACAGGTGTAAGGCTCCACTCCATAGCCTGGACGCCTACCTCCCAGTCATGCCATTCTAATCAGTTCACCTTTGTCAGCATACTCCGGCCTGTGCCAAAAATGATAGCTATGAGACGTAGTATTGGACACCCAACAAAGAACTTTGGGGGCAAGTTTGGTCAATTTTGTAGTCGCAGTGCACTAGTAGAAATGTCTACAAAAGTTTTCAGATCTGCACTTACGAGTGCGTTGAAATGGCCTTGGGAGTGTTCACGCAATTGATTTTGCAGGTGTAAAGCTTGTCGCTAAAACCTTTTCCAGCATACTCCACGTCAGCATGCAAAATGCAAGCTTTTAAACGGTTTGAGCATCCAGAAAAACATAATGGAAAGGATATTTTTTGGTTTGTTGTAGTCCTGCCGCCTGGCATTGCATGTCCTTGACGGAGACGTTGGGATATGCATGGTTATTAAATCTTGCCTTCCCCCCTGTCGCCTCTCCTTGCCCAGTAGATCTACTCACCTTTGTTGGTATTCTCTCAGCCTGTATTATAAATTAGAGCCTTTAGAGGCAGGTAGACTATTCAACAAAATACCAGAAGAAATGTGGCTCCCTTGCCAACTCCACGTCCCTTGCCAAAATGACCTCAGCCTGTGTTTTAAAAAAAATAATCAAAACTTTGGGACAAGTTTAGACCTCCCCAAAACGCTTTGGAAGTAGAATGTTTCTTTTTGTTTGGTTGTTGCTGACGTGTTGGAGGCGCCTAGGAACTTCATGAGTTGGGCGCGAGAATGGAGGCCCACATGGCCAATTCACCCTTGTTAGCATACTTGCAACCAATGGCATGTCAGACCTGCAGAGTATGGCCTCTTAATGAGGCTTTGAAACTTTTTAATCAAATGCATGTAATAGACTTAGTGTTGTGGAATGCAATGATTGGTGGATTGGTTCATAATGGATTTAGTGTCGAAGCTTTCAAACTGTTTGACGAAATGCCCTTAGCCGTGGACAGCGTGTGGACCAACCATACAACACCTCTCTCGCACTACCTTTTCATAGTCTATCACAGGCATGGATTTCTCCCCTTCCTCCTAGCTTGCTTTCAAAATTTGCACTTCTTTTTTAGTAGAATAAAACATTAAAGTTAGATTTAAGCGTTCAATCAGCTTATTGCTATTAAATCAGATTGCAAACATTTTTAAAACAGTATTTTTGTACCGAGTTAATTATCCATGAGAAAACATTGTTTTTGAGAACCGTTATAATAAACGTACTCATGAACTTGTATGACACTAACCCAAAAAATGATTTCCCTCGCGTTTGTAGTTTGGGTTTCCAAACAGTGAAAGAAAAACATTTGAAACGCAACTCTAGTGCCAGAAAACAGTCCTCCAAAAGTTATATTTTCACTTTGGAATCAACATGTGGTGAGCGTCTGTAAAACCACTTCATCCAGTTTTATGTTTTTAACTAGTTCCTTGGTATATAGTGAGAGCAAAACACTGTTTAGACTATATGTGTGGCCTTCCTTTCCATGCAGTTGACGCAAGTTTTCGAGTCCGTTTGCTAAGTTGGTCGCAGGAGGCGACTGCTCTACAGTGCGAAACCCATTCGGAATTCACTTGTATTAAATGCCTATGGATCTGGAAAATGGAATCAACCACTACAAACCTCCTCATTGTTGTATAGAGAATTGTGTGGCATAAACGGTTTCACCTGTTCCCACCAAAAAGCCCTTTTCCCACATCAGTTTTGGTGCCACCTTGGCTTAAGTTGATTAAGTTCAAATTGCAAAATTCCACCAACTCGCTCCAAAAAGACGCTTCAAAAATGAGCTTCATTTATCGGTTTTGGGTCCTGTCAGTTTCTTTGCATTTTCCATATACCATAGAATAAGTTAGAAGTGTTGAATTGTTCTGTTCAAGGTGTTCAGATGTCCTTTTTGCTAAGGCCATTCCATAGCCACTAGGGGCTAGTTTGCACAATAGGGCAACTAAGTCTTGTTGGCCCAATTTCAACCCTTCTAAGACACTTTCAGTGAGTGCAACTTATTGGATGTTTGGAAACATGTATTTATAACCATAATTACCCTATTTGAACACTTTAACAAAATGGTGAACAAGAAACCTAGATTTGCGTGAAACATTGTAGTTCCTGATTTGAATTCTCCCTTAGTGGCAGCGAAAACAGAGGACTGCGTTTTGAAATCGAAAATAAACTCTTCCAAATCTAAAATGTGATTAAACTTCTAAGGGTCGTGTATATAGACTTGAATGTGTTCTCTTTCTCATCTCAATTTTGATCGTGTGAATAAATTAATTGCTTGCGTAAAAGAAAATAAATGAAATCCTCTCTCTACTCTCTCTCTAAAACCCAGAGAAGCAGTTACAATTTGAAATGTCGTGGAAAATAGTAATCATTGTTTCTGTCTTTCGATTAATTATAATTGCAAGTTTTTAATAGCGTTGTTAGATGGGAGGGGTGGGATCCATGTTAGCGATGTGCACTAACATCATGTTGATGCAGGTGGCAAGAGGCGGCAAATAACACAATGTTTAGTACTAGTTGATGGACGGTTGATGGCAATTGGATCTCTATAACCATGTATAGTTCTTGTATGAAAAGGGAATTTAAGAGTTTTATTGTTGAGATTTATCTATGTGTGTGTTATGAAATGTAACTGTATCAGTTGAAAGTATTGAAGTTGAAAAGTGTCAATTACGTGAAGTTGTAAATTATTACATGTATGTGTGAATAATGTATGTTGTAGTTAAACAAGTTATTTAAATGTAGGGAGACTAGTAATTAGTATGTGAGTGTTATCAACTTGTGAATGGAAATGACCATGAGTTAGACAATGAAATGAATTGAAAACAACACCTCTATTGGTAATGAAATAGTTCCTTGAACTTACCCCCTATGCATTAATTGCTCCCGTAGTGGAACCAAACTAGTTTGTCACAATTTTTAAACCGGGTAACATGACCTGACACTATAGTCATCATGAATTAGCATTCTACTTATACTGCATGTAAAATGGGTATTGTTTTCACTTGGTCGTGAATCCCTTTCGTGAGCATTGTATTCAATACAATCCTTGTTCGTAATTCTAACTTCCTAATGAACCTTCCATGTGAATCAGATCCCATTATGCCAAGTTCATCGGGTACAAAGCGTTGACTTGACAAGTAGCAAGGGAATATCGTTGGTTTATGCAAAGCTCTTGTGAGATAAGGATGTTGTTAAGTTAGTAACTATCCTAGTGTTAATGACCGTGTAGGTTGTAGACGTGTGCAAATTGGAATAAATTAATCCTAATACCTCTTAAGAGGCTATTTGTGGACAAAACCTATAATCAATTTGTGCCTAATAAGATGTTATTGAAAGTATAAAATGAAACTTATAGGATTCTCCCTTATTAACTTACCTATGGGCGGGGAATATGAAGCCTAAAATGAATTGTTCCATGAGGGCACATGTCTTTTGGACTACATGAGATCCTTGACTTGAAAACGAGTTCGATGTGACTCGTATGTATTTTTAAAATGATTCCAACTAATGATTGAAACCTACGGAGATTAATTGTGATAAAGAATGGAAGTAAATAGAAGTGTACTCCTTATGAGTAATACGTTTTAATGAAATGGGAAATATGTAATTTTGAAACAAAAATTTTATGCTTCTTATGTACGTTTTACATGATCATACAAATCAATGATTTAAAACAAAGAAATGTAATTGTAATGAAGAATGTAAACCATGGAAGCTATGTATATTGTGGATGTAAAACCCCTTTCTTCTTAGCTCTCTCTTAGTGAGTATATTGCATCGTTTCGCGTTGTAGCTCCTTTGAGCATATGCGGAATTGCTATTGTGTTGTCATGTTTTTATGTAAGTTGCATTATGTTGGGGTGAGATTACATCATTGTTTATTGGAGGGGTAAGGTGTTGCTAGTAAAGGTAGGAATAAGGAAATTGTGTGTGCCGTTCCTTTAGTGGAGGTATAAGTGGTAGCACATATGATGTTCTCTCCCCTTTGCAAGCCTCGTAGGCAAGCTTGGTAGTGTGAGTCGTCTTTACAATTGGTGTTAAGTATTTTTCTTATTCTGTTGTATGAGTGGGTCCATGTTTGTGTAAGCGTATCTTGCGTTGTTGAAGTCATACCAAGTGAGCCCAAGTGTTGTAACTGAAAAAAAAAAGTTATCCTAGTTTTTGGCTTGTGTTTTTGGTCTTGTATTTGTCGGCGTTACATGGAGATGGGGATGGGTACACCATTTTTCAAAAAAATAGAAGACATACTGGCAGACGACAAAATATGTGTGTGTGTAAATTTTAGAGAAAACGATATTATACAGCCTAAAATAGCCAAAGAAAAACATTCACAACTTTTTAAAGTAAAAACATTAGATGTCAACAAAAGACGAGTAATTATATTGATATTTATCTTTGATATCTCATCATATCTCAGGTCAAGAGTACAAAATATATTAAAAAACACTGAAATAAGTCTACAACACGAGTGCCAACCTATAAAGGTGTATTTGGTGGTAGGAGATGAGTCTCCGTGCAACATTGAAATACAAACTTACTTCTATACATGCTGCAACTAATTGAAGTTCTCAAATGGTAGTGTATTTGAGGTGTGCTAGAGTGGTCTAATATGCATTAGAAAGAGTACATTGCTTGCATAACCATAAACATATACAAAAAAGTGGAAACAAACGCACAACACAAAGGATGTTTACTCAGGGTTTAGAAAACCAGCTGGAAATGGTTCAATACAAAGAGCTCATTGAGCACACAACTCACACATTCTGCCATCTCCTATCTTCCTTATGTTGTGATGGAAGAGTTACAAGTAACATAGAACAATTACAGCCATGACAAGTACAACTCACTACTCACTAGTACTCTCCATTTGTTCACCAATTCCCACTTACACTCCCATAGATCATTGATACATGATCACTGGTTGCCAATTCCTCAATCCACTAACCTCCTTATACATTTCTGGAGATGTCCCTTTGAAGAACCAAGCTTCTGAACTGCCCACAATGAGAAGATTAATCGTTTCATGTCCTTACTCCTGTTTAAAGTATTTAAATATAATAAAATCAATGAATTGCCACAAGGAATGAGTTTTTGGATACTTTTTCTTTTACATTCACCTAATTTTCATTTTTATTTTGGTGCTCCCTTTGGGTTTTCACTCCATTTATTCTATATTTTGGACAACAATAGGTTTATGATTCAAAGTCTTGTTCATGGTTTTGTTCCCTTCACATTTCTCTCCCTTTAAGTCTGTGAGTCTCTTTTCTTGAATGGATTCAGCAACTTTCTCCTTAATGCAAGCTCCTATTGTTAAAAGAAAGATCAGGAAGAAAGTAAGAGAAAGCTTTGCAGGGCATAAAAAAATATCGTAAAACCATGAAGGCAAAACAGTTGTACAAGACAACGAAGGCCATCGCAAGCTTAAGAGATGACCAAAATGGGAAGAGCATCTCAAAATTGCAAAACCAATGCAAAGCCCAAAAGCATCATTAAAGGCAACATTCTTCGCAGCAAACATAGAGTACTGCAGAGTTCAGGAAATCTTCGATTAACATTCGGAAGTTCTGCAAAAAAATCCGAAAATTCAAGGGTAGTGAATCAAAAGAAATCCGCAACCAAAATCTTAGTTAAAAAATCCCAAGGCGAATTTCGGAGATATCATGATACCAAAGTATAGTTCATTATAGTCATTTATATTGTACTGTGATACTTATAGGCCTCATCTATATAATAGGCAAATCATATCAAGAGAACAACATGCAAACTCTACCATCAATCATCATCATCATAATGATCACTTATCAAAAGATTGCAAGAAGTTGCTTGGTCCAAAAAGGTACAAAAATGGAGTTTGTATTTCGAAAATAAGATTTGAATATTACCTATCTCGGAGGACCCCGTCAGAGCTCCTTTGTTAGAATCAGATAAGATAATAACTCTTTATAGAAGCTACGACAAACCTAAAACGTCATGCCAAATACAGAATGAACAGTTATGGCACATGCAAGTTTTTGCATGCTACCATCTTCCCTGGACCCTTTCCAAAGAATGGCAAATTTTTTTCCGTCCTTGCGATCGTTTTCATCCAAAAATCCCCAAAATAAGTGCCAAAAAAGGAAGAATGTTTGGTTTTTTTCCCTGTTCAAAAACAAGGCCGAACCAAACCGGATTTATTCGTTTGCTTCAAAAAGTACGGTGTCGAACCGGATTTCATACCAGCTCCGGCCGAACCTGGTACTACTAATGCTTCACCAAGTGTCTGCAAAGGGTGGTGCGAGTTAGAGTACTGCACCTAGCCACGCTCTAATATCTTCATAACACTGTAGGGAAGTTGCAATGCACTAAAGATTCCTTCAAGATTGGTAGTGAATAAAAGATAAGGCCGCAACCAACATGCTATAAGCTTAGTGTTTCCCAAGAGCGAATTTTGCAGAGATCGAATGAACTCAAAGATTGACAGTGTGCGATCGGATAGTGCATACAAGATTAGTACTGGGGTTGAGACAGACATGAGGAGTGTAATAGGCCCTTCTCGGTCGAATACCCTAATCATTGCTTATCCCGGTAGCTCAAGGATGAGACAACTGCAAACTAAGTCCTCAATAAATTCATTATAAATGTGCATCATAAAATATGATTAAAAATACTTAAGCTAATTTATCAATGACAAATTGAGAAACTGAAGTTTGTATAACGAAACTTGATGATTTGAATTTTGTCCTATCTCGGAGGACCCCCTGCAGACTCCTTTGTTAGAATCAGATAAAGCAAGTGAATAACATCTTTATGCATGCTATGACAAACTTGATTGGTTGTTTTGGGTGCCAAATAGGCACGAGACAACACATAAAAGGAGGTCGCCATGCATAGGAGCATGCATCCATCTCTATTTACCCCTGGCCCAATTTGAAATTTTGGTCTAAGCTTGCATCGTTGTCCAATCCATACTCCAAAAGACCAAAATCCTTTGTAGTTCTGGTTTAGAAGAGGAAGAACCCTCATTTGCCTTGGTATGATGTTCAAGGAGGCTTCTTCCAAGTATATGAAAAGGGTGTCTATTCAGGAGCTTACATTGATTTCCACCAACCTCTACTACTAAAGTTCCACCAAGTTGTCTGCAAAGGGCAAAGGTGCGAGATTTCGGGTGTTTCCACCTAGCCACGCTCTGAAAACCTCCCCAAATGTAGGGAAATTGCAATGCATTTCAAGATTCCTTCAAGATTGGCATTGCTAGGATCTAGGTGGCATCTAAACCCCTGTGGCTATAAGCTTGGTGATGCATTCTAGGAAGCTCGGATGTCTTGAATGTGCATCACCAAGATCTTTGTCACATTTTTTGTGCTGATCGAAAACTTTGCCTACAAGATCTAGTCTGAGGGTTGAGACAGACATGCAGGAGTGTAATAAATCCCCTTCTCAGCCTTCAGAAGATCCCTATTTGGTATTGTTTCCCGATAGCTAAAGTCCTGAGAAAAAAAGTTGAAACTAAGTTATGCATAATATTTGGGTTATAAAGTGCATCAGTTATGAATATTATTATAAGCACTTAAGCTAATTTATGTAATGACAAGAATAGAAAAAGAAAAAAGCATAACTGAAACTTTGTGTTTATTTTGTCCCTAGAGGAAAAATGCATTTCACATTGGGGGATGAAATAAAGTTTCTTCAGTGACAACTGACATTACAATGATGCTAACCGATTAGAACCAGTTGATAAGTTCATTATATGGGTGGCAACAAAGGCCTTAGAGACAAACATATGAAACAGGAGGTCGCCATGCATAGGAGAGGATATCTCTAAACTTTACAATCTTATCAATTTGGACCATTTTGGTCTAAGTCATTGCATCAGTTTTCCAATGCAACTCCATAAAGACGAAAATCCTTTGCAGTTCTGAGATTTAGAGGAGGAATCAACCCTCATTAGCCTTGGAAGAAGATACATGATGATGAACTCTTCAATGTCCCTTATGTGCGGGCAAGGTTCTATTCAGGATTCTTCATTGATTTTCAGAAGCTATATTTCATCATTTCACAGCAGTTGTTGAAAGCGGCAAAGTTGCAGATTTATATTGTTTCCAATTAGAAGTTTGAAGACACAAATGTTGGGGCAAGCCATTTCTACCTTCAGCAACTGGCAGCTAACAACTAGCCTTGTATCTAAACTTCCTGTGGGTGGAGTTTGCATACATTCTAGGGCTCGGAGTGTACTTGGATCTCATCACCAACATCTCCTGAACCATATTTTTTGGGCTGAGATAAACTCCTTTTTTCAGATCTTGTCTGAGAGTTATTCATCTGCAGATCCTCCCCAATCAGAATAAATATCCAGCCAATCAAGTTGAAATCTGCAAATCTCTGGTTTATAAAGTCCTCAATGTCAAGAGTTCCTTATGAAATATTGTTGATCTCATTTTGCATAATCCCCAATGGGAATGAGTTTTGCTTCAGTTATGAACCGTTTTGTTAGCATATGTGACAGAGAAGACATAGATCCGGTCATGTAGTTGTTAGAGAGAGCAAACTACCCATCAACTGTCATATGACACAGGCAGGGTGTATTTCACATTGAGGAGAAGTAGTTATAGTTTCTTCAGTTACAACTGATTTACAACCTCCTAACTGATTAGAACCATATAGGTTCATTATATATTCAACATGTTTTCCATCACCAAGGCAAGTTGCACTTTTCGGTAATAATTCAGATCTGCACTATTTATTTCAAATACATCGTCTATAAATTGCTATTTTGGATCGGATTTACTGTTGTTCCGTTTAGGGGTAGAATTTGTCTCATTGGGGACATTACAAGGAGGTAGAGGCCACTTCCTTCATTGGCTTTCCCACATCAGCACCCTTTAGTGGCCACGAAGTTCTCTTAACGCTTTGAGAAATCAAGAAAAGCACGTTTTTCTAATCCAGAGAAGGTAAATGGTCTCCAAGAGCTGTTTGTTTCATATTCTCTTCATAGTGAAGGCATCAAAGCTCCTTTGAGCTTTAAGAGAAACGTGTAATGTTTGAATAAGATATAGATAGGTACACAAATCATTACTATTAGACAAAGAAACTCTTGTAAAGAGACACTAATACAAGTAACGGATTTTAATACAAGGAGTTTTCTCTATGATTGCTAGGCTTCTGCAAAGTTTGGTATTGATTTGAGTTTTGCTACATTAACCCTATATTGTGTTCGGATTAACATTGTTTGCGAGGACAGTTTTCGAGCTTCATTTGTGCTGTCTTAAGCTCAAATTTTTGTCTATATGTTATTCAGAAAATAGAGTTTAACAAGTTGCCTTAATGTTTGCATGGACTAAGGCCACTTTTGCTATAGGCAGTTTATTGATGCAGAGAGTTACATGCTCCTTTGAGTTAAGATATGTAGTATTAACAATTGCATCTACAACATAAAACTCATAATAGAACAATTTTTATTCCGTCCTCTTCCCTTGACTCTCAATTTCCACAAATTAGATTAATTGTTCTTTTCATGTTTGTAAATATTTCTGAGCTTTAAAAAGGTGTGATTTAGACCAAAACAGGAGGGGTTCTTGAACCACTTAATGTTTCCATGCCAAAACACTTGACAACAGGGCTCAAGGAACAAATCAAGAGTATTATTATGGAGGAATGGATTCAATTTCCTAGGAGTGGGCAATCAAAGGTGGACGTGAAGACAGTGTTTGGGAGGAGGCCGGACGGGTGGGGGGGAGGGGGGAGAGGGAGGATGGCTGTGTGTTTTGTTGGTGAAAATATTGAAACATTGTTAGAGGACCACAAAGCCAATGAGAGGATTGTCGGGGAAGAGGTTGGTCGGCCCAATAGTGGGAGGACTGTCGATGGAAAACAAATACATGATGGGCGGCAAGTGTGGGGAGGGGTGGGGTGACGGGTGCAAGTTTTGCTGGTGAAAATATTGAAACATTGGTAAAGGATCACAGTGCCTATGGAAGGATTGTTGGGGAAGAGGTTGGTCGGCCCAGCAGTGGGAGGACTGTTGATGGAAACACATTCATGGTGAAGGTGAGGGAGAAGTGGGTGGCAAGAGCAAAGTTGGATCTGAAACAAAGGAAACCAAAGCACAAATTGATATTTTCAAGTCAGAGGTTGCACCTTTTTTCTTGGAGAGGCGCATTGGATTTCAGCCCTTTGGGAATAGCATTGTCTACTAGAAACCCACATGAGTAGAGACAATCCAATACAGTTCTAAAGGGGACAAGGTGGTAGGTCAGAAGATGAAGAGAGGCTCAGTGAGGCTAGTTGAATAAAAGAAGGGGGGATTCCACCAAGAAAACCACCATCACTGAAATTTCCAAGAATCATGCCATTACCTAAGTTGGTTGAAGCTGCTTGAAGACTCGGTGTTGTTACATTATGATAAAATCTTGCCCTTGTAACTTTAACAACAATGATGTTTTCTAGGGATGAACCTACCCACAAATTGTAACATAGTTTCATGTTTTATTATGAGAGTAAATATTGTTTATACCCATGCATTATTTTCAGATGGTAGATGTTTGGAAAGATGTTTTTTTTTTCCGCTACCTTACATAAAAGTACGATGGCAATGGACTTGTTAGTATGATGTATTATTTCAGCAGGGTTTAGTAATCTTTGCTTTGTCTCTCTACTGGAGTGGTCAAGGAGGGCCTAAAGATATACAGTTGTGAAGGGTGGAACCAAAGCCTAAAGCTGGTAAGTGCCCAGAAAAATTTGAAGTAGTACCGAATATTCTTGTGACTAAATAGATGATTTGGAGATTTTCTGAAGTTGGGTTGGTGCCCAATGTTTGAGATTATTCTAGCCCTTACCAAGCTGAGTGATTTTTGGTCTTCCTATCTTTCAAAAGACATTAAATATGACTGGATAGGCGATTATTCAAGAAGCAAAAGAATTGGTAATTGTGTGGCTGGGTGCATATCTACATAAGGCAGCATTTTGGTAACATAGTCAGATGGAACGGAATATGCAAACTATTATCACAGATTTTTGGTGTAAGATAATTGGGTTAACATGTGATGGATTAGTGGCATCTTCATGTTGATTTTTTGCTGGAATTGTAGAGATTCATGCGAGCTGTTAAGTATGGCAGTTTTTTGTTTGAATTTGTTTCAGCCATAATGACTGTAGTGTGTTCACCTCTAATTCAGTTGTGAGCAATGATTTTGGAATGGGAATGATGATAATTTTGCAAGCAGAAATGAATGCATCTCTGAAGAGGCCAGTAACATTTGAGTTGGGGGAAAGTAATTAGTCCCATGAGTGGCATGTTTTATGCATAGTTGTAAACATATTGATAGAGTTTTTAGTGTATTTGTAATAGTCATAAGTGTTTCCTTGATGATGATTCAGTTTAGTTGTAGTGTATATATCACACACTTCTCTTTCTTTTGGAACAAGCTAAATGAGCTTATGAAGAGTATATTCTAGTTGAATCTGCACAACAGATTGGTTTAGATCAAATTTGGACTAAAGAGGACTGTAAAGTATCAAACATCTTACAAGCACTTTCACAGACCTGCATGAAATTTGCATGTAAGAATCAGATTTCATTTACAACCTAGATTTGCATGTAAGACTTGATTGGCATGTAAGATCAGAGTTACAGGTAAGATTAGGTCAACAGATGAGACCTGCAGGAGAGAGAGTGTTGCCAAGACAAGCATGGACTGGTGAAATAATTTTAAGCGCTCATCACCAAGTTTGAGCAGAGATTTAAAGAAGATTATATAATTGATCACAGTTTATGTAAAATTGAAGATGTTCTATGGGAATGATATATGGGACCTCACACATTAAAAAGGGTTACTCCTATACCTAATTAGCTGCATGTAATATGAGTTCAAGTAATAAGGTTCTGTATACTTTATGTGGGCCGTGTAACAAACTAGAATAGGAGTGATGGGCGTTTCTCAAGTTGTAGTTAGAAGGCACTGATGGGGGTTTCTCCAGTTGTGTAATGTCCCCTCTTTCCGAATGAGCTTGGACAAAGACCTTTGGCCCTTTCTGTCTACCCGACGGCCAAAGGAGGTTTCTAGGGTGACTGAGTTTTTATTATATTGTGCTAATGTTTTTAAAATAACATTATAAGTTGCACATATAATAAATAATAAAGCTTATTAATAAATTAAAAATGTCAATATCAAAATACAACTAAAATTAATTGTATTAGAGGAGAAAAAGTGCGACTTGCTTTTGGGAGTCATAAATAGGGAAATGTGTCATTAAGCCCATAGGGAAAAATGCGACCAGCATAGGGGAAAGAAAGAATGTGATTGGCTGGGTTTAGAGGTGTTTGTTGGGCTGTTTTCTCTTTATATGAGCAAGTCGACTTGCTTAGAGATATCCAGATTTTTATTATCAGATTTTGCATTGTTAAGAGCTCTTGCTTTTATCAGAAATTCCAAGGACGAAAACCCTTGTGGAATTCATCTCTTGTGGACGAAAACCCCAAGGGATTGGAGGGAATTTCACTTAGAAATTTCCAGCGTTCTTAATCAGATTTCCAAGTTAATTTCAGCACTGTTTGTGAAGTGTTTTGTGAAGATATTGGCAGTTGTTTGTGGCAGCAGTTGGATCGATTTATTGTGGATGGTTTTGGCAGTATTTCAAGAGGTATTTCCTTCAAAATTAATTGTCAAATATTCTCCATGATATTGTAAACCAAATTGCTGTAATTTCATAATTTCTGAAGTGATATTCGAGGGTTTCAGGCAGATTATTAATCAGATTTCAGATCTGATTTCTGGGTTATTTTGGCCGCAATAAATTCTGATTTTTGCATGATTTGGCTTCTAAAAAAATACAAGTAATCATTTGGGATTGAAGGTATAAATTTTGAGTGTTATTTGCATTGAGATCCAGCTCAAACCCTAGACGCATTTTCTTAATTAAATTCAGATCTGCATTAGGGTAATTGCCATAACGTTCATAAATCAGTATTTGGTGATTTTATTTGATTTAAAATTCATTGGAGTGTAGGGGAGACCCATTGAGGATCTTTCAAGTTGTAGTTAGAAGCCCCTCAAAGAGTCATTCAATTAAGCCCACACAATAAATGTTTAAATAAGTTAGGTTATGTGGTTCAAGAATTGGTGGTCCTAAGGTACAAAAAGTTCAAGGTGGATGATATGAGGATCATTCAATTCATTTCCAACAATTATTGTACAATCCTATTTTTATAAATATTACCAGAGACACAGATTATTCCAAGAAGAGCAATGTGAGGGAAGATGCTCCCTCCCCGTGGAAGACAACAACAGGGGTTGTCAGAAATGAGTACCCTTCTGTCAACACAGGGAAGGGCATCTTACCCATTAGTTTTCTATGTTTTCATAGATTAGGTTATAAATTTCTGCAATTTGTTTCTAGCAAGATAGTATGCCATTCCTAAAGAAGTATGTTTCTCCACAGCTTGGTTTAAAACTCTTGTAACCCTGCTTGATGATTAGCGTCGTTGTAAATTCACTTGTCACATTTTCAAAAGATTTCTCAATGGGTTTGAATGTCAGAAGCATTACGAAAAGGGGAACTTCAGTTGCAAATGTACAGGCAACCTATGTCAACAGGTCCGATGTGCCTACTTCGAGCCACGTTAACCAACCAAATTCATTACATAGGCATATTAGGATGTAATGATGTAAAGGTGTCCATTTCATGTGCTCAAACGATTTGGCAGCCCATTTTGAAGCCATCTGCCACAACAGGTTTATAAAAAAAGAAAATATGTTTAACCCACAGCTTGTGCATTAATTCATACACTTGAGATACACCTATATGTCATGACATTATTTGATTTATTTTTTACGTGACTTTTTCTGTTGACTAATTTCTATGCACTTACTTTAAAACTCGGGCCAAATGGCCTTTTTCCAAATAATAAATGGCCTTCCACTCTTCAAATGCCATCACAACTACTAGAACCTGATCAACTATTGGCCCCTCCCCTATTCAATGGCAAGGACTGTGATTTTTGGGGCATGCTATTATTTGCGATGTATTTCATTTACTGCTTTTCCCTTGAGCAAAGTTCTTTTGATTGCAGCAGTACATGGACGTGGTATTTGGGAACCATTCTTAGGATCATCATCAAAGTCAGTCAACAACAGCTTGGCAATCTTCTTGCATCATTAAAGAGTCCCAATCAAATAAAAGACAAATTCTTAGCCTGATCAATTTCTTATTAGAAATACCTGAAATTAGTCTATAGCATCTTTGGATGTATGCAAGCTTCTAGAATTCACATTTTTGGTCCCACCCGGGATGAATTTCAAAGGATTTTGGCCATTTTTAGTATTTGCCGCAGTATAGATAGCCACCATGCTAAATTGAGATGGGTATAAGAGGAAGAAGAAAAATGACATTGATGTCCACAATGACCAAAATAAATCAATGTGGCTCAACGAGTACAATCCGTTATAAAAGAGAAGTACTAAGATAAAATGACCCTAGGTTATAAAAAGTAACTAGACACGAGGTACAAAAGCAAGGTAAAAAAGGAAGCAGGGGTAAAACTTAAGTGGTTAAACCTCGAGCTATAAGATAGTATATATATATAGCCCTGTGAGGGAAAAACCCAAGCCAAAAGGGACCAAGCAGGATCTAAGAATACTCATATGGGAATGTTCAGGACTGAAACAGCTAGGTACACTAGGAGAAAGACAAATACTCCCCCTAGATTCTCTTGTAACATCCAAGGCCGATGAATCTCCAGCAGCAGAGAAAAAATTGGTGACGTGCATTTGTCTATGTGAGTCATGTTGTGGGCATGGGGAAGTCCCTAAGTGTTGAAAAGAAACAGATTCATTCTACCTGTATTGAGACTAAGGGGCTTGAGCCACTCTAATTGTGATATACAAAGAGGAACATTGTCTCGCTGATCTGAATCCCTTTGGACCTAAATTGGTTGTATCCAAGGAGTGCTCAACGCCTCCAATGCCCATAATGGGATGAAAAAGGAAATAACCGGCTTGAAAGCTATAGGGATCCCCTATAAGAATCTGCATCTCAGAATAACCTCTTTGAGAAAAAGAAATAGGCACCTCTGATCGAAGTACTGAAAGAATGTGGATTAAAAACTGCTCGAGTCTCTGTATAGATAGTGGCACCTCCCCCGGATCTCATAGTATATAGGGCGCTAAAGTGTTCCCCAGTCAACCTCTTGGAGAGGAAAGACATGGTAGATCTTGTTATATCATGAGATATGGTGGTCAGTCTCAAAGCATGACTGGTGGGACTGCACTCTCATCTAGCCAAGGGGAATCCACAATCCATGTGACCAATGATGTTGTAGATATTTAGGTTGAATGATGGTGAGATCTACAATCCATAAGGAATGCTCGCCGTAAAAAGCCACATGTGGCTAAGATGTAGAGGATATGTCCAAGTAATCGAAATGCACTATCAGTAAATAAACTAACTCTATTGATGACCTACATCAAAATAATGCGAGGGGCATCTGAGGAATACTTGAATGGAGGAATCTGATCAATAGAGATTTCGACATATTGGAGAAGTTGACTGGCCTTGGAATACCAACAACATCAACATCTAGAGGGCCTAAAGAGGAAAACCTTTTTGAAGAACACGGTGCCAAGAAGGGGTATCTCTCATGATATGAAGCTGAATCACCTAAGGATTTAAGCCTACGAATATAGAAAGTGAGCCTGAAGATACATTGAAGCCAAAGAGGTTGGGCAGAAAACTCTACTTAGACCATGCAATGATAAATTGTCAGTTTGTGACAAATCATCAGCTAAAACATGAGACTAGACCCTCTCTATACAAGCCTAGTGGGAAGAACCCAAACCAGGGCCCCAAACCTCAAACCCATAATGAAGTCTAGGTTTAATGATTGCATTGAAGAGGAGCATCTTTAAAGGAATATCCTAAAAATATGGTTGAAAGCACTAGTCTTCTAGGACAAAAGTATTCCTTTTACAATAATGTAGCTAAGAAGCCGGTTTTAGACTAAAAGATAATCTAATAAACAAGACTCCGAAATAAGTATAACCCTTGATTATTTCTATAGGCTCGTTGTGGAAAAATTGAAACCTAGATAGAGCGCCACTAGATGTGTTGAAGACCATAACCTTATCTTTACTAAGGTTCCTCACAAATTATTGAGGCCTGCAAAAACGAGTAAGGGCATCAAGCTCTTAGTGCAAACCAATAGAACAGTGAGAGAGGACATCATCATCAACAAAGAACAGTATAGCAATCAAAACATGAGTATGTTACGATGAAAGTCCTCAAGTTCATTAACATAAACACCAAAAAGATTCAACGAGAGAGGAACACCTTCTTGACTCCATGGTATTTCTAAGAAAGTCAAAGAAACCATAGGGAGTCCGAAATCGGCCAACTGCTGCCTCATGGAGCCTCATGATGTCTGTATTGAAAGAATTTGAAACATGGATATTGCATAAGCTTCTACAAAATCAGATGTCTTGAGATAGAATCAAAAACCTTCCTAAACACTACAAAACAATAAAAGACCATGGAAGACCACTGACAAGCCTCCCCAACAACAAACTGAAGTGTGAAAATATGGTCAATATTTTGAAAGAAGCTGAACTTCCCCTTTGCGCTATGATTACCAATCTCTAAATGTTCTAAAAGCTTATTTCCAACACTGTGGCATAAAGTTTGGCAAAGCTATGCCTAATCATGATAGTTTTGTAGTTATATAGGTTTTAACTATCTCTTTATTTTTAAATGGGGTGTCTTGGGACAAAATCAAAAACCTTCCTAAACTCTACAAAACAACAAAAGACTACGGAAGACTGCTGACGAGCCTCCTTAATAACAGTCTGAAGTGTGAAATTATGGTCAATATTCTGGAAGTCTTTACAGAAACTAACCTTCCCCTTCGCACTATGATTAAAAAATCTCTAAATGCTCTAATAGCTTCATTTACAACACTGGCATAAAGTTTGGCAAAAGTACACCTAATCCTGGTCTTTTTGTGGTTATATAGGTTCGAACTATCTCTTCATTTTTTGGATGGGGTGTGTGATGTGCTAAGACCATGAGCTAACAACCTCATTAAATAGCTCTACCACAGGGAAGGCAAGTTTCTACACTCCATACTTAAAGGGCTCTACCTAAAGTTCCTCACAATTTGCTTCTTTGTAGGAACAAAGCTACCAAATAGCTCTCTTGACGTTGCCCAAGGAGAATAAAATAGTAACTGCCCCTAAGGTGCAAAGTATGCAAGGAGGGATGTAAATTTCTTTTTTTATAAATGTGAAATGCATGTCAATAAAACCCATGCCATACAAATGACATATCAAGAGGTTTTATGGCTACCATATTTGACAAAGAACATTGAAAAAAGTAGGTATCTTATGACCAAAAATTCACAGCATGCTTTTTGTTCTTGGTGTTTAATAGACTGTTTTGCTGTCATGGACGTTATTAAAATTTCTATGTATCTATCTATCTATCACACTTTCACATTAACTCTTAAAAAGTATAATGGATGATGCACCTATGCATTTATAAACTTCTTGAATTAAAATTAGGACCCTATTGGCACACACGCCAACATACAACGGGTGGAAAAGCTGAAAAATAATGGACCACACAACATGGGTGCACCCAAACAAACTCAAACCAAAAGGCCCATGAACCATATAGGTACAGTTCTGGGGCCCCCAAACCCATAATTGTGGTTCTGGGAAAAACCCAAAACAAGAAGAAAACATGAGGGAAGAGAAAGTGTAATATCCCCTTCCCAGTCGAAGACGGCCCAATTTTGTTTCCCGATGGCTAAGGGGTGTTAAAAAGGGAAAATATAGTCTTAATAAATTATTATAAAGTGCATAAAAAAACTATTATAAAAAACACTTACATTAATTTATTATAGACTTAATAAAAATAAAAGAGAAAAGATGAAGTGAAATTAGAAAAAGAAAAAGAAAAGGTCACTTTATGTTTTATTTCCCCTTGGGGAAAAATGCGACCCATGTTGAGGAAGAAATAAATGCCACAAAAAAATTAAATGTGGGAAAAAGCATTTGATTGGTGGTTGTGGGTGGCTACTAAGACAAGATTTCTTATAAAAGCAAGTGTGTTTGGCTTTGTAAAGCATCTCTTTTATCTTATAAAAATTCTGAATTTTGTCTGAGCTTTGTAAGATTTGCAAATAAACTCCCAAGGATGAAAAACCTTTTGAGTTAGTTCTAAAGGACGAAAACCCTCTTGAGGATTAGAGAAAGAGGAACGAAAAATCTTCTTTCTTGTGAGTGGATTCTCCATTCAGGGGTTTCCATTGAAGATCGAGGATTTATTTGTGTTTTCCATTGAAAATCAAGCTTCTATTTGTGTTTTCTAACAATGTTTGAGGGCTTTCCAAGAGGGGTGAATGGTTGTTGTTGATTTCGGGTATAGCTAGGGTTTCATCTACACATTTCCGGATTTCTGAGCCTATTTTGGGTGCCTTCCATCCATCAGAAAATTATGATTTTGGTATCATTGGAAAGCTTGTGAGCTTCAATTTGAGCTATCATTTGTCAAAAATTGTTGGGTATTTTCCATGTTTTGAATTTTTGAAGTTTCCGTTGTCTTTCTGCAATTAAAAATCAGATTTTTGGTATTTGGCAAAAATATAAGTATTTTCATATTTGATAGTTCAAGGACTAGCTGCAGATTTAATTTCATAATTACTATCAAATGTACAGTCATGAATGCTTCATATTTTATCAAATGTGCAAAATATACAGTACAATCAAATGTAGATTTCATATGCACTCATGACTGTTCTGAGGAGTTTTGGTTTTTCAGAGATCCATGTCCCTTTATTATATGTTATTTATTGGGTAACCTGTACCATTTTTTATGCATCTGTAGCTGTTCTGAGGAGTTTTGATTCCTTAGAGAACAACCATGTGCCTTTTTTATATGTTATTTATTGGGATACATGTACCATGTACAAGTTAACTTATCACATTCAACATGACAAACTAATACATGCGGTAGATTAGGAAATAATCTTAACCATGAGCATGAAAAATGAAAGGAATGGGCATTGCCAAAGACAAATAAGAATAGTATTATTTTCAAACATAATTTCCAAGATTAATCAATAAGATAATTTTCAAGAAATAGACAATCTTGTGTGCATCCTACTCACTTGATGTGTAGTAGGCTTGAATCCAGAACTATAAGCTCCATGAGGACTGTAATAAAAAAAAATCAAAATTCAGTAGCTGCAAGTACAAATAAGAGTGCAAGCAAAAAACCTCAGTATGAGCAACCATATATGCTGTAAAAAAATAGAAAGAATATCAAGCAATGGATGCACACCTGCAAGAACATTAAAATCATGTCAAGAGTGGTTTGAAAGAATATGAAAAGAAGGCAGAGCTCCAAAGTGAGAATAAAAGAATGAGGAAGGATAAAGAAAAGATACCCATGAGTCAAACAAAGAAGAAAATATAAGCTTGTTTGTTGCGTAATCAATTTAAGCAAATGATATTAGTCCATGGTTCCACAAACCAAACATTTACACAAGCACCAAACAGACATCAAAATATGTGGAGCACCTTTGAAGATAAAATTGAAGAAAATTGGCTAACTAGAGGCAAAAATTCTAGCATGGAAAACCTCAAGGGCTATTTTTAACAATAAGTTTTTAACGCATTTTCAAAATACAATTTGCAAATTGGTACACATTGTCCAAAATATTGGCCTATCTTTAAAATATTACTAAATTCACCATATTTGCCAAATTTGCAAATATTAGCAATAACTTATATACCAGCTAGGGCACTTATCTGCCGCTTGGTTGATGTTGTCAGAGCTGGACTTAGTCGGATGCTTCTTCTCTGGATGATTTGATATTTTGTCTTTGAAAAATATTTTCACCATTTGAATACATTTTTCTGTCTGCAAGCTTTCCGTGAATTCCTTTTTCATCATAATGTCTACCTCATTGATGTTCTCATCATTAGATTTAAGTATCCCCTTCACCACTTCATTTTCACTCACTGCCAATAGTCCAGCACTATCTAACAACACTGACCATCTCTTTCCAATATATAAATGCTTCACAAGCCTCCTAAGTGTCAAGCACAAACTCCTTTTCTTCCCCTCCATTCAACAAATACTTGCAACAATACCAAAACATTATCATTTCCCAACATGAGAGTTTGGACCAATGCAATGTTTGTGTCGCATCTTCGTACACTTTTTCAAGCGCTTTGGCATTTAGTTGTTTGATAGAGAAGTGTCCTGGACCTGCATATAAAATTTTAAAATTAACATATAATTTCTACTAAATGCTCACTCTTGGACTTCATTTTGAGCTTCTCACTCAGAGGTTCGGCATACAAGAGGATCCTTTTCCTTTTAAATAGCTCCTTCTCCACTGTAAATGTCTCCTTCATTTTAGGATCAATATTTGTAATATCATTTTTCACTTTATAAGTCTTCTTATATTGTGATTCAACAAAAGCAGTCAATAGCATATGTGAATTTGAAGGTAAAGAAGATGGTATAAATCTCAACTTATGCTGTAGCACACCCCCTTGAGAATGCCAAAGTCTCTTTCTATGGCATAAAAATAGATGATCATTATCACATCTTGCTTCTTGAAAAGATATATCACCACCTTAATTCCTATGAAGCAACTACAAACTGCCATCTGACCACCTCACAAAGTGTCCAATGCTTTCACAAGAAACAATACCATTTCAATTTTGGACCTCCCTCCATCACACTACATTCTCTTTCAATCCAATACATTTCTTAGCCCCAAATTCATTTGCCATGAAGACTTAATCTTCAAAAAATGTCTTAAGAGCAAATGGCTTTGGCTCAATTCCCATGATATTTGACACTACCACAATGTCCATTTTGTCTAGGTGACCCAGTGGTGCATATAATGGAATCATCAAATCTAAAGGAGGACTTAATGGCTTAGAATTGACACATAACACCCACGATGAATGATTTCTTGCTTCATATTTTATAGCTATATCTCCTTCCACTCAATTTGCTTTGTCTTTATATACAAATACTTTTGTTAATGGTTCATCTGAATAGAGTGACGCATTCTAATCCATCACAAATCCTGGGACACTTTAGATCATAGCAACTTGTTTGCTCGAAACCATCAACTATTCAATGCATTAAAAAAAAACTAGGCTTGCTATCTCTGTATAATAATGGGGGCAACCTCCTGCGCATCATGTTAAATGGCGGAAGAGGGTCTTTCCTCTGCATCATGCAGTCATTTTGATGATCTATAAGTATTTTGTGCTTACCATTCTCCATCCGCAACCCTCCTTTCAACCTCTTGCGCAGATTCCAACCTTTGCACTGCCCTCCCCCTCTGGCCCGGCTCCCACTGCCCCTGCCTCGGCTCCTATCTCTAACAAGAGACCTAGAGACCACTCCTCTGACCACATTCTTCGCTGTAAGGCTAAGAAGGTTACCCCTGCGTTTGGTAACCCTTCCTCCCCCCCTAGCCCTGGTGAAGGAGAAGTTGTGCTTAGCCTTCTTTCTTTTGGCAAGAATCAGGTTGAACCTCCCAAGTAAAAGGCCCCCAACATCAAAACTGAGATGGACCTCCATAATGATATGCTTAACTGGATTCGTAAGGATGTCCGTGAGCTTAAAGACAAAATCAGAGGCTGCAGACTTGCAGTTGATGGCGGGAAGCTCGATGCTAATCTTCTGGAGGATCTGAACAATAGCGTCTCTAAAATTGAAAAGGAGCAAGCTAACATCAGGTCTAAACAATGTGACATCATGTCTAATTTCAAGACCACTCTTGACTTTCTCTCTTTTGTCACTCATCATTTGGAGGACACCAAAGGAAAGGACAAAATTAAGAATGGTGAGAGCATTAAGGTCATCAAGAACGGGTTAGAGAATGTTAAAAAGGCCTTTCTCATTACTCTGAAGTAATGGTTGTGCGGGCTGCTTCTTCACTGTGCTCTAGTTGTGTTTTTGCTGTGTTTTTGTTGCGTTTCTGTTGTTTTTGGCTGAGTTATGGCTGCAGCTTTGTTGTTGTTTCTGTTTTGCTCTTCGTGGACTCTAATGTATATCTGGGCATTGGCCTTTTGTAACCGGGTAGGGTCCCAGCCAAATAAACCTTTATCCTTATCTAAAAATAATAATAATAATAATGGGACAACCTGCCCAAACACCCTCTATTGTCTGAATTGTACTATTATTTTTTTCACAGTAATGTACCCGAATCCTCACTAGACCATGAGTCACAATATTAGGCAGATTCAAGGTTGGTTGTACACACTCAAATCCCTGTAGATTTTTGAACTCCACCTTCACCAAAGAGGACGCTTGGCATGGTACTCTGTTGCAATTATATCATCAACAGCATTCTTTATGCTTATAAACATAGCCACAGATCCAACTTTTCTAACATGTTTCATACTTAATCTTCCTCACATTGAGAGTTTTCTATAGTCACCCCTTGCTCAAGAAGGGTCTCATTTTTTCATCCATTTGCATTTTGCTTAAGCCTCTCTTACTGTGAGCCCATTGTGTGGCAGATTGGGGATATTTGAGATCCTTACACTTAATACAGCATCTGGTGTATCCATTCTCGGGTTGATACTTGTGCATAGCAGGAAGATTATTGTAACGGTCGCATACATGGTTATACATCTTCCTCACATGAAGAGTTTTCTATAGGCACCCCTTACTTAAGAAGGGTCTCGTTTTTTCATCAATCGAAATTTTGCTTAAACCTCTCTTACTGTGACCCCATTTCTTAGCAGATTGAAGGGATTTCTAATCCTTTGTACTTAACAAAGCATATGATGTATCCATTTCTCAGGTTGATACTTGTGCATAGCAGGAGGATTACTGTACCAGTCCCATATCTTAATTCCAACCAATTGTTTGGCTTGTTCACTAGTCTGGACAGACTATTGTCGACCATCCCACGTTGCAGATGGTCGCACACAGCTCTTGAAGGCCTTAACATTTTCTTGGACAGGCTGCCCCTCCTCTTACATGTCAGGCCTGTCCTTGGAAAAACTCATCCCCTCCTCGGACAAGTCTCATTTCCCTTGCCAAGGCCCATCTTCCCTCTCAAGCAAATAATTTACATTGAATGAGGGTCGTCCAAGCTTGGACGGTCCCTCAAAAAAATTCTATCTACTACTTTTTCCTCAACGTGCTTTCCACTTATTAAGACGATTTGATATTTGAGGGACCCAACTGCACCTTCAAACTCTTTCCTCTTGTTTTTCTGTCAGCTCCTTTCAGATGGGTCGTCCTTTCAATATTTCAAGTGTCTTTTTTATTATATTTTATTTTTAAATTTCCCTCCTTTGGCTCCTCATTCCCTTATTGATGATCATTCCTTGATGGCTTTTACTTTATCAGGGCCAACTTGGTTTTCAGGTTGTTCTCTTTCAAGTTTCGACAGTTCTTCTTCCCAACACTTGGAATATTTTATTAGTTTTGTTTTCATCAGACTCTTCGCTTTTGTTTTTTAATTGGTCCTTGACAGATTCTTTATCATTCTCTATGAACACTTCTTCAACTAACAATTTGCTTGCTTCAAATGAATTCCTCCAGGACTTGAGACTTTTTAATATTGGGTTGATTTAAACATTTATTATTTTATTAATATGATTTCCAAGGAATTCAACTTTTTTAACAGACCTCCATATTAGCTCCATCATCACTGATATGTAATTTCCTCAACGAATGGGTTTGTTGGAAGTTAAATGCAGATTTTTTTTCTATTCATGCTGCAACTAATTGAATTTCTCAAATGGAAGTGATTTTAGAGTGTGCTAGAATGACCATTCCTTAGAATGAGTACAATACTGGGCAAACCACACAAACACCTAGAAAAGAATGGAAACAAACCACAAAAATAGAGAACTTTTAACCTGAAAACCAGTTGGAAGTGGCAACTGTACATCTTTCTCTTCTTGCCTTCAAGCACTGAGATCAAAAGCTCTATGGAATACAAATCTCCCACTCTTTGTTGTCTCCTATCTTCCTATTGATGTAATTGAAAAAATATGTGGAGCGCAGAGAAGTATCAACTATGAACAACTGAGAACTCCTTGTTACCAATTCGTTCCAACACTCCTGATCATTGATGTCAATTCCTTACTAATGAACCTTCCTGTGCATTTCTAGAGATGACTCTTCGAAGACCAAGGCTCTTGAAACACCCATAATGAGAAGATTAGTTCCCTCTTCCTGTCACCGTAATTGTCCCTTTTCCTTCATGCAAAACCATCACTTAAGACAGGACAAAACCACCTCTAAAGGTTACAAACCCGCTGCTTTAAGCAAACCAGCATTTATGGAACTACCACCTGCTTCAACCAGCAGTTTCATGACACCAAGAAGCCCTGAATCTTGGAGAGGCCATAAATCTTACATATGGACTCAAAATCAGCTGCTGTTTTTTTTGCAGTGTATAACGTTTAGAGACGAATAAATATATGAAATCAGAATTGACTTTTGCTGAAGCATAGAATGTATTTCATCTTTTTGAACTAGACAATGCTTTTTTCAGAAATAAATGCACAACATAGCTACTCATCAATTTTCCTCTAATTCATTTATCCTAACGTGTCCTTGAAGTCTAATGGAATTCTTGATAATTTCCATGGATCCCTACTGATTAGTTGGCACACTCATCTTCCAAGCACTATGTAGCCAATTCCTTGCTTGTCGAATTCATCCTTCTTGGACACAATTCTTGATGACAAACTCTCTATGTCACAACAAACATCTTTATATGTTTTTTTCAGTTTTCTTGGTGATCTCGATGGTCGCAATTGTATTCACCTTCTTTGGTTAGCCTAGCCCAGATTAGCTTCCCAACATCCCCTAATGTACCAACCCCTTGGCCGAACTAGTAGGTCCATACTCCTACTCTATAATGTCCCTTTCCTGGACCAAATAAAGATAGTTTGGGTTTTCCACCAAACCCTTATAACAAATATGCAACAAACTGATTTTTATTTAAAACCCTTTACCAAAACAAATACAGCAATATGAAATCTGCCTTTATTCAACTAATAACCACAAAGCAAGAAGACCCAGAAGGTCCAAAGCCTTCAGAAACCCTCAAGGCACATGTATATGCAAGAAAATATTTTTTTAACAAAGATCTGAATTTATTATCTATTTATTTTGTAACTGAAAATGGAAGATAAAAACAGCTGACTGTTTGATACAATTTTGAAGATTGGAAGGCTGGAAATGATGCCCTAGGGCATATTTAGGCCTTGTGCAAGCCCCTAGCACAAAAAATAACCCTTTTCACAACTGAACTAGCCTCCTACGGGATTTTCTTCCACCTCCCTACAACTTCGCCCAGCAGTAAAATTGTGCAAAAACTGTCCCAAGCGAATATCACCTGATTAGTGGCTGTTCCAACATAAGAAACTCTGAAAATCTGATCTGCAGATGATGCCCTAGCTGTCAATCTCTGAAATCTGATCCAAATTGTGCCCTGGCTGATAATTCAGATATATGATATTTTTAATTTGTTGAAGAAAATGGAACGCGCAGCACAGAGTCGGGTAACCCAAACCCTTTCCCAGCGAAGGCAAGTGGCAAGAATGGAGTTGCGGGTGGAGGACAGCCAAGTAGAGCCGGCAACAACACAGATTTTGACAATGATCCTACCCTTCCCCGTGGCTCTCCAAAATCCTTCTTGGCTGCTACTACAGGAAATGCGGCCACGGGTTTTTTCGGGGGCTCCTGATGCACCTTACATTGTAGAAAAAGCAGCAGACACCCCTGTTGTTTCCATTTCACTCTCAAAGGTAACCGATTCAATTTGTGCCCTTAAGAACTCTGCCATTATATGTAGATTTAATGAATTTTTGCCTCGGTCCTGAAGAGTTACAACACTGGATCTACTCTATTTGGTCCTGGGATTGTGAAATCCAGTTATGCACAAAGGGTTTCTTTATTGTTCAGTTCTCCTCTCCTACAGATTATCAACGGATTCTTAATGAGGGTCCTTGGTTTTGGGGGTAGAGCCGGCCTCTTTATTACACCATGGTTTCTGGAATTTGATCCTTCTTCTATGGTTGTCTCAAAAATGTCGATTTGGGTTCGTCTCCCCAATCTTCCTCTCTTTTTGGCACCCAGTGGTTTGTGCTGCTATTGGTGATTCTCTTGGTCGATTCATCAAGGTGGATGATGAGTGGTCTAAACAAGGACTGTTCATTTATGCTCGTATCTGCATTGAAATAAATTTCAGCAAAGGTCCTTCCGAACAAGTTGGAGTTACTCCATGATGGCTTCAAGTGGATTCAAACTCTCGACTATGAGAACACGGCCTTTCGATGTCAGTTATGCCATCAAACTGGGCACCTTCAGGAGGCCTGCCCGTTGTCACTCCATCAGAATAAGCAGAAGAACAAAGGGGTTTCCCCGCGGCCTAAAGGCTGGCCGCCATTTTCAACGCCAGAAGTCAACCAATGCTCTCATCCCGAAAATTCTGAAAACATGAGTGTTTGAGGTTCCTTCTGCTAGTGGTGGGTACCAAGCAGTCGCATATTTCTGAGATTTCTAGATCTGATCCGAGTCAGGATGGTCCTCACCTAGTCTCTCAACTTGCATTGGCTCCCCCGCAGGTGCCGTGGACTATTGTCACGAAATATAAGAAGAAGAAGGGGCGCTTTGTTGCCCCTGCTTCTCAGGGGTCCCTTTGGTTCTCCTACTCCTTATGTTCCTTCATCATTGGATGGTTTTGTTTTTAACATTTAGTGTTATTTTGTTGCTTTCCTAGGCCTGGCCTAGTGTACCTTGTGGCTTTGGGGCATAATCTCATACCGCCCGCTTTTTTTGTTGAGAGAATCTTTGTATCATGTTGTATTTAATATAATATAAGATTTTTTTTCATAAAAAAAAAAGTGTTGATTATAAGCCCCAATGTAGCTCTTGATTGGAACTACCTCAAAATATTAGTGGGTTTTCATCCACAAATCTAAACACACCGGAGGGTTTTCATCCTCATATGTGGATTGCAAAGGAGGGTTTTCGTCCTCAAATGCAGAAGTTGTTAGCAGCAGCTCAAACCTTCAATGTCCAAATAGATAAGAGTAAAAAGATGTGGTCCAAATGACCCCCTCAACACTCTTTTATAACTTTACTTTCACTTTTCCCAAGGAAAAGCCTCCAAAAGCAACTTTCCATATTTATTCCTTCGTTATGACTTGCTTTTTTCGAAAGTAAATTTTTATAATAATAAAACTTTATCGAAAAGTTACTTTTCATAATAATAAAACATAAGTGTCTTTTAAGAAGTTATTTTTTCGACACTTAAGTTATATTAATTTATCATACTTTATTTGAAAAAGGGGACATGACAATCCACCAATCCCAAAAATTGCTTGTCCTCAAGCAATGACTGATCCAACCCCTCAATATATGTTTGTACCTTAACTTGGCCTTCAAATGCTTTGTATTGGAAATTTTGCTCTTCTCTTGCATTCTCAAGTTCAAGGCTTCTCACCTTAATTGCATCCTGAAAATGGTTGGAAAATTCTAACTTTTCTTTGTTGTCCTCAAGCTTGAAAACTTTTTATTAAGTGCAAATTTCAGCTCCAAAGAATGACCCATGAGCTGCAACCACTAAACCCTGTTAGTATTTACAAGTTTCTTATATTCAGCAATAATAATTTGGCACTTACCATAGTTTTGACCCTGCTGATGTCTGGAAATATCTCCAGGATCCCATATTAAAATGTGTAAACACCTTTGGGCAATATGATCTTTGTGTTGGCTCATATCAAAATGCTCCCTAAAGTGTCCTTCAATCCTCAAAATCACTATCTCTACTTGTCCACTTGTTTGTGTGTAATAACTAATTCCAAAAATGAGCTTGGTGCTAGATAAGAAAAACAACTCCTTCCAAAAAAAGTTGAGAAATCTGCCATCCTTATTACTAATAATATTTTCATGTAAACCATCCAGCTTAAACTCCTCTAAAAATTAACTCCGCCACTTTATGTGCTTTGATTTCCACATAAATAGCAAATAAGTATGCATACTCACTTAGCCTATCCTCAACATGAATGCAAACTTTATCATGTACCTTGGGAATATTGAATTCCATGGACTCACTTTTACAATTGTAATTGGGAATAAGCAAAGGCTGAAACAAGTTTCCCAAAAGGACATGCTTTACCTCATTCTGTTGGTGGTTGATGTACTCCCTGACGCATTGGAGATCCTCCTCCTCAAAGCCCCTCCACGAGAATCTCTCTTATATATCTACCAATATTGTAGGCTATAGAGTGTCCCACCATAGGTGTATGATGCAAGATCTTCCAAAAATTTTGTTTCATCTTTGGTTCAAGCAATGGAAAGATTATATCCTTATACAAAATGGGTCCAGCTGTTAGCATATACTTGTCATCCTTTACATTTCCTTTTAAGATGTTAGCAGCAAATGTTTTCTTGACACATTCTACCATGATAGAGACCTCCCAATCATCATAAATGACAAAACAAAGAATGGGCATTCTAGAAAAAACATCAACAACTACATTCTTTTCCCCCTCTATATCAAAATCATAATCTGAGACTTTCCTTACCCCTTTCTGTTGTTGATCATGCAAGTCAAGTTGTCCCAAGAATGAACTTCAATCCATGGTAGTCTATCTCAACCACACATCCACCACAAACTAGATGTTTTCTGAAATTTGCCAAAACATGCATGATGGCAAGAATTTCCTTGTCATATATAGAGAGAGACTATTTTTTTAATCTTTTAAACTTCATGCCCTTAATTTAATGGAGTCCCCATTTTGCATTAAATTACCTCCTCTTGAAACACCCCCTTCTACCACAAATAGTTGTGAGAAATCTGAAATGGAAAATACAAGGCATGAGCTAAAAACCTTCTTAAGCTTATCAAAAGCTTCTTGAGTTCTACCCCTCCATGCATAAGCTCCATTCTTTGTCATTTTGGTTAAGGGTGCTTCTATATGTGAACATCCCTTAACAACCTTTCTATCATAGTTGCATAAGCTAAAG
Organism: Taxus chinensis; assembly: GCA_019776745.2. Lineage (NCBI taxonomy): Eukaryota > Viridiplantae > Streptophyta > Pinopsida > Cupressales > Taxaceae > Taxus > Taxus chinensis. Next base: position 697,989,771 of record CM034150.1, read on the forward strand.
AGTCTCCTCAATAGAGTTAGTGTGATAGCAGATATGCCCAAACTAGACAAACTTGAATCCTCTTATCATCCACCTACATACCTTGGTCATTAATGACATGGCCCAAAGATGGAATCTTTGTGACCACAAACTCACACTTAAATGCTTTTACAACTAGAGCATGTTGCTTTAGAATTCCCATGATCAATTTTAGGTGCCTTAGATGATCCTTCCCTATTTGGCTACATATAAAAATATTCTCAACATATATCAAAACAAATTGTCTCAACTGAATCTTGAATACCTGATTTACCATAGATTGGACGGTAGCTGGTGTATAAGTCAAATTGAATGGCATGACCAAGAACTCAATGTGTCTAATAAGACATCTAAAAATTGATCTTGTGCACATAATCCTTGGAAACAGAAATATGATGGTTGCTAGATCTCAAATCAGTCTTTGAGAAATGGGGAGTAATAGTGGCATGCTTACAGCCAATGTTTAACTTCTATTTAATATGGGGACATATTATTGCATATTGGAAACCTCTATCTAATAGTGCATATCTCAACTTGTTGACATATTATTAAAAAGAAGATAACCAAACTATGTTGCAAATATTGGAAGCCTTTGAATATCAACATAAAGATAAAACTACATAGGCAAGTTGCTTACCTGGGAATGTAATAATTAAATATTTGAAATAGTTTGCATGTCAACCCATCTCCACCAGATGCATTTAATATTTGTTGTTGGTGACTTTCAAGTAATTTTTTTGTTAGATTGGCGCCAAGAAGAACTTGGAATTGAGCAAAAGCTATAAAAGAAATATCCTAAAAACTTTCTTCATTTTGTACCCTTCAAAAATAAAAAGATCACCACTATTTGGATGCCCATATACAAAAACATTATATATGCAAGGCGCCATTTTTTTGATATAATCAAAGAGTCCACCTCCTGTCGACTTGTTTGGGCATATTTTTGCACATTGCAGATCTATCATTTTATTGACTTTTAGAGTGAGAAAAAAGTGCTTACACCCTATCACTGGGTTTGGGATTTTGGGAGCTATTTTGAGGGGTTTCATGTGTGAAAAGATTTGATTTTCATTTCAAATTGAAGCTCATGTTTTTCATGAGTCAAACAAGTTAATTTTTGCAGTGACATAGGATGAAGCATTTGGGTTGTATTGTAACAAATACCCTGAATTCTAAGTTGTTTGTTTTGATCATACAGAAAATATTTCCATACCTTAGATCATCCGGATCTCATATACAAAAATAATCCAACAAGGAGCTCACCCATTTTAGCATGTTTTTTGGAAATTGCAGTGACAAGGATGAAGCAACAAATCTGAATTACAATCATCATTTTCATACCTTGACTTCCAACAAGGAGCTCACCATGAAACCATGGTTTGCTTCCTTTCAGTTTCTTGCAACTCTGAATTTTCTTCTTTCTCATGCTCCACTAACACAATTTCTTCCTTGACCTTTGGAGGTTCTGTTGTATCTAACTCTTTTTTTGGTTTTCATCTGACAACACTTGTCTCCATGTCCTTTGCCTAGACAATTGTGGTTTGGATCCCAAGGTTCTTTGTTGTCCTCTTTATGAGAGTTCTTGTGCAACTCAGCTATCATTTTTATTGTTAAGTATGGTTTTCAACTTTTCTTCACATTGATCAACCACACTTTTAGCCAGTGCACTCGCTGCCGACGAAACTTCCCACTCCTCCTTTCTCACATTGGCCAATTAAAATTGTTAGAAGTGGCTGAAAAATATCATCACTCTCATTCAAAGTCAATGACATAATTGTTTGCATTGATGCAACAATATTTTATACATGATTCATATGAACAGTAGCAAAGAAATGTTCAAACATTTGAAGAATAAGATCATTCACATTCAAGATCTAACAATAGAACACAAGATCTGGTTTTTGCCAGAGTTTCTAAGAATAGTGACCCTCCTAGCAAAAGGACTTTTGATGTCATCTAGACCTCAAAACTTTCCACCATCAGCTGAAATATTTCCCTCGTGGTGTTGTCATTGTATAGTTGTTCTGGAGCTAATATCCTGGTAATTTGACTAGTACAAATGATAACTACAAGTCTCACAACCGGATTTGCATGCCTCAACAGCTTGGGCTTAACCAAATAAGTCATTGATGGATTCATTGCCCAAAACATTGACTTATATTCTAATTGTCTTATCATGAACAAACAATTTTGCCACTTCCTCCAAAATACTGAGTAGAACATTTTTCGAAGTTTCTTCCCTACTTTGCAAAGCTTTGTTCCCAAATCATCGTTACTCATTAACTCCATGAATTTTGTTGGATACAAAAGTTGCAAAAACAATTGTGTTGTCTTTTGCCTTTCAGGTTGGGAAAATTTGTGCTCTGATACCACTGTAATGTCCCTTTCCTAGATAAATAAAGATATTTGGGTTTTCCAACAAACCTTTATACCAAATATGCAACAAACTGATTTTTATTTAAAACCCTTACAAAAACAAATACAGCAATATGAAATCTTCTTTTATGCATCTAATAACCACAAAGCAACAATACCCAGAAGGCCCAAAGCCTTTAGGAACCCTCAAGGCACATGTATATGCAAGAAAATAATTTGTTTAACAAAGATCTGAATTTATTTTTATTTATTTTGTAACTAGAAAATGGAATATAAAAACAGTTGACTATTTGAAACAAAATTTGAAGATTGGAAGGCTGGAAATGATGCCCTAGGGCAGATTTAGGCCTTATGCAAGCACTAGCACCAAAAATAACCCTTTTCACAACTGAACTAGCCTCCTAAGGGATTTGTTCCACCTCCCTACCATTTCACCCAACCCTAAAATTGTGCAAAAATTGTCCAAAAATTGTCCCAAGAGAATATCACCTAATTGGTGGTTGTTCCAACACAAGAAACTCTGAAAATCTAATCTCTGAAATCTGATCCAAAATTGTGCCCTGGCCGATAATTCTGACATGATCTTCCAAATTTGTTGATTATAAGCCCCAAATGTAGCCCCTGATTGGAACTACCTCAGAAGATTAGTGGGTTTTTTGTCCACAAATTTGAATACACCGAAGGGTTTTCGTCCTCAAATGTGGATTGCAAATGAGGTTTTCATCCTCAAATACAGAAGTTGTAGCAGCAACTTAAACCTTCAATGTCCAAATAGATGAGAGTAAAAAGATGTGTCCAAATTTGTTTTTCCCAAGGAAAAGCCTCCAAAAGAAACTTTCCATTTCTATTCTTTCGTTATGACTTGCTTTTTCAAAAGTAAATTTTTATAATAATAAAACTTCATCAAAAAGTTACTTTTTATAATAACAAAACATAAGTGCCTTTTATAAAGTTACTTTTCCGACACTTAAGTTATATTATTAATTTATCATACTTTATTTGAAAAGGGGATATGACACCCTTCACTTTTCTTCTTTAACACTCACAATCAAAAGCCCTAAGATTAGGGAACGCAAGGCATGTATTAAGGATGATGACCATGAAAAGGTACAAGCAGATTTTCAGAAAATAAACTAATAAACTTCTGTTGTATTTCTCCATAACATACATTACATATTTATGTGTTGTCTCTCCTAAAAACAAGGAGATTTGTTTACCAACACACTATATTGACTTCTAACAAATCTGTGTTGTTACTCCCGTAACAAAACCCCAAAATATCCAATTTATGAGTTATTAAATAATAACTCTCTCACACCTTAGTATTTTACTAACAAATGGAGTACTAACATAATAAATTCCTAACATTCCCCTCCTTAGTGCGAACATGGGAAAACGTCCATGCTACACTGCACCCGATTTCACGATCATGTGATTTTCCTTTGGATTATCACAAACCAGAAGTTGGTTTTCCATCGGTTAACCAAAAACTGAGAGTGAGGTGGTTTTCTAGTGGTTGACCACAAACCACAAAGGGGTGAAGGTTTTCAAATGGTTTACCGCCAACCATATCGCGATGTGCCAGTGCATCCTTTAGCCCTCAACACAGTTGCTCTTCCGGAAATAACATTTCGGAATCCATGATAGTGCAAAACATATCATCCAACTCATAAAAACTGAAACATTGTGTTATTTCCCCCCACAATGTGAAGTCTCCATAACACATTATTTTGAAAACATCACATAGAAATCAAATGAAATCAACACACACTCACACATGTCACCAAATCAGTGTGCGTGGCCTCGTCGGTGGTGAACTAATGAGAGGATGCCAATTGTCCTCCATCCTCCGTATATCCTCTGTCCTCCAGTTTTGTGCTGCTTAACTCAGTTGAATATCACTTTGAGTCTCAATGAACAAAATAAAGAAAATGCCATGAAAACAATACAACATTGTATTTGTGGTGAGGCAATGTGAAGACCAAGGATGTCGAAGCTGATCTCTGAAGACGTGGTCAAAGGAGGTGCAGAGCCGAACGATCTTCATGCAATATCCACTCAATTAAACAGCCATCCAAGTCGACAAACCCAATAACACTATTATTGGAACAAAAAGATACACTGGATGTCAATGGAGGAAATATACGTGGATATGGAACTGAAGCCTTTTTATGTTAATACAATGCACATCCACACCAATATAGTCATGTGCAGTGCAAGAACAACAAATAACTTGTAGCAGAAGCCAACGGAAGCATGAAATGCAATGATCTGATCCTTCTTGGTATACAGGCTTTTAAGAGATACATGATATGCGATGGTAATTGAAAAATGCAGACTACGGATTGGGCATGAAACTTACTAATGTGACGGGTGGAATGCTCAACGAAATCCAATTTGTGTGAAGAAAAATTTAATACCCCTTGAATAAAGCATTCTTGGGACAGAGATGCATGGAACCATGTTCCCAAAGGGAGAGATCTGTGGCGTTTTGAGATGGTCTGGTGCATGCAAAATAATATCCAACTGCAAGGGATGCGATTGAATAAGGACCTCTTGAATAGGTGAATGAAATGGCTGAATGCAAAATAAATTAACTTTCCCACTCTGTTAACTTCAAATGCCAGCTGTTGAATGATTAGCAACACAATCAAACACTTGAGGGCAATCATTGTTGATTGAATAAATGAGCAGGTGGGTAATAAGATCTGTGCAAACTAACTTTTCAAGTCTCTCAGACTGACAGATAATTTATTTTATGACTGCATGACGTCTTGCCAGATGATCACGAACTCAGACATATATGAATTAAAAAAAACTGCCTTACACTACCTTATAGACGACTCTGATATAAGCCAGCGGATGTAAGGTAGCCTTGGACGCCTGTAATCTCCCTTTGAATGCCAAATACTCCTGAACAAAAGATATGTTATACGTCTGCAATATCCATCTATAAATCCTATTATCACATGCAGGTCTGATTTATGACTATGAGGGAAGTTCTATCTGCAACTATGATCTGGGACTCTCATCGCTCTGATAGCAGATGAAAAGGTATGAGCAGATTTTCAGAAAATAAACTAATAAACTTCTGTTGTATTTCTCCATAACATACATTACATATTTATATGTGTTGTCTCTCTTAAAAACAAGGAGATTTGTTTACCAACACACTATATTAACTTCTAACAAATCTGTGTTGTTACTCCCCGTAACAAAACTCCAAAATATCTAATTTATGAGTTATTAAATAATAACTCTCACACACCTTAGTATTTTACTAACAAATGGAGCACTAACATAATAAATTCCTAACAGATCATTTTAATTTAATCATGGTTCATAATCATGCTTGAGGAGAGTAAAGTGTCATGCTATAACAAGCCCTCATTTTATTTAAGTGGAAGATGAGAGTTCCAATAGGATTTATAGTCCTTATTTAACAAACTCTCCAAGTCTGTAGATATATCACAACTTATTTAACTAACACTCCAAGTTTGGAGATATATCACAACCAAAGAGTAATGCCAAGAACTTAAGGTGGTGGAGTCAAATGAGAGTTAGTGGTCCAGTCACCCTGTAAAGTGCTGCAATGAGGGGTGTGTGCTACCGGGGATATTCTTGTTAGAAGACATGAACAATGAAGGAATGAATAGAAGCTGGAATGCACGCATTGTAGATTGTGTTTCTGTCATTTTATTATGCAAGAGATAATTACAAAATGGTTGAGGTGGTTACAACTGAACATTAATTAATACATAAATAATAGTGACTTAATAATAAATGTAAGCTTTATATTCTAATCCCCCCTCTCAAGGCTTACTATATAGAAAGCAAAAACAAACACACTGACGGAAATTTAAAACAACAGAACCAAACTAAGCTACGCATTTTTCAGAAACTTTTTCTTTGAAAACAGTTCTTTGACCAGGTATAATTCTATCAAGCTGCCTCGTAACCTTCATAAGGGTGTATCTCCCGAGCTGAATTTACGAGTTCCTGTATTCCACCTCCCCAAACTCCCAAATTAACAAATCTCCCTTATTGTTGGACAACCCTCCATGTTGAGCTACTCCCACAATACTCCATCAAGTTGTCTCATGACCCTCGTAAGGGTAAATTTCTAAGATCCACAAACTCCTGAAATATCTGGGCAGCCATCCATACCAAGTTTTGCCTACACTCGATTCCTTCCTGTCATCAAAACACTGACTTCTTAGAGTACGTATAAATCTTCTTTATCAATAAAAGCTTCAGTAAATTTAGTATTTGGTGGATTGTCAACAAAGGCCACATTTGCTTCTTTCGGATTATCTTTGAGTTTTCCTCTGAGAACATCATTAGCTTGAATGCAACAATTCCAGGTTGTATGACATCTTTTCTTGTAATAATAACACTCAGCTTGCCTGGTATCTTTTTCTGATTTTGTGTGATTATTTCTCGTGCGGGATTATAGTGCATGTTCATGTGAAAAATTACTTTTTGTATCGTCCACAATTGTTCTCTTTTCTTCGGCTAATAGAGCTGAAATCAATTCTTCCATGCTTTCAGAAGGCATCTGACTGAGAGTAAAAATGACATTGTTATACGAAGAACGCAAACTATTTAACAGAATGTATTTCTTCGTCATCTACTAGGGCTATAACCTTTGCTAACTGTCTAAGAAGAGATCTCAAATTATTTATATGATTGGACATAGTAACATCATCAGCCATCTTAAATCGAAAGGGTTGAAGCTTTAAAGAAAATTTAACATTCACTGCTTTTTTCCCAAACAACCTATTTAGGTTATCCTAAATATCTTTGGATGATTTGTCCAAATCTATATGATGGAGTTCAAAATCAGAGAGAGTGAGCCTGATTATAGCTTTAGATTTATCATCACGGCTTTCCCACTATAACAATTTGGCAGCTTTGGTGGGTTCTTAACAATACCCCACAAATTTTTGTTTATATCACATTTGTATTTTAACTTTCCAAGAATGAAAGTTGAAGCCGGAATATTAATCTACTAGGATTTCCATTCTGAAATACTTATTTAGACTCTAAAATATTTATTTAGATAGAAAAATAAGTGAATACAGATAAGTATGAATACTCAGACTGTGCCCTAGGTTGTAAATTCGCGAGCATGGTTTTGGTGATTATTCAAGAAGACGGCTTAACCAATTGGACAATGGAGACATAGAAGGAAATTATGGCTAATCTAGAAGAAATGCATGCGTATAAATAGGGATAGAAGCAAAAGTCCAAGGATACCTGGCTGCGGGATGTGGGCAAAAATACCTCTTTTCACCATCTAAATATGGGAAGGAGGCAAGTCAACAAGACCAACGTGATTAAATCCACTCACGAGCATCAAATCTAAGACCTTGAAGGAATTAAAAACAAAAATGTTGCCTACTTTCAAAACCTCCTTTATAAAAAGGAAGACAACACAAGCTGAACAGGAGAGCATGTTCCTCAACATCCCAAGACTAGTGTCAAAAGAACCAACGGCTTTGTTCACAAAGGAGGATGTTAAGAATATGGTCTTTGAGATGGAGAAGGCATAGTTGTGTTTTCCATTACTATAGGTATGTTACATGTGATACCATAGCTTTAGTTGGCTCATGCATCCCTGACAAAAATTTGAGCTAATTGCAAATTTTGCTTCCATATAAGTTTGTCTTGATTTTCCTCTCCTTTATTGGTTTCCATTTACATGCAATATTTTTCTTAGTTTTTCTTTATATGCAAACCTTCCCTTTTTATCTTTACATAAAAGCCTTTCATAGCTTTTTCCTTTGCATGCATTCTTTTCCCATTTTATCCCATTATAATGTATGGCATGAGTAACCCCGTCAAGACAAGGAACCACTACAAGTGATTTGGGATAAGCATCTTCTCAAGAAGAGAGACAAGTGATAATATGGAATGAGGATGCACATGAAAGCAAGAAACATGCACAATTAGAGGACAACTATGGAAATATTAACATAGTGAATCAAGACCAATGCATTGCAAAAGAAGAACTTTAGAAAACTACAACAAAGTGTGTAACTAACATGACTAGTGATCATTTGCCACCCCTATAAGAGAATTTTTCACAAATGAGAATGATCCCTAAAGTAACCTTAAATATTGATTTTCGGGAGATGAAAGATATTTTCATGTAGATCAATCACAATCTTCTCTTATAAGTTGCACTCTTCACTTCATTCAATCAAGAGGCAACACCAACAACACAACAATGGAAACATATATTTTGGTCCTTTGCATTTGGACAAGACATGGGATGCAAGAAGAAGGGAAAGAAGAAGACGTGTGATAACTTCTAATTGGTCATCAAGCTTTGGGGAAAAACTTCCCGATGGAGGAGAATGTTGTGTGCCTAACACAACATTTTGTGCCTAACACAACATTTTGTGGGCAATTAGTTCATAAACATGGTATTTATTACAACGTAATAGTGAGAAATATGACCATTTATAATGAGCTATTTAATCTTTAGCTCGTATTTTGTAATATGCTCACAACTTATTTTGTAGTTATCTAGTCATTATAAATGGTGTGGATGCCCCCTCTAGTGGGTATTAGATTTAGTCATAGGTTAATAGCTTGTGGAGCAAACAATCATTTGTTATAAATAAAGGTTTATTCATCTCTATGTATTCATCTATTTTGAATATCAATACAAACTATTTGAAGATGCAATTCATATTTTGAGAATAGGTGCCCCCTAATGTTTCTTTTGGCGTAGTGCTTACTTGCAAATGTTCCAGGCATGCTCCATCTGCATCTATCATCGGTAAAGAGGATGTGGAACAACTACATACATATCATTCAGCACATCTACAACTGGGCTAATCATATCTCAGCAAGGTCCTCTCCTTTTAAAGTTTGTTGTGGCTTCCAATCTTTGGCTCCTTCTAAGACATTGGTTGCTTGTATAGCTCTAGATACATCCCACCAATAGTAGGACCAAGGCAAAGCTTATTCCTTTGTAGAAAATGATCCGAAAATCAGATTAAATGACTCACTCAGCAATTCAAATGTTTTCAGATACTTCAAATATGATCTCAATTTTCCCGTAAAACGATTAAAATTGGCTTTAAAACTTTAAAATAGTATTAAATTGATTCCAAAAACAAGGAAAATGAGGTAAAATATAGAAGACAATGCAAACCATGTGATAACAAAGCTCATCTGTTATGGGATACATCTCTGAGTTTGGGAAAATCCCTCAAATTGATCTGATTATTGACGTAAAAACTACTTTGTATAACAATAATTACATCAAAATAATTCTTTGGTCATAGAAAATATAATATTTGTACACAGTCTCTAAGAAGCTCTGGTTTTTGTCTCTAAAATAGCTTTCATGTAAATAAAACTCTCTAAACTTTCTCTACTCTCTCCAAAAGGGCCTGTCCAACATTACAAAATTTCCTTCTTTACATATAAATTCACACATTTCTATAGAATTTCAACCAGAGTGTGGCTTAGTTGTAAAAGGTGCTTATCATTTTTACCACGATGGTAAGGGGTTCTGAATCCCCCCTCCAACACATTCTCTTATTTTGCATGTATTCAGGCCTGGATTCAAACCTTATAAGCAAAATTCTTGGTCTCATTTAGCTAAAATTAGGCTTGTAGCCTAACATGGTTAGGCCCAAATTTGGAATGTCAGTGGTTGTGGGCTTTGACCCTCACTTCCATAGGGATTATTTTGTATTGCACGTTTTATTTTTGGTGGGATTTAAGTATCCCACATTGATTGGTCACTATGGAATTTAGAATAGGTTTAATAAGCCTTGGACGTTGTCATCCGTGGCTTGGCCACACTTGCTTTTTTTGTTGCATTGGGCTCATGCAACTGTGGCTATCTGATCTTACTTAAATGTGGTTGTGGTGGATAGTTGTGTGAGGTATGAAAAAGAGTGGACCCCATTGGTTATTGGGCCCCCAAGCTGACACATAATGTGGGCCCCACATCGACCGTTGAAGACCAGAGGCTAAAACCAAAACCATATTTTTGCACGAAACAAATCTGCCACTTGTCATCACCTTATTCGTCCACTTTTCATGCTCACATCATGCCACCTCATCTCTGTGCAACCTGTTCATATTTATTTTTTGCCAGTTGGAGAAAAATTTCAGTGGACCATATCTTTTGTCATATGACGTTGTTTTGTCCCATTCAAAAGGAATTGGAAAATCTCTTGATGAGCTCTTCCATATGCATGCAATTTCATAACTTATGTAGACTTTTTGATCGATTCGGAGTGAGGATCCTCCTGGATCACTCCTCCCCACTAAGGAATTTTTGGACCACCAAAAGATTTGGTTTTATTTTGACAATAGGTGAGGGTATAGTTCCCTCACCCTTCCAATTTCCATCCATTTTTCCTTGCTTGGATGCATTCCTTTCAGACCCACATGAAGATATTCAACATCACCTCTTCATGAAGTCCTGTCCTCCTGTCAAGAATATATCTTCCTGTAATTCATCAAGAAACTCAGGAGCAAATTCATCAACAAAAGGTACTTGAATAGTCTCATCCTGATCAATGATCATGGGTGGCTCATACAATTTCAAGTTTTCAACATTTACAATGGAATACATCTGCATATATGGAGGTAATTCTAACTAGAAGGCATTATTACCAATCTTCTCCAAAATTTTAAATGGGCCATACCTGATTGGTTTAAATTTTTACCTTCACCTATAAGTCTTTCTTTACTGATATGTAGCCAAACTTGATCACCAACTTGAAAATGATGATCAACACGATGTTGGTCATGCCTAGCCTTGTACTTGGCTTGGCTCTTTTCCAATTGCTCTTGGACAACTTGATGAACCATCTGTATCTTCTGAATGAACTTTTAGCCTTATCAACATCTTTTTGTCCATCAATGCCATTGTTTCTTGTCCAAAGGAAAAGTCCAAAGGTGACTTAGGAAAATAACCAAAACAAGTCTCAAAAGGAGACTTTTGTGTGGAAGAATGTATGGCACGGTTATAAGCATGTTGCACATAACACAAGTGTTCATCCCAAAGTTTAGGATGCTTGCTACAATATCCTCAGAGAAAATGCACTATTGTATGGTTGACCACTTTTGTTTTCTTGTCGGTTTGTGGATGAAAAGTAGTACTTTTCTTCAATTTGTGTATCCATCATGTCCCATAATGCTGACCAAAACTTCCCAATAAATCGAGAATCCCGATCAGAAACAATAGAAGTAGGCAAACCAAAATGAACCCAAACATTGTTGAAGAATAAATGTGTAGTTTCCTCGCCATGTTATCTATTTTTTGCAGGCACCAATATACACATTTTGCTAAATCTATCCACAACCACGTACAAATAGTCATGTTTTCTTTTTGTCATAGGCAAGCCTCCAAAAAATTCCATGGAAATACTTTCCCATGGCCTGGTTGGTACGGGAAGTGGGGTATACAAGCCCAACTTCTGTTACTAGGCTTGCTTGTGGCACAAAGAATACAACCTTTAACATATTTAGATACATTTTCATACATCTGAGGCCAATAACAATATCTTTGCAATTGTGCAACTATTTTACCAACACCAAAATGACCAAAAATAAGAGAAGTATGTGCTTCCCTAATCAAATGAACTCTTTCATCTTGTGGAATACAAAGTTTACCAAGATGATAAAGCAATCCATTATGTAAATGATAGTCTAATTCTTCCACCTATTTACCATGAGTTAGATCTTCATAGACATCCTTAAAATCAACATCTCTAGCATATTGTTCCTTATAACTTTCATGCACCAAAGGACTATGTTGTAAAAGAATAGATGCAATAACAAGAGGTCTAGAAAGCATATCAACAACCTTGTTCTATATACCTTTTTTATACCTGATCACAAGATGGAATTGTTGCAAAAACCCCATCCAAATGAAAGTGCCTTGACTATTGTAGCTTGGATTGTGACTGAAGGTATTGCAAAGGTTGATGATCCATGTATGGATTATTGTCTCTTTTCCCATCAATAATGTTTCCACTTTTTCACACTCTACACCAAAGCATACAACTCTTTGTCATAAGTAGGATAATTTCTTACCACACTTGTGAAGGTATCTGAATGGTAACAGACATGTTTTCTCTTCTGCATCATCAATATGACACCCATGGCATAATCACTTGCATGGTTTCAATCTCAAATGGTTGTTGTAAATCAGGTAGTGTCAAAATTGGGGTTGTGCTTATCTTTTCTTTCAACATATCAAAGGATTTTCTGGTACTTTCCTCCCCACTGAAAGACCTGTTTCACACTTGTCAAGGAATGCAAAGGAGCTGCAATCAATGAAAAGTTAGCAATAAACTTCCTCCAATATTGGACTGCCCCAAGGAAGCTTCTAACTTCAGTTGCATTAGTAGGTTTGGGCCATTTCACAATGACTTCAACTTTAGAGGGATCAATTTTCAGTTCACCACCCCCTACAACATAGCCCAAATAAACCAAAGATGTTTTACCAAATTCACATTTTGACATCTTCAAATATAATTTCTCCTTTGCAAAGTTTCCAAGACTTTCTTAATATGTTCAATATGATCTTCCCAACTTTTACTGAAGATCAAAATATCATCTAAGTAGACAATAACAAAATCTTCTATGAATGGCCTAAAAACATCATTCATAACCCACATGAAGGTGGTGGGTGCATTGCAAAGACCAAAAGGCATAACAAGCCACTCAAATAGACCTTGTTTAGTTTTGAAAGCAGTTTTCCAAATATCACCTTCGTTGATCCTAACTTGGTGATAACCACTTCTCAAGTCTAACTTAGTGAAATAAACAACATTTTCAACTGATCTAATAAATCATCAATACGAGGAAGAGGGTAGTGGTTTTTCACCGTTATTTTGTTTAGTGCTTAGTAATCCACACACATCCACCAAGTGTCATCTTTCTTGGGTACCAACACAATAGGTGAACCACATGGAGAAGTGCTTGGTTGAATGACCCCTTTCTCGAGCAACTCCATAACTTGCTTCTTGATCTCTTCATTTTCAACCACGGACAACCTATACATGCCAATGTTAGGAAGAGGTGCATCCTACTGCAGATGAATCTCATGTTGTATTTCTCTTTTTGGAGGTAATCCTTGTGGCTCCTGAAACACATCATCATAGTTAGAAATAACCTTCACTATTTCATTCTTATGTTTAGGATCACAACCTTCCAAAGCCTTGGATTTATCATCATCCTTAGCTTTAACAATCATGAGTACAAAATTTTGCTTGCATTCACAAGCCTCTTCATTTGTCCTACAGATACAAGTGACAAATTTGCTTTTATTCGATGAGCTCTAACAATGTATTCAATCCCATCCTTAACAAGAAAATACTTATTCTCTTCCCTATAGAAGATTGCTTTTCTATCAAAAAATAAGGACTACCAAGAACAATGCCACAAATATCAAGTGGAACCACATCTAACTCTACCTCATCAATGAATTTAGAGGTGATTGCAAATCTAAGTTTGCATGTTTTTGTGACTTGCAATTTAGCATCATCACATACCCATCCCAAAGGGTAAGGTTTTGGATGTGGTTTGGTTTTAAGTCCCAATTTCTTAACAATTCTTCAAGAAATGAGATTAGCTTGAGATCCACTATCAAAAAGAGTATCAATCTTAGTATGTTTTGAAATAACTCTAATGTGGAAAAGCTCATTTCTTTTCTTTTCATGCATAGATTTAGAATTAGAAGTATGAGAATTAGTGCTAGAAGAGGAAGAAGATGAACCTTGCAAACCCATGGCCGTGATCTTGGTCTCATCACTTGAATCAAATCCAAGATCTTGCACCTGTTGCAGTAGTCTTCTTGTCACCTCCTTTCTTGAACCATTTTGGCTTGAGCTCTAGATGGAGCTTCCAACACTTACATTTGTATGTCCTTCTTTCTTGCAATGTGAACAAACAAGCTTCTCATCTTCTTTCTTAACCATGGAAGTATGTTTTGCTTTACCCTTTCCTTTTCCTTTACCCTTGTTTTCAGGTTGTTGTTTCCTGATTTCTTTGTGAAGATTTCCTTTGTGTTCTTACCCCTTGGATTCAATGTGGGTAGCTTGGACACAAACTTCATCAAGGTTAGTGGGATTAAACATAAGTATGGTATGTTTCAAATAACTATGCAACCCACCAATGTATTTCAAAAGAGTCTCTTGAGTATAAAGAGGAATGCCCAAAATCAATGCTTCTTCCTAAACTCTTGAGTGTAATCTTACACACTTTGACCCTTAGTTTGTCTTAAATTTTCCAATCCATAGTAGCTTGTTGCATATAACCAAGTGGATAAAATTGATTTTTTCAAAGCGGAAACAAAATCATCCCAAGAAGAAATAACTTTACCATGTTTTGAAAGATCCTCTTGAGTCTTACTCTCCCACCAAATGAGTGTTGTACCACCCAAACGAAGAGTAGCTAACTGAATTTTTGCTTCCTCATCAACAATATTTTGAACCCTGCAGTAAAATTCAATCTGCTTGATCCAATGATCCAACTTTTCTGCATTAAGCTCTCCATTATAAATTGGCAATTCAAATTTAACATCAAGTTTTAAAACTGATGGAGCATCAGAAGAACCAGAAGAACCAGAAGGTTTAGAAGGAGATGGAGGAGTTTAGGAGATTCTTCTCTTTACCTTTATCCTTACCATTTTTTCCTTCTTCTGATTTACCTTCCATTCTTTGTCTCCATTCTTGATATAACTCTTCCACCATGCTCTTCATTTCCATAAAAGCTTGACAGAAAGGCCATTTTTAAAGTCATGATCATAGGAGATCCTCTAGGAGATTCCATTCCTGAACTTGAACTTGCACATTTTGAACCGATCTCAGGATTATATTCCTCAAGTGATCCTTCACCTCACTTTGATTTTGACCTAGTAAGCATTCAAAAAAGTACTTGCAAATTCCAAAAATCAGCGTTAAAATAGCCTTAATCAACTGCTCTGATACCAAATTGATCTGAAAAACAGTATTAAGTGACTCACTTAACAATTTATTGTTTTTAGATACTTAAAAACTCATTCTCAATTTCCCATAAATTTAATTAAAATTGATTAAAAATTGGCTTGAAAACATAATTAATTTGTTAAAAATATGAGAAAAATGAGGGAAAATATAGATAGACAGTAGCAAACCAAGTGTTAATGGAGTTCACCCAAATGGGGCTACGTCTTTGGGTCCAGAAAGCTCTCGAACCAATCAATTATGATACAAAAATCACTTTGTACAATAATAATTACATCAAATAGCTCTTTGTCTTGCATGAAAATCCAGTCTCTAGGAGGCTCTAGTCAAATCTTCCAAAATGCACTCCCACAAGTGAAAATCTCCAAAAAATGCTCTAATTCTCTCCAAATAGGGGTTCCATACAATTAAACATTTAACACTTCAAATACAACTTTCCCTTTTATAGCATGTTTCTAAGCCATATGGGCTAGTTGGCTAGGGCTTATCTTTTTAATTGAAATAACCATGGTTTGAATCCTCTCCAATTTTATTTTTGCATTGTTTATCCAAAATTAAAGTTTGGGATGTAAATCCCACATGCATCAAACTTAGGCTTGTTGGCCTAATGGCATTGAGGCCTAAAAATAGGTCTTAGGGAGGTTCTACCACCACACTTGTGGTTTTTGTGCCAAAATTGTTTTATTTTTTATCCATAAACCGTAATGCACAAATAAGGTGGCTTTTAAAAGCCTTTTTTGGTTAGAGTTGCTAGGTGGCTTCAGCCATGAGTTATGACTTTGTTTTGTTAAAAGCCCTTGGGCTCGACGTCCAACTCACCTTGGTTGAACGGTGATTTGCATTACTAGTGAGACTTAGTTACCATGGGTGTAATGCAGTTAGCTGACTAGAACTGATCTATTGAGTTGTGAACTTAGTTGGTTAAAACTCAGCTCACTAACGTGGCAATTTGGTAAATCTTTGGAAAAATATGGGAACTTAGTCCCACATGCATGATAAATTGGTCTTCCATAGGTTTATAAGGAAAAACCCTATAATATGCAATGTGAAAAAAGGCGGCAGGGTCCCCCTCCTGAAAAAGAGTGGACCCCATACTAGCTGTTGGAGCCCCCATCTAGGACATAGTGTGGGTCCCACATCGAATTTTGAAGACCTGAAGCTAAAACCAAAACCATATTTTTGCTCAATCAAACTTTAACACTTGTCAACATCTCATTCATCCACTAGTCAAACTATAATCATGCCACCTCATCTCTGTGCAACCTGCTCCATTATTTTGCCAATTGGAGAAAAACTTCGAAACGGTCCGTAGTCTTCATAGAGATAAGTATACATGATAATCGATGTATTATATCAATGAATACAAAGTATTTTGAGTGTTTTATCTATTATACTTATCTCTTCCATGGTGTATGGAGTACAATTTTAAAATGATGTACTATATATATATCAATTCAGTATATATATCCTCCTAGATCACAGACGTTTCTCGTAACGTTTCGTATCTAAGGTTTTTTGAAAATTGTCGTTTCTGCGTTTTGTACCAGTTTACGTTTCCATTTCAAATTTCCGTTTTCGTTTCCTGGCAACATAGGTATTTTGGGATATTAATCCCATATGTTGTCAGGCCTAATGGTTGGCGAGTTGGGTCCTTCAACTCGACTGGGCATCGACTATTGAGGTGTTCACGCAGTGTGCGGCCACGTTGAGATGTGTTTTTTCAAGCCATGCGGCTCGGCCGCAAGGGATGTTGTCCATGACTCATCATGATGCTACCAGTCTAGGTGGTCAACCATTGGTGCGGCTCGGATCACGAAACTATCATGTAACGAACTCACCTAGACAAGTTCGCATGAAGTCATGAGCTACTACTGATGTGGCTCTAATGACATGAGGTGAATTTACCAATGTATGGCAAGTGTGTCTCAAACGTCAACTTTGTAATCAAGTTGGCCATTACGAGCTGGCTACTGTAGCTAGCTCTTCGTAGCTCCATCGACTGAGCTGGCCTCTTAGCTTGTCGAGCTAATGATGAGAATGCTTTGCAAAAATTTGACAATTATCTCCCAAATGCATTAATGACAATGGTCTGTCAATATGGGTATGTACACTTGCGAAACCCCGGCTTACAATATAATATTAAGGAAAGGCAAGCAGGGTCCCCCTCCTTAAAAAGAGTGGACCCCGCCAGCTCATTGGAGCCCCCCAACCGGAATACCATGTGGGCCCCACATCAACCGTCGATTTTTGCATGCTCGGTTCTAATCAAGTTTGAATGTGTGTTGCCATACCCAGACTACCACTTATTGACACATTGACCCTTGTAAATCTATTCAATCCATGCTAATGAATAGTGTAAGGCATCATCTTTTGGCAGAAATCTCCTTACCTCTCTTGCTGTTCTGAATTTTTATGTGTTTGCCATTGTTTGATGATTGATCATATCATTCATAATATAGGAATATACTAATGGATAATGTAACAAATCAAGAAGCATCAATGGGCCTATCAAAGTTGATTAAGTCCCGAACTGTTGTGTCGGCCAAACTTATTTAGACACCAAATAGAAATTGTCATTTATTAGGAAAATAACATCTATATCATAAAGATAAGTAACAGCACTCATACTACACCTTGCTGATAAATCTCAGACGTTCTCAACTAATGACACTCGATCCACTATCAACGGTGATGCAGAAGCATCATCTCCAACTTGTAAATAATGATGGCAATATCAAATTTTGGCTTGTCAAGTGTGTTACCTTATTGGTAACCTGCTGCAAATCCCTGTTCTGCTGCGCTCTAGGCCTCCTGTCTTGTCCAGCCCTCATGTTGTCTCTCCTCTGAGCACAATACTGCGGGAGGGGAAATACATCCCTCACGTGCTGCAGCAAACTCCTCCACTCATCGCTGACTCCCATAATAGTGTCTGGAAAAGCTACTTCTTCCGATCGTCCCTCAATATCTGGTGGGTCACCTCTAGGTAGGAAGTTAGGCTACATAGGCCTATCTGCAGTCCGCGTAGGTCTCCTCTCATCTGTATGAGTATGCCTCCGCTCACGGCAGGGCGATCCCCTGACACTCCCAAGCTCTGAAGGTGATCTGCTATGATCCCTATGACTACTGGCAACTGATGAGGATCTATCCCTCCTATCGTGCCTGTCCCGCGGCCTATCTAGTGCCAACCTGTCCAAAGTAGTGCCCATGCGCTCCATGGTCTGTAGTAATTGCCTCTGCGTAGCTGCCATATCCCGAATGAAATTCCTATCTGGATCTGCATGTTCCTCTCAAGGAGGACTCTCAGGTCTCTCACCCAAATATTCCATTATGTCACCTCCTGCAATACCAGCTTTGAATCGTGCTCGTCTGCGGGTGTAGTATCTGTGTGGACCGTCCTCTCTGTGATGCATTCAAGGCTGATTTCTGTTTTAATACCCTGTCTGCTTCCTTCCCACACAGGCTGGGAGGATACATTGCTCTGATACCACTGAAAGATCCCAAACCCCTTTTTGCTTGAATGCTTTTTATATATATATATATTGCTCTGGCTCAAATCTGAACTGAAAATAACAAAGGAATTCATAGAACACCACACTGAAACTGTATAGATAAATTAAATAAAGCAAACCCCGTAAACCAAGTAAATACAGAAAAGGTGCCTAGGGTTTAACAGGCAGATTTCTTCATAAACGTTTCAGCCGTGTATTTAATAATGATTTCTGATGATAAATATTACGGCAATACAATGTATAAATCTGCAGATAGATTTAATAAGAAAGATTGACCAAAAACCCACTATAAATGATTCAAACCAAATCGATTTGATATATTTGCTGCTGGGAATTACAATAAATATCTATCATGAGAAATACCTCTGATACAGCAATAACAACTGTAGAAGAAATCGCCCCACTCTGGAAGAAGACTGTATGCCCACTGCTGCAATTTATTTCTCTGTCTAACTACTGAAATAATAAAAACCTGTGAATACCATGAAGATCCCTGTGTGGAAACTTCTCTCACTGCTCCTGGGGTTTCCGTCCGCAAGAGGATTAATCCAGAGGTTTCCGTCTGCAAGAGGATTAATCCAGAGGGTTTCCGTCCTTGGATTTTGTCTGCATAAGCTCAGTGCTAACTGTCGGAGAAAAATAATAATAATCTGAATTCCCTTTGCCCAAGTCGCATTTTTCCCTTATAGCCAAAAAACCCTCCAAAGGAACAAGTCGCACTTTTGTCTAAATCCTCATAATTAATTTTTAATTAATTATTTTCATTTTCCCACCAAGTCGCATTTTTGGGTTTATTTGATCTTTACCCAAGCAAGTCGCATTTTTGGCTAGGAAGGCACATTAAATAATTTATTAATTTATTTAAATGCACTTTCCTAAGTCAAAGTCACTTAAACAGTCTATTAATTCATTATATGTGCTTTAATGATATTTTATTTAATTTTGAGCACCATATAATAAAAATAATAAACCGAAGTCACCCTAGGAAACACCCTTTGGCTGTCGGGTAAACAAAACAGGCCAAAGGTCTTCGACCGAACTCTTTGAATTTAAAGGCCATTTTTGGGTTGTTTAGGAGTTTTAGTCCACTCTTGAGATCATTCATGGAGTGTTAAGTTGGTAAAAAGTCCTATGGATTGTTAAAAATTGAGTTCATGACTTAGGAAATGGAAATTCCTAAGCTGTAGTCTAGAATTAGGCCCAAAGTGATGTAAAAAAGGTAAACTTGTATGTTTTAGAGGTCCATTCGATTGAAAACCAACTTATGAGGTATAAAGACCTCCTTGTAACTAATTCCCATTCATCATTCAAATGGTCAAGAAGAAAAGAGGGAGATCTCAGGCGGAAAGAAGCAAGTGTTCTTGTGTATACACATTGTGATAGTTGAACTAGTTCTTGCAAGACTGTTCGTGATACTTCTTGCACATTTCTTGGTGATTTTTGGTTGCATGCAGGTGACTCCTTTGAATTTGTGAATGGTAAGAGACCCTTGAGTATATATCTACATTGATTTACATGAGTTGATATTGTTCGTGCACAGACATAGTCTAAGGTGGACTGTACCAACCTGTAGCGGAGCATTTCTAGAGCTTAGTTAAATCAAAAGACAGAGGATAACAAGTTGTGGAGAGAATCTTGAATGTTTAAAGATCTAATTCAATGTATTTGTCTGATTTTGAGTGATTCTAAAGCTTGAGAGAGTGAGAAATATGTGTTGGATAAGATTGTGTCAACTGTAGCAGACCATTTGGAAGTTCTTGCATGAAGGTGTATTAGCATTGGTGTGTGTGTGTGACTCATCAACAAGTTGAAGGAGTTTGAATGATTTGTTAAGGTATACACACTTTAGAAACCCTTTATAGACGTTCACAGTGACACAGAGAACGAGTTTTGGTGTTGAAATCCCTTAAGGACTGAGAACTCTGTTTCTAGAGGCAAAACAGGGTGTTTTAGTGGTTTAAACACATTTAGTTGAAAGGAAAAGTCTCACTGTCAAAGTTTATGCATGCATGAGGAGAGTACAGACATCTAGGAAAAGTCTTAAAACTGTGGAAGTGAATCTTAGTATTTATATTGCAAATTTCTCTTCTCAGACATCCTGTACAAACCCTCCTAGGGTTTGGTCAAGAAAGAGTTTTTAGAGCTCTAAACTAATAGATCAAGGCACCAAATTTGTAAGTAAGGTCCACAACATCTATCAAATTCATATTCATGAAATTCTAGAGTCTAACCAATCTCTAAGTCCCTGTTTTGCATGACAGTATTACTAGCAACCTGTAGGTTGCAATTTGATAAGGAAGCAAGAGCAAAGATTGACAGAAAAGTGAGCATTAAGGAGAATGGAGTCTTGGGGTTGGTCAAGATAGAACCTAAATGAAGGAGGAAGAGATATTTAGGCAGTTTAAAGAGTTACAAGACTACCAATTGCTCAGAAGCCATGACAGTTAGCTTTAAGGTGACTAGTATAGCGAGAAAGACCTAATTGGAAGGTAAAATAGTCCCTTTTGATCAATTTACTGTGAAGGAAGGTGCCCTGAATCTTTAAACACAAACAAAAGAGCCTAATGGGTGTCTGAGATAGGCCTTAGTTTTTCAAGTAAAACCCTGAGTCAAAAGTTAAGAACAGAAACCTCTAAAAACAGGGCTAGAAGAGTGTAACTGAGTGAAAAGGAGAAGAAGGAATTGGTACTTAGCCTAAGAGTTGAAAAATGAAATTTGCTAAATACCTGTGAAAGCCTAAAGGGTGTCTAAATTTTGTTGAGAAACCTTCCAGTTCCAGATTGCTCTAACTATGAATCTACCAAAAGCAAGCCTCAAGAAGCTCTAGAAGGGCACTTTTGAGTCTTGACAAGGTTAAGGTAATTAGTTGACTCTTTTTGCTTTGTTCCAATTTGTTGGGTGTTTGAGCATTGAATGAGGTGTACTAACCAATGTTTTAAAAATCGGAACCAGACTCGGAACCGGTCGAGGGTTGGACCGGACCGGAACCGGAACCGGACCGGTTCAAACTCTATGAACCGGTTTACTAAAAAACACATAAAAATTACATTTTTAAATAAAGAAATATATTTGAAAAATTAGAAACCATGATGCCAACAATTACACACAAAATACGCAAAGTTTGCTCATGTATATAGTGATAGTTGGAATACTCGCACTTGGCAAATACTCGGCAGACCCCAAAAAAACAAAACTCGGCAATATTCGGCCAATACTCGGGAATACTCAGCAACTTAAAAAATACTCAAATTTCTTTAAAAAAACATAAATTTGCAGCCAAAACCATGTATTTGCAGCATTTTCTTTCATTGCTATTAATGCTTTCTTTTTGTTGGGACCTTTACGATAGTCTTCAGTCTTGTGTCTGAGGATGCGCAAATTGGAGTTTAAACACAAAAAAGACTCTTAAAATAGCAAAAAAAAAACATATGCATCTGTTGATAACTTGAATGTGAAGTCAACATTTGAATAAGCAGGTCGCGACCAAGTTGGTAGGTGGGACGATTAGTCTGAGCACAGGAGAATACTCGCCGAGTTTTGGAAAGCTATCCAGTAATTTTAATTACTAATCTGTCTACAGTACAAGCAATCAAAGCTCATGATTCTTTCAGAAGATTGCAAGAAGTTGCTTGGTCCAAAAAGGTGCAAAAATAGATTTTATGAAAATAAGAAAAATATTGCCATCAATGCGTAGAGCTCGAGAAAATATGCACTTTTAGAGAAAACGACACCTGAAACGGAGCCACAAAATGAAAGTTATGGCACATGCAAGTTTTTGTTGCTACATCTTCCCGGACCCTTTCCAAAAATGGCAAATTTTATTCTATGCTTGTGTTTTTTTCACCAAAAATCCAAAAAAGGAAAGAAATGCTGACTCGGCCGGTTCAGGATAAAACCGTACGGAACCGGCCGGTTTGGGCTAAAACCGGTCGGCCGATCCGAGTTGCAGGCCGGTTCGTGATTTCAAATGTCAAACCGGTCAAACCGGCCGGTTCCGGTTCCGGTTTGACCGGTTTTTAAAACACTGGTACTAACAGGGTTGATGATGAATGCAAGTTCAAATTGGGGTTTTAGGCTCAGATTGGGATAAGAAGGGAGAGTTTAAGCTTGAGAAAAGTCAGTGATTAGCTTGAAGAAGCATTGTTTTTGGAAGTGGTGTACAAATTAATCATTGTAGGTTGTCAAAAGTGTTTAGGCTCTGCATCAAACAGGTTCAAAATAAGATACGACTAACTAAAAACCCTTGTTCAATAGTTAAATATGAATAAATAGAAGACAAATTAATAGGCTTATATTCGTGACAACTACATAACAAATATATGATTGAGACCCATTTATAAAGTGAAAGACATAGTTAGCAGTATTTGTCATCAATACAAATCATGCAGCAAAATACAGGTCATTATTTCAGTATGCTCTTCATATGCATGACCTGTATATGAAGAGAGTTCAAGTATTCATCTGCAATCATATCTAATCACAGCCAGTTTCTTGATGACCTGCAATTAGGAAGAAAAAAGCAAATAAGACAAGATATAACCTTCTATAATCAGGTATTCCACATTCAGTGCTCAAGCCTGCTCCTGTCAAAACCACGAGCTTTTGACTGCACCCTTAATAAGCAAAGAAGAACAATGTTAATAAAGAAATGTTCTCCGGCACAGTTATAAAAACAAATTTTGACTGGATGCACACTAGTTCCAAGAATACAACAATATTGTAAATGAGATGGCATGCTACACACCACTCGGTATATGATTATAAAATAGAACACACCAAGAACCAAAGCCCAGTAAATGTATCAAAAACCACAATCTTTCTCATAATCAAAAATGACCTGTCTTCAACGAAATTATATAGGAGACAAAGATGTTCATTGCTTGGAGGAGCAGATTCTGGTACTAATTTCTTGTCCTTCAAGAATCCCAAAGCCTTTTCTCTCGGATCTTCTGTCAAGGTGTTTGTGGCAGAACTCATGCATTTTCTGAATAAATGAGCTCCAGCATACATCCCAACAAAGCCTTCACCACATTTTCTTGAATGAACAAACTTTTGCTTTCGCAGTAAATTAAAATGTGTCCCATAAAGATATTGACCTATAAAACACAGAAATAGAATCATCAACTGTAATTCTCTTGAAAATACAATTTCAATATTATTTAGATAAAAAGTGCATTAAAGCCAGGAAGCCCTGATATGCAAAAACACAATCTCTGGATTATCTACAAGCTGAAAGCTCCTACAAGATAGTTTTCCTAATTGTAGTAAATGCTTCGTCATCATCCTATTGACCTCTTACCCTTCAGATTTCCTTATCCTTTAACAACCCAAAAACAATTCAAAGCACTGCAAAAGTTTTCTAACTAAACGAATGCCCACAGAAAAATCTGTTTGATCTTATCAGTTCAACATTCATTCCTCTCTAAACCAATGAAACAAGTACAGAATTCAAGAGCTTTGATTAGAAGTGAAAAGGAAAGCAATAAGAAGATCAAAAAATTTACCTCCTAAAATTCTGCTGTGTTCAAGACCTGCCACGCGTAAATACCTTTGCCTTCCTAAGAACTGCATATAATCGAAAACCCCCATTAAGAAAAGAGTCTGAAATCAAATTTTCCAACCAATTAAAATAACTGGCCAGTGTGATAAATGCGGAAATGCATGTGCACAATGTAAAAAGCATGTTTTTTGAAAGTAAACGCATGTATTGCAAGAAAGATTATTGTTTAAAGAGCTTTGAAAAACAAGGAAGCGGCGATATAGTTAAAACTCAACCTTCACTCAAAATTAGGTAAAAAGACATTGATTAATAATAAACAAAGATCCTGTCAAATCCTCTAAAAACCGGACTAAATGTTTTTAGTTTTTTTTAATCCTTATTTAGTTCCATAACTTCCATTGAGATCCCCAATTTCACCATGGTGTTCTAAGTAAACATATTCAAAGTGTCAAATCTAATAACAATTTCACTGAGAGTTGTAGCACTACCATCTTATACTTATGCATGCCACAATTGGTATTCAATCCATTAAGCGCTTACTATACTCGAATCTTATTCTCAGCAGAATTCATTTAGCTTCCTATCGATTTTGGTTTGGACATTTTATGTCTATCTCAAAAGTGGTCAACCCATTTTTCAGTTTAGAACAATCTTACTTCGCATTACTTGAAAGTTTTTAGACAAACTTATAAATTAAAATGATCAGGCCTCCAATTTTTTACTTAAGAACTAGATCTTCAGTGATATAATGCTTTCACTACAATGCAGTTGTTAATCACCACAAGGTGGTGTTATCCTTTTAGCATAACTGATAACACACTACTTTATATTATGTTCTTAAACCTTCTCTAAAACCAAACTCAGTTCGGGGTTAATATCAACTCAATCTTATTATTGCAAATAGAAGGACTAATCACGCAGCATGGGCAAAACCATTACAATTAAAGTTTCTTACATTAATCCTTGATTTCTTACAACACTATACATTTAAGCAAGTATCTATTTGCCTCAAACAGTCAAACGTATTAGCATACTACTTATCAATCAAGTTTTCGATACATTGCTAAGAACCATACATTCTTAAGTCTTTTAAGATTAATCACCTTTTAAGGTTTGTTCCTACCAAATGACATTTGCGCTTTCCTTGCACCTATGCAAGTCACCTTATCAAATGAGTTTAACACATGGCTGACTCTATTGCATTTATCAATGATCCTTCACTTAAACATAAAAGGTAAGAAGAATAGTTTAGTCATAGGAACACCTAAAATCAATGACTACTAGTTCTATTACTATATATATAGGCATAATGTTCTTCTTAAATTCCTTTAAGATTGATGTAGAGATTTCAACAATGCTAGCAAACAAACTGCCTTTACTTTCAGTCTTCTCCTTCACATATTACAATGTCACAATTACATATCAAATCGACCTGCATTCTTGATTATATGGGAGATACATTAAAGATCTACAATCTCTTCTTCAGCCTTGTACATAATACATATTGATGAACCTTGTTAATATTTAGAATGGTATTCAAAAGCCAAGTTACTAATTTGAATCACACTGTACATTTGCTAGGCCGTACTTAGTAGATACAAACCAAGCAAGTATTACAGCTACCCAGTGAAACATCGCAAGAAAAGGAGCAAGTCACTTTCCCATAATCCTTTTCATTGACCACCAGAATCACAGTTACTCTATTCAAGTTACTTGGGTAACGAGTTTACATCCCTTAAGGAATCCAACTCAGACCTGGAGCCTCTGAGATCAGTTGATACCATTCAAGTTTAAAATTTAAATTAAATATTCTTTACCCAATATAAATAGTAAATACCACACATAAACTCCATATAACTTCCTTAGAATGTATCAATAGATTCAATACCACTTTGCCTTTAATCATTTCATCATATTGACTATAATGAATATATCTATACACATAAGTTAGTTGGAAGTTCTCCAACTGTAATCAGTTATGAACTATCTCAGAACTGTTGCAACTACATTGTAACTACTCCCAACCTAATAAACTGAAGGACACGCACATTCATTCGGAGTGCAGTGCAATTCCTCTTCATTCTTTGTCTGATAACATCTTCTAACATTGGTATCAGAGCAATTGGAGCTGGAAGGGCATTCGAAATCTGAGGAAGCTAGTGGAAGCAGCACAGATTTCAACGTGACGAAGATTTGCGACATCGAAGAAGCCCAGAATTAGAGCACAAACTAGAGTTGAAGAGGACGTTTAGGACATGTCAAAAACATGAAAATCGTGGATACAAATCTGTGAATACAGTCATCAAAACCAACTGGAATTTTGTAAAAAAACCAGTCGGCTAGGGCATCTTTGTCTGTCTTTATGCTTGTAGCATTTTTTAAAAGGCCTTTTTCAGACGCAATAACAACCTGTCGCATTTTTTAAAGGCCGGTATCAGACAGAAATACATGAAATCACGATTACGGCACAGCGAGGGTACACTGTAGTGATTTTCAGAGGCACGCAGTCACGATTTGCAGAGGGATTTTTTGAAGGCATTAAGATATCAGTTTCAAATAAGACCAAAGCAGGCTTAGGGCAAGAGAACAGTCGCTGCAAGAGGAGGTGAGAGGACACGTTTTTGTTTGTGGGCATGAACATTGAAAATACAGTCCAGAATGTGAGAGAACTGCCTAGTCTGAGATTACATTCTTCAGCGAAAAAAAATTGTTAAATGCAAAAGCACCTGCAAAATTCTTTGCTTTGTTGTCTATGTGAAAATCAGAAAACAAAGTTGTATGTTTTGTTCCTCCTTGTTGCATTTATTTCCATGTCAGAAGTCAGAAAATAGACTGTTATTTTCATTTTGCTGCATTAATTTGTGGGTCGAATCTTAAATTTGATGTGGAAAATGGCAAGCATCCAAACTCTAGTTCTGTTAGTGGTGCAGAAACTGACAAGTCAAAATTTTAATATCTGGAGTCATAAGATCCTGACTATTGTTGACTATCGAGACTGTAATAAATAATACTTGGCAAGAAAGGAAGGCCGGTCACAAATTTTGCAGATTATGACAAACGTCATAAGGAGGCCTTGTTGCTGTTGAAGCTATCAATATCTAATGATTTGATACCAGAGGTCCAAAATGCCATTGTGGCAAGTGATTTATGAACTAGTATGAAAGACAAATATATGACTTCAAAGAAGAGTCGGGTGTTATACCTCAAGAATTTGTTGTTTTCAGCAAAATGCTAGAGGTTGGGTCATTGTCATAACACCTAGTTCGGATGAAAGATCTCCAAGACCAGCTCACCTCCATTAACAAAAAGACTTATGACGATGATTTAGTAGCGTTGGTGCTGAACAATTTTTTGTCCTTGTATGAGTCATTTGTGGAAGCCCTCCATTTGATGGCTGAAAGTCAGACTTTGAGTTTTGATAAAGTCGATTCCTATTTGTTATAAAAGGAACGGAGACAAACTCAGACACTTGAGTACAGTTCTAGACAAACAGAGAGTGTCTTTTTCACTCAATCCAAAGGGTGGAAACATTAACCTGAAGGATCATCTCTTAAATATCAAGTAAAGTGTTACTAGTGTCGTAAACTTGGTCATGTGAAGAAGGATTGTTGAAAGAGACAATATGCCCTTTGCAAATAACAAAAGTAAAAGGGACAAACAAATGTGGCAGCAGTTGAATAAGTCTGAAGAAGAGTATGTCCTCATGGCATCATGCTCGGATGACAGCCCTACCACGTGTTGGTTCTTTGATTTTGAAGAATCAAGACACTTCACGTGTCAAAAAGATTGGTATGTAAACTTTCATACAAAATTCAGTTCTTCTGCTTTAGTTTCATTAGGTGATGGAAGATCTCATGCCGTAGAACTTAAGAAGTGATATGGAATATCAACATCATATTGAATGATAATGCCAAATTCATAGTTAGAAATGTTAGATATGTTCCTAACATGAATAAGAATTTGTTATCAATAAGTCAGCTAACGGAAAACCCCAACAATTCTCTAAACTTCTCTAGCAAGAAATGCATTGTGTCTTACTTAAAACAAAACAAAGTTGTTGCCCTACGTATTGGGCAAGGAAGCTTGTATAGGTTGGTTGACTCTGCAATAGTCGACTTACATGCCTTAGTTATGGAGGGTTATATCAGCATTTCATGGCGTGAGAGATATGGACATCTCAACCTTCAGTATCTTTCCAAACTTAGTAGAGCCCACGCGGATCTTGGTTTGCCTAGTATCCGTGAGAAGCAGGATATGAGTGCAGGTAGTTTGGCTGGGAAGCAGAAGAAGTTTTTTCCGATTGAAGGTGCTTGGCGTGCAAAGGAGGACTCGATCTTTGTTAACTATCATGGAAGTCTCAAACAGTTCTGGGTGGACAGTACTCTCTTGCTCGTGGATGATTATTCTAGAAGGCTATGGGTCTACTTCTTGAAAAAGAAGTTTGATTGTTTTGCCTCCATTGAAAAGTTCAAGGCATTGATGGAGAACCAGGCCAGCAGATGGATCAAGACATTGAGATCTGATTATGGGAGGGAATTCACTTCCAAGCAATTCAAAGATTACTGCAGCAAGGAGGGAATTCATCATCAATTGACAGCCCCATATACCCCATAGCAGAATGGGATGGTTGAAAGACGAAACAGGACCATCATGGAGATGGGTTAATGCATGATGCATAGTTGAGGTGTGCCATTCAAATACTCAGTGCTATGTGCCGGAGTATGCTCTAAGGACAACAAATCAGAGGCAAGATAATATACTTGTGTATATATATATACACATATCCATATATGTATATAGTTCTGTTTTCATTCTTATGACAGCCCGTCAAAATCTATTTTATCAAACCAGCAAGATAAAACTCAACCACAAGATATATCTATTTTGACTTTAATATATCTTTCAGATTTCCAGCAACCATAAAAGCTAGAGTTAAAAAAATAAAAAGAGCTCTGTCAGAATCTCACCCAAACGAGGTGTAACGACCAAGGTCCCCAAGGGTAATAGATTCCAATACAAATAGATACTTGCATATATGTGTCTAAGCATATATGTTTGAGTGCGGGTGTACACACAGTGTAGTCATAGATCTTTAATAAGCTCAGAATGATCCATATCTTTTACACCTAACAACAGATCTAGACTTAAATGTATTTTATTTTTTCTTATGTTCAGAATAGATTAAGGTTTAGAAAGAAGGAAGAATGGCATGCTTGTATCTATTATGCAGGCCCAAGAAGGGACGGGCCCAACCCTTTTTCAAGGAATCCACCATCTCTTCTTCAGCATTCCTTTCTTTTTCATTTCATCGCACACCACACAGCCACCAAACCCCCACCTACCAGCCATCCCTTTCCTTTTTCATGCAGATTTTGAAGAGATTAAAGGCTACGAATGACAAGATTAGTGCGATGATTATCTGCGTGACCAAGTCAAGTTTCCATGCAACTTATCCATTTGCCCTTTTGGCAGAGCTTTGCCTGGCTGCCGGCCATGACAAGGAATGATTACCAATGAAACAAAAACATGCATTATTAGGCAATACACTCACCAAGAGCTTTGCCAATAGGGAAAGCAACTAGAGGGTGAGAAGCCTGAATTGGTGAATTATATTCACCATTCCTCCCCCTTACTAACAAATACTTACGGTGCTTGTGTAGTAAAGTGGGTTCCATTTCCTTGTTATTATTACCATAAATACATGAGAAAAATATCGTTAGAGTAATGACTTCTCATGGAGGTCATTTGAGAAATGACTAAAATCCCACAAAAATAAATTATCTAATAAAACTGGTTGTGAAAGCCACCAACTTAACATAAAACATGCTTTTGCTTTGACTTTAATATATCTTTCAGAACTCTGTCAGAATCTCACCCAAACAAGGCGTAACAACCAAGGCTGCCGAGGGTAATAGCTTCTGATACAAATAGGTACTTGTATATGTGTGTCTTAGCATATATATACTCATATATGTTTAAGTGCGAATACACACAATGCAGTCATAGATCTTTTATAAGCTCAGAATGATCCATATCTTTTACACATCACAACAGATCTAGACTTAAATGTATTTTCTTTTTTCTCAAGTTAAAATTAGAGTTTTGAAAATAGAAAGAGCTCCGTCAGAATCTCGCCTAAACAAGGCGTAACAACCAAGGTCCACGAGGGTAATATCTTCCAATACAAATAGATATTTGCATATGTGTCTTAGTGTGTGTGTGTGTGTGTGTGTATATATGTGTGTGTGTGTGTGTGTACATTGTATATTTAGACGCATTATATGAATAAGTGTGTGTGTACACACAGTGCAGTCATAGATCTTTAATAAGCTTGGAATGATCCATATCTTTTACACATAACAACAGATCTAGACTTGAATGTATTTTATTTTTTCTCATGTTCAGAATAGATTAAGTTTTAAAAGGAAGGAAAAATGGCATAATTGTATTTATTATGCAGGCCCGAGAAGGTACACAAGCCCAACCCTTTTCCAAGGAATCCACTATCTCTTCTTCGGCATTCCTTTCTTCATGTCATCACACACCACGCGGCCACCAACAACCCCCACCTACCATCCATCCCTTTCTTTTTTCATGCAAATTTGAAAAGATTAAAGACTATGAATGGCACGATTGGCACGATGATTGCCTGCATGACCAAGTAGAGTTTTCCATGCAACTTATCCCTTAGCCCTTTTGGCAGATTTTTGCCTGGCTGCTGACCATGACGAGGATAAACATGCTTTATTAAGCAATGGCTTTATTAGGCAATACACTCACCAAAAGCTTTGCCAACGGTGAAAGCAGATAGAGGGTGAGAAGCCCAAAGGTGAATTAGATTCACCATTCCTCCCCCTACTAACAAATACTTAGGTGCTTGTGTGCTAAAGTGGGTCCCCTTGCCTTGTTATTATTACCATAAATACATGAGAAAAATGTCATTAGAGTAATGACTTCTCATAGAGGCCATTTGAATAATAACTAAAATTGCATGAGTAAAAATCGCACAAAAATAAATTATCTAATTAAATTGCTCGTGAAAGCCGCCAACTTAACATAACACATGCTTTTGCCACCCAAAACCCTAACCACTTCTTTAACCACCATCTAAATTTGAGTTAAGATGGAGTTTGATAGCTTCATTGAAATCAAAACCGACTAAAATACATGCAATCATCATGGATCTTATGACCTAGCAAAGGTTTTTACCAATATTTAACATTGCTTTAGTCTATAGATTGCCATAACCCGGGTGGCCATTGTTTAACTATACAACATTACACTATTTTGTAATTTACAAATTAGGTTATGGTCGAAAGACCATAATAACACATGCCTTCCAAATTAATCAAGGACAAAGGATAAGCCAATCCAAGCCTGTAAAGGGTCTTCTTGATTTTAATTAAACAATATATCATGTCATTATAATCATTTAAATAAGGAACTACACACACAAAGATACATATACATACATGTGTGTGTGTGTGTATGTGTCTCTTTGACCACTATGCAATGTAATTTGTTGAAATGACAGACTATGCCCCTAAATCTTGTTTAGCTAAAGCAATAGCCCTTGTGGTTCTGTGATAATGAGCTCGCTTTATCACAATCTAACCTGAATCCCGCAATAAAACCAGACAAACGAAGACAAAACCAACCATTCACATATCAAGTATGGTTCTAATCCAAAATCAAGACGAATATCAATCCTCGAATAAGGCATTTCATTTCATTCAATTAAAAAGGCCTACAAACCAAAAGATCAAGAAGATCAAATCAATGAAGTAATTAATGTGGATAGCAACAGGCTATCTGCATCAATAATGCATTGACTTGGATATCAATTTAATAAGCCGACAGTGTACTCAAACAGCCAGGCATGCCAAACAAGAAACTGGAAATCACAATTATATGCTAAAAATTAGGAAATATCAGTCTCTCAAAAGGGGTAGGATAGATCCCTGATAATGAGGTTGGATCTAATGGGGTTAATTGAAACAATGTTAAGTGGTATCCCTCTCCAACTAGCTTTTTAAGTTAAACTTTGATGGAGCTGCTAAATGGAATCTGGGACCATATGATGGAGAACGTGTGTTCACATATGAATCGAGACAACCTATCTTCATGTTTGTTGTAGAGTTAGGGAAAGCAACGAAAAACCAAGCAAAGGAGCTTGCACTACAGCAAGGAAAGCAAGTTGCAGTAATTAAAGGTTGGAAAAAACTTGTGGAAAGAAGGAAACTCCCAAATAATAATAAATGCAATGAAAGAGGGCCACACGCAGTCATGGTGACTCAAAGCCTTGGGAGATGAAGCGAAATCGCCCCGCAAATAGTTAGAGGATCTCATTTTCTGTCATATAAACAGGCATGGGAACAAGGTGCCTGACTATCGGGTAACAAAGGAGTGAATTTGATGGTTAACTCTAGCTACCCTGATCAATTTTGGGAAAAATGTGTCCCTGGTGATATCAAGAAACTTTTAGTTAATGATGTGGATGGGTTCTATTATAACACCTATTCAAGTCATTAATCTAATCATGATTCTAATTGGGGGCTCATCCTCATCCCATGTATAATCCTGTTGGTTGGAAAATATGTCGTTGGAGATGCAATCAATAGTTTAGGGGACAACGGTCCCTCCTCTTTAATGGGGAGGTTGCCTTATTAAGCCAAAAACTTAGAACTCTAAAATATTTACAAATGCACAGGCTAATAAAGATTATTGATGTTAACGAGTAATCCCATGATTTTTTATACAAAAGATAGATTAAGAAATGGAAAAGCAGAAGAATGCAGCAGCAAAGATATGGCAAGACAAATAAATTAGGGACATGGTTCAAGGTAACTTATCGATCAAGGACACGTTGTTCCTCCTTGGTTCCACAATATTACCACAAAAATGAATAAATGAGAGGGATAATAACAGCACTTTCAGATAAGAAGATTGCACATCTTATCATACTCTTGCATGTAAATGAAATTTAAGAACATACATGCTTGCATGAATGGAATTTTCACAGTAAATAAGATATAGATTGAATCAAAGTTCATCAAATCTTAACCCATGAACAAGAATGCAAAGCTTCAAATTCCAGATAAAGCAAACAATATACCAACTGAAACATGAACAAGAAAAGAAGATTAGAAGAACAAGAATGGAGACAAGAAAGGGTTCTTCTGATATTTCAAAAATTTTGTTTCTTACATACAATATGCAGCAATATCCAACCCCTTTTACAAAGAAAATGAAGCCTTATATAGGCAAAGGGGAGAGGATAACTACCCAAACTAACTAGTTATCTTAATTAAGTGTTAAAACACTTAATTAATTGAATCACATTCAATGACTTTATATTATAATTTTGCTTTTATACAATAAAGTCAATGACAAAATAGAATAACTAGTAAAGTCGTGAACTGGAAGAAGAAGGAACAGTAGATGCAGGGACTTTGAGATTCAAAACATGCAGCCGGAATTTGGTAAGTGCAGTTGATATCTCTGTATCTTTGGGTATAATGGTATTGGAGAGATTTGTCAACCAGCTTCTGAAGAGGATTCTCCATTTCCTTTGTTGTCCCACCATACTGAGCAAGTCCTTTTGCTGCTTCTATGATGACATTGTTAAGCTCTGACAATTCTTTCCATCTTTTCCTTGTTGACCAATTCTGCCTTGAACAAATTCTCCTTGATGAGTGCATTAAAATCTCCCTTGATTTGATCAACGAAATTCCTCTCTGATGAATTGTCTTTGAACAAATGACAACGAAGGGCTTACAAATCTACAAAAATTTCAATCTTCAGAAGACTCTCCTTTTTGAACCACATTTCGTAATTCAGTTAAGGCTTCTTCAAGGACCCTAATTCCTCCACTCTACACTAAAATTCCAATTTCCTGGACATATTGCTTTTGGAATCATCGAAAATCTTCTCAGAAAGAAGGATTTTCTCATCTATGAGAGCCATGATTCGGAGATCTTGAATGACATCAGCCCAGATTTTGATTTCCTTATTCAATGTTGTCAATTCCTGAGTTGATTTGTTCTTGAGCTGAAATGATATTATCATAAATCTTACAGGCTTCATCGATAAATTCCAATCTTGTGAAAGAATTTTCTCCACCCAAGCTTCTGATGCTTTGCCAAAAGTGGCATGTCTATGAATTTTTGTTATTGCCTTCAAATCAATATCAGCAGTAGCAGCAGTTGGTGGAAGTGCAGATAGAGGAGTTGGATCCAAAGGAGTCTTATCAGATGAGAGGAAAGACTTAATGAAATTTGCAAGTACTTGCACCTGTTCCTCCAGTTGTTCTTGAGTCTGCTTTCCCTTCTTAACTCTCTCAATGACCTTAGAGAAAGTTTCTCTAAGATTGTGCACTTCTCCCTCGGGGATTGATTCTCCCAACGAGATTCTTGTCAGCTCAAAATCTGATACTGAAATGTCTTTCTCATTCTTATCTTCTTTTGGCCTAGCAATTTCTAGAAATTCTTGTCCTGTAGACTCAGAGATAAGGCGAGAGGCAGTCTTAGCTTTCTTAGGAGGAGAAGTGCCAAGAAGGGCAGCTACGACATCAAACTTTGGAACATCAATCCTAGATTGATCCTTTCTCTCTCTATTGTCTACCATGGGTTGAACCCAGGTGAATGAGTCTCTTGAAGATGTTGCCGAAGGAGGCAATGAAAGAGTAATCTAAGAACTAGGAGGTTGGGAGACTAAAACCTCTACAGTGGAAGTCACAATCGAAGAAAAAGGTCTTCTTACATCCAACTTTGGTCTTGAAGCACTGGTTTTCCCTGGATCAGGGGCAGCTACTTCAACTACATCTTCTTCTTCATCACTTTCCTCTTCTTCCCCCTCTTCAACTTTTTTCTTCTCACCTACCTCTTCATCATGTTGTTGTGTTTGTTCAAGAGTTGTTCCACATTCTAACTCTCGTGTTTCTTCTTGATCACCACCTTGTCCCTGTGCTTTCTATCTTCTTCTCTCCCTCTTTGGCCTTGTCCTTCTTAGTATAAACTTTGGTTCCGGAATCAATAGGAGAAGGAATTTCCTAAGCAAGGGTAGTCATTTGTGAAGAGGATGCCCCATGAGAAGAAGCTTATTTCAAAGAGTCATTGAATTCTTTAACCTTTTTGTTTAACCAATGTCTTGATCTTAGGAGAATAGGAGTGTTAAGATCATCTAGATTGTCCGTCTCCTTCTGTGACCAATCGATAGTGGGGAGATAAGATAAATATATTAAATGTCCAACAAGAGACCACAAAATTCTGCATAGAATTTATGAATTCTAGAGTGAATAGGTCTGAGCCATCATCGGTCTGAGCCATCATCGGTCATTCCCTCAGGTACTGCATATAACTTAAAATCTTGGATCTGTTGCAAGGATAATCTTGCCATAAGCTCTCTTCTTGACCTCATAGTCATCAATACAGTCCTCCCAATAGTCTTCAAATGCTGGCAGATGATGATATGATGGCCGAAGAATTTTTCCAATGAAGTTCTTGCTATCAAAATAAGCCCTCTTCTAGTAAGGATGTAAATTGAATGGGGAAATGGTCCTTTCAACATTTTGTGCATCCAGGGCTGATCTACATGTGTAATTTCCCGAAGTTATGGGAAATTGTATACCAAAGATCTTTTTATCTCTGCAAGTCCTATGAAGAAGATCTAATTGTCTGCAAAGCTCAACAAGAATGATCTTATCACTGCAATATATTGGAAGTTTATATGGAGCTCCCTCAAACCAGCTGTTCGGATGTAGAAAAACTTCCTGAACTATTTGAACAAGCTGCCATAAACTGAAATCAATTGTCTTGCCTCTTAAGATACCCTGCTTGTCACATTTCCTTCTAGCAACCTCACCAAAAACATTTTGAAGGCATCATTGACCCTCCTATGGTGGCTTTTGCTATTTCCATAAGTGAGTTTTGTATAGAAATCATAGATAGCCAAATTTTGTCTATTTTCTTGGCTTGATAAGCCAATCCATATTCTATAGCCAGCTATAGTATACATCAAGTAGGAGGTCATGTAGAATGTTTTGGTCTGGTGCACCTGGGTGAGTTGCTAAGTTAAGTTCTCACAGATGATCTCTCCCCAGTTCAAGGGCAGCGAGCCTTCACAAATCAAGTTGATATAGATACTCATCCAATTTTGAAACTCTTGAGTTGAGGGAAAACCCATTACCCTTGCCAATAATGTTATCATGTCTGATAATTCCGCCAAGAATTCAATTCTGTAGAGGGTCTTGGGAAATTTGGATGGTCCTTTCCTTTTGATGCTTCGCCAAGATTTGGCAATCATTGTCTAATACTTGATAGGAGTGAGATCATATTCCCTTTGGGCATCAACCATGGTTAAAACTTTGGAACCTTCAAAAGTGGGAATACTCATAGCCAGGTTAATATAGTGAGCATCTAATTGTGCAATAACCTGCCCCTGAGGATCTTTTAGTTCATTGGTTTGAGGATCAAAACTAGAGGCACAGGCTAGAACTGTATCAGTACACTCGACTGATGTAGGAAAACATGTTGCATGAGCTAACCCGCTATTCATAATGCTTCGAGCTAACAGGGTTGGTTTGTCATCCTTCATTCTAGCCCAAAAAACATCTAAATTCGTGTGTTTTACATCATTGTCTCCTATCTCAGGGACAGAGGTTTCAAGTGAGGAGATATGCTCATATCCAGCATATTGAAACTTCATTGTGGCAAAGTTGGGTAGGACTCATGGAAAGACAATGGTTATGCAGTGGATTTTAAAGAGGATTTGAGGAAAAAGAGCACAAAAACCTAACAACTGCTAAAGTGGGTGAAACAAGGATAAAACTACTCACCTCTTGGATGCAGATGAAGGCGACCTTCTCAACGCTCACAATGCAACTGGAATTTTTTGAATTTGGTTGAGGGATGAGGAAGATATGAACAAAATAGCACCTTTGCACACGAGGAGAGCACCAAACGACAGCAAGGGGTGAGTTTAACGCAAATGTGAGGTAAAGAACACAGTGGGAGGAGTTTATATAAGCCTTGGGAATTTAAACAGTCCACTTTTCCACCCTATATAGTGATAAAACAGTGAGTCGCATGCAATGAGACCCGACGGAGCACACTTAAACACAAACTCCTCCCCAATTTTCTTTTAAAGCGGATATGTCGGTGCCAAGGGGAACGGACGGAACAAGCTTTACACAAATCCCATTCTCGGTTGGTGCAGAAAAGTCGGAGTTGCGGAGAACTTAAGGGAAGCGAGGAACAGTTCCTCGGGCTCTCAAAGTGCCCGACTTATCTGATATACCTGATGGGAGCGGCGATGGCGGGGATGCGGAGAACGAAGAGCCGGAAGGAGCAAGGACGGAGGTGCTTATGGCACCCGATATTGCCAACATGATAGACGAGGTGGTGAAGGGTGGCGAATTGGAGATGTCGGGGAAGCGACGAACAAGGGGAAGTGAGGAACAATTCCAACCGTGCCCATAGTGCCTGAAACGCCCGACTTACCCGACAAAAGTAAAGCAAGCGGGAAGCGGCGATGCGGGGAACAGGAGGAACAAGGGAACAATTCCTCATGTTCCTCAAATGACTGATTCATCCAACCAAACTCAAAACAACCTCAAAAATGACTAACTCTTGAACTTTCTTCCTCAGACCAGGACAAGGGGTGAAGAAAATATGCAAGAAAACTCCCCAAGACTCCCAAAAAAATTGACTTTTCCAAGTGACCAAATCCCGATTAATGCTTTGAAGAAATCCTGATCATAATGAGGAGCGAATAAAAATTTGGCATGACAAATGTACGACAAAAGCATGAGAAATGGTATTTAGGGAATGTAAAAGCAAGCATAGGAGGTGGAGTGCTGCAAGCCTGAGCCAAGAAAGATCAGCGGTGAACTATGTCAGGTGGTCGGAACATTTTCGATTATCCCTTCTCTGAGGAACAAGGGAATTTCAATTCAGTTCTTGGATGCATGAATCATATTTACCATACCTTCTGTTAAGAAGTAGATTTAGGTCGGAGAGAATGATGTCTTGCCTGGTCTATTGGGTATTCTGCTTCTTTTCTGATCATTAACTGGTCTAAAGAGGCATTCTTGTTTTTTCCTTTAGAAAGGGGATACTCTCACAATTTTGGCTGTGGTGTGTTGTTTGGGTCTAAGTCCAAATGGATGGCGAATGTCCACAGTCCTCTAGGCGCCATTCAGCCTGCATGGCAAGAAAAGAACCAGAACAGAAAGTGCAAAAATTCTCGTGTGATGGTTGGTGATGCAAGGCCGAATGCAGAAATCTGATGGAGAAATTCTGCTCCACCCTGTACATGCTCGTCCACCACCCTGTACATGCTCATCGACCACGATTCAGTGCAGAGCTAGCTTCTGGATTGTGTGCAGAGTGGAGCAAAAGTGGATTTAAGTCA
The DNA here is from genome assembly GCA_019776745.2 of Taxus chinensis. NCBI lineage: Eukaryota > Viridiplantae > Streptophyta > Pinopsida > Cupressales > Taxaceae > Taxus > Taxus chinensis. The sequence goes on from CM034150.1 coordinate 698,028,575, forward strand.
GGAGAGAAAGAAGCCTTGCCTGGTCTATTGGGTCTTCTACTTCTTTTCTGGCCATTAAGTGGTCCAAAAAGGCATTCGTTTTTGTTTTTTTGCATTTAGAAAAGGGATACTCTCACAATTTGGTGTTGTGTGTGTTGGGTTTAAGTCCAGATGACGCTTGCAGCAATGCATCTCCATCATCCTCAAGGCGCCATTCAGGCAGCATAGCAAAAAAAGAACCAGAACAGAAAGTGAGGAAGCTCTCGGGTGATGGTTCAACCAACAGTGGTGATGCAAGGCTGAATGTGGAAAATCTGATGGAAGAATTCCGATCCCACCCTGTATATGCTCATCCACCATGATTCGATGTGGAGCTGGCTTCTAAAACGTTGGTAGGGAGCTGAATGCAGAAGATATTCACTGCACAGGAGCGAATGCAAAGGATGATGAAAGACCAAGGGACTACCTATGGAAGGAGGAATTAATTTGAAACCATCCATGATATGGCATCCACAACCATGACTCGTATTGCCGGCACCTCTTATCAAGTCAGCGATAATATGGTTGTGGCAGATGCCAACTGCAAAGTAAATCATAAAAGGACCAGATTCGGGCTCAAAGAAATTTGCATGGGGATTCGGTATCTACAATCCTGTGTTGATACCCTGGCTACTGTCTTTCCTATAGCTCTGCCTCTCCCTCAGGTTTTTGAGATTACTGATTCTGATGATGAAGAAGCAGGTCCGGCTGCTACAATTGTGATAGATAAATCAGTGACTGCTTGTTGAGGACCGGATGGTGATAAGTTTTGTCTTTATGGAAAACTTCGAATATTGGTTGTTTTGTATAAATATTATGGGGACCCTGTGTAATTGTCCCATTATCCCTTTCTGTTCGAAAAACTATAAAGGATTTCTATGAAATGAAAAACTCCTGTAAGTCTAATACATAAGAGCTGATTTGCCGCTATGGGATGAGTGTGGATTGATTCTAAAGTATGCACACTATGCTAAAATGAATGTGAAACGGCTAGCCAGTCACACTCACATCACGCAGCTGCATATTGATGATTTCAGAATAAATCTGAAGAATAATATATTAATAATTGAATTTTGAATGAAGGCTTGCATCGACGGTGGAGAGTGGTCAAAATCTCTTTGGCTGCCTATGTGGATCGTGTTTTTTCTCATCTTCTTATTGCATGATAACATGCATCTTCATCTTGAAATTGCCAAGCATGGCTAACAATTTCCTGTACTTTCATATTTTTGCTGGGCTAGGTTCCTCTCCCAAGGTATCTATAAATAATTTTACAAAAAAAACACCCTAAAATTTTCATCATATACATTGAAGAAATATAGTTCAGCACTATAATTACTTGATTTCAATGATCTTGCGACGACATTTTCCAAAAACACTAACAAATGCAGTAAATTATTAACATTTTGGCCTTTGGAATATCACAAAGAAAAAATTATAACTTTCAAAATCTAAAAATCATACAAAAAATAAACTTACTGTGACTATTGCTCAAGGCCATTGGAAATGTTAGTGATTGTCTTCATTTTAAATTATTGATGTAAGTAGATGACCATGCTATGACCCAGACAAAGCCTTAACTTCACAATGAAACAGTTAATTACATTTTCAAGCAAATCGAGAAAAGCCTCAATATGGAGACCCTGAAGGATATCTGTGCTAGAGCACAAAGGGAAAAAATGACATCATCTGACATCATGCAACCATTTGTGACGTCATAATCAACCCTGCATCCCCAAAATAATTTTCCATGAACTCAAAATGTCAAAGCCAGACAAACTAAGTCAAAAAAAATCACTTCTCTCATTCCCAACCTGCTTAAGTTGCCTAACATGCCTGCTTAAATTGCCCAGCTTACCAGCTAACTAGGTCGACCTGCAAGATATTACTACATTTTTGTTTAATTTAAATGTGCAATGTGCATAAATAGGTCAACTGAAGCCCAAGTTGACCCATTGTTTAGACAATTTCATTTCTCCAAGTCCCCCAAGCAAATTCCATGGAAGAAGAGACAAAGAAAGAGAACAGAAGAAGCAAGAAGATATCGATCCTATGGTTGACCAGATCTGCCACACCACTGACTTTTGCAGCAGTGATGACTTATCGGTGTTTTCTCTACCACAATTGCTTCCTTTAACTGCCTTGACCAAGCATACGAACACGTCTACTATGTTTTGAACTACCACTGTGACGTTTTACCCAATTTCGTGGTCTTGAGCTCCTGCAGCAGTAAGTTCACTGGAGGACAGATTCAGTTTTCAGCTTTGATTGATGTTATTTGAATGTTTGAGTTACCTTTTCATGAGGTATGATATCCTGTTGATTTTGTTTTGACTAAATAGCTACTTTAAACATGAAAGTATTGAATACTGTGAATACAGAGTTGACTTTGGTCAAAATGTTGAGTGCTGAAGTACTTAAACCAACTAATCCCAGAATGGAGTCATTGGTGATGCCCACATTCAATGGAGATCTTATTAGCCAGCCAAATCGTAGTTAGGGTGGTTGACCATGCCCATGTTCAGTGGATGAATAATTAGTTAGCTAACTAAGTCTCAGTTAGAACTTAACATGGTCGGCAAAGCTCGCGTTCATTGGATGCTTCATTAGACAGCCAGATCGTAATTAGGATGATTGACGATGTCAGCATTCAGCAGATAACAAATTAGCCAGCCAAGTCTAGATTATGATGGTTGATAATGCCCCTGTTCAATGATAACCTACACGCTGACGATGTCCCCATTAGGGTGGCTGACACTTCCCATGATCATTGGATGATAAACAAGCAAGCAATTTCTAAGGTAGGTGACTCAAGAGCTAACCATTATATAAGGGACGACAGCAAGCTAAGTGTAATGATATGAGGATTTATTTATTTATTATTTTGGTCAGTTAATAAATGGCTGCAGTCATCCCCTATGTGCCACATTCATTGGGGAGGAAATGTGTATTTTAGAGTCCATTGGGGTGATTGACATCCCATGATTATTGGATGATTAATGAATGAGCCTTTTCAGTGTGGGATGGTTGAAGAGTTAACCATGATGTAAGGGACAATGAGAAGCTATGTCCAAAGATATGAGGATTATAGAATCCATTGGGGTGTTTGTCAAGTCCCGTGATCGTTGGATGATTAACAAGCGAGCCATTTCTGAGTGGGATGGTTGAAGAGCTAACCATCGTCTAAGGGACAACAGCAAAGCTAAGTGCCATGATATGAGAATTTTAGATTCAGACACTATTCCAAGACACACAAGTAACGCATATCCGACTTGAGATAGTAAGGCATTTATCGAATTTTACTGAAAGGGAATTTTAAATTCATAGAAACAATTCCAAGTCACACAGATTAGGTGTATCCGAATTGAGATGGTAAGACATCTTTAAAAGCTTGTTGCAAGGGGATTTTAGAGTCATAGAAACAATTCCAGGAGGGAATCTGACTTGAGACAGAAAGACATTTTTAAAAGCTTGTTGTAAGCGGACTTTTATTTGGAGTTTTTAAGTTACTTAACAGGAGAGAGGAGGCCAAGCAAGCAAACTCACTCATCCGCAACTAATTTATCGTGGCCCTCTTTCATTGCAACATAACCTCTATTGGGATAAAGTTCATTGTAAAATGGGTTTATATATTGCCTCAGTCCAAGCCTTGTAAATAGTATAATGATTTATTAAATATAAAGTTACTGAGTTATTTTTTATGGTATTTTGTACTGGTTAGATATGAAGACAGAGTTAGTCAGAGTCCCAAATTGGTCATAACATATGAAAATGAACCTAAATTTCCTACAGAAGTACTCATGGCGAACAGCAATCAATCTTGATGGGAAAATACCTACAGACTAATTCTTCAAACATTGCAAAGACAATCGGACAACTCCAACTCCACTTCCAGGAAAGGTACAGAGAAATATAAATAAGAACAAGTGAGAATGGATAGCTAGGACACAATTCTCCCTCTCATCCACTCCACAACGAAATTCGTAGAAAGGAAAACAAAGAAGAACAGAAGAGAAGATATATCCTTACGGTGAATGAGTTGGCCATTGCTCAGTTGCAGGTGCCGTTTACACTTCAAAAAAAAAAGCTGAAGGTTACCATATGGCTACATCTACCGCATATTCATTCCAATGGAAAAGACCACAATTCATTTCAACGGAAAAGTCTAGTGACGTGTCCCACCCCAAAAACACATACAATTGCTCTTGTACTCTGCAGCAGCCTCCTCCATTAGTTTTTTTTGCTTCATCAAATAATATGGGTTATGGGTTGCTTTCACACAACCCTTGTCTTTTAGAATTGCTAGTTTCGTCGTATTTATGATTATTGAATCCTCCGTTCCTCTAAAATTTGATGTAGGTATTTTTATCACGGTTTTGAATAACTATAGCACCAAAATGAGTTCGGGAGTTCATTTCAAAGGTTTTACACGAGGTAATGAATCTTTTTTAGTTGAAATGAAATGAAAGATTTTAATGACGTCCACGAGATTGAAGAGTCTATGGGACCAAACGAAACCGATACATTAAGCAGTATTCAGACTCTTTGCCATATCAACTCTCCTACTGTGAATCTTGAGCACTAAACCAACGATCTTTTGAAGTTTTGTTTCTACAAATAACTCATTTAAGTTATCCACTTTTCATTTGCTTCCGTACTGGATACGGATATCATCATATGCTGAACACTCCATAATGAAATGCCATTACGTTTCAACAACCCCTTTGCTACAAAAAAGACAAATTCTCCTTTCCCAATCCTCTTTGGGAATAGTCCATCTACCAGTTTCACAACAAAGATGATGTGATTTGGTCCTCAACTGAGCCACTAAAATCCTTGCCTTACCTTTGATAAATACTCCCAGGTAAGCTTTTTCATCATGCTCCCAAGTGGGGTTGAAATTTTTGATATTTTCATGACATCCATGAGACCAAAACAATTTATGGGACCAAAGTCACAGCCCTAAGATATTTTCATATTTTTTCCCGTATCAAACCTCCTACAATGGATCTTGATAAAAAAACCCACAGTCTTGTTAAGCCTTGCTTCTTCAAATAACTCGCTTAGGTTGTCATCCACGAAATGAAAAATTTTAATGACATCCACAAGACCAAACAATTTATGGGACCAAAGTCGCAGCCCTAAGATATTTTCATATTTCTTTTCATATGAAACCTCCTACAATGGATCTTGATCAAAAAACCCATAGTTTTGTTAAGCCTTGCTTCTTCAAATAACTCACTTAGGTTGTTCACTTTCAGGTTGCTTTCGTACTAGATACGAATATCTTCATAAGTCATACATCCCATGATGAAGTGTCATTTTGTCTCCACCACCCCCTAACTGCAAAAAAGGTTCTCCTCTCCCAATCCTCCTTGGTAATAGTCCATCTACTAGTCTCACACCGAAGATGATGCAATCCAATCTTCAAATACACAACTAGCATCCTTGCTTTACCCTTGATGGTCTGACCTAGATATGTTTTTTCATCATGTTCCCGAGAGGATTTGGATTTTTTTATGTAATGAGCTTTCTTTCGACCAATCTACCTCGTCCACATGGCAGTCCTAAATTTGTATATCACAAAAGATTTTATTTCTTCATTGGTGTTACGACACTCTTGCAAGTCAATGCCCCATTTGTTCATCCACTTGTTGTTCTACTTCATCCAAATTTTCTTCCTACATCCTAATTTCTCCTCCACAACCGTCTTGGGCCAACAATGGTTATCCATGTTTTCAACCTTTTTCACAAAGCTTAGCTTCCGAGTTATCAGTGATGCCTCCTTCGGAAACATCCCTACTTCAGCTAGTAAAATCTTGTATGGGACTGTTGTTTTGACTTTGAGGGTGTTTGTGATTAGATGTTTTTGGATTCTTTCTAATTGTCTCCATTTGTGATTAGACATGTTACTTCCCCAAACCTCGCAACCATATAGGGTAACTGGCATGACCAACAAACCAAAAAGGATTTTCTTAATTTTCTAATACCATAGCTCAACTTTCCTCCACCTGCTTTAAAGTAAGTAAGATGTTTTCCAACCTCCTTTATCATTTTTGCTCTACACGTCTCCCAACTGAGTTTGTTGTGAAAATCAATCCCAATATATTTGTACTATTTCACTATTTCCAACGAGATCCCTTCAAAGAGAAAGTTATTATGAGTCTCTTTCCTTTTGAGCAAAAAAATTATTACTTTAGTCTTGTCAATGTTCACTTGCATCCCGACTTCTTAGCAAAACAATTCTAAGAATTTCAACTATTCCATCAACCCATGAGTTCTTTTTGAGATCAGGACAAGATCGTCGGCACATAAGAGTAATTTCACCACATAGCCTGTCAGCTAGATACCCACCCCCATCACTTTTACAAAATCATTCTTCAAGTTTGTCAGTGTATAAACCAAACAAAGTGGGGGAAAGAGTGCAGTCGTGTTTGACACCAATGTCGCTACCAAAACATTCAGACGTACCCTCTTTAGATGATTTTATGTAAAGTTATCTTAGAAAATTATAATTTGAAAAAGCTACCACTAGTTTAATAATTTATATTTGGGTGCTTATTTTGTTCATTGAATCCCCTCAAGGAGTATGATTGTATGGGTTACCCTCAAAACTACCATTATTTGTAGGATAGCTAGTTTCGTTGTATTTATTATATTGAACATTTCAGTAAGTTGTCTTTGGATGGTGGGTTTTCTTATATTATGATTGAATCCTCTACTTATGTGTCATTTGATGTAGATGTTTTTTAGTAGAGCTCTAAAAAACCATAGTATTGAAACGAGACAAGGAATTCATCTCGAAGGTCTTTCACAAGGTAACAGATCTTTCCCTATGTAGAGGTTATCTTAGAGTATTCTAATTTGATAAAACTACCACTAGTTTGAGAATTTCTCTTTGTTTTCTTAAAGTTTGATTGTTGAACCAACTCAAAGAGTATGCTTAAGCATCGGGTACATCATAATTAAAATGCAGGGTATTAAGCTTAAGAGTATTGAAAAACTAACCAAAATGATTTTTCTTTTTAAAATTTTCTATGTGGAGCATTGTAGTCCTATTGTTATATCTTTTTTCATATTGCAAGACTTACTCTCCTCGTTACATTGCTCAACCCCTTGTGGAAATTATCACATAGGTCACAAGTAGTTCACTTCGCATGATTATAATGCACAAAGCTCCAAAACCGTGTATCTCTCTCTTGAACCAAGCTATCTGATAAGACAAAATCGCCAAATAGTTTCATCCTGGAAAGAACGGTCCCATTCAGGGCCATCCAATGGTCATCTTCTCAATTCGATATATTTTTACAGCTTACTAATTTCACTATGGGTTGGCCTTAATAGGAAATTATACCCATGAAACCTTGTATGAGAAAATATGATGCACTCATTTATTTACATAACATTTAGCAATTACTAACATTCACCTTCCATAAATCACTCGAAAGGAAAGGAAAGTTATTCTAATCATTTGGAACAACAATCTAATATTATGTCACATATCTAGGTGGATAACTATATGTAGTTTGAGGCCTCTTTAGAGTAGCACCAATGTAGGTGGTGTAGGGCTTGTACTTCAACCCAAACACTAACATTTTTGTAGGGACTTTACCTTATGTTGATGTTTTGGGTCAAGTTGGTTGATTACAAAGGGTTTCATGCATTTACATGACCTAGTATCTCACAATGAAGCACATACTAGTCACTTGCAAGGGTTCAGAGAATTACAAAGTGTATGATGTGTAAAATATAGGTTCCCAACTGGGTTCTCAAAAATAGTGATCCAATCAAAGACCGGTCACACTATGTAGATACAAAGTTGTTCATGGAGTGTTAATCATAATTCTAGAGGATAGTGACACTAAGTCTAGGGTAGTTATAGGTTTCCAAGGCCTACAACTAAAATAAAGATAAGTATCCTACTAGTATCAAGAAATAATAGTAACCAATGGGTGGATAATCTAAGGGGCATAATATAACAAAACAATGCAATAGATCAAAGTAAACATATATCTACTCTAGTTTATAGCAACGAGTGACCATTATACAGCATACACATATAAGATAAAAGACTAAAGAGGGTTAGAAATACTTACCTATAGTGTGTGTGTGTGTGTGTGTGTGTGTGTGTGTGTGTGTGTGTGTGTGTGTGTGTGTGTGTGTGTGTGTGTGTGTGTGTGTGTGTGACTGTTGATGCATAATCATCCCCAGAGACAACAACACCAAGAGAGAATCAATATGGGTAGATAAAGGGAAAGCTCAACAAGAAGATCTTCAATCCTAACTCACTATGGTGACCCAAAAGTAACAAAGGTAAGCTCCAAGATTCGAAGTCAACAAATAAGTGTGAAAATAGTGTGAGTCAGAGTAAGTGTAATTATTGATAAGTGGTTGTAAATTGGTGAGGATAACAAGAAGGTTGTGACGTATATATACCCAACACCGTCACCCATGGCCCATGGACAATGGTGTTGGTTGAGCCATGGGCGATGGTGTCGGATATGGAAAAACCAAACTAGACATTATCACAACAAGGATTATACCATGTAACACAAATAAACAAGTAGACACAATGAGACAAGTGGACATGATGGGTGCAATGTGTGAACAAAGAGAAGAAATGAGCCAAAGATATGGTGACTAAAGTGAAATAAGGACATCTCTCAAATGTTGTGGTCTATCCCACGTGACCAAGTCTGATCATAGCCCAATCTTGGTGGGCCTTTTAAGGCACCCACTCAGGAGGAGAATGCTTTAGTAGCCCCTGCAAAAAATAAATGGTTAGCAAGCGTAAAATATATGGTGTATATATATGCCCCAACCGAAGATCGTTGCATGTCACAATAGTGAAACTTGAGATGGTCTTCGGAAAAAAGATCCATGCAACATATAAAATCAAAAATAATTGTTGAAAGTAAAGTTGTAACAAAAGATCTATGGAGAAAGAATGAACTCCACCAAATGAAATATACCTACCTCATATTTAATTTTTGTTGTTGCTCGACTTTCCCATGGTGAACGCAATAGCTACTTGGAACCTTGAATAATAAATAATGAAAAATAATACTAGAAGATAATCAATAAAATAAAACATTAATCTCCTTTCTAGTAGGTCACATAAGGGGTGTAGCTGAGAGTTGAAATGACGGAAAACCAATTTTTTTGGCAAATTTTGGTAAGGTATGTGTACTTTTTAAAATGGGCAGCTTGCTTCTATGAGTGTGGCACAATTTACGGATTGTTTTTAGGGTTTGTCATTTGGAATATATCAAAATTTTGAAGATTGGAAGGAGATCGCATCGAAACTAATTAAAATAATTATTGTAAATATTAGAGGGAGGAATTCATTCATCACTTTGTTAATTTGAGATTAAGAGAAATTGAACTCAAGGATTACCCAAAGTGAGTGAGTTTAGTGATGATGGTGAGAGTATGAGGCGTTAGGTGATGTGTTCGAGATGGGGCATGCGATAGTGCAAATCTCATGTTAGGTATTGTTTTTAAATTTGGAATGGGTAGCTACGAGAAAATGGAAAAATGCATGTCAGGGAAAATTTAGCTAGCGAAATTTGCCCCAAAGATATTTGAATTATACATTGGGCTAAGGTCTATGTGGGTTTGGGAGTGATTTTGAATTTGGAATTAATTAGGTTAAGTTTTTTAATTAATGTTAAGAATGTCACGAACCCATAAAAATGGATGTCATTGACCATGGTAGGATGACCATTCACAACATCGTCGATGGTCTTTGGATAGCGTAGATTTTCTAAGATGGTCGATGGTGTTTTTGCCACCACAGCCGATGACGTAAAGAAAGATCTAAATTTCACTCAAGAGACGATGGTATTAAGCCAACAAGGCCGATGTAGTATAAACATTAAAATTTTGATAATTTGAGATGTTTCAATTTTGGTGATGAATTTGAATTGTGATATGATGTGTACATGTTGTTTCATATGTAACAAGTGTCACGAAGGATCTGAATATGGAAATCATTAGATGTGGCATGGTTACCAAATTTTTTGTGTGAGTTATCTACACAAGACATTACATAGTTACAGGGCCTTAGTTTTGGAGGCATTATACAAATGGTACGAGTTCCATTAGATGCAGATTTAATATAGATGTTTTGGAGCCATTGGGAGTTCAAGTCCAAAACCTTGGTGGAGGACTAGTGGACATACTATCGAGGTTACAATGACACGTTGTAGGATGTGCATGTTATTCTAGAGATATTGATTTATAGAGTCTGCATGCTTTTTGATGTAACGATAGATATAGCAAAGAGGAGGGCACTAGAATGATGGGAAACAAGCAATGAGGATTATCATCTAGGTACACTAATGGTTCAATTAAGTCTCATATTTGTTACATAGATTCTGAATATATGGAAGGTTATTATTGGGATGGTTGTAGCTTGGGTCTTGTGCCACAAGGTAGATAACAATGTCATGATTTATGTCAGTAGTGTGCATGGATGAATTGGAGGCTAGGATACAATATAGTTTCTATACAACCACATGGGTAAAATTGGTGCATGATCTGTATAGAATTCATGCGCAACAGTAAAGGGCAATATGACCCATAATTCTATTGTCAACCTAGATTTATGAGTAGTTCTCAATGTATAGGCCTACAGGGACACTACTACATGTAACAAGAGATGCCTTGAGGATTTTATAGTGGGAGAGAGGCCTAGCAGTAGGGCCAGTCATTGGTTATCATAGGTCAAATAAGAACAAGTGATATGGGAGCTCTATAAAGGGATGATGGGTTAGTGGCCCAATTGACTAAGGGGGCCTTAGAGATTACAAGGCATTACATGTGGTGGGTGAGGACGCACCTGGTAAATAGAGTTTCATGTAGTTTGGGCACCCAACTCATGCGGTACCCCTACCTCTCTTAGAGCATTAACCATGACATGTTAGAGAGAGGAGGGAGAGTGAGACCAGTGGTTTTAATGCCACCATTATGACCATGCCAAGTGAGGCGTTCCCCAAAGCTAGGTGGTAGGTGGTAGAAAACAAGGGGAACATGAGGTATAAAGGGAACTTGGGTGATAGAGGTGGGGGACATCCCTAAGAGATAGGCTACCGAAGAGGAGGAGAGGGTAGAGAAGCCTTAAGGATGCCACCATGAGTGATAGTTACAGAGGCCAATAAGGGGTATTTATTAGATACATGTGTGTAAATAGTGGTGTATATGGTGGGGCATCCAAGATAGAGAGAAAAGGTTTTGAGGGGATTGTCGATGATATTGGTGCCCCAAGATAAGTGTGCATGGTTGATAGGATCCCACCAACTAAGATATGATGAGGCGAAGGCCATTTTAGGAGCCTAAACATAAGGAGTTGTCATAATAGAGTAGTTCGGCAAGCTAAGTGAGCCTCAAACTAAAATTATGTGATAGTGTAGATTGTGATGTTGTTGAATAGATTGTTAATAATATATGAGGTCTATGGTTTATGTGTTTTTTATATTGGACCATAGTTAAGTGACACACAATGACTAAGGGAACACATCATGAGATCTTAGATGGCATCCTAGACCTAATAGATATGACCATGATGGAAGATCCAATGTTAGTGATAATCAGGGACTCAACAAGTGCATTTAGCCTCATGGGAGATACAACTTGTGATCTTCAGAGAGATAGAGATGCTCTAGCAGTAGTGAGTGTGAGAGACATGACATCCTTTATGCAGGGCCTTCTCCGGGATCATGCAACATTAGCATGAGAGGTGATGGTGAGATTATCAAATGCACATGGTTGGTTACATGCAAGGTGACAGATGCATCCCACATTATAATTGTAGAGGGAGAGGCTTCAGGGTCTCAGTCTAGAGCCACATCTTTAGAATGATCTCTATATGTGATTAATCAATCACCATTAGCTCAAAACATCAAATGACCTACAATTAATTGAGGGTCTGCTTGAGGGATGGTTATTGCATTATTTTGTGAGAGAGACGATATGTGATGATGCATAAAAATGATTAATTTTGGTGCATGTGTATGTATGTCATATACCATTATTTTGATGATATCATGTGTATTTAGATTGATGTGTAATGTATTTGTACTTTTATGATTTCATTTTCCTATGTATGCACAAATGTATGAACGTTTATGATTAAGAGAAATGAAATGATAAAAGATTTAGAATTGATAGTATAGGTAAAATGTGTACAAGTGAATGGGATGGGGACCAATGATAGGAACAATCTAAGCGATAAGAAATAAACCAAATCGGGAGATGAGAGGAATATGACAACCATTATATTCAAAATACGAAGCCATGGCTATAAAAAATCAAACGGTAGACAATATGACAAAAGTATATGATCCAAAAATGGATATGAAAATACCCAATTCTATGTGTTCTACATATTTGATACTTATAGCACAGATTCTCAACATATTCTTTATTTAAGAGATGGTCTAGTCAAGTTGAGGGTGATATGGAAACCTTTGAATGAAATTTGTGGGCCATCGTTGTTCTGTTTGGGAGTTTTCCAGGTGACAGTTACACAACCGCCTTGGTGGTTACGTAACCGCCCCTCTTGGTTGCATAACCACCATGGTAGTTGTGCAATTGTCGGTGTAAGGATTGGTAGTTGCGCAACCGCCAGTCTTTCTGTACCGGTGGTCCTATCCCCGATGATGCTAAAATTTGGGAAACTGAACAATTACAAATGTTCAGGCTTCTAAACGGTTTGGTTCATCTTTCCATTCATCCCTAGACATAGAAACTATAAATATGCATGCATTTGATTATTCAAGGAAGTGTTTTAGGTGAATTCAAGTGTGGGGGCTACCCCATATCTGGAGAAAGAGCATACGCTCAATAATTCAAATCAACACAAAATAATATTACAATACACAAATATATAGGGCTAGATTTTCTAACCAATAACATTAATCTAGGATGGTTGTTCTAACCACCTAGATTATCTCCTAACCACTAACCATCCGTAAAATCACTCACTTAAATCCTATATGAGTAATATTCATATCTCACTTACATTACCATTATTATCCACACACTGACAATACATCCATGTTAGGACTAATTCCTAACATCAAGTGTGAACAAAGAGAGGAAGTTAAAAATGTTCTTGTTTTGTTCGTGAGAATATTTGAGATCTTGTTGATAGTTGCAAGTAAGTTATACAAGTAGAAGGAGTTAGAATATTTCTTAAAGGTCATTGCATGACAATAAATTTGTTTTATTTAGAGATTTGCATAGTGAAGGGAAGCAACTAGTTACCCAACTGGAGTTTTTCCCACATTGGGTTTCTCCAGGATAAATATTGTTGTCTCCTTGTCTTGTAATTTCCTATTTTTGGTATTATATGGATGTTTCTTTCAAAAACATGTTGTTTTAATGAACTTAGTTAGAATCTTCATTCAATATCACTTAGACAGGATTTGATCTTTGTTTTAAAAGGTAGTTTACATATTAGATTGGTATCAGAGAAGTTAAGATTTCAATTTTGTGTGGTTAACTTGTGTTGAGAGTTGTAGTTAAATGCCCCTTACCTGAATGGGAAAAGAAAGTGGTGAAGGTATCCTCATTCATTTTGAAGCAAATATTTCCACCAGGAAGTGGAACCAAGGAATATGAGATATGGCTCGTAGAAAAGATGCAAATGAGACTAGAGAAGAGTGTTTCTATAAATTTGAGGCGAATGTGGCAAGTTTGTCTAAGGATGTTGGAAATATTTCCTTATCTATAGGGAAATTGGAGTCCATCATGGGATAGTTTATGGAGAAGTTTGGTGTTCAGAATGAGGCACTAGGATCTCATAACGAAGATACTCATGAATATGAAGAAGAGTCGACCAATGCCATCCCTACACCTCGTCCATTCAAAGTAGAGGCCAAAATAGAGATTTAACCTTATGATGGAGAAGTAAATGCTAAGAAGTTAGATCATTGGCTAGCTCAACTTGAGGTATATTTTAGTTTGCATCAAATCAATGACAGTTAACAAATTTCCTTTAGAAGGTTAAAAATTGACCAATCATGCTTTAACTTGGTTTGAAAGTTATGTTCATTCATTGGTTGTTAAGAAGATGCCTCCTATTACTAAGTGGGATGATTTTAAAAATCTAATCAAGAAGCAATTTTATACTATTTATGTTGAGGAAGAGAGGTCCATGTATTGGTAGTATCCCATGTACAAACAAGGCCAAAACGTACGGGAGTAGACTAGGGAGTTCTGAAAGAAAGATGTCGAGATGGGAAAAGATCTAGTGGACCGAGGCCTTCTAATGAAGTATACTAGTGGACTTCATAGCCACTTGAGGAGACTGACTCTATTGGTCAAGCCGGTAGATGTAGACAAGACTATTCTCAATCCCACTACTTAGAGATGCATAAGAAGAAGAGTCCATCTACCTCTCAGCATGCTTCAAGCAAATAAGGTGACACCAAGCAGAAGGATAAAGGAAAAGGGAAAGGTAAGAAAATTCATACTTCTATTTCTAAGAAGGATACGAAAGTTCATTGTGGGCATTATGATGTTGACACTCATTCTGAGGAAAAATATTGGAAGCTCCATCCAGAATTACATCCCTTCAAAAATAAGAAAAACAAGAAGAAGGCCATCGCTACCCTCCAGGGAGAGGAAGTATTTTACAGCGAAGAGGTGGATTAGACTATGTGTTGTACCTCTGTACGTAGAGAGGTATGTTTGGGTAGTAACAATGTTGTCTAGGAAAAGTAACTAACTAAGTTATTTCATATCAAAATTCAAGTATAGAAAACTAAGGTGGATGTTCTTTTTGATACATGTTCTTAAGCTAATTTGATTATTAGAGAGTTAGTGGATAGGCTAAATTTGGATATTGACAATCACCTAAGTCCATATTCACTGGGTAGGGTAAAGAAAGGTGTAGACACCAAGGTTACCAAAAAATGTAAAATCACTTTTGGCATTGATCAGACATTTACTGATGAAGTTACTATAGATGATGTTCCCCTTGATGTGTGTGGTGTATTGTTTGGCAGCCCATATTTATATATCAGGGATTTTATCTTCATGAGGAGATCTAATCAGTACCGTTTTGTGAAGGAAGGTAAGAGATACCACATTTTAGCCTTTTCAGGAGACTCAAATATCTATTTGGTAAGTGCTACTGAAACCCAAAAGTTTATTAATGCTAGTGGTAAATTTGCTCTGCTTATTTTGAGGGATATGCCCGAGGATGAGATTGTTGCATCTAAAACCACTTGTAGAATGTTTTATAATAAAGAGCAGACATAGATAAAAGAGTTGATTTAGCAGTTCAGATAATTTTTCCAATAGCCTACGGTTTTGCCTTCGGTTAGGCCAATTGAGCATGAAATACACTTGTTACCTGATAGTCTGCTTCCAAACTTGGGATTGTATAGGAATTATTTGAAATATGCTAATTAGGTAAAATAATAGTTACAATATTTAATTAAACAAGGTATAATCCATCCTAACACTTCTCCATGTGGTTCTCCTATTGTTTTAGTACCTAAGAAAGATGGTTCATGGAGAATGTGTTTTTATTACAGAGCTTTGAATAAAATAACCATCAATAGTAGGCACCCTCTTCCTCACATTGATGATTTTTTGGATTAGTTACAACATGTTAAATATTTTACTAAGCTTGATTTGAAGTATGAGTATCACCAAGTGTGGATCAAGGAAGATGACATCTGGAAAACAATATTCAAGACCAGACAAGGGTTATATGAATGGTTGGTATTACCGTTTGAGCTATAAAATGCACTTGCTACCTTTATGAGGTTAATGAATGAGGTAATGAGGTTGTTTATTAATTCCTTTGTCATTGTGTACTTGGATGACATTCTGGTTTTTAGCAGAAATTTTGAAGAGCATATTGACCATTTGCATCAAGTTTTGTAAGTTCTCAAGGAGAATTGACTAGTGTTTAATGAGAAGAAGTGCGAGTTTTCTCAACAATCACTTTTCTATCTGGGACATGTGGTTAGAGATGGAGAGTTTAGGATTAATCCAAATAAGATAGAGGCCATTAAAAATTGGCCTATACCATCAATTTTGACCGAGACCAAGAGCTTTGTTGGTGCAGTTCAGTATTTGAGAACGTTCATTAAGAACTTCTCATCCATAGCAGTGTTGCTACATTCGGTGACAATGGGGGGAAAGGATTTTTCTTGGGGTAAGAAACAACACATTACTTTTGAGTCATTTAAATATAAGAATAGGTATGCTCTAATTTCGGCATTACCTAACTTACAACTACCTTTCGAAGTGGAAACCAATGTCAGTGACTATGTTATGGGGTTGTTCTTCTTTGGGGAGGTAGGCCCGTATGTTATCACTTTGAATTATTTCATGGTGTAGTTATGAATTATTATACATATGATGAGGAATTGTATGCTCTTGTGCAAGTGGTCAATAAATGGAAATGGGTAAAGAAACTATCATTCATATGGATCACGAACCTCTCCAATATCTGTAGGCTCAGAACAAACTTCAATAGGATAGACGTTATAAATGGACGGATTTTTTACAACAATTTCATTTTATCATCAAATACAAGAAAGGTGTGACTAACAAGTTAGCTGATATGTTATTTAGGCCTCCTTTGCTTTCACCTACGGGAATATTAACTCTTCTTGAGCCTTTTTTGTGTGAATCATATTAGGAAGGTTATGAGCATGATCCAAATTTTGCATAGATTTTTTAGCAGAAACCTCTAAGCAAGGGGTTTGCACCTAAAGGAAAATACTACTTCCAAGATGGTTTGCTCTATAAGAACAAAAAACTTTGCATGCCTAAGGGGGAAAAATTTTAGATGATGAGGGAAGCACACACTTTCAAGGTAGATGGTCACTTTGTGTTGGCTAGATTTTCTGCACAACTGAAAACTGAGGCAATCATGAGATAAATCTCCCTCATTTACCGGTGAGGATCCCCTGTAAGATTTTGTCAATTATATTTTCTAATACCTATCTATTGGTTTTACTTTAACCACTTAGCTCATGCACCATAGCTAGGCAGTTTTGTGGCAAGTAAGCAACTGTAAGAAATGTATATATGCAGGAGAGGGAGATAATTGAATGTGAGCAGAAAGGAAAGAAGATGTGCAACCTAACCAATAGTTGACATAGTTGGTCACATGCACATAGACAAAACAAATAGATCTAGAAATGTAGAATTCAAAGCAAAGGAAAGTTTCTGTTCCAGATCTAAGATAACACAAAGTCTGTGCAAAGATCTGAAAAGAAATAATAAACAAATGCACCGTTGACACAAATTTCTTTGGAAATATACCTCCTCTCTATTCCTTAGCTTTCAGAAAAATATCAAGGGTTTCAACTCAAAGTCTAGAACACAAGAATGTTGATTTCAAATTCTGATCCTTTAACCCGTAAGCTCTTCCTCTATTTATAGTGTATGAAGGGGAAATTACAAATAGGAAACTATAACTGAATTGGCACATGTGGAAGTTGTAAAGGAAACAACTGGCAATCTCCCTCCTAGAATTCCTCTTTGCATGACATGCATGATTTATAACTGAAAAATAAAACCTTCTATTTTGCATGTCTGTCACCTATTTCCAAGTAATTTACTTCTTCAAGTAACAAATTTTAAACCAATCACTTAAGATTGCTCAATTACTTTGTTGGAGAAAATAAGAGAAAGAAGAAGAAAGTGGAAAAGAAATTAGAAGAAAGTTGTTACACTCCCAGTCTTGTTCTTTTTCTATAGTCTGCATGCAGTTGACTCTTTTGCCTTTAATTCCCACCAAACTAGATCTAGAGCAACTGAATGTGATTTTGCTTACGGGTGTTATGCCTGACATGTTTTCCCTCTTATCCTTAAAGCTTTTGTAGTTCTTCTCCAGTACGTGCACCGGTGCAATGTTTGTCATAAACAATTTAGAGAAAACTCATCATTTTTTATTTTTAATTGTATATGAGCAATTTTAAATTCTAGAAAGCACTATGGGTGAATGCAAATACAAGTAAATTCAATGAAGGCTTCAACGGGAAGATTGAGAGCACATGTACAAGATCCTGGAAGGAATTTTCCATGCACTGACTTCCACATGGGCTGCGCTAGAAACAAGAGGATGAATTCTTGTCGGAAACCTTTGCAATTATGAGATCTGGATCTGTCAATTAAATTGGTGATAGGTTCAAGGCTAATGTTTATATCATTGACTTCAAAAAATCTGGAAGCTATGCATTATTCAACTGATCCTTCTCTTTCATCATGCTTCAACATGGTAGGAACAATCTTTGTTTGAGCTCTTTTTCGTTAAATTCTGTCGGAATCCCTTGCAATTGGATCAATTTGTGTAGATTTAGCAACTGCTTCAGATTCAAAAGATATATTCAATGTACCTGACATTGATTCGAGCACTTGTGATGAATACCTGGGCACATATACCAACATGCAAACACTCATAATGACAAAAATTAGGCTATTCCAACCCTAGGCGCCAAAACTGGAAGCTTCCCGACAGTGAAAAATATTTATTAATGCAACATCCTCCTTCTTTTGGCGCCAAAACATGTCCGGGCTGTAATCTTCATCAAAAAGAAATAAGTGCTTCTCCTTTATGACATCTCATGCTTATATAACCTCCAACATGCTATTTGTAATAATTACATCTTCCTATTTCTGACGATTTAATTAATTAATAGCCATGTGTATTCATCCAACTTGGGCGCCCAATTATGCATACTTTTGGTTGCTTTTTATGAATTTATTTTATTTATTTTTAGCATGCATCCTTGACTTCTCTTTAGTTTGTCCTTTTGCATTGACTTTCCTTCCACAATGTCGCCAAAATTAGATTAAAAAGCCATTAATAAATAACATTAAATGCATTGTTTAATGCCAAGGTGGGTTGTAATTTTTGGAAAGGTTAGATGCTAAAAATAGGAAGTCAACTTGATGGAAATTTCCACCCTACACTGCAGCTCCAAAAATCCCCTCTTCCACTTAAGTGATTTGACTTTCATCATGGGAATTTTTACCCTGCAAGGCAGGTAAGAAATTCCCACCGGTGCTTTAAGTGATTTTTATTTTATAATGAGAATTTTTACCCTGCAAGGTAGGTAAGAAATTCCCACTTGCCTACCACCTCTAATATTCTCATTCCATCTTAAGTGACTTTGACTTGATGGGAAAAAGTAACTTGCTATGCAGGCAAGAAATTCCCGCCTGCCTGCCACTGCCAAAATTCCTACTGGCAGCTTAAAGTTTTACTTACAAAAAGTGTGACTTGCTTGAAAGATGACTCTTTTCCAAAGGTGTGACTTGCATTGTGACTTTTGCATTTAAAATTGTGTGAAAAATCGTCACTGAAGGCAATGCGGAAATCGGACACGAAAGGTAGCCTTGAAAATTGTGACTGGCATGAAGACAACATTTCTTTCCTTTTTTGGATTTTTGGTGAAGAAAACACAAGGAGAGAATAAAATTTTCCATTTTTGGAAAGGGTCCAGGAAGATGTAGCAGCAAAAACTTGCATGTGCCATAAATTTCATTTCGCGGCTTTGTTTTAGGTGTTGTTTTCTCTAAAAGTGCATATTTTCTCGAGCTCTACGCAGGGATGGTGATATTTTTCTTATTTTCATAAAATACATTTTTACAAATTTTTGGACCAAGTGACTTCTTCCAATCTTCTAAAAGAATCTTGAGCTCTGATCGCCTTCAGATAGATTAGTAATTAAAAACATTGGATAGCTTTTCAAAACCCCAGGCCTGGGGAAAGATCTGGCAGGAAGATTGAATAGGCTACATGAATTGCCGGAGAAAACAAATTGTTATCCCAATTTCGCCCCTCGGAAAATTTGGTTAGAACAATCCCCGCACATAAATAAGATATGAAGGGAATGATTCAGACCCATGAGCTCGCATTCCAGGACGAGGCAAAGGAAAACAGAGGCCCAAAATAGTCAAATCCAACCCTGTATAGGAAGAACGAGAAGAAACGGCTCTATCGAAGCGTTTCTATGTCTTAAATTCATTTTACAAGTTACAGGTAGACTTAACAATGGAATAACAGGGTCAAAGAAGATGGGGAAGTGCCGCAGAGGAGCCAAGAGCAAGAAGAATAAAAAATGGTGAAGGTCTGAAGTTCTTCGGGCTCGAAACAGTTCAGAAAAGAGTCCAAAATTGACTAAGTATGGAGGAGTCAGCGAAGAGAACCACGTGTCAGCATGACGCTTCTCCAAAGATGAATCCAAAAAGAGAGGCTCAAACAAGTGTCACATCTCCACGTGTCCTAGGCTGAAATGGAGGCAGGGTCAAATGGTCAACAGAGTCAAAAGGCGGACGGGGCGGGTCTTAAAAATTGGCCAAGTATAAAGTGCAAGTGGAAGTCGCCAAGTGTCAGCTTGGCACATCTCCAAGAGCTAGCCCAAAGGTAAAGACCAAAATGAGTGTGAGCTCGCCACGTAGCCTAGGGTCTGAAAGAATAAGAAGGGCCGTTGAAAATTCTAAGGATCTACGGAGGCTGCCAAGTGTCCAAACGACACTCACTCAAGGGGGCGAATAAAGAAAGGATCTCTAGGCAAGTGCTAGACTGCCGCATGTCCCTGGTCAAAAGGTATGCCCGTTAAGCAAAAGAATTAGCCCAAAAAAACTAAGGAATTGAGCAGGAAGTAAAGAAAGTGCCACGTGGCAAGCCTAAACTAGTAGCAGGAAAGCGGGCCATTGGGGGGAAAGTTGGATTTTTTCCCATTTGTTCAAAAAATTCAAAAGTCACAAAATGGCTCACAACTGTGCTCCAAAGGGAAAAAGTTAGCGTTTGAGCCTGAGTCAATGACAAAGTGGACTGATGGAGCATCGGAGGAAAAAGTGAAAAATTTCCTTTTCTTCCAAAAGGCATAAAATCAAAATGCGACCCACGACCCCATCAAGAAGCTAATGCGAGGATGCGGGCCTTCAAAGGCAAATGAGATTTTTTGATTTTTTGTCAAAAAGTGTGGAATAGAACAGAAAGGATGCCATGCCTCCGCCTCCCCCAATGGATGCCATGTCATCAACGGATTTATGGGAGAAAAGTTCAAAATTTGCCTGAGCTAATTTTTTTGCAGGAAACGTTAAGGAAATACTCAGAGAGCCATATCTTTTGATTTATAGCTCCATTTTCTACAATCTTGGTACCAATGGAAATATCTGGAGATTCTCTCCATCACAGAGTCTTCAATTTTGCATTTTGGTGAAGATTTGTGGGAGAAAATTACAAAACACGTTTTGTCACGGAAAAGACAAAAAAAACCAGTTTCAACTACCAGATTTAATGAGTATGGGTCATTTTCTTTGGTCTGCGAAGTGGATACATGGAAATATGAGCTTTTGCATCGAGCCCATCAACAGATGAAGATTTAAAACACATTTTGAAAAGTGGTTGGAGCAAATCCCACGTTTTCCCTCTCTTCTCGCATTTTTTGCTAAAAATGTAACCGAGGCATCATTTTTAAAGGAGTGAGTTGGTGGTGGTGGTGGTGGTTAATTCTTCTTCTCTGTCTCCCCTTCTTTTCTTCCTCAGGGTCAAAAATGGAGTTCAAACCTCCTCCCCTACTCTGTACATGAAATTTTGTGCCTCTTTCTCGTAAATGATGTTCTGTGCAAACTCTGAAGTAATAAAAGATGTGTTTTGTGATGCATTTATCCATCCTTGCTCATTTTTCGGTTGTTTCTTCTTGCCTCTCTTCATTGTAGGGTATTTGCTCATGTTTTGATGTTCATTTGCAGACCTGGGAGTTATGTTTGATGGGTTTGAAATGTTTTCTATGTGAATCTGATCTTTGGCCTGTGATGCAGTTGTCCATCCTCTCCATTGCCCACCTCTCTTCGTTTCAGGCAGTCTAGATATATGATCAGCAGTTTTCCTTCTTTGGTGTATCACCATTTTAGTGTAGGCTCCGTTTTTCCTGTTTTCTTTCTCTCCCTATCTCCTTGGATAGTTAGATTAGATTAGATTAGCTCGCCTGCACTAGAATAGCTCATGGCAGGTAGTTTAGGAAGAGGAACCAACCTTCTCTGGAGGATCATTCCCTTTTGCAAGTCCCACAGCTTGGGGACTGATCCAATGTTATGCAAATCACAGCAAATAACCTTACCTTAGAAAATTAGACCTGAAGTCATTTTGGGGGTGCTGTGATTTTGCACTAACACAAACCAAAACACAGACAAAAATAAATAAAACAAAACAAAAGAAGTTGCAGGCAATTGCTAAAAAAATTCTCCAATTAGCTGATTTGCAAAAATTATTCCCCCCAGGTGAATGTTCTATGGTAATAATGATGGGGCGAAGTGCTTTATATAGCCTAAATCCTCCAATTTTAGCTCAATCTATTTTTAAAAGAACTTTATTTATTTAATAAATAAATAAATAAAATTCTCTCAGACAAAACCTAACGAAGGGATAGAGTGAGTTTTAGCACGTGAGTACTTGGGGAATTTCATTTGTATGACTCTCTGGGAATATCTTAGAGCAATGCAAACAACTCCAGACAAAACAAACACAAAACGACCTGTTACATTGAAAAGAACGAATTTTTTAAAAGGGGTAGTCTCAAATTTCAGGGTGAAATCTGGGGACACCATTTTGGTGTGACAAAGACTGTAGCACACCTTCAGAGGTATTTATATTGGTCAAACATGCAAGAAGAAGTTGTTAAATTCATCAGGGGTTATGTTGTGTAGCGCAAACAAGCCTAATAACAGGAAGTTTGGGTTATATATGCCATTGGAAGTTCCTTCCTAACCATGGGAAAACATCTCCATGGATTTTTTGGGTGATTTTTCTACTTCCAAGAAAGGTCATGATTACATTTTTGTGGTAGTAGATTGATTGAGAAAAAACTGTATTCTAATTCCTTGTAGGAAGATCATCAAGGCCAATGATGCAACTGAGTTATTTTTTGCTAATGTGTGGGTTCATTTTGGTTTGCCTAATTCTATTATGTCAGACAAGGACTCACAATTCATAGGAAAGTGGTAAACCATACCTTGGTCCAACTCTTGAGAGGGTACAACAGGAAACATGCAAAGAATTGGGACGAGAACTTAATATATATCTAACATTCTTATAACAAGATAGCTCATGCTTCTACCAGTAAGACTCCTTTTGAAACATGTTTTTGTTATTTGTCTAAGAGTTCTTTTGATGTTGTTTTGATATTACCATGCAAGACAACAGAAAAGTGGAACTAGAGGTACAAAAAGTTGATAATTTCATTGAGAAAAATCAACAAATACACCTTCAAGTACAAGAGAGATTGGCAGAGTCACATGCCAAATACATAGTGTGGTATGATCAGCACATGACTAAACATTCCTTCCTTGTCAAAGACAAGATATGGTTTTACTTGAATAGAGAAAGGCTACATGGAAAAGGTAAGAAAATAAAGTCTCTTTGGTATAGCCCATTTGATATTCTAGAACAAGTGGGTAAGAATTTATTTCACTTAGATTGGCCTCTTTATATGAGGATTTACTCAATTGTGAATGTTGAAAATTTACGTCTCTTTGAACCCTCCATGTTGGATGAAGAGGAAGGGGGAATGTTGTTATTGTTTATTGAGGATCATGCTTCAGACAATCAACTAGAATTAGTGGAATATGTGGTTTTGTAGTGGGAAGAGAGAAAGAAAACAACACAGAGAGGAGTGCAAGACATGTGGTTGATTGGGTTGAAAGGCTAGTTTCCTACCAAGGCCAAATGGTATTCCAGAGAAGATGTGGGGAAGAAATTTCCTTACCTCATCAATCCTTGAAGCTTTTAGTGACTTAAAAGCCTCAAATTGGGGAGGTATGATCCAAAAATGGATATGAAAATACCCAATTATATGTATTTTCCAAATTCGATACTTGCAGTACAGATTCTTAGTATATTCTTTATTCATGAGATGGTCTAGTCAGGATGAGGGTGATCCAAACACCTTCGAATGATGTCTGTGGGCCTTCATTGTTATGTTCTAGAGTTATCCAGGTGACGGTAACACAACCACCCTGCAATTATGTAACCACCACTCTTCACAAAGAGGCAGTTATGCAACTGCCGTGGTGGTTATGTAACCACTGGTTGTAGGGATCGGTGGTTGTGAAATCACCAGTCTATCTTTACTGGTAATACTTTCCTCGACGACACAAAAATTCGGGAAACCCAACAGTTGCAAATGTTTGGGCTTCCAAAAAATTCAGTTCATCTTTCCATCCATCCCTGGGCAAAACAACTATAAATATGCATTCATTTGATCATTTAAGGAAGTGTTTTGGGTGAATTCAATTGTGAGAAAAGAGAGGAAGTTGAGAATGTTCTTGTTTTGTTCATGAGAAGAGTTGATTTCTTGATGAGAGTTACAAGTTATACAAGTAGGAGTTAGAATCTTTCTTGAAGTTCATTGTATGACAGTAAACTTATATTATTTAGATATTTTCACAGTGAAGGGAAGTAATTTCTTACATAGCTAAAGTTTTTCCCACACCGAGTTTCTCGAAGATAAATCTTATTGTCTCATTGTCTTGTAATTTCCTATTTTCAATATTGTATAGATGTTTCTTTCATAAACATGTTGTTTTAATGAACTTAGTTATATTCTTCATTAAATATCACTTAGACACGATTTGTTCATTATTTTAAAAGGTATTTTATGGATCAAT
Source organism: Taxus chinensis (assembly GCA_019776745.2). Taxonomy (NCBI): domain Eukaryota; kingdom Viridiplantae; phylum Streptophyta; class Pinopsida; order Cupressales; family Taxaceae; genus Taxus; species Taxus chinensis. Next base: position 698,053,244 of record CM034150.1, read on the forward strand.
ATTGAAAATAAGAAGAAATGGTCATAGAAACCCAAGTGGGAGATAACAGGAATTGCCAAAGTATCCAATATAGGAAATAATGGCCACAAAAACCCAAATGGAAGATAAAATAGGAACTACAAAAGTATCCAAGATAGGAACCAATTAGTGACAGGTAAAGTATAATAGAATGTCTCAATAACGACATACAAATGATTGGAATGCATCATTGATGATGCCAGTTACATCGTGTAGGATTTTTCAGTGGTTTTGAATCATGATGTCTTTGAGGTTGTCTTATATGATGGTGATGCCTCAATACACTTATGACCATGTAGAAAAGAGGGAGTCGTCAATCCTATCAAATATCTGTGTGAGGACATCATGATGTGTATCATCGAGGGAGGGACGAGGGGGTAATGGTGGGGATGGAGAGAACTAGACAATGACATAGAAGGATGTGATGAAGGGGATTAGGCTAATTACTTAGGCACATGAGGAGAATATTATTTGGCTTAGAATTTATAGAAGATAACCCGACATGTATCATCTATATGTGAGTATAAACTATGATGAGAACAAAAGAGTGGTGTTACGGAAGAGGGTTGCATGGATTTCTTTGGTTTATCTCTCTTGAAATTTTCCTTGAGTTTCTTTATATGTCGTCAATAGGATCTATGATCAGAAACATTATGTCCATGAGCCTCATGCCATGTGTAATATGGTTCAATCATGGGTGGGATAGGAACCATAATAACAAGAAGAGTTGGTAGTGATTTTGTACAAAGTAGAGTCGTAATAACATGTGGATAAGTGGAAGGGAAAGGTGTGGGAGATGTCATAATACACATTGTAGTTGAGCTATCTAAGGGAGAAATTTATGCCTAATCAGTTGAATTGTTAATTATGGCAATGTAGTTCATGAGATAATCCTTGGAGTCAAAATTAGAGTAGGCATCATCATCATCCATAAGATCATTTGCCACCGAATCGAAGGTAATGGGTATGTCTTATGAATAGATGGCTATATTGTTATTATTATGACTAAAGGTAGATCATAGAGTCATGATACCAAAGGGTTTATGTGTTCTTAGCCTAGGCATAACCTGTAGTAACATTGATATAACATGAGTTGATGTTAGTCTTGGGTTGTATGAGATGTTATACAGTAGGATGTTTGGTGCAAATAATAATGACAGGGACAATGTTCACATCTTTCTTAAGTGAACATGGTCATAATGTGAGAGGTCATTCAGAGATGACAACATCAGGAAGATAGAAGGTATTATTCCAAAGGTTAATTTCATTGAGCTCATCATCATCTGAATCGAGACGGTTGGGTGGTGTAATTCAAATTTATGATTTACTCCTTGAAATTGTTGGCTTTGACAATGCACTCTTGCTAAGATAAACACAACCATTCTATTCCCATTTGGTACATGTTAACATATAGATTTACATGCATGTAAATGACATGCAACATTATGGGAATAAAGTCCCTCCTCAATGAAGGTGAGGCTGCCTTTATTGAAAACCAAAACTGTATTTACATTTGTACATTCAAAATTATATCTGGGGGGTGATTTGGAACATCAATGGAAAGAAAAGTGAATGATGGAAATGGAATGGAATGAAGGAAAGGAATGTAATGAAGGAAAGGAATGGAAAGGAATGAATGGAAGGAACATGCAAGAGTTAGGTAAAAGCAGAGCCTAATATTGCACGAAGAAGAATGATGAATAGCTAACTCAAAGAAAGTGGAGTTTGAATCAGTTAAACAAGAACAAGTAAAAGATAACACACATGAGCAAATAAAAATTAGAGCTTGATCACTGTGAACAAGAACAACAGATTAATAACATTTACAATAAGATCTAAGACAATATTCGCTTGTAAGATTTAAAACACTAACATCTAATGAACATAAGAACATCAAATGCTACAAGAGATAATGAATGGGACACAAAGTTCATATTTCATTAACTCCAAAATGTCTTCACAAAAGAACACAAAGTTTCTTTCTTTGAAATAAATCTTGTACACAAAATTATTTTCTTCTCCTCTCTCAAAGTCACTCACAGAAATGAGCCCCCCTGACTTTCTTTTATAACCCAAAAGTTGGTTATAAAGTAGTTAGGGTTTACATGAACATTAAATAGGGCATCTTAAATGACTTTGACTTTTTCAACCAACTTTATTAAAAGTAACTAAAAGTAGAAATCACTTAAATTATTCAAAGTTTGTCAAAAGTGAGTTTAACAATAACCCACTTAGGATACCATTTAAACATATGAGAAAAACTAGTGCCTTATCCATTGGGGTGGGGTTTGCCTATCTCAAACGTATGAGAAATGGACTCTCCCACTTCGTTAGATACCAGGAAAGTTATCTCCTCGTCCCATAAGTGAAATCAGGATTTGTCGCTTTCGCCAATTGAAAGGATTTGAACCTCCCTAATGCTTCGAACATCTTTTCTTCCTAAGGAGGTTCATTTTGTCGAAGAATAGCCTCACAAAACACCTGCAATTCCAAGATCCAACCTGGTATATCATTCAAATTTACCATCTTTGATTGAACATTCTCAAACAAGTTCTTTAATTTGATGCAATGTTCCATTCAAGTTGAAGAGAAATTAACGGCGGGAGTATACATGTCTTTGAATAATTGTGAAAATTGCTCCTCCACATGTTCTGATGAATACCTCTGATTTTGCTCATTTACAAGATTGCAAGGGATCTTAGCTATGAACCCCTTAATCAAGGCAAGTGAAGTGAAGGCTTCATTACATACGCTCTCATAGTGGATCATAGAATCCTCGAGAAGTGTCTTTCTTGATTTGAGATGCAGACACCAAAGAAAGTGTGTCCCTCGACATTCGAATTTGAGAATTCCTTCAATGGCTAAAGTTGAAGATTTCATACTTGTCATCTCCTATAGACTAGGCAACACCTCATCCAAATTTAATATGTTAGAAACAAAATTTTCCTTGAAAGAAAGAATTGGATCAAGATATGCACTAATATCTTCATGAAGCTTAACGACTGTTTTGATCGTCTCTCCACCAAAAACAAGAATTTTTGAAAGCCAGGATTTGTGACATGGCCCAAAGTGTTTACTTCTTTCGACAGGTTGAGTGTTTCTATTAGTGAAAAATCACAGCACCCCCAAATGAGTTATGGATCTGCTTTTCTAAGGCGGCAGGGTCATTTGGTGTGATTTGCATAACATTGGATCATTCCCCAAGTTGTGGGACTTGCAAATGGGAATGATCCTCAAGAGAAGGCTGGTTCTTCTTCCTAATCTACCTGCCATAAGCTATTCCAGTGCAGGCAAGCTAATCTAATTCTAATCTAACTTCCAAGGAGATAAGGAGAGAAAGAAAACAAGGAAAAACATAGCCTACACTAAAACGGTGATACAACAGAGAAGGAAAGTGCTGATCATCTACCAAAACTGCCATGGAGCAAAAAGAGGCAAGAAATGGAAAGGATGGACAAGTGCATCATAGACCAGAGATAGATTTCACACAGAAAATGTTCCAAAATCCCTAAAAACACAACTCCAAAACCTGCAAATGACATTCAAACATGCACAAATGCCTTGCAACAATGAGAGGCAAAAAGAAACAACCAAAAAAACGAGCAAAGGATGGGCAAATGCATCACAAAAACAAGTTTTTATTGCTCCAGATTTACATAGTGTGTTATTTCACGAGTAAGAGGCAAAAAATGCCATCTACAGAGCAAGGGAGGAGGTTAGAACTCCAATTTCGACCCTGGGGAAGAAAAGAAGAGGGAGGCAGAGAAGAAGAATGAACAACCACTAACTAACTTCTTGAAAATATGCCTCTGTTACAATATATAGCAAAATGTGAAAAGAGAGGGAAAAACACGAGAAAATTTGATTCTTTGCTCCAACCACCGACAACATTCATAAATTTGGTCAAAAATTCAAGGCTCCATCTACAAATTCCATTCCCAAATGTAATTTGTCTGCTCGAGGGAGAAAAGACCCATATTTCATTAAATTTGGTGGTTGAAAACTGGTTCTGTGTTTTTTCCATGCCAATCATGTTTTGGAATTTTCTCCCACAAATCTCTACCAAAATCAAAATTGAAGACTCCATGATGAAGAGAATCTCCAGATCTTTCCATTGGTACCAAGATTGTCAAAAATGGAGCTTTGAATAAAAAAGATATGGCGTTTTACATTTTTTCCTTACGTTTCGTGCAAATTTGGCTTCGAGCAAATTTTGAACTTTTTCCCTGCAAATCCGCTAATGATGTGGCATCTATTGGGGTCGGCGGAGGCAGGGGCTTCTTTTTTTTCATTTTACATTTTTTGACAAAAATTCAAAAAATCCAATTTACCTCCCAAGTCCTGCATCCCCGCATTAGCTTTTTGATGGGGCTGCGGGTCGCATTTTGATTTTATGCCTTTTGGAATAAAACACGATTTTTCACTTTTTCCTCCGATGCCCTGCCGGTCTGAGTTCCTTTGGCAAAAAACTCTCCCAAGCTCTGCAAGTCTGCCTTGGGAAAATTTTCCCTTCTAAATCCGTCGAGCCATAACTCAAAAAATACAAGGAGTTAGAAAGAGTTCTTTACCTTTCTGGAAAGGGGAAGAAATTATCTATCTAATGGAGCATTTTCTAGATACCTTTGAATGCTTTAAATTTATGAAATATGGACTGAAGCACCAAAGGTAGTAAGTTAACCCAAAAATAAGGGGAGCTTATTTAGTTAACAGTTTCTTCGTCGGGGGCATCCACTGCATCGGGTACTGGGAAAGTGGATGATATGGGATTTATTAGATGTTGAAAATAATCCACCAATTTATTATTTTCAGCCTTGAGCTGAGAGTTCTGAGACTTATATTTCTCAAGCCTCTTTAGCATGATATCTATTGAATCTTAGGCCATCGTCATGTCACTTTCCAATGCAGACTTCCAAATTCCAAGTCTGGAAACTTCATAATCAACAGATGTCATGGCATCATGTTCCTTGTTAACTTATGGGATGGCAAGATCCACAAATTTGTTTCTGTCATCATTCACCATTATTCAGGAGAGCACTTTAGGTTTCTTGGGAATGACATCATTGGAAAGCTTGAAAGGGGCATCAAAGTTAATGTCAATTGCCTTGACAACCCTCTTCCTTTTCTTGATTTCACAATCAACCCAAAAAGGAGTATTCTTCACCAGTTCCGCATATAAAATCCTAGAGTTCGAAGCAACATTCCCATTGTTCTCAACATCATTAGATTCTACAAGAATCCTTTCCACAACCTCAATTTCTTGTGAAATAACCTCGATATCGACCTCTTGAACATCAGGGAGATTTTTAGAAATCTCTTCATGAATTGTAGGTTCAAAAGATTTCGATATCTGGACTACTTGCACTTGAGTTGAATCTTGTGCAAGGCACAACTAAGGATTGTTTGTTATGGCCTTATGCGAACTATCAACAATGTGAGTAGAAGAATCTCTACTTGAAATGGAAATTCCTGATACACACTCTCTTCCTTCACTAGGGTTAGGACCCTTAGATGTTTCACCTCGTGACACCTTCTTTGGTGAAGTGGATTTTGGCAACCACTCCTTTCTTGCTTGATGCGTATGGCCAGATGGCACGAAGGTTGATTGAGAAGAAGTTTTGGTTGACTGGAGGCCTCCTCAATTTGGAAATTTTTGTAATCGTGAGGTATGATTTTGGATTGATGGTAACTTTACAAGTTCTCTTTCATGCCAGGATATGCTTCTTTCGATAATCAGTTGATTCTTGTTATCAAGAGAAAATTCATCTCTTTTGGTCCAATCAATTCTTGGCAACGGGGTAAAAACAACTATGAGGGATCAATAACATCTTCATCGTCATCCACCAATGAATCTGGAGGGTTTTGATGTGAAAGGCCTTGATCTGAGCAAGGGTTAGGCGGGAAAACTCTCACCTTCTCACTTCATGTTTGTCTGAACAGGCAACCCACAAATATCCCATGGTAGGGTTGTGTTGATACTTTGCTCCAAGAATCTTTTGCATATATCCGTTGATATCAAACTAGAATCTCTTCACATATGGATGAATAATGACAAGGGAAAAATCTTTCTCCATGAGTTCTGAACTGAAGAGATTTGGACATTGGTATTCCCCAATTTGGATTGGGAAATGAATTCTTGAACGATGTTTGTCACTGAGAAGACTATGAACTTGGAATGGTTGTCTTGCAAGCTCCATTAATGCCCACTTGTCACTGATGTACTTAGGAAGCTTCCATGGAGTACCCACAAAGTTGCTCACGTGAATGTAGGAAAAGGATGAAAATTGAACAAACCATGTTCCCCATTGGGAAATGACATCCATGGCCTCTTTGGAGAATCTTTACTTTGTATTCCGATTCAAGTTTCGAATCACGCGGAAGGTGAATGCATCGTTAATTCTTCTGAAATGATGAGAGCTATTTTTGAAACTTAATTGCTGATAATAATGGAAGACATTATTTGATGGACCCATGACTCCTTTTGTTTTGAGCCCCGAAAATAGCTTCCTTCTAGCCACTGCATGAGTTAGGTATGATGTCATGTAAAAACATCCAGTCATCTTCACTTCGATCAATTGTTTGTTTAGGGTATCACTGATGATGGTGGCCCAATCCACAAACTCTCTCTTGGTAAGGATGATACAGATAAATTGATACATCCGTGGGTGGAAAATCCTAGCAGAGGATAGACGAAATACTCGACTCAGAAGAGTGATCATGTCCTTGATTTCCTCCACGAACTCAACGTGGTACAGTTCCTTAGAAATTCGGTCAACTCGAGGCCTCTTGGTCACTAACCAATTGTTATATCTTACTCCACCCGAGGGGTTCTTCATCCCAAAATTCTTGTGCTAAATTTTGAGTGATGTTAGCATTCTCGGGGAAGTCAGGTATGTTGAGTGATTCCTCAATGTGCTCTGGTGTGATTAAGAGGAAAGGCTCGCGATTATCTTTATAAATTCATTGTTTCTCAGAATCATAATGCTATGCCTAGGCGATAACCAACTCTGGGCATTGCACCAAGACCAAATATTGTTAGGAAATAAGGGATAAAATATGCGGAATAATCCCTCACAGAATCGCAATAGTAGAAACTAATATGCAGAAAATTATTACAGATCTCAAATAAAAGTGCAGAATAAAATAACACAACACAAAGAGACAGTATTTAATGTGGTTCACCCAATTTGGGCTACGTCCACAAAGAATCACTTGCTTAGATTTTATTACAAGCCACCACTCTCTCAATACAATACCCAGATCTGTTTGGAGCTATGCTCAACAAACTCTACATAATTCACACCCAAATTCAAAGCACATCTGCAATGTTTTTCATATTTCTATCATATGCATAAAACCATATAAATAGACAACTGCTTAAGCGGTTTTACAAAACCGTGGGTATCAAAACCATGGGCAAAAACTGTCCCATAAAACTATGGGTCAAAAATCCTGCCCATATGAGAAAATCACGTTTCCCCGATATATCGAGCATGTTCACACATGAAAACAGGATACATGAAAAGTGTACAGTACTCTTAGTGTACAGTCTTCAACACTTTCACACATGAAACAGGCTCCACAACCTAACAGAGATGCCACTGCTTGGGGTAGACCGTTATGGTAGAGCCTATCCGAGGAATATAGTTTTGCCTTCAGCTTTCACCTGATCACAAAATTGTTGCACATTGATGTGACCAAGATTTGTATAAGTGATATTCTCGTATGTAGACTTGATAAAACTAGGAGGGGTGATTCCTTGGAATTTGTACTTGAGCACGAACTTATTTGATTTCTCCATTGGCTTCCTCAGTTTTCTTACAGATTTATTGGATTTTTCGGCCATTATGAATTTTACGGAAAAATGACTCGTGCTTGCAAAATAATGTAAACGGTGTCGGGTCTCAGTCTCCAAACCATTGTTTACACAAGAAAAATATGGCTCGTTTAATTTATAATAATAATAATAATTATGATTTTAAAAATATAACAATTATTATTATTGATCCCAAATTACAATTTTTTTAAATGCCAATACAAAAAAAATTGAGACTAAGCTTGAGTTCCAAATCTGACAATAATAATGATATTTATTTTTTAATTAAAATATCTTGATTTTAATATATTGTGCTGGATCACTTTTGTTATTTTAAATTCACTATTTCCGCTGGCAATGCATTGAGATTTCTCATGCAGTGCGTTGTCTTTGTCTTAGCTTCTGCAATGTGGGATATCACTCTTGCATGCGTGGACTCTATCAACTGCTTGCATGCGTGGGATTCACCTTCTTATAATATATTAGCAATTTGTATGCTAGTTTATTGAATGCTCGTGGCCTTTATTGGCTGTGTATATTTTCACAATATAAACTAGGTCATAATGCCCCCTCCCTTTGGCGACAACTTAATACAGTCTTGGCACACATGTCATTGTTATTTTCTTGATTTATGAAACTACTTTGCGCCTTGGCTCCTATGTGGATGCTTTCATGTATGCAGGTGCTATTCCTTCTGCAATGACTGCTTCACATGTGTTTTGGTGGGAAATATACTTGGAAATGGCCATTGTTTTCCTTCTTACACAAGCCTGAATATTTCTATTTTGATTTTTCTTGTCCTTTGTGTGTAGCTTTTAAACGGATTTTTGGCTTCTTTCCCTTGATATTCAAGTCTGGATAAGATTCTCCCCTCCACGCTGGATGTAGCTCCAATTTCTTTCCATTTTTTTGTTAATTCTCTTACTTTTTGTTTCTTCCTCTACATTGGAAAGGAATTTTTTTTCTTTTTCTAACTTCTTACATCTTTAGCGTCCAACTTCCTTTGCATTGGATTTAATTTCTGATTGATGATCTCTTTCTCTTGATTTTTTATTTGTTTCTTGCAGGCGCCCAACTTTCCATTCACACATTTATTTTACTACTTCTATCCCATTAAAAATGTGTGGTCATGCTCTTGTCCTTGAAAAACCTGTGATGAAAATGAATTTTTCGAAAAGAAAATATTTCTTTGCAAATGTTCGGGGATATAAGAAGAAGTAAGAGGAAATAGAAAAGCTTCGCACGACTTCTTCAAACAAGTTTCACGGAGAAATGGTTATGGGAATTAAAGAAACTTCCTCATAACCGTTTCTTTCTTCCCGTTGAAACAACCAACTTCCTTTTCTTAGGGTAGTGGGCATTAATTTCCAGGGAAAGATGGGAAAAACTTAATCATTCACCCGTGGCAACGGCAAAGTAGGCTGCCAATTCCCATCTTATTTACCCATGTGGGAAATCAGGAGAATATTTTCTAGTTCGCCAATCGATATGGTTGGCAATCAGTAGAAGAAATCCCGCAAACGAGGAAAAAAGAAGAAATTTTCCAGGAAAGGGGAAATCTGGGTGCAGAGAGCCAATTTGGAATCCCCAACAATTAGAAGCGAAATTTTATTTTTTTCTGACAATTAAAAATAAAAATTGTCTATTGATTTTTAATTATATTAATATTTATTTAATTTAAAACCCCCAAAATTAATAAAATTGATTTTATCAAATAAAGGGTAATAAATTAATTAAATATTAATTAATTAATTATTAATGCAGTTAATGACATGGCGGGAGGAGTCCTTGCCCGAAATGAACGAAATGAAGACTGGAATGATCACAAGAATGAGATCATCACGATGAGGGTGATAGAACACGCAAAAGAATACTTTTGAAAAATTTCAAAAATTTCATGCTTATTAATTTTGCGAAGTCAAAATTAGTTAATAATAGTGCATCTTAAGGTCTCTTGTCTAGCTTGTTTATCCATACACATTATTATGTCAACAAATTCTGAGAGTACGTTGCATAAAATCCATATGTTAATTCAACCTAACATGATGCAAACTTCATTTAACATATTTTTCATCCTTGGTCAAGACCTTACAGTATGGTTAGGAATTTATCTATACTTTACGTATCTATACAATTTTACACTGGAATATCCTCCATCTTTGCTTTTAGTTCCAAATTATCTGATGGCTCATTTACTCCCTCTCGGCTAGCCTTTCTTTGATAATTTACCTTTGGAACCCTATATAAATAAGTTAACACTACCTCATTTGCTAACCTATAAATCTTATGGCACTACGTTGATACACTCACTTCCAACACTTGCAAAATGTGCCACAAGCTCCCTAAATCACACAAAGGCACTCTTTACAAGTTTGAAGTGTCTTACTAGGTCAAGGCATCAATCTCTCTTGTCTCCAATCACTAAAACATCCCTTCTTCGAGTATTTTATCAAGATCCAAACTCAACTCAAACATTGTCAAATAATTTTCCAAATCTAGTTGCATTCGTTTATATATCACATGTTAGGTAGAGAACGAGGTGCATTTTGAGGCCTCTTCATGATAGTTCCAGCATCAGTGGTGCACGAGGGTTCCTATAACCCAACTAAGATTTGTTTTTTTTCGAGTTTTCCATCCATGGTTAGGGTTTGAGATCTTGTTCAAAATGTTTAGAGAGTTTCATATCATGACTGACAACTATAATTTGATAATGACAGACATTTCTAGGTACGTGCTAGTCCTAAAAAGCTACAAAATTAGAATCCAAGCAGGTCTACGACTGTACAATAAGGTCAACACTGCATGGATAGTCATGGCAGAGTTCTAGTAACAAAGCATCATCAAGTTCAAATCTCCCTATTTCGGTAGTGTGCACACCCATAACTTCCCATATCCATCATTAAGTACCTAAGTGCAATCATCCTCTCATGTTTGCAAGTTCATATTTTCTTTCATACATTAGTTCCAAGTATTAATGTATTGTTATGATCTATTGAATAATTAATGCAAAAAGTTTTTAAATCAAAATAACCTCCTTTGGATCCCCTTAGCTACATCCTTTAGTGTACTTAATTCACTAATCTAGATTTCACATAATCTAATAAGGATGTAAATAGGCGGAGTATGATCAACAACTGCAGGATGTCTACTATAGATGCGAAGAGAATCCATCACGTAGTTGCAGTGTTGATATTCCTGAAATGGGATGGTGGGAAATTATTTAAGAGTGGGATTTTTTTAATGTCCCATGTTGTTGGAATAGGTCAATTTTCCAAGGGTTGGTGTGTCCTCCTACTTTATATATAGCTCATAGATGCAAAAATTTAACACATTGGTAGGCGGATGACACGACTGCATACATGCAATGATTCCATGGTCACCTTAATAGGATATTATAAAATAAAGGGAAATTGAAGACCGTGACTTTGACATGAATGGGGGCAAGGGGGCAAAGTGATAGGGATAAAAAAAATAACCTATAGGGGTCGTTTATTTGTGATCATAAACCTGACATGTACTCCTAGTGGATTTTAGATTGTCGATAAAGTAACTAAGTATCTTGATGAAGTTAAGGGAAGTGAAATAAGTGCCAAAACCTTTATTTAGGAGGGCTATTTTGAATATGGCGTGGCCAATCTAAACTTAGATAAAGAGGGGAGCATTGTCAGCACAAAATAGAAGCTTGTTAGGGATCATTAAAGAAAGAGGAAAGTGAATACATAAGGAATGATTAGTGAAAATAAACAACTTTTATCATTGATGCATGCTTCTCTCTTCCAAACCATAGAGGGTAGGTTTTGACCCCAAAGTGGGTGGAAAATGAATGTTCATAACGAAAAGTGTTGACATAAGATGCCCATGATTTTGGGGGTGAGGTATGAATGAGTTACAAGAATGGGATTTGACTTGGAAGGAAAGAGATTTATGCTAAAGGGTCCCACCCTTCAAGGTTGGGTAGTGCAATAGTTTAAATATGGGGAACTTCAGTCTAAACAAGTTATAAAGAAGAGCCGTCACAAAAAAATTATGGAGTACGAGTTGTAGTGAGAATTTCTACGCTATCAACCATGGTAGAGATGTTTCCACAAGGTTTGATGGTGTGAGCATTCTAAAAACCAAAAGTAAATAAGATCAACCCTAGTGGGATGTTTGCACAAAGTCCCAAGTCATTCACCTAGATAGAGGAATTGGGGATATAAGCTTTGTTGCAATATTTATGTTTGGAAGATCAAGGATAAATGACCTTGTATGATTTATCATGGACTGAGGAAGGTTAAAAGGGCTCGATACAAGTGATAATATCTTTACTACCATCCATACGAACCACACTTTCTATAGATGGGCTGATAGAGGGATATGAGGTATTAATAACATTGGTAACTACATTTTTATCTGATGTAGAAGTAGGTTTGGGTTTTAATATTTAGAGTGATCAAGAAGTGGGTCACTATAGATTTTAAGATGTTCATTAACTTAATGAACTGCTTCATATTGATCATGTTGTTGGGATTTGTCATGTGCCTTGGTAGCTTCATCTAGACTTTTGTAAGTAATGGCCTCATTAACAAAGTTGTTTCCAAGGAGGAAGTACAAGCAAAATATCGAAGGGAATGAAAATTATCATATGAGTGGCCTCAATTGGCATGCCACCAAAAAAACTTACTTTCATCATGCCGTTGAGGAAGAGGTTAAGAAGGATCTATAACCATGGTGAATGGTTGGGGTAGACGTCTTTGTAATTCCTCCTTAAATAGAGGTTGGTGACAATCCAGTACGTTTTGGTGACAAATTGATCAGTGTTAGGGATAATCATATTAGAAGAAGTTCCCTGAGGAAGAGTATTTGTGACTCCATAATTAATGGCATTTTAATTTTTAGGACACATGAGAACTTGAATGTTTTTGGGGTTTTATTACTTTGGAGAAGTATTTTTATGGTATCTTACAAAATAATCTTGGTGTTTTACCTATTCAAATGTTTATTCCAAATACTTAGGGGAGAAGGAGTAAACCTTTTATTGAAGGAGAGGCTCAAGTGCTTTAAGGAACAATTTGAACAAACTTTCATCGTGCTTGTTATGCTCAACACTAGTGGATAAAGTTTTCCAAGATTTGATGAAATCTTGGGAAAAGTCATTTTCTATTTGTTTTAAATTGATAAAAAAAAATAATTTTATTCTTAGGAAGATCATGGTATTGAAATTATTTAACTAAAATAATCACCAAGCTTTCTGGCTTGACAATGGAGTTGGTTCAGAGGGTATGGTACAAAACCAAGGCATCTCTAGTAAGTGTCTTAGCTAAGATTTTGGTGGCAATGCAAGAATCAATTTTGACATGATTTTTATAGAGTTTTCCAAAAACCTTGATATAGAGCATGGGGTTGATAGAACCATTGTAAGTTATGGAAGGAATGATGCCTTTAATGTCCATGTAAGCAATGTAGGGAATGAGAGGATCTCTTTGATTGAATTGAAGTGTCTTATTATGGATGGGAGGTTACGCAATGGGAACTCTATTAGGTCTAACATGAAGCAGAGGGGTCTAACCTTGGTTTGTCATGCCCTAAAGGAATACTCGAGGTCAATTAGAAAGTTGAGCTAGATTAGTTTGAAGTTGCAAAAATTGATTTACACTCATGGTTTGTTGTTGACTTAGGAAGTCAATGAGTTACATGATAAGTTGGGAATAATCAACATTAAAAGGTGTGTCATTGTTATTGATTTAATCAAAGTTTGTTCCATTTGGAGGATACTCAACATGGTTGATATCTACATCCAACTTTTGAGAAAGATGATCCTCAATATGTTTGCATAGCATTTTGGGTGACTCTCCTACATATTCAAGAAAACGTTACATTTTTTTTGCATAATAGAGGTATAACCAAATTAAGGGACATCTTCATGTTCTCCTTCATCTTCAATTTTGAAGAAAAGGTTTCAGATGTTAGATCTAGTTTGTATATTTTGAGGTGTGCACTTTGACTTCCTAGCATTGGCTCCTATGGAAAGATAGTCAATGTAACGAGGAACCAACTTTGGAAGGTCATTGTTATAAGAAATGGTAAGGTCGCACAAAAATGGATTAGTTGATGATATAGTGGAACCACCTAGTAAATACTCTATGATGAAATATAGGTGCTTGAAAAAGGCTTATTGAATATATTTTTTAATGGGATCGATCGTGTAGAGAGTTTACATAGGGGCCAATGGTATCAAGAAAAGGTTAGGTAGGAAAACAAGATAATTTTAAATGGGATCGGTTGTGCAATAAGTTTTCATAGGGTCTATGTCATTCAAAAGGAGTGACAATGTCATTTGGAAGAGTGATTGAAGTTCAGACAACATCAACCATGTAGTATTGTTCTACAAAGGAGCATATGGCATAAAAAAGTAGGAAAAATAATAAAAGAGTGAATCTAACCTAATTGAAAGATGAGTAAGATTCATGTTGTGTTCACTAGAGTGTATAACAGGTAAAATATACGTTCCTAAATGGGTTCTCAAATATAGGGATCCAATCCAAAATGGGTCACATTATACTATTACAAAGGGCTCAAGGATTGATATTGTCATAATTCTATAGGATAATGACCCCAACCCTAGGATAACTATAGGTTTCTAATGCCTATAACTAATATAAAGATATGTATCCTACTAAGATTCATAAATAAGAGTAATCGAGGGTTGGATAAGCCAAGGGGCATAATATAATAAGACAAAGCAATGGATAAAATCATACATAAATCTAATCTAGTCTATAGCTATGAATGAAAAATATACAACATACACATATAAAATAACATACTAAAGAGGGTTAGAAATACTTACTTGTAACATGTGTATGACCTCTGATGCATAATCCTCCCTAGAGACAACAACACTGAAGGATAATCAGTATGGGTGAAGAAGTAAAAATCTCATCAAGAAAATCTCCAGTTCTAACACACTATGGTGACCCAAATGCAAAAGAGGTAAGCTCCAAGTCTTTGAGTCAACAAATAAGTGGAAAATGGTATGAAATAGTGTGAGTAAGAGTGAGTGCAAGTAATCATAAGTTATTTTAAATTGGTTATAATAATAAGAAGGTAGTGAGGTATACATACCCAATGTCATCACCCATATGATTTTAAATTGGCTAGATGACATATTGGCAATGGCATCGAGTATGGAAAAACCGAAATAGACAACATTGCTGATGGGTAATAGCATTGGCATTGTGGAAACCCTAAGGTCAAGAGGTGTAAAACATGGGGAATGGAGGGAAAAAGGTAAATGGAGGTGAATGAAAAAGGTTGAGGGTGATCGAAAGTTGGGATAATAGTGTGTAACAAGAAGAAACAAGTAGACACAATGGGACTTGTGGAGATGATGGGTGTAATTTGTGAATGAAGAGAAGAAATGAGGTAGGTATACATTTATCAAATTATGTGGTCTAGCCCATATGACCAAGGCTGATCATAACCCAATCCCAACAAGCCCCTTAAGCCAATCACTCAGGAGGACAATGCATCAATAGGCCCCATGAAAAAGAAAGGGTTAACACGTGTAAAAAATATGTTGTATATAAAAAGCACCATCTTCTATCCATACCAAACTATCTAGAAGGACAAAATTTCCAAATAGTTTGGCCCAAATATAATGGTTTAGTCCCATCATAGTGGTAGTTTGTAATTATAGATGAATTTTTTTATGATATTTCTAGTGAGTTCATCCATATGTCACACCTAGATTAAATTCTAGAGAAGTTATAGAGTTGAGTGCACTCATATTCTTGTGTTCTGCTTTATTTAGAATGTACTCTAATTGAATGCAACTTCTCTATATCATTTCATATGTACTTTCAGGTTTTAATGTTGGAGAATTTATTTATATATCTAATTACACATTATTGGCTCCCTTAGTGATCTCTAGTATACCTTGTAATAACCCATATCTTGATCTACAACCCTTATTTTCCTTTAGTTAGTTATCTTATTACTTATGACCCTATGCATAAACCTTTGATCAGCTCTCTAATAGTGATATGTATCTCTCCTCTCATGAAATATGTATCTTTCATCTTGTCACATCAACTACATACTCTCTTGATGATCTTGAAACATTTTTCATGTGGCATAATGCATAGAGACATGATATTGAGATTTTTTGAGCCTATACAAATCACATGAAGCAAATTAGAGCATAAATATGTGAAGAAAATAGTCAAAGGCCACCACATACACACTATACTCTACAATAGTTTTTCTTACACCAAGGTCTTCATTCTCATTTTGATGCCACTTATTGCATATTCCAACAACAAAATTAGTTATGGTTACATTCTCCTTCCCCTCAACATGAGGATATGGTTTCCCATTTACCTCACGTTATGGTTCCTAATCACATGGACCATGCGTTTCTACACACATATTTTAGACAAGTAGAGTGTGTGATGGGTGTAGAATTTGACAACATTACAATTATCAAGCATTCCTCTAAAACTCTAAGATACATCTCTTGCATTCAACCACACATAAAATGGTGTGAAATTGATTTTGGCAAAATAACAACACCTCTTAGAAAAAGTTTCCAACAAAATTTTACCTAAAATCTCATGTGAATGAAATGAGAGGGGGAGGCCTTCTTTTTATAACACTATAAAATCCTTGTTAATATAACTAATTGATCCACCTTAATAAATATGGTGGTTACCTTTAACATAAGGTCAAATGACCCATGTGAGGTGGGTGTACAACTATGACTTTCAAGTTACATATTCAACATGCTTTTATTTTGTAAAATGGGAAATAGAAAATATGGGAGTTATATTTAACAAGTTAAGTAACTTAATTTCTAACAAGAAATTAGTGTTTTACACAAACATATAGGTACAAGTTCCTCACTTCGATCTTATTTAGCTTTAAAAAAAATCCCTTTATCCACTCTCTCTCTCCCTCTTTGGATGACATTTTTTAGGAGGTCCTCTCTAGAATCTCTATACGAGTGGAATAGATTGTGACAACTATTCTAAGATATGCCAAAAAATATCAAAGTTACTTGAAGACATTGAGGATATAATGATTTTCATGTGATATGAAATTCAGGAACAAATTCATAATGTAATATAGGATGTCTTTAATTCCATTGCATGACCTCAATGATATATTATTTAATTGTGAATACTATCACTCTAAGGCAATTTTAACTATCTCTTCTTTTTATCTTACTCTATTTCACTACTTGAATATCCTACTTTATTTTTAATTTTACCACCTTAATATCCTATTATGTGATTATCCTACTACATGACCATATCTATAGACACTAGAAAATGCACCTTGTGCATAAGATCCTTTATTCAAAAATACCAAAAGCATCATAAAACACAAAAAGACCAAAAAAATCAAATAACCCCACACAATGGGGATAAAATACAACTCACCACCCATTTACAAACCCTCACCGACTCACATGTAATTGTCCCTGTAGACACTAAATCACGTACTTTGAGTACATTTCTAGGTCCTAATCACATAATACTATTCACATGTTTCCTAAGTTAGAAAACTAACAATTAACAACTATCTTTGGCCTTTTTGTATTTGTTCATGTCTTCTTCTTGGCCTCTTACACCCTACAACCCAGTTGATGCTTCACTATTTTTTCTTTTATCACTCTAGATGCCAACGCCCAGGCGCCCCTATCCTTTTGGGTGTCCCCAACCTCTTTGTATCTTACTCGCCCCTTTTGAGCCTCTTTTATCTTTTGGGAACCTTGTTTTCTTATGGGTCGACCTTTTAGTTGTTAATTGCAAAATTAAAACAAGGGAATCAGAAAAAACATAAAGCTATGTGACCATAATAAAGGACCAAGCTCTAAGCATCTATTACTATCACCTAAGGTTGCATCCAAATGCATCTCAAGAGCATCAAAGCATCCATCTAGCTTTATTGAAGGGATGAGGGACTGATTTTTTTGCATACACGCATATGAGGGGAAGTTCATTTTTCCATCCACACATCTACTTACATTGTTACATCTAGTTATTTATCAATATTCAAGTGCATATTGCACAAGATCCACCTAGGGCACGATTCTTTACACACACACGTATAACTACATGGAGTTTGAGATGTAGTGCAGTGCTCAATCGTAAATTCACTCTATTGGGTGACCATCGGGGTTAGTTTGACTCCCCATTTGCATATTTTTTTTATGATTTGATGTGTTTTGGGTTTTTGCAGGAGATCATCTGTTTTGCAAGTTATAGGTGAATTATGTGGACATCCAATGGCATAAAAGTGATCAACATCAAATAATAGTGACACTCGTGCGACACATCAAAATTCATTTTTCGAGGTTCTGTGTAGTCACATGCACCTACAGAAGGTCTCTGACACCTAGGTGCCCCTGACCCAATACAAATGCCCTAGTCACGACATTTCTTCCAACTAAGTACATCTTCGGGATTATTGCAAAATAAGCTAAATATCTTATTCCTTCTCTTGCACTCGGGGTTTCAAATTTCCATTTGCTTATTACTTAGGTCAAATTTGTACTTTTGTTTATCATTGCATTGTGACTTTGTAATTAGGGTTTAACATATTTTCAACATTTGTTAAATCAGTCCCATCACACCTACCCACATGCATGCCTAATACACATTGCACCATGAGTGTACCATTCCCATATGCACTTCAAATCTATAAAATCACCTTCACACACATCATTTCATATCTCTTAGTAACTCTTGACATCATATACTTGAGTTTTATTTCTCTTGCTTGGATATCTCGGTTTTGCAGGTCTTGAAATAGTGAAAGCGAAGCACAAAGGAACAATACAACTTGCTACAACATTGTTTTACCAAAATTTCAACATAGACGTGAATCACAATTGCGATTGGCTTGTGATCTCCATGTGATTTTTGGTGAATCGCAACTGTGATTGGCTTGCGATCTCCGTGTGATTTTTGGTGAATCACAACTGCGATCTCTGTGTGATTTTTCGGTGAATCACAACTGTGATTATCTTGCAATCTGAGTCGGTATACTTGTCATTTAATTTACTATTTTTTCATTTATATCAATAATATCCTTGCAAGGGTTAGGGATATGAATGATGCAAATCCCCTAACCAAAAAAATAGCAAATATTTTTCAAGTGTGATTGTGTGCAGGTTTAGATTCATTTCTGAAATATTTTTACCCACTTTATTCAATGAAAGAAACTATAATTGTCCCTCTCTTCATAATGGAAACATAAGCCCATTTTGTTATAGTAGCTAGTTTGGTGTTTTCATATTAACTAATCATGAATAACCCTTTTCGTCTGACTCTATGACAACCAATCAACAATCATCTTAGTCAGTTGAATCTAATATATCTACCTCACAAAATAAACATATTGATCCCTTCACAGGCTTTGACTGAAGTGGCCCATCGATCACATTTCCAAGTTCTTGTTTATCCAGTCAACCATCTAAGCCCGCAACTATGAAAACCACCATCATAGGTTAGATGACACCCATCGCGTCTACAATTTTTACTTTATATCTTGCCTACTGTAATACACAACCCAAAAAGGGGCAAGCTATAAACATTATAAATGCATCTTGTGCATAAGGTCATTTATTCAAAAATACCAAAAACATCATAAAAAACAAAAAGCCCAAAAAATAAAATAACCCCACAAAATGGGGATAAAAAGACAATTCATCACCCATTTTCTAACCCTCACACTCACATTAATTATGCCCCATCATACCTACCCACGTGCATTCCCAATAGACATTGCACCCATGAGTATCTCATTCCCCTATGTACTCCAAATCTATAAAATGTCCTTCACACATATCATTTCATCTCTCTTAGCAACTCTTGACATCCTATACTTGAGTTTTCTTGCTCTTTTTCTTGCATATCTCAGTTTTGTAGGTCTTGAAGAAGTGAAAGCAAAACACAAAGGAGTGATACAACTTGCTGCAACACTATTTTAGCAAAATTTCAACATAGGCAATAATCGTAATTGCGATTGGCTTGTGATCTTCATGCGATTTTCGGTGAATCATAATTATGATTGCCATACGATTTGAGTCAAGTATACTTGTCATTTCATTTATTGTTTTGTCATTTTACATCAATAAAATTAGATTATATCTCCTTGAAAGGGTTAGGGATCTGACCGACATAGGTCCCCTAATCACCAAAAATAACTAACATTTTTTAAGTGTGTTTGTGTGCAAGTTTAGATTTAGATCTAAAAGAGTTTTACGCACTTTATTCAATGAAAAAAACTACAATTTTTCATCTCTTCACAATGGAAAAATAACTGGACCATTTTGATATAGTACTTGGTTTCGAGTTTTCATATTAACTAATCCATCTTACAGGTGATCAAGATCTAGGCATACATTTTGACGACCATGGTGGGACCATTTTGGTTGTGGGCAACTCTATTTATTTTCTAGATCTAAAAAGTATTTTTCTTAGGGTTTCTTTTTGTCTTTTTTCTAACGTCTGTTACAAATCTAACATTTGGTTCTTACATGTATGCTATAAATAAAAAAATTTGGTTACAAGCCAATCAAAACTGTAAGTGGGTTACGATTTCTGAAACAAAAAATCTTAAAATCTTGTTGTAAGGCAGTCATAATTGTGATTGTGTTGTAACTTTGTTTCTACAAAAACTTAAAAACATATTTGTTTTTCTTAAAGGAATGAATCATGAATGAAATACACATTTTATCATGGGTTCATATAAGGGTAAATACTCATCTGTATTAACTATGGAAAGGTGCTTGGGGATAATCCCTTAAACTCATTGTGAGGTGTACCATAAGAAACCCAAAGTAGTTGGCACCTTGAGGGAATTGGCCAATGAAATGGGTACCTCCACCTACCTGACTAGTATACCCATGAGAAATGTTGTAAATAGAATCAAATGTATCTCCATCGGGGCTATGGATGCCTGGTTGACAACGAAGCAATACACGACTTACAATTACTCTCCATTTCATTAATCATAACTTGCTCATTTTAGGTTCACATACATGTTGTCTTGTGTTTTCACTCATTATCTCACGGGTCTTCACTTCAAGCAGTAATTAACTCTCACATGTACATACAAGATCTCGATGAGTTCTAGGGATAATATGTCACCTTATGTAGTTTAGACCTTGTCCAACCTCATGTTTTAGCTCACCTTCTAGTCCCATGTCCCGTGTTGTTCAAATCATCTTATGTTCACCAATATTCTAAGCTTCAATTGATTTTCATTGCATCGTCATTTCCATTACCACCATTATTCTCACTTTCCACCATTTTTATAATTCATCATCTCTATTCCTCATATCACACCCTACGTCACCCCTCACCTTACACCATACCCTACCCCCTCAAATCATACCCCACTATACTCCTCACCTCACCCTACCTACCCTCCCCAACTTACCCCACCAAGTTGTTATAGTGACTTTCCGAGTCATTCTAACTCACACCCTCGTCCTATCACAAGTTTCTCCTTAATGAATCACTGCCTAACCCTCGCAATTCCCCGTTGAGTCACTATAGTGACTTAGTTCATTTCCCTTCACTATGCCCTAGCTATCCCCCCAACCTCATCGAGTCACATTAGTGACTCGTCCCTAACTCACCCACCTGAGCCATCCACCTCTCCCCCTACATGCCCTGTGTGCTCATCTACTCCTGCACTCGCCCACCCACCAACCCCACTACCCATAGTTGTTCCTGCTACTCATTTTCACTACACACATATCCCATTGCCAAACTCCCCTTTTCTCCCAATGCTCCTTGACCAATTATCCTAATTTTCTCCAATCCTGTCCCATGCCCCAACCAACTCGGACAACTCCCCCCTCCCCCTCCCCCCCCCATTGAACCCTTCCCGTCTTGGTCTCTACAATAACCAAGCTTGCCTCGTCACACCTTGTCAACCCCCCCGCCCTATCTCCCACTCCTATCGCAGCTTCAACGAGGTCGTCGACCTAACACTAAACAACCTTCTCGAATGACCTCATATTCCTCTGACATCACCAAGTCACCCTTGCGACTTGATGTTACTTCCCCTCCTACACTCCATGGCCTTGTCCCCGACCTAGCTCCATCTTCCCCCTACTAAGTCGCTAATGCAACTCAGCCGACTCTGGTCCCCAACCCTTCCTCCCACACCCAGCTTTGTGTCCACACCTCACCATTCGTGGCCCTCCTTCGAATCACATCAACCTGTATTTCACCTACCCACCTCAACCATCGCTACTTCCTACTGAGTTACATTCACAACTCAACTTATTCTCACCTCCCTTTTTTCCACTTGCTAACTTACCCTGAGTTCCCCTCTATCCCGCCTAATGCAGAAAGTCACTCATGTGACTTGCACCTTGCTATGCTTTGTTCATCCTAACTTTGAACCCCTCCCTAATGAGCTCCACCCCATGATCCAAATCTAGGCATACATTATCAATACTTGAATATCTTTCTCTACTTGTTTTTACAACATGTCTTTGATACATCTTTCTATCTTGTCCTCTTGGGTTTATATGACTACTGTCATCTTCTTGAACTACTTTAGTAAATTGATTTATTTTATAGTAGATTTTTACAACCTACCTTTGATATCTTATCACCCTTAGTTTTATATGGTATTGTCCTCTTGTTTGTTTACTCTAGTAATTTACTTTAGTCTTACATTCCATGTTTACAACCTACCTTTGATATTTTTCCCTCTTGAGTTTAATTTTCCTTTTTCTTCCTCTCTGGACCATCTGGTTGATTTATCACTTATAAAACATTATGTCCGAATCAGGTTTTATCATCCTTTATGCTTGTGTTGGACCTATCACAAGTTTACACTCTTGTCTTATGAATTTTTTTGTGATATAAAGCTAATAAACTACCTATTTCATATCTTTTAGACTTCATTTCTTGTAGTTATAAAACATATCTTTATATTGAACTAATAGATTTATCCTTCATTATAGCACACTTTTACTTTCATCTTCACTTTTCTTACTCCATCTCTCACTTGAGGAACACTTAGGTTAGATACAAGATCATACTCTTTCCTTAGGGTAGGTTTAGAGGTACCTAAGCATCTTAGTTGTAGGTTTTCCTCTATAATAATTGAGTGTAATTTATATAGCATTTTCCTCTTCCATACCCCTTTAATTATCCTTTCAAATATGTTTGGAGGAGTAAATTTGAAAGCCAAAGATTTAAAAGGTACATTATGAAAATAAATGAAGCAAAAGGTAATTTCTATAAGCATAAAAGTTAATAAAAAAGAGAAAAATATGTGATACTATTTAACACACCCCTTATCCCACTTGAAATTTCAAAGTACATAATTGGATTTGTCATAGAGCTTGAGGTCCTTTTAGGTGTGGTATCTTTTTCAGACAGGGGTAGGTGGCTAAATATTTATCATTCAGTGTCACTTTCTTCTCACACTAGCATCTTATCCTCATTGTAGGCTTATGGATCCTTATTTCATGTCATGAGGAATGGGGAAAGCATCATAGGAATGTAGGAAACTATTATTGTTCTTTTATCTCATAGTTGATATGGGCTATATCTCTCTATTTTCACCAGTTTCCCTAAGACAAACTTGCATAGTTGGGTTCCTTCATACCTTGATGATGGAATCATTTATTCATATCCTATTGATTAGAGTGTCTTATTCTCAGATAAGGATCATGTATCACATTTTTTATACACTTAATCATTCTTTTATTTTACTTTTTCTTCACATGCATCATTGACACATTAAACTCCCCTAAGTGATACCCTATGAGGTATCACTAGGACCATGATAGGCTATTTAGTGGTGGTACTTGTGAGATATGTCTTATTTGTATTCCATGATACCTTAAATACCATATCATTTACATTCACCTCACCTTCTTTTATGTCTTCCATGTGACATCACCTTACTATCTCCTTACATTCACATGCATATCCAATTACAATACCCTTATACCTCTATCATATCACTTTTTATAGCTCCATATTTTTACTCCATCTTATAAACCTTCATTATATGACCCCATGACATAATATCTCTTGGAGTTGATGACATCAAATATGGTAAATACCATCTAGATCATTTTATTCCCTGATAGTCAACTACATCAACCATGAACAATTCCATCATCTGTAGGGAAATATAATAGCTAATAATTTTCCCCATTCGTATGTATAATTTAATTACATTTATCATCACATCATCATCACATCATCATCATCAATTCAGTATTATCGCACTCATCAAGATGATTTTTAAGGTCTTATAAGTTTAAAAATTAGTCTTACTTATCTTTGGTGGTTTATTATTGGAGCATTAGGTTTGGGATACTCAAGAATAAGAGATGCACTTGGTATGATCTATCAAGATTTTAAAGTCCCTAAAAAGTGGTTTACCTAGGTCTTTTTCTTATCCTTCTTGTGTTCCCCCACATAAAATCTCTCATAAGGTGTTACCAACCTTGGGGGGGGGGGGGAGTTAATGTGACAATGATGTCTACATGAATGTAATTATCCCTAACCTCATTTTTAATTTATGTTATTTCATATTTGATTTTTCCCTTTTCTCTTCCTCGATATCTTCACTTTGATGATCATCGAACCCCCGAATATTGACATCTCACAAAAAAATAAGTTGGTATCTCATTATGAGAAGTGTTAAAAAAGTGTCCCTCATCCACAATGTTAAAACCAATCTCTCTTGTGTCATTAACACAAACCAATCATAAGAGAATAAATAGAGGGACCCTGTCCTTTACCCAAGGATCTTGTTCTAAATAGGGGATCTTGATCCACTCCAATCTACACTAAATAATTCCTCCTCTCGATAGGTAGAGGTATATGCCTAGTGAAATATAGGGATATGAGACTTAATAGGGTTGGGTAAGGTAGTTTGATTAATAGTTGGAGACTAATTCATAAAACTCTCTTTCGAGTAGGTTTCCTTTAGTCCATGCTCCCACTACCTTGTTCAATCAATGTTTGATATCATTTTAACCCCTTCAAGATAGAGAAGGGACTTTATCAAAGGGATATATAATGTAGATGGTTTCCTAGTAAACACCAAATGTGTTTTTCCCTTTAAATAAACTCCACTCCAATCTAATCTATATGATTAGTTATATCCAACAGGGGGCTATCGATCAACAAAATGTATTGGTTATCCTGGGTTAGTCAACTTGTGATTATATCTAGTTGGTGCCCTTGTAGATAAATCTAAGAGGAGGGAGAGGCACCTTGATAGAGGTAATTCAAAGACTATGCATATATGAAAACACGAGAAAGTGGATTTCAAATATAGTTGAAATCCTATATAGATATATGAAACTCATACATATATTTAGGGGGTATCTAATATGTGTGTGTGCGCGCACGCGTGATACAACAAGATAATTGTTTGCGATATAACTAACCATTGAGATTAAAGTATCGTATCACGTATTTTATAGACTGGTATTATAATATATTTGGTCAGACTTTCCCCCACATAGATGGAGCGAATGGTTTAGTTAGACTAGTTAATCTTAGTGTTATTCAACTAGTCAGTATAAATCACATCAAGTTATAGATAATCAGACTAACCATCGTAGATACCATACATTGGACTGATTAGACTCACTTTAGATAGATTAGTCAAACTAGACCCTATCACATAGGTTAGTTAGACTAATCATGATATAAAACTAGTTCTTGGGACATTCTTACTCTAAATGAATCCCATTTACCTTGAGATGAATCTCATTTGGATTGATAGACATCACCCTTCGAATGACATGAATAACATTAGCCTAAGATTGATCCGATGTTTCTTGAAATGGATTACCTCTAGCTCAAGATGAATCAACTTTAGCTCGATATGGATCACCTTTAGCTTGATATGTGTTACTTTCCTACCTTTTTAGAGTACCTATATCCTAACATGGATCACCTCATTTTTATCACATGTATATACATAGAGATTTCCATCCTATATATAGAAGGAATGTTTATATTATTTATGGTGTATCTAGTCCATGTTTATACTTTTTATACATTTTTTATTTTCTTTGTTCATCTATTAAACCTTGTATTTATGCCCTTGACCAGCCAAACATAACATAAATTTGTATCTAGTTTATGGGCCCTTTAGTGCCCCATATATAAATACAATATTTATATTTATGCCCTTGACCTAACAAACATAACATATAGAGTTCTATTGTCATTATATGAGTGCTCTTTTCCTCTACTAACTTGGAGGTTAGGGGTTGGTGTCAAGCATTTTTGATGGATGAGTGGCCCATTTATAAATAGACCTCAACCTCTCCTATAGATGTATGACCCCATCTATATGCTTATTTATCCACTTATCTAACTATATATGGGAAGGTAGGTAGACAGGGGAAGGGCATAAACGCTCTCAATTGACCTATTAGTTAAGTGGTTCAATGCACTCACTTATTGACCCCATTATTGCCCCATAAATCTACCCATCTATCCACATGTAGGAAGGCTTGTAGTCAAGAGAAGTAATAAATCCCCTCAATAAACCTATTAATAGAGTGGTTCATTGCATTCACTTAGCATCCATACCTCTACATTTACTTATTAATAGAGGGAGTAGAGGTGTTAGTTGAGACTATATAAATACAATTATACCGCCTATATCTATCCATCCATCTATATAACTAGCCAACATTTTCTTACCAATTGAGTTGTTATATCTATCTATATATAAAACAAGGCATTCGTTTCATATGATGAGGGGTTTGCTTCGCTCCCTTAAATCAACAAACCTAACCTTTATCCATAGTTGGTTAAGTGCCAACTATATCTATATATTATAATATATTAGTATCTTTTTTGATCGAGAGCCTATCCCTTAACATAGTGATGCAAGGGACACCTATTATGAATATTTATCTTCTTTTAGCCTCCCTAAATAACCCCAACAAGTTAATGCATATGTATGGGGGGTCTGTCTATATCTATGCCCTCAACATCCCATGAATAATTTCATGTTGTCAACACCCTATATGTCTATAGAACCCATATCTAGAGAGAGGCCCTTAAGATAGAATAACCCTCTTCTTATTATTAGTAAGTAGTTATAGGCTCTTAAACTCTATATTGGGCAAGGTGAGTTCCCTGTCATTGGTTCAAGGTATATACCATATAGACTAGAGAGTAGGGTTGAGTTTTCCTTTACTCTATAGTGGAGGATCCTTTCATTTGAAAAGAGCTTAGCTTAGCCTAACCTAAAGGGTTATGGGTTCCTTTCATTTATCTACATACACACACATCTATCCACCAAATATAGAAAGGTCATATGTACTAGATTATAGTACGTTATTGTCTTCTCTACTATATTTGGTGGGGATATATATTGTATAATTAAAAGAGATATTCCATCACTCCATCGTTCTATATAATCAAGTGTGTGTGTGTGTTCAAGTCAATGGATAAAGGTTAGTTTTTCTAGCCTAGTAGTGTAGTGTATAATGCAAATTATCAAGAACTATAAACCAATCCTCTAGATACATGTGGCTATTTGAGGTTGGGTGGCATATGACATAAATGATTGTCCATTATAGAATATCCTTTCTCATATCACCTCACCAAATGTCCATTTTTGAGTGCCCTATCTTTATTTTGTATTAATCAAGGATCTATGCTAGCAACTCCATTTCAATGTTTCCTTGCACTAGATAAGTGAAGGATCACCAATACATGGTATTGTTCTTCTAGAGATACATTAAGATGGTTATAGTTATTATAATTTTCCCCATAAAAACTAAATTCTTCTTCAAAGATAACACAATTTGTAGATTTTAGATAATTAAAGTTAGAAATGTCACAACCATTTTTGTCAAGTTATGTTCTTATTATTATTTATTTCAATTTTCTTTTGGCTTTTTGTACTGTAATGATGTTTTTTGGAGTGGAGGAAGGATGGTAGTTTTTAGGCATGATCCAAAAATATAATTTTTGTACTAATAAGGAAGTGAAGGTTTGGATGACCCCAACCATTCAAATTTTCAATTTCAACAACAATCACATGGCCTTGTAGGTCCTGTAAGTCATTCTCATGTGGATGAAAATAATGACTCAGCGGGTCTATAATCATGTATGTGGTCTTCCTACAATTTTTTTGTCTGGTTTTCTAGGGTATCTACGATCTTTAAACTTTGATCTCTTTGTATTCATCCCTTTGTGTTTTTGGATCTAACTCTTCTAAGAATCACCCTTATACTCTTTTTAATTGAATTCTTGGTTCGTTATTGGTTTAGTACTAATAATAGATAATCATTAAGAACATTACTTGATTGATTTTTTTTTTAAGGTAGACACCTTGGTATACGAATACATGTATAATATATCTATAATATCATGTTATTGTGTTTAATTAAAACAAGAATGTCAACGATTCTTAAACATAAACTAGAATGTCACGTTTTCTTTGCAAGCTAACACTTACAAACTTCATGAATCAATTATTTTATCACTTGTTCTGGTCACGTATTAAAAGAAGTTAGATCATATTAATACCACATATATTTCACCATTGGTGGCCCTTCTTCAACAATTGAATTTTAGAGAGCACATCTTGACAATTATGTTTTCTACAATCTAATACCCCCATCTAAGAATTTATAACTCCATGTGTATTTTTCTTTTGGTTGCTTGACCAAGTAATATGCTACATGGATGTGATTTTATACTAATTAAAGAGAAAATTCATGACATCTATGTATTAAGATAACTATATTGGTTCCATATTAACAAAATTTAATGAACATAATGATGAAAACAAAATACCAACATAAATTTATTTACTTATACAAGGAATAAGTTAGAAACATACAAAAGTAATTAAATGAGGGATGCGACCCCTATAAAATCCAACCACACATTTTAAAGGAGATCGTTGCCCATAACACACATCCAAATTAGAAATTACGATAAAACATGTATTCTTAACGAAAAACATATGGTATAATTCGAATCAATGTCATATATGAATGGGATGATATAAAGAGATTCATTTATTCTAGTTTGGATGGAAACATAACGAAATGTATTATATAAAGAAAATTATTAGAAACAAATTTATAGGGACTAAAACGAATCTCTTCACCATTAGAAACAAACGAAATTTGGTTGAGAAATCATTGCTTGTGTTAGATGCCCGTCATGAGATCTTGCTTGAAATGTGGACGATAAACAATATATACACAACCAAAATATTTAAGTGTGTAAACCATGGATTAAAATGTGATTTTTGTAGGTTAAGAGTGAGTTATAGGAGTATAGGTGTTGCTCCTATTATGGGGCACACCATCTAAAGATAAAAAAAAGTAGCAACAATTTCTAGAAAAGGCACAAATTTTAAAGAGTTTAGGCACCTTTTGGACAAACGTGCAAGTACTTAACTAAATTCAGGCACCCTTTAACTAGGGTGTAGGTCCTCAAAACAAATTCAAATCTCTAGTTTAAAGGCACGGTCTTAAAAATGCAGTTGTATGGTCATCAAATGGTAGTATACCAATAGAATGAGAAGACTTGGATAAATAATATTAAATAACAACATAACAACACTAAATTATGCATATGATATTATGAATACATAATTGGAATAGAGTGATGGGTTTTAAATATGAACTTTGAGATATATATATTTATAAACCCCTATGAACTTTCAAATACAAATCTAAAATAGAGACAATCTAAAATAAGAATAAAAGCTTCTAACCCAAACTATAACCAACAAAATGAATAAAATAAAATTTATGATCTTATATATAAGATCTTATCGTAGATAAAATCTATGTGAGTTCAAGTTTTTGTTAGAGAGGGGATAAGGTATGATATCACCGTTCTCAATTGTTTTCCACCACTTCTATAAAAAATTCTTACCCTGTAATGTGCAAATGACCATATATATATATATAACGAAAATTAAGAATAACTTGAGATTTCAAGGAAACAGATGGCCCAAATAAAACCAATAAAATAAATGTGTTTTAATATTATTTTAACTCCATTTTAACTTTAATATGAATATATTAAAATTTAATTAGAGATATTCATATGTGATTTTGAGCTAAAGAACTATTCTCTCTTTAATAAATAATTAAAATAATTAAAATAACTTAAGCACTTCACCTTTAGTTTAAAAAGGTGATTCAAGTAAAAGTATGTTCTTTAAATTGGAATTTAATTCAAAAGCCTAACCATTCTCGAATATGGTGGGGGACCCATTTAGGCCAAATTTAATTACGTAGTGACTCTAGTGAGTGTTACTTTCGTGTCAATTTCAACAAGTAAATGGGCATTAATGATTGATTTTGTTTATGAAACCATTCATCCAACAATTATCATTAGTAATTATTAATCTCTGTTTTTGGTAAGGATATTATACCTTTTATCTCAATTTCAACAAGTTATTATTAAACATGTTTTCAACCAATAAGGAATCAATATTTTTTTCCTACATTGATTTTCAAATATTTTAAAATTTAGACATGTTTATTTTTAATGTATTTATCTAGTCTTCAAAAAATCATTAAAATGTATTTATCTAGTCTATGATTGTCTAATTTTTTTACCCCTTATTCCCATCTTCAGACACCAAGATGTCATCACATTTATTATGGTTGCCACCTCATAAAAATTCTGTATAAACACATTAGAAACTCTACTAAAATATAATATCTTGTACCTTCTCAACTCAAATTTGCAAGGAAAATGCAATTTAAGTTTTCTGCAGAGAGGGTCGAGTGTTGAAATTTGTGCAACCCCGCGTGCAATTTAAGTTTTCTGCAGAGAGGGTCGAGTGTTGAAATTTGTGCAAAGTATTGTGGAGTAAGTTACATTACTCCGGACGGAATTTGAATGTGCAACTTCCTAGTAGATTCAGGTAGAAGAAATAGTTATGTCATTGGTTTCTGAATCCTTGTAGGCCTCTTAATTCTAAATCTTTGGACTGCCGACAAAATTGCTTTGCCTATATTGGTGAGCAATTAATTGTGTGTTGATGGTTTTTTCCTAAGAATTTCAATTAATACAGTTCCGAGGATGAAGTCAAAGATTTGAGTAATACTGCGGAGGAAATTTTTGTGGCATTGGTTCCAAACCCTTGAAAACTATTTTATATCGAGTTAGTGGTTTCAGTCTACCTGCTTGGGTATAATTCATTTGCAATGAAATGAGTTTATTTGTGGTGTTTGAGGATGTTATTCTTGGGAGGAGGCTTTTGGTCCATGTAGCAAAAAATGGGTGCAGTGAGGCTATTGAGGTTGATTGCGATGGGGCGACCTCTGTAGAAATCTTGCAACGTCGTTTGCCACCTGTAACTGGAGTGCATATTAACGAGATGTGGGGAAATGAGGCTGAAGCCTCAGAGATCACTTGCTTCTTACAAGCTGCAGTGTGATGGGCAAGATGTGTTTCTGTACAATATGACTCGATTATTTGCGGATTTTTTTTAAAATGTGCACCCCGCGTCCAAGGGAAGTGATTGAATTCCCAGAGGTTCCTATTTTTCCTCCTCCATCAGCTGTTCAAAGTCCCCATCGCTTGGACGATGCAACAAATCCAACCTTGAAGGCATTGGCCTCATATGAGAGGCAATTTAAATACCATTTTCAAAAGGGGCGCCATATTTATATTGGAAGCCAAGCAAGATTTGAAGTGTCTAAGAGATTGCTCGAGGAGCAACAAGTTCAGGAGAGGGCTCTACGTACTGTAAAGATCTCCTGCAAACTGCATCCGAATCTTCAAACAGAAAGGTATAAATCCCTTTTACACTTTGTAAGACAAGAACACATCTCACGCAAGACTTCCTACAATCACATCAAATGCTTGTGCACTTAAACTTCTAACTACATTTAACAACTCCTTGTTAAGATTATCTTCATGCTAAGATACCTATGATCTTTTGATGATCTGGATTGTAAAATTGCCTTTTATCAATTATGATCTCAAACTCTAAGCTTAAACTATTATTTTATTGTTGCGGTTGTCATTTCATTTTTTCACCTTTTTAAGCCGAAAGTCACGCTAAACACTTTAAAACATTTTAATGTTGATTACTTGAAAATAATCCAATGCTAATTATTTTAAAACAATTCAATGCTAATTACTTTAAAACAATTCCACAATTCACTGGTAAGTCAGGGACTAGTCGCATTGCGACTCTTGTTACATTTGGAGTTCCAAGTGACATATGTGTTCTTTTCCTTGCTGAAATTTCCCTTTGAAGAATATAATTCTTGAATGTAGAAGTTGACCTAGATTAAAATTTATGATGCCCTTAGAAACGCACATGTTGTGCAATGAACATTTTAGAATTGTTGATTAAGATTTATTGTGGTAAGGGGATCGAATGAAAAAGATGTGTTATACCAAAAATGTGGATTCTAATTCCATTCTATCGTGGTTCCTTCGTCAAGGTTTTATAGGTTTTTTAGGGCTTCTATATTTTAATTCTTGACTAAGATTTCTTGTGGTAAGGGGATCCAATGGGAAAGATGTGTTATACCAAAAATGTGGATTCTAGTTCTATTTTATTATGGTTCCTCGGTCAAGGCTTCATAGTTTTTTAAGGGCTTCTAGATTTTAGCTCTACTACTTGGAGTTGTTCTAATAGTGATGCATGATTGGAAAGCTAGATTCAGGTATAACCTATTGCAGTAACCTTTTATGAACATATGGTTAATATGTTTTGTGACTCAATTGTGAAAGTGCCCACTTTAACCTTATAACTGAGGCTCTATTATAAAAAATATATAAGGTTGTAACATCTTTTGAGTAGGGGTGTAATCAAAGACATGTTGGAATGTTCCTTGGTAATGAGGCCTAACTTGGGTAGTCATCTAGAAATATTATTAATACCATCCCTACAAGTTTAGAAACTTATTTTAAGTTAATAAATATCACAAATGGTTGCCATATAGAGTAAATAAGGCATGTTTTACTATGTCTGCATCAAAATTTTAGCCAAATGAATCCTAGTTGGTAGCCTCATGACAAAGGAATTATATTTTGTTTAGATTTTTGGTGTAAAGTAAAATGATTGTGTTCTAAACATATGAAAGCTACTCATGGATATTGACTTGATATATACATTATATATTCACCACGTTTTAATTGAAACCTCAATGAGAATCAATCCTTTTAGAATATAAAATGTGTTTCTAGTTGATATCTTTATTAAGAGTAACTTAAGTGTTGTGAAGAGGTTGTAAATAAAGTCTCACCCCATTTTGAATGTGTCATGAGATTTTGAGTTTTAGGATGAAAATTTGTTGAGAGGAATTGAGTTGCCTAGTTCTCATAGTGAAAACATTTTTTAATTTAAATGCAATCAACTAGTTCTAAAACCCCATGATATATTGTGATTCTGTATAAGTGATTTTCACCCTGTGGAAACCCTAGATTAGGGAAACTCATAAGAAGAGAGATTCTAAAGTGCTTATTAATGGAATGAAGGATCATATTGGGAGAAAATTGATGTTCATATTTAGGATTTTGTAGTTGGTTCTCCTTTATAAGAATCACGCGTCATTTGAAAGACCATAATAGATCTTGAGCTATGAGTTAAATTACACTTTTATGAGCTAGTAATGTTTGTCGGTATCTGCTTAGGATCATGTCACTCATGATTGTCAGGGATTATTATTATTAAGGATAAGTTTTACGAGTCTCAATGTTTTCTTACCTCATATTAAACTCTATACTTGCAACAAAATTGGGAAAATCCCTCTTAGACGTGTTATATATAATTCCTTATCATTTTTTGTCTTTCTTGTTTACTCTAGTTTATAAAGAGTATATGAGATGTGAGGTCAATGATTATTTATTATTACCCCTGTTCACTTGTTTTTTTATGTGTGTTGTCATGAGATTGATAATAGGTAGTGCAAAAGGTAATACAATTTTCACCCGCATTCCCCTGTTAGACATCATGAAGATGGTTGGAAGGCTTCTTGTCCACGTTATTAGATTATTTCACTAACCCTATGAGATAATCTTGTTTTATATTCATTTACCTTTATTTTATCCAAATTCGTTGGTGTAAGCACCCCAAACTTTACAAAGCAAATTACAAAGCTAAACAAGGAATGCTAACACCATTACCACCTAATTAGCTAGGGGCTCTAAGTCTAGGAATGTAACATTAAGATAGAAGCTTAAAAAAATGCCTAATTAGTATGAAAACAATGCAAAAACTAACTAAACATGCCTACTAATATGATCAATTACCTATCATGGGCCTAAATAGACCTAAGGGGCAATCAAATGGTTATGGTTGCTACTCAAACAATGGTGAAATGACTTCTCCAAATGACTTGTTAAGTCACTTTAGATTATTCATCTACTAACCTTGTTGAAGGTTTTAATCAAGGATTAGACTTGGTTTAGAAATCATATGTATTATATGAGATGCAAATCAAAAGCATGGTGTAAAGTATAAAGGAATGAGGTGCACTCTTTTTATAGTTTTCCTTTTGGGAGAAACTTGTATTTTGATGTACATGTGGGACTAAAAGCCCCAAATTAGATTAGAATTGCTAATCATGATTAGGCCTTGCTAATCACAATTAGTGAATTACCAAGTGATTAAGAGGTGTGGAGCCTTAATCGACTGCTTAGGGTCAACTAGGAGGCTAGGATAAGCTTTTGAAGCTTGTTGAGACATTGTGGAGGTGAATGGGGTGATTTTGAGTGGTTGGAAGAGGGGTTTGAGTCAATACTAGGGCATATTGACCAAATCAAGGTCAAAATAGGCTTAATTAGCTTATAATTGCTAATTGTCCGTTTTGAAGAGGATTTTGGCTTATAATTCACCGTAAAGTGGCATCCTGAATGCGAAAGGGGTTACATAATCAACAAAGTGCTTGTTAATCGACCATTAAAGTTGAGTAAGAAATGTTAATGGATTTAATTAGTGAAAGTGCACTAATCATAACATAATTGCAAGAATAACAGTGATTTGTGTGCATTTTGGCAATAAGATTGCAAAAGTGAATTTAGGTGTCTACATTTGCCCCTGTTTGAGGTGAAGTTAGTGACTTCACTTCAAATATAGTAGACAAGATATAAACAAGTAATTTTTTGAAGAAAAATTAGTAGGAATGAAGGATGCCCCCTCGAGTGTCGATGGGGTGATAGAAGAAGTCAATCGATGATCGAAAATATGATTTGAAATGGATAGAGGAAAATGGGTCAGAACGGGCGCAAAACCCTTAGGTATCGAGAAGGGATAAGGATAGGGATAAACGTGGTTGTTTATTGCCCCGGGTTAGTTTGGAAGAAAAATTAGTAGTGATAATAAATGATTAATGGAGAGTATAGGACAAGCCCAATCTTTGCATCCAACCTTTCAAAAAGCAACTTGTTTATATCATTTTGCCCCTAGGTCTACATCATCAGTCCTTATTGAAATGAACAAAAATGTAAGATAACATGAATAGCTAAATTACTAACATTTGTCCATTGCTACATAACTCCATGTAACATACATAATGTAATGCAATACAAGAAAGTAAAAACAATGCTTAACTCAATGCAACATACACAATGAAATGCAATACGAGTAAGTAAACCAGCTAACCTAACAGAGAAACCAGCACAATCACATATACTCAAACAAACAATGTTCAAGACATTTGTACCAATGTCTTTGTTATCAAGCTGCAGTTCCCGAATGTTCGTGTTGTAACGACAAGGGTTAAAAATGATGCCCCAAGCAATAACACATGTGAGTGAAAAATGGAGGACATAAGTAGTCCTATGGAAAAACCTTTGTACACTATGACACAATCTCTTGCAACTCACTGTTGCACAGGAGTACTGACGTAATAATGCAACAAAGCTTTTGTTAATGGAGGTAGATCATGATGATCCGCATGTCATTTGAGACAAGAACAAGCAAGAACATCAGAAAGATGGTTTTGTAAGACAATATTTCGATGTTGAGGATAGTGCAATTGACACATGCTTTAGTTGCATGTATGTTGTTTACCATTTTTTTGTAAAATTTTAAAAAATTTACATTTTTTTGGATTTTTAATATTTTAATAATTTTTTTGTTTGTTTTATTTATTATTTTTATTATTTTTTAAAGTTTTGTAGAAGAAAATATTATAGAAGAAATAACGAAGCTGCTAGACAACGTTAAAAGTGACCGCAAGGCAAAAAAAAAATGCCCCACCTAGTAGAAAAGGCCGCTGGGAAGAAAAAATATGCCCCAATGTAGCAAAAACGTGTCGAAAAGCATTATTTTTTAAAAACTAATCATCACGTCTAGTGTTAGAGGAATTTTAGAAGATACACGATGGTCTCAAGGCACTTCGGGAGAAAGAAACACACCGTAGGAGGTAGAAATGAGCATATAAGCCACCACGGCAAGTTATTTTACCACATTTGTTTACCATTTAACTACTGAATTAAACTTTGACTTACGGGAGGAAATGCCGAGAGATAGTGAATCGAAGGCACCGTGCAGACCTTGTGAGGGATTACCTGAGACTTCCAGCGGATGGACCACAAGTACATATTTCTCGCTTATACCCTAACAGTTCAATTTGTTGAAATTTTTAACGGAAAATATGCATTTTTAGGTTAAATTTAGGGTAAAACTGGGGGGGTGCCTATTCTAGGTGTGTTTATGCATTTTTTTTTCTTACCAGCATGGGCTTCTGGGCCCCTGTGCCGACTTACTTTCAGGTTTTTTGAAATTTGTCTGCCAGCATGGGTGCACCTGGGCGCCTATGCTGAGCAATTTTTTTTTTTTTTTGAATTTTGTTTGCCAGCATGGGACGTCTGCCTATGCTGAGCAAGTTTTTTGATTTTTTTTTTGCGAGCATGGGCACCTAGAATGCCTGTGCTAAGCATCAGTTTTTTTATTTTTTGAATTTCATTTGCCAACATGGGTGTTTGGGCGCATGTGCTGAATTGCTTTTTTTACATTTTGTTTGCCAGCATGGGCACCTAGGCTTAGCCTGTGCTAAGCAAGTTTGATGAGTTTTGTGCATTTTCTTGTTAGCATGGGCGCCTTATGTTAAGCCAGTTTTGCAAATTTTACATGCTGAGCAATGGGCACCTAGGTGCGCTTTGCTGAGCAATTTTGATGATTTTGAGATTTATTTGCCAGCATGGGCTCCTGGCCGCCTGTGCTGAGCAAGTTTTGCCATCTTTTGCAATGTTAGATTTGAGCCAACATGGGTGCCTGGGCACCTATTGCTAAGAAAGTTTTGGCAAATTTTTGGCTTCTTTGTGAGGCAACCTGGGTGCCTGTGCTGAGCCTAGTTTGGACCCTTTTTCGATTGTAGTGAGGGAGCATGGGTGCGCCTGTGCTGACCCTGTTTGGATTTTTTTTGGCTTGTTGTACTGCAGCATGGGTGCCTGGGCACCAGTGTGCCACTTTGGCCTAGTTTTTTCTTTTAACTATGTGTGAGTGCGGTAGACGCTCATGCCGAGAGTATGGTGCTGGTGCACACACAAGGGGGGGTGCCTACACATAAAAGGTAATTTAAAAATTCTTTTAGGTAAAACTTAGTTTTAGCAAACCCTACATAGAAGAAAAATGTGAATTATAGAGAAATTCAATGATGGAATAGAAGAATAACACACTAAACTAGACTTTTTAAGAAGAAATTGCATGGTAGTGAATAGAATAGACAGATTACAACAATTGACTGAACTGGCTCTGCAGCTGTATTTGGACACGTTAGGGACGTAAGAGCGACATGCATCAACTTCAGTACTTTCGAGGTGACATCCTTAGACGCTCAGACTAGATTTTCTTAGAGATGACCTTAGAGGTGACAGGCTTATCTTACATAGCCCACATGCCCCATATCTCTTTTCATCACAGTGTTACTCACAACCTTAGCTGAGAGATGGCGCAGCGAGAGTCAAACTTTCTGACTTCCACTGGCGAGATGAGCGTGACACTAGAGGATGTTTGGTGGATCTACGGGTTCCAATCCATGGTCGTTTGATTACCTACGATGGTCACTCGGACCGAGTTGAGCGATACATAGCCATGATATTTGGATTGACTAACATTCCCCGCTGAGGTATGACAACTGTGGTTAGGAGATGTATGACTGATCCATGGCTAGGACGAGTCCCTATATACTTATTAGCTCTTGTCAGTGGCATGTTACTACCTGACAAGACTGGTGTCCGATTCTCTTTGGGTCTTATTAGAGTGATCCACGACCTGGCTTCTAGGAAGAGTCTATTGTTTAGGGTCAGTGTATACTGGCTCACTTATATTCTGACTTACATTTGATAGGCATATCATGGTCAAAGGACACTGATCTTAAAATGTTGCTATTTTTTTATAGATTTAGGCTTG
The DNA here is from genome assembly GCA_019776745.2 of Taxus chinensis. Classification (NCBI taxonomy): domain Eukaryota; kingdom Viridiplantae; phylum Streptophyta; class Pinopsida; order Cupressales; family Taxaceae; genus Taxus; species Taxus chinensis. The sequence continues at coordinate 698,091,444 of CM034150.1, forward strand.
GGACCATATTGCCATTAGACGTCCTTTAGGAGCATTAAGAGCTCGGGTTCTTGCTAGAACCTTCTCTCATTTTTGGGTTCCTGATGGAGACAATATTCGTAGCCACATGGGAGACACAGATTACTTCCAGTGAGCATTCACTTAAGTTACACCCCCACATGATCACATGGTGGCCATACAGGCATCAATGGCCACAGGATGCAGACGAGTTGGGGACAACTGCAGTAGAAAATTATTAGGATCAGGAAGCCACGTCTTAGAAAACATGGTATAGGGTGGAATATTAGTTATGAAAAGTTCATGTGTCATAGTTTTCTCAACACACCAATAAGATTCACTGCACCGGTATCCAAGGACGTGCAACAATTCATGGCGCCAATTAGACTTTGAGATGTTCAACTTGCGTCCTAGAGATGCACTATGGAGGTATGCACTCTTTACTCTATCCCACATGCTCGATATCAAGCTATGTGCTACTCATAGCCCTTACACTTGTTGACCCGATACATGAGATCAAAAATGACTTTTTTCCTACATATGGGACAAGCTGGATTAGGTTGGACCGCCAAGCATCGAACTGTCAATGGACTCAGACTTCAAAGATGAGTGATCAAAGCCATTATACATTTTCTACAGGTGTTATCATGCATGTTCTCTGAACGACCTTGGGCAACTAGAACAGGAGAGTGTGTATGCATTAGGCACTTGAATATTTTTGCTTTTAGTAGCCTCATGGTCCAGAGGTTCACTGGGCCCTACCCCAGGTGGAATTTGTGGACCCCAAACTATGGAAATGTGATACGTTCTTGGTGAAAAATTACATGTGTTCCAAAATGCTATGTCGAACTAACAGGGGAGCACATAGATTCTATTCGGACTGTGACCGTTCGCTAGCACCGCTAGCAACCCTCTTACATGACTCCTTACTGACCATACGTGCCTATCTATCAGTGGCCACAAGATGGAGACTTTTTAGAGACTACCCTGTAGGTGAGATGTTTAGTTATTGGGACGTAGCCACATGATGTTTACATGGACCGAGTTGCAACATTAGTTTACTCTGTATCTTCATTTCGGAGCGATGAGGTATCACTACCGTAGCCTGGGGAGATGAGTATTTAGGTTAGATCCTATGAGCCCTTCTGAGCTATTCACAGGGTCTCACTTGGTAGGTACATATAGACAATAGAGGCACTAGCGTTGCCATATTGAGAGGATATAGGAGCCAGTAGTGTCAGTAGATGCTACTCCCATACAAATCCACTGGGTGCAATCGCATACATGGTACTAGTGCAGGAGTACATACAGGGGTGCACTGTATAGGATCCATTTGTGTAGCCTACCATGGTGGAGGACCTGCCATGTTATTATACGGATCTGGAGGGGACTTTCCATATCACCCCATATTGACGATAACATTCATACAAAGATGATATTCACGATGACGATTTCATACAGGTTATACCCCATGACATAGTCATGTTACTAGCAGTTGCCTTACGACATACAGCTTCAGTAGGTGACAACCTTAGCAGGACCAAATTTTAGAGAGAGAGCCATGCCATTAGGGTGGAGGGTGGACCAGGTTGCAACGTCAAGTTTGGTCTCACCCAGGGGAATCCTGGTGATGAGATGTGGTACAAATCACGCTAGCTATAGAGATATTTGATATGGGAGGAGGTTGGTAGGATGTTAGCTTCGAGCTTTTCAGATAGTCCCACAACCTTGGATATGCAGTAGGTGCAGATGCTAGATCTATGACTACATGACTATACAAGTGGTATATGCAAGTTTAACCATACCATTGACTATTCCAAGGATGATATTGATCGCAAGGATATGGCTCATACAGGTTATAAGGCACAGAGATACATATGGAGGCACCAATGCATAGGGCATACCAGTATAACAAGTGTTATATACAACTTGATAGTATCCACAAGGATGTGTATATTTATACATAGGTTACCTTCACCGCCTATGCACTAGACACATGCTGATAATCAGATATGCCTGATACATGGCAGGATGTGTAGGATATATAGGATTACATTAGGATACCCTGATACCAAACAGATGTTGATACTAAAATACATTACATGTAGTGCAAGTCTTCATCCACAGGTGTGCAGGATCCGCACGCTATCTCCAAAAGCATACATGTGATTGCCTTGTAACAACAACTTCAGCAGGCGATAATTTTACAATTCCATATGGTAGTTGAGAGAGACCAGGCCATTGTCGAGAGAGATCGGGCCTTTTCATATGGGGATCAGCTCGTGACAGAGCAAGACCAGGACAGGACAGAGCGAGATCAGGCCATTGACAGAGTGAGATCGAGTGATGGTAGATAGTCTACGGCCACAGGCAGAATGAGATCAGGCTATAACAGAGAAAGATCAGGCTATAACAGAGTGAGATTGCAAGTAGAGTGAGATCAACTACAAGTAGAGCGGGACCGAGTGATAGCAGATAGCCTACAACTATAGGCAGAGCGAGATTAGGCTATAGTAGATAGCTATAGGTAGTGAGATTAACTACAGGTAGAGTGGGACCGAGTGATAGCAAAGCAATAGCCTACAACTACAGGTAGAATGAGATCAAGCTATAGTAGAGTGGTCACAGCTGCAGATAGAGCTAACTAGCATTAGGGCAGAGCGTGATACATTTTTTTAGGTAGACACGTCCTCGGGGATGTAGCTGATGATTGGGCACAATGCTAATGTGGCAGGTGAGGCCACCTATTATAGGATGCAGTACTACACATCTGTTCTAGCTGAGCAGAGAGTTCCTGAGTATAGTCACATAACAGGTAGTAGGTCACGATCCAGATCCCATAGACCATCCCGATCAGTGCGATCTATAGAGGGTCCTTCAAGACAAGCGGCCTCAGAGTAACATGGGTTAGCCTAGGTTAGCCTGGGCTAACTGTAGTTTTTTTTGATGCAACTCCTTTCTACACCTTTAGCACCTCGGATGCCACCACCTAGTAGTCTTCTTGGATTAGGACAATCCCGACATGGGTGAGAGTCATGGTTGAATCTCTTATTGACATTCTAGATGTATTACTTTCTTTTTGATGTACTACCTCATGATGAAGGCATAATTTTATACAGATGTATATTTATTGTTCTTGATCATGCCTCGTGATGAAGGCAATTTTTTTTGTATAGATTCGCATGATGACTTGTTATATCAGATGTATATGGACATTTATATTTTTGATGATATATATGATGATAGATGGATTACTGATGTATCACATGTTGTATGAGATATCATGCTTAATTTGTTTCTTTATGTTTGTATCACATATTAGATTATGAGATAGCCTTAGCTGATATCATACTTATACGCTAATGAGATACTTTGAGTAAAACATGTTTATATTTTTGATATTGGTGTGGGGGGGATAGATTTGTTATCATGCGCAACCCCTCTTGCCCCATTGGTGATACGGTATTTGATGATTAGCTTTTAGTATACATGTGTGATGTAGACTTAGCATATTTTTTTATATATGATGTATAGATGTGATGGATAGATGTGATATGATGATGAAATGATAACACAATGTACAAGTAAAAATTGACAAGCACAAGTTTAAACAAATCTAATCCAAGCAACACATTTATTTACAAGTATGCAATATAAAATGGAATCAATGCAATACACTACAGACTAAAGTGACATTCAATCTAAGTAAGCAAGTGAATCCAATTTAAAACATACAATATGAAAAATCAATGCAACTAAAACCATACAAACCAACAACTAAAAGTAAGCAAACCACTACTTTGTTTTTGTGGGACAGTTATGGGATGTTTTTCGCTATTTTTGGTTTTTATTTCTAAGACAATTTTCTATTGTTTTGTTTTTAAGAAAGGAATGTTTTGATTTTTCCAAGGAACATATTTGTATGTTTTGGGATTTTCAAAAGTTATACGAATGTTTTTGATGTTTTCTCAACAGTTTTCCAAAGCAAACGTGCAAGGAAATGAAGAAACGTGGATGCCCCCAGCGTTAGATGGGATGTACAAGGGCAAAATGCCATGTGGTATATGCCAAAAGTGACACTGGAAGTTGCCCCCAGCGTGAGATGGGTTCATTCAATGTTAAATTCTTCACACTCTAAAAGTTAGATTAGTCAGATCAAGGGCAAAGAAGGATAGGCTCACAAGGGACTCAGATGAAGGTAAAAACCAACTTAGGAAAAAGTTGTCGTACTTCCTAAACGTGATTTTCTTGTGCACAACGGACCCTCCCTTAGCGTTGAAAACCGTGGTTTTCACCAAAGGACTTGTCCAAAGTGCCACCATTGCGTGGTTTTCACTATTGGACGTACTTGTTTATTTATCTTTTACTTTTTTTAATTTTTTGTTTTACTTTTCTTGGTATTCTGCAGAGACCCATACTTAAGCATAGAAGCTGCTTAAGATGCATTGCATTGATGGGTTCTCGAAGCTCTTGGCCATCTGAATAGGCCAACTTATATGCACCTGAACAAAACTTGGCAACCACAATGTATGGTCCTAGCCAGTTGGGCTCAAATTTCCCTTTCTTTTCTCGATCTTTATTGGTGTTCTTATGATTCTCTTTCAACACCATGTCCCCTACCTCAAACTGATGAGGTATGACCTTCTTGTTGTAGCTCCGTCACACTCGATCGTGATACACTTTTAGGTGGTTGAGGGTGTGTAGGCATTTCTCATCCAATAGCTCCAACTCTGCTAGTCGGGCTACTCTATAGTCCTCCTCTTCATTCAGGTAATCCCTTAGCTCGATACGCAAAGAAGGGATCTCGATCTCTAAAGGTAAGACAACTTCTGAATGAAATACTAAAGAATATGGAGTTCGCACCTATAGGAGTGTGGATAGAAGTTTTTAATGCCCAGAGGGCAGGGTGAATTTGCAGATGTCAGTTACGGCCTGTGGTATTAATCATTTTCTCCATAATGTGAATTAAGGTTTTGTTGGAAGCTTTGGCCTACCCATTACCTTAAGCGTAATAAGGGGTAAAAAACTTAAGGGAAATTTGAAAGCATTTGCAGAGTGCTTTCACATTTTTATCCTTGAATGGCTTACCATTATCAGTGATAATAGAAGAAGGGATACCATATTTGTAGATGATATGATTCATTATAAACTTAGAAATTTGGGGACCTTCTGTGTAGGTAAGAGGAACAACCTCTACCCATTTTGTAAAGTACTCAGTGGCCGTTATAATGAGCTTGTGACCATCTGAGGAGACAAGATTAAGTTTACCTATTAGATCGAGACCCCACTTTGAGAACGGCCAGGGTGTCATGATTGGTTGCAAGGATTGTGCTGGTGCATGTATCAAATTGTCATACTTTTGACAATCCACACACTTATTCACATGTTGACAACAATCATGCTTCATGGTAGGCCAATAGTAGCCTACTCTAAGTATCTTCTTTGTAAGGATGATCCCATTAGTATGAGCTCCACAGATGCCCTTGTGCACCTCCTTGATTACTTGGATAGATTCGTCAAAATTTAAACAACGCAACAGATTCCCATCATAGCCTCTGTAGAAGAGGGTGCCCCCAAGTAGGGTATAATGGGCTATACGCTAGATGAGGTTGCGCTTTTCAGCACGAGAAATGTTCATAGGGAGGGTTCCATCATGGAGATAGTTAAAGAGTTGAGCGTACCATGGTGAAAAGGGACAACCAACTTCACACACTAAACAAGAGTCTGGTATGTCATATGCCGATGTTATTAGATTTTCAATAAATAATGGCATATCATTGTTATTTGGAAGAATGATCAGTATGGATCCTACCGTAGCCATGACATTTGCCGCTCTATTCTGAGCTCTTGGTAACTGCTCAAAGAATTCTTTCAAGGAATCGACCATTCTTTTATATGGAAGCCATTTTTCATCCTTAACCTTATATTCATTTGTGACCTATTTGATAATAATCATTGAATCACCAATGCATTTTACTTGTATGATATCCCATTTAATGGCTAGCTTCATTCCTACAATGAGAGATTCATATTATGCTATATTGTTCGTGTAAGGGAATCCAATTCGAAACACCTGTGGAATCAAGTCTCCAGTGGGAGTGATTAGCACAACTCTGACACCTGAACCATGAAAATTAAAAGAGCCATCGAAGTACAATTTCCAAACTGTAGATTCTTCGAGGTACATAATGGATGCATCTGGGAGTTCTAGACTCAAGGGTTTAGTACCTAGTAGCGGAGATTTCTGCCAGTTGATCCGCTAACACCTATCCTTTTATTGACTTTTGATGAACATATTCAATGTCAAACTCACTCAATAAGATGATCCAATTATCCATCTTTCCGGTTAATGTTGGTTCGGACAAAAAATACTTTAGAGGGTCAACCTTTGAAATAAGCTTGATTTTATTGTTAAACATATAGTGATGTAGCTTCTAGAAAGCAAACACCATGGCTAGGAAAGCTTTCTTGATTTTTGGAAAATTTAGCTCATATGCTATCAATGTCCTGCTCAAATAGTATACAACCTTTTCTCTCTGTTCTTTGTCATACTGGGCCAACAATGTGCCAATTGTAAAATGTGTAGTAGAGATATAAAGTAACAAGGGTTCTCCTATCATGGGTGGCATGAGAATGGGGTGTTTGGCCAAGTATTATTTTATCATAGCGAACACTTATTGTTGTTCTGGTCCCCAATTAAAATTAACATCCTTCTTAAGAAGACGTGTAAATGTATGACAATTGTCTATTAATTGTGAAATAAACCTTTTGATGGCCTGAATTTTCCCTTGTAAGCTACACAATTGTCTGATATTCTTAGGGGGAGGCATTCTTGTGATAGCCATGACCTTTTCAGGGTCCACTTCTATTCCTCTCCATGACACAGTGAATCCTAGTAATTTCCTAGATAGCACACTGAAGACACACTTCTTTGGGTTAAGTCAGACTTTGTAATCCCTTAGGCACTGAAAGATACGTTACAAAATTTCTGGGTGTTCTTCATGGGTTCTAGATTTAGTTAGTATATCATCTATGTAATCTTCCATGATGTCACTTATCATATTGTGAGAGATTACAATCATCACCCTTTAATATGTAGCACTTGAATTTTTAAGGCCAAAAGGCATGACTTGGTAACAGAACATCCCCCATGAGGTTGTGAAAGCCATCTTGTGATGATCTTCTTCCACAATCTTTATTTGATTATAATTTGAGAAGCCATCCATGAGTGAAAGCATCTCATAACCTACTGTAGAATCGACAATCATGTCGATGTTTAGAAGAGGAAAATCATCCTTAGGAAAAGCTTTGTTTATATCCCTACAATCAATACACACTCTAATACCCATTGGATTCTTTTGAACCGAGACCACATTGGAGATCCACTATGAGTAGTCGATAGGCTTGATGAAGCCTACTTATAGTATCCTTTCTAGCTTTGCCTTTACCAGTAAGGTGACGCGAGGATGCATCTTTCAGATCTTTTTTTTATGGGCTTGGCATCTGGGTGTACCACAAGATTGTGTACCACTAGTGTAGGATCAATTCCTGGCATGTCAGTGTAAGACCAAGTGAAAATGTCTGCATACTCTCTTAAGAGTCCTGTGAATGTTTTTTGTTCTTTGGCTGAGAGGGAAGCTCCCAACTTAACTATCCATGGCAGCTCCTTCGTGCCGATATTAATATCTATTGTATATTCTACTAATAACTTTGATTCATCCCCCATGCATGTAGGATCAGGAGGAAGGTTTAGATCCTCCTCTATCAAAGGTGGTGCAGGGAGCTCTTCATCTTGAAGTGGGTGCATTATCTTTTCCATAGGTTGTTCTACTTGTTTGTCCACAAGCGCCTCAAAGAGGTTTTTGCTATAGGACTTCCCCTTTTTATTTTCGCAAGCCTTTTCTTTGGAAAATTTTCCCTTGCTCACTTTTTTACTTAAATTCCCACACAACTCTACCTCCTCTCCAAAGTACGCACATGCGTTAAACTGGATGGAGAACCCCTTCTTGTGATCTTTTCTTGGAATGTTGTCTCTGATTCCCAGGAACTCACCAATGGCCTCATCATTTTGAAACACATGAATGGGTACATGTTGTTGTTGAACCCAATTCATGAGTGATGGGTAGATAGGGTTAACGACTGAGTTATAGGGGATACAGTGGGTATAACATGGGTTGTAAAAAGGATAACCATATTGGCGAATAGGTTTGTAGAGGGAAGGTCTTCGTAAAGACTACATCGGCAATCTATTTCACTTTCATTTCTAGAAAAACTATCCTCACTCTCAGAAGAGTCGTATTTGTCATCTGAAGAGTGAGACTGATATAAATGGATGCCTATACTTGACTTACCTAATATACAATGAGGTATTGCAAGAGCCTCTAATGAGATTTGTTCTTGGCGACCACAACCACGTCCTTCATACCTCATGGCAAGCATTATTCAATTAGGAATGGGATACTTAGGTGATTTATAACTTGTAGCCGTGTCATCATCATCAGGACATAACACGATGTCTATAAGAAACCTTTCGTCTTCTAACAAACCGCCATGAGTAAAATTATTGAAAGACCAAGTTTCTCTTGATATTTGAAATTTGAAACACGGCCTACAATGCGATAGGGCTGATAGTGGACTATTGTGAACCATTAGCGCATGTTTTAGATTATACTCTCCACAACTGCTTGGTTTGACCTTTATCTCTCATGTAGCAAAAGGAGTTTCTAAGGTGGAAGCACCGTCGTCATTGATAGACAAGGGTATTTAGATCCACTCGTGAGGTGAGGGCCTCTGAATGAATATGAATAACAATATTTGTAGATGGACATTCATAGATTATAGGAAAAAATCCCGACAACACTCTACAATGAGCAAATGGTTGGGGGTCCTCTTGTATGGTAAGTGCCTGTCCCTCATATTGTAACTTTAAACACATATGATATGTTGATGGCACAGATTGCATGACGTGAATCCATGGATGAATGAGTAAGATATTGTAAGGGAGTTCCAGGTCCAAGACATGGAACTTCGTATCATGTGTTATGGGGGCTACTTCTAATGAGAAAGTGATCATTCCAGTTGATTGTCGTTCTTCATTGTCATACGACTTAATGGTGATGAATTTTGTTTATAGATCAACTTCTATGCAACCTAGTTGGTGGACTATTTTGAGAGTACATATGTTAAGACCTGATCCGCCATCCACAAGCTCTTTCTTAACCTTATTACGTTTGATGATAACCTCAATATGCAATGGTAGGGATCTTCAACTAAGGCTTCTGTAGTGCTGAAGGTTATATTTTCCAAAGGAACGAGTCATGCTACCATGGTTTGCATATGTGTTGGGTCAACATCAATGGATACTCCTAATTCTCGTAAGGTTTTGTAAAGTCCCATTTCATATAGATCCTTATGGACGCTAGATATTTTTAGAAGGTCTAAGATGAAAATCTTAGTTGTAGTCTTTTCTAGTTAATCTAACACATCATAGTGGATTTCTTGAGGAGGGGGAGTAGGTTCATAATTTATAACGAGGTATTGTACGGACAATGCAAATTTCGCGCCCACTGTGTTTCCACAACACACTCTCTTGTGTTAATTCTAACTGTATTGATTTACTCAATGAGGGGGTCAACACAACCTATCAAGGCATCAAAAGGGTCTTTGATTGACACACAATTAACATTCTTATTCTGAGACCTGCCATGTAAGAAAAACCCAAATTGTCCCTGATCTGAATTTTTATTTTCTTTTTGATTGGGAAAAGAATTTTTGAATATCTTTAATTTTTCATTTGGAGACTTTGCAATTACAACATAATCTACTTCAATATCACCGATGTCGACTAGGTCTTGAATATAGTGTTTTAATATTAAACACTTGTTAGTTTTGTGACCTTTTATGCGGTGGAACTCACAAAATTCATTCTCCCTAAACCATGATGGTTTAGGTGTATCGTCCCTGTAGGGTTGTGATTCAGGGTATTTTACCATGTTTACAGCCTCTAACTATTTTAGTATAGATGATATGGATTCAGATAGAGGAGTAAAAGTACAATGTTTATACTCGGTAGGTGGATTACCCTTTGCAAGTTTTAAAGGTGTGTGGTTCTGAATGGATTGCACCTGCTTAGAGTCTATTATCCCATCATTAACAATGTGCTTGTTTTTATTCTGAACAATTTTTGGTTTATTGTTAGATTTAGAATCGTTATGTTCGCGGGAGAAAGGTTTTAGAGTCCCCCTTGCTAATAATGCCTTTTCAATTTGACTCCCTTTTTCTATTACCTCTTCAAATATGTTGCTACAATGCATTTTCAAGTGGAATGTAATGTCTGGATAAAGGTTGGGAAAAAATATGCCTATCAACTGATTTTTGGGTAGGGAGTAAGGGAAGCGACTAGCTAACCCTTTCCATCTTTGTAAAAACGCAACGAAGTTTTCATTGTTTCGTTGCTTGGCATTGTAGAGATCTAACATGGTGACGTTATTTTCTATATTGAAAGAGAAGTGTCATATGAAACTCTCTGATAGTTCTGGCCATGTTGATATGGATCCCTTAGGTATATGTACAAACCATCCTAGCATCATTACTCCTAAACTTTGCAGAAAGAGGCACATAAGATAATTGTCGTTGAATGCCACCTCTTAACATGCCATATAAAAATATTTAATATGGTCATGAGGGACACTTTTCCCCTTATATTTATAAAATTTTGGACAATCAAAATGTCTTGGGAAAGGTACCTATAACATGGCTTTATCAAATGGATAGGGAAAAAATTCGTCGAACCGATACTTCTTGTTATTGTTACTGGTTTGGCCCTCTTGTAATGCTTGAAGGGCGTTATTTATAGTTGACCACTCTTGGTTTAAAAGTGGATCTTGCATGGCTGGCATATGCATATATGAAGGATTAAATCTGGGTATATTCCCACCCTTATTTGTTGCGAGAATATCTTCATAAGGATCTCTTTGTGCCTCTTGCGAGGAGTGTTTATTAGGAACTCATGAAATGAAGCCTTAGGTTTTGCTTTTGGTATGGCTTGTTTCAAATTTTTGGGTTGTTCCCTTTGTATATGGGATGCTAAACTTGCCAATTGACGAGTGAGGGCTTGGACCTATTGCTCTAACATCACCTCTTGAAAAGGTATGTCATGACGATTTTCATTATGGGGAATTTTTGTATGATGAATATGTTCCTCGTTGTCTTCACAATGTATTCTAACAACAGGTATCCGATAATCTCCATCATTTTCAAATGCTACTTCCTCATTATTACGTAGGAAACAAGTAGAGGCATGACCTGGATTTAAAATTTCATTGACAGTACGATGAGGTCGGTCTACTTCCTCTTCTCCATGAATCATTTCGGCAACGAGAAAAGGGTCTACTGTTGAAGGTAACTTAGCGCCTAGTTCCATAACACACATAAGAACCTCATTTTTTTTTGTAAAATGTAATCGTCAAAATTGGCAAGATGATGTTCTATATTCATACAAGGAGAGTCTTCTCCTCCAACACTATGGTCAACCATCAGATTATCCTCTAAAAGAGGGTTATCACCTCTGAATATATCAGATTCTAGTCTTCGGGATCCCATTCTTGTATTAGGCATACTTGAGATAGGAGGTATAATGTGATAGAATTCTACTAAGGTTTTACTAAAAAAGACCTTATTTCGATTTTGACCGCGTAACGACACTAATGTTTTCAAAAAAAATTGTGACTATAAATAACCACAAATTCAATAGGTCATTGTGAACCTAAGAACTAAATAGTAAGCTACCCTATCAAGGTAATGTATGACACAAGTTTTTCTAGAATAATACAATGATGTATAATGGTCAAAATTTAGTCACACTAAGTAGTTTACTCCCTAAGATTTGTCTAGGTAGGTTCGCAACCAAATAATGACAAAACAATATTATTAGTTGGGTCAAGTTTGCAACAAACAAGGCCTAAATGATAAGGAAATGTTGACTCAATCTTTTGACAAGGTATACTAAAAACAAGTTTCTAAATACTAGCAAAGTCTAAGTCTTGTAAAATGGACGATACAAATCTGAGCAGCGTAACAACGCTATTTGGACACATAATCAAGATCTGCAAGAAAACCAAATTTTAGTATCAAAATGATGTTATAGCGATGCTAACAAAGTAACCTCAACACTTACAAAACTCAAGGAAAAACTAGGATGTAAAAATACGTTTAAGTATAACAAGGAATTATTAAGCGTGCAAGTAGTGTAACGATACAATATAGAGATTTAGGCCAAGTTTCACAATGGAAACAAGACATAAATATCTCAATTGTATGGCTACAATGTGGGCAACGTAAAAAATCAAAAGAAGACAAGGATGAAATTACCTAACTATCATGATAAGTCTCAAATATGGGTTTTTGAGACAAGGGGGGCCTACTAGATCGTGATTACGTACCATACACACTTTCAACACTTGCGCTCCAACATTGTAACCTAGTCGCGCAAGTAGAATACAAAAGTGGTGGACACATGATATCTAAGGGTATTTGATATATGTCGTTTATTCTTTTGTCCTAAAATGGGCAACAAGAGAACAAAGGGGTAGACCAAATGAGGTTGAAACAAACTAAGTATACTTTGCCAAAGTTTCACCTTGCCTTAAGGCAAATGAAAAACTATAGCAAATTAACACATCGTAATTTTCGTGATGAAATGTCACATGGCCCCAACATTAAAAGATTCTCTCTCTTGTTCAAATAACAAGAGTTAGAATATAATAAATTAGAAACTTTGTGAGAGCTCTCAAGTATACTATCTAAGGAGAAATTGGCTCCAAGCTGATAAGCTTCCAAATTGATCTCCCACCTAGGTTATCACAAGATATCTTAGAGCGAGCTTGATTTACCCAAAAAGTTACACTGACTAGTTTGGGGTTATTTTGGATTTACTTTTCCCCCTTCAGTATAATGAGCAGCGAAGTGTGTTTAGTTATAATTTCACTGGGGTCGCAATACATATATCTTTGACTCCAATACTAGTCAATTCGGTAGTGTGGAACACTTTCCTGTTTCGTTCACAAGGTTCCCTCTTGTGTGAAATACTTTAGGGTTCCTAGAACCACTCCTTTTGTGAGCTTAATGCTTATGCCAAAGAGGTTATGTTCTAGTTGAATGGACAAGCTTTAGCTCTTAACCAACCTGCAAATTAAGTGTTTTGTATAGTGGTGTATTTTTTAATCTTTTGGATTAAGTAATGTGGTTTTTTCCACCTTTGGCAACCTACAAATCACACGTGAATGTTATAAAAATTGTTTAGGTACTCCTTTCTTTGACTAACGTTTAGGCCCTTCACACAAATGGTTAGTAGTTCAAAAAAAAATCACAATAGTTATACTTTCACTGGGGTCGCAATAGTTATAATGAGCAGCGAAGTGTGTTTAGTTATACTTTCACTGGGGTCGCAATACATATATCTTTGACTCCAATACTAGTCAATTCGGTAGTGTGGAACACTTTCCTGTTTCGTTCACAAGGTTCCCTCTTGTGTGAAATACTTTAGGGTTCCTAGAACCACTCCTTTTGTGAGCTTAATGCTTATGCCAAAGAGGTTATGTTCTAGTTGAATGGACAAGCTTTAGCTCTTAACCAACCTACAAATTAAGTGTTTTGTATAGTGGTGTATTTTTTAATCTTTTGGATTAAGTAATGTGGTTTTTTCCACCTTTGGCAACCTACAAATCACACGTGAACGTTATAAAAATTGTTTAGGTACTCCTTTCTTTGACTAACATTTAGGCCCTTCACACAAATGGTTAGTAGTTCAAAAAAAAATCACAATATCATAGGAAAATAACAATGAAAAATGCTTTTAAATCAACTAACTACCATCAAAGTTTGCAAAAACAAGGTTTATTACCAATTCATGCAAGTGATTTTTAATGAAAAGATTAAAATTACTTTTGATTCCCAAGATCACACTAGGTGCAAGGGAAGAGCATACACAAGTTTTAGCATTGATTATTTATCAAGTGAAAAATCTCTTCAAACTAAAAGTTCAAGCACATGCAAAAAAAATCAAGGTTTATTCTCTTAAGCACAACATGAATGATAATTGTTCCTACTTACTCCCAAGAAGCAAAAATAATGGTTTAGAGGTGCTTTTGGTTCTCAAGATCACACTAGGTGCAAGAGAAGAGTATACCCAACCCTATTCCAAACTCCATCAAAGTATGAAAACAAAATCACTCTTGAAACTCTAACCCAATTTACTCAAAAACCCTTTATCAAATCCCAAGACAATTTTGTTAAGTATATCGCTGTAAAATCAATAATTTGACAAAAACAACATCTAAAAACCCTTAAAAACTAATAGGAATCATAAAATTGAAGTTCTGAAATTTTTAGAAAATTTTACCTTGATGTTAATTAATTAGTAAAGAGCACTAACTATAACGGAATTGACAAGAATAAGAGCGATTTGCATGCGTTTTGGCAATAAGATTGCAAAAGCGGAATTTAGGTGTCTACAGTTGGGTTTATTTCTTGTTGTCTTGGATTTGAGGGTCCCTAAGGGGAAGGGATAACCTTCACCTAGTTGAGATTACTTTTTGAAGCAAAATCCTTGGTTTCAATAGTATTACACTCTTTCGAGATTTTAAGTGGGCATGATTACATGAGTACTTTGAGATGGTTTCATTATAATTTTCTTAATTTAGATAGGATAACAACTTTTTTCCTAGCTTATTATCATGAATATTCATCCATTTTAGGTATTATTTCTCCTAGTGGCAATATTCTCTAGCTTTCTTTACATGGTCCTTGGTCAATAATTTTAGTGGAAGATGGGCCATTCTCCTTTGAGTCCATTCACACTAGGATAAAATATAGGTATACATGTTTAAGGAAAATACCAAGATAGGGATAAGATATCATAGGATAGACGATCCCGAGAAAAACCTGTAAGAAGGTGTTTTCCTTTTATGGGTTGAGGTTCCCACCTTGTTTGATGACTTTGAGAGGAAATCTCTTTAAGGGGAAGGGAATGCCATTCCTATTTTTCTACATTCTCCTTGTCTAGTAGACTCAAATGATACAAGGTTATGTGCCTACAGCTTCTTTTATGAGGTACTTAGTAATGATCTCCATGTTGTTGAGAGTATTGGAAATGGTTTTAATTGTTGGTATTCACTATGGTTTTGAAAATTATGTTGATCTGTTTGATTTTTCTAGTCATTGCACAAAAATTGTTAAGATGATTCTTTGCTTTTTTTATTATGTGGTTTCTAGACATCTAATGAGATGGATCTAACTATCCAAGACATGTACATATATTTGAAATATGTTCTTGATTAGCCTTGTTATATATAACGTTTCGTCATCATGTGTGTGTGTGTGCGTGCATATGCGTGTGTGTGTGTGTGTGCATATGTGTGGGTGTGGGTGTGTGTGTATGCATGCATGCGTGTGTGTGCATGCATGTGTGTGGGTGCATGTGTGTGTGCATGTGTGTGTGATTGTGTGTGTGTGCATGCGTGCATATATAAGTGTGGGTGGGGGTGTGTGTGTGTGTGCACTCGCGTGTGTGTGCGCGTGCGCGTGTGCATGTGCGTGTGCACTCACATGTGTGTGTGTGGGTGGGTGTGTGTGCATGTGCACTCGCGTGTGTGTGCGTGTGCATTTTGGTGTGGGTGCATGTGTGTGTGCGTGTGTGTGCGTGCGTGCATGCACGTGTGTGTGCGTGCATACACATGTGTGTGTGTGTGTGTGTGCGTGTGCGTGTGTGTGTGGGGGTGTGTGTGGGTGTGCGTGCATTTACATGCATTTACGTGCGTGTGCGTGTGCGTGTGCGTGTGCGTGTGCGTGTGCGTGTGCGTGTGTGTGTGCGTGTGCGTGTGCGCGTGCGTGCGTGCGTGCGTGCGTGTGTGTGTGTGTGTGTGTGTGTGTGTGTGTGTGTGTGTGTGTGTGTGTGTGTGTGTGTGTGTGTGTGTGTGTGTGTGTGTGTTACATGGTTTTATTGTTTATGCTTACTATGGAATTTTGGACATGATTAGTGATGGAATGAGTTATCTACTATATACTAAACTTATTTAAGATTTCCCCTGATGATTCACTTGATATGTCATGTTGGAATACAATATTAGATTCATGTGTGTTATTTACTTGTAATAATTTATGAGGCATGTGATGCCATTTTGTAAAGCGATAAACAATACAACACATGTGACTTAGATGGGGCTTGGTGCCTAAACAAGTTACATGCTAGCTTTGCTAAGGGCTCACTAAGGGCTAGAGGTAGAGAATGGGGCCATATGGGTTGTGTGCTAGCTCTCCTTCCTATAATTTTTATTGTGATCATGTATGTAAAATTTAATCCCTACAAATTATATTTTTTTGAAAGATATGTGGACATGTGTTCTTTCCCCTCTAACTAAGGTACCTAGGCATAGCTTAGGGCTTGAATAGATTCCATGATTTTCTCTTGATATTAGGAGTGGAGCTTTGGGAAAGGGGTTTGTCTATTACTTCCTCTTCCCATAATTTTATTGAATTACAAGTATCTTTGAGAATGTGATCCAAAATGATATTCATGGATTATTGAATGGATCAACTGGTGAAATGAGCAACTATTGAATAGAGAAAATGATGAATCATTGAATGAAAAGCGAGAAGTGGAGCATGGAGCCTTGGGGAATGCATGTCAGTCCCCTTTTTGTGACTAACTTGTGAAGTTGCATTGACATTTCCCAAGTATTATAGACGTGATTAATATCCTTTTCAACACCGTATGGTTTAGCTATGATAATGCTATAATAGTTGATTATAACATACCTAGTTGATTTACAATATTGATTCATTGTTTATTATGCTATTATCATGATGTGGTGATCACATTTCTATATGCCTGAATATTAGTTTTTTATCCATATATGTAGTTGTGTGGTTGTATATTTTATGGACATGATTAGTGTGTTCTTACTTTGATAGGCTTTGCTTTGATTATGTAGATAGATTATGAACTATGGACATAATTAGTACACTCCTCATGATATGTTGTGACTTATATGAATTCATATTGACATGATTGACTCTAAATATGTGTGGATTATTATGACACATACGTGGTCAATTATATGTGTTCATCAATTGTCTTATAGATTCACATCCTTGCTCATTATGGTGGTTAATTACTGTGATTATCATGATTGGATGCTTGTATTATGTATGTACGATACATGTTATTATTGATGTATATGACTTGTCTTGTCGTCATTTGACATCTTTTCCACCACATATGGTTAGTTATCTCACTTAGTGAGATCATACGTCATTAAGGTTAGTTAAGGTTTCATGTGTCCATGTGTCATGCATGAGAGTTACACAACACTCCTATATGTACGTTCTTTTGTATCTATAAGAATGTTAGACCTAGTGTTCCATACTTGATTTTATTTTGTGATTCGATCTCTTACTGGTTGTGTCAAATGTTCACATCACCATTGAAAGTGCAATCTCTTCAACGTGAATGGGTTTCCATATTGATCCTTGCAGAACAATTTGGTATGGTATCAAGGCTATTTTTCAGTAAACATTTATTCATTTGTTTCATTTTTTGATTACTTATGTTTTGGTTTTCATACTTCTCGTGTAAGTTTTTGTTCTTTTTTGAAATATTGTTAATAGGTTTAACAATCTCATTTTTTGGAGTTTTTACTGGTTTTCTTGTTGTGGTTATGTAGTTTTTAGGGTTTTCTCTGCCATCTCTAGTTAGCTACAACTAACTTTGAAGGAATTTTTTTAGAGGTTGGTTCTTTTTTTGGTCTTTTCAGTGTATTTTTCATTGAAAGTGATTTCTTTTTTTAAATTTTGTGTTTGGACCCGTTTTGGCCTCCTCCCATGCCTAGTTTTCATTTTCCGTTTTTTCCTTGATGTTCTTGTCTCCATTCAACCAACTCAGCCAAGCTCCTGCAGAGCTCGACGATCTCCCTGACGAGCTGGGTCTTGCATCATGTTGGGGTGTATTCATTTTACATTGTTTATTGACTCTGGCAAGTCGTCTTTGTTGTGCATCGAGTTGTCTTGTTCTCTTGCCAAGTTGTGTTGTGTCTTTGTGTGCCTTCCAGTTGTCTTTTTGCATTGGTGTGATTTAAACCCTGCTTGTAGAGTTATTTGCATGTCTTTGAGCTCGTCTTGGAGGAGGAAGGCAAGATGAGTTTCTATCGGTTTTATTTTGTGGGCAAGTTGAGTCTTTTTTTGTTTGGAGTTGAGTTGGCTTGTTTAATGGCTTAGTTTATTGAGTTGGTCTCGTTTGGCTCACCTTTCCTCGATTTGTTTGTGCTTTGTTTGCGATTCACCCTACCATGCATGTTTACATTGCACCCAACTTGATCTCCCTGTGTGTTGTGCCCTATAACCTCCATGTTTGTTGTAGCTTGACCGTTCTAAGGTCTGTGTGGGTATGTCATCTGTGTGTGCCGTTGTGTAAAACCCTTGACCATTGCAAATAGTTTGATCTCATATCCTGTAGTTTCAATTGCCTAACTTGCCATACCACTTGCGTACCAATTGTTGGAGCTCTACATCCGCTCAAATCTCTCCCTGCGACCCGTTCGCTCGTCAATTTTTGCTCAGACTCGCCCCGGGTCTCGTGCTTATTCACATCGCCCTATCTTTGCACCAAGTCACCTCCTCAAGTTCTTCCCTCTCCTCGAGCCACTCCAACAACTCGCTGACCGATTCGTCCTCGAGCCCCTTTCTCGAGCTAGCTCATGTGTCCTTCCCGCCTTGACCGAGCCCTCAAACACATTTGCCACTTTTCATTTTTTTAAACCTAAGTTTTGTCTTATTAAAGCAGTGTATATATGTTTTTAGTGGTTGGTGTTTTTAATTTAAAAAGAGTAGTTTTATTAATTGTTGGGTGCTTAATTTAAAAATAGGATCTAATAATTTAATCATAAGGTAAGGTTTAATTAGATAGTTACGTCCTTTATTATAGTTAGGATATAATTCATTTTAAGGGTGGTTTATTTAATCCTTAGAGCTTTTATAATTCTAAATAGGCGCCTAATTAAATTAAGATCTCTTTTATTTAAGTAATAGTTTAAATTTTATCATTTTTTAAATGTTATTATCACTTTTAAAACCCTTTTTATTTCTAAAATTAAGTTAATTGAGTAAACTAAAAGCTCTTTTTCTAGCGTTACTATACCATTTTTGGTATTAACTATTTGTTGAAGTGTGTAGCGCCCCTCCTAGCATTTTTTTCCTTCCAGGTGCATTTTCACCGTCCTGGAGGTCCCCTGGACTTGTCTTGGGCACATTTTTTACATTATAATTGCCCTAGCTATTGCTTATAGAATTGCGAGCGCATCTGTTATTGTCTTGCAAGAAGGGGGTTTATGCTGCGACATGAGACACTTTTTCTCACACTGAACTTTATTTTGTCCCCTTATTTCTCACTTATGCCCTTTTGTGCTTGTTTATGTGTTCTTCCTTTGCTTTCGACTGAGACTTCTTGTGGCCTCCACTCTTGCACGATTCATCGCCTACTACAAGGTGAGTGGTAAATTGTCTCATGTCACATGAACACACCTTATTGTAATCAACACACTATTTATAAAGTGTCGCAAACAAGGGAGGTTATCATTGTTCTTGGGTGTTGAGTTGCATGCAAACGCATTCTCGGATGAGTTTGATGTCTTGCAACCTTGTGTGTATTCTCACACCCTTATTTTCTTGCATTCTACACTCTTTTCTTTTTTTTTGGATGCACCGTGGAGATTACTTTTCCCAAACATATGATTTATAGGACCGTTTCTACATTATAACCTTTACCTCTTTTTCTTAGTAGGGATAACTATGCATTGTGGTGTTTGAGCATGGAATGTTTTATTTTTCATGATGAAATTTATCTCGACTTTTATGGATGGGTACCTACTCCCAGTGATCATGATTGGTTTGAAGATTGGCTTGACACTTGTAGCATGGTTTTTGGTCATTTTTAACGTACATTTCTAGGCCTCTCTCCCATCATATGACACACACAGAGTGTCCTCACACTATTTGGATAATTCTTCAGTCCTTATTTGGAGACCCTTCATATTGTAGTTTCTTATCTTACTAATATTGTTGTCTCCTCTTCTTCCTCATGTAATGATAGTTCTTCTGACATAGACTTGCTTGTTCCTATCCCTGATGATGAGGATCATTTTTCTAGTTCTGATGATGCGAGTACATACGAGGAATTCTCTTCTCCTCGTGACCACCCTTTAGAGAATGTTGACTCTCCTCCCTTCCCATCAAACATCGGACAATCTTATTCCCATCCTTATAATTTCATTAGATCTTCCTCCTTTCCACTTCTAGTATGTGAGACCCTTTCTACTTCTATTCCTTCATATGTTGATGATTCATACATGTTAGACATTGCTCTTCTATTTTTTGAGCCACCCTTTTGGGATGAGTATGTGCTAGACCTTAGTCATGTCTTCAGAGTGTCTAATTGTGATGCAATACAGGGAGTTTCATATCCTTCTACAGGTGTTTCAGAGGAGTCCTTCATCTCCTTTATTAAGAGTTCCCCCTTTTGGAATCTTATCACTTCCACTTTTTTAGAGACCACCATTAATCAACCTCTTCTTGTGGATCCTCTTTCTAGTGTTGTGGGGGTTGTTGTTGTTCCTTCACTTCATATGGACATTCTTTTGATGAATGATCCATACCCATACTTTGATAGTTCTACTTCAGTGGCATTACCTTATGTTCTTGAGCACTGTCTTGCTAGACCTATGTGATGCTTCAGTTGTGGACCAGCTTTAGAGTTATTTGTATTGCTTCCTTCTTACTCCTTCATCGATTGGTCACACTTTTAGTACACCATTTCTATTCTTCCCCAAGGGCAGAAACATTGTTCAATGCAGATGGAATTTCTTTAGGCTACATTCAGAAGACCACATCATCAAAACTTTTATTAGAGACTTCATAGAGTTACATACTTTAGATCTAGTTGCAAAATTATTTACCAAACCCTTCATTGAAGCTAAGTATCCTTACTTGTGCTCTCATCTTAGGGTGAGATCCACTACTGCATTTGCACATCTCCATCGGGCCTTCTTGTCTTCCTCTCCTCTTCAAGATTCTCTTCCACCTTATGAGGCACTTCATGTTCCTCCTCCCTCCACCACTGATTACAGACTTTTAGGTTCTTAGATTGCATGGGAGTTCATTGGAAATCATATTACAGAAGAGATGGTTAGTTCTCTTCTTCTCCTTATCTTCTTCTTATAGAAATATTTCAATTTGTACATGGGCACCTTATCATGCCTTTAGTTATCGAGACCCATATGATGCATCTTTATTAGGTTGTTTAGGTGGGTATTTTATCTCTTGTAAGTGGATTTTTTTCCCTTGGGTTTTCCTCCATTACTTGAGATCCTCATTGTACATGGGTACGTTGTCAAGCCTAGTTGTCAGGACCCATTTCTCTTCTCCTCTTTTTCTTTTCTAGAGAGATGTTGTTTATACATGGGTGTCTTATTAGGCCTTTAGTTGATGGGACCCATTAACACATCTTTCTTAGTTGTTTAGGGGAGTTCTCTTTCTGTTTTGACTTTCCATGACCTCTACGTCATTTTTGATGATGGGGTGTTGGTGTATATGAATTTTCTCGTCGTCATTCAACATCTTTTCTACCATATATGATTAGTCATCTCACTTAGTAAGATCATAAGACATTATGGTTAGTTAGGGTTTCATTTTTTCACGTGTCATGCATGGAAGTTACACAACAATCCTATATGTACCTTCTTTTTTATCTATGATAATGCTAGACCTATTATTTCATACTTGATTTTCCTTTGAGATTCGATCTCTTGCTAGTTTCTTGAAGCATTCACGTCACCATTGGAAGTGCAACCTCTTCGATGTGCACGAGGTTCCGTATTGATCCTTGTAGAACAATTCGATAGTTATTTCTAAGCCCTTGTGTAACATATGACCTAGTGATATACTTTAGGTCTGATATATCCATGTGATGGCTTGTAATTTATGATTTTTAATATGGGTATAATTGAGGAATGTCATTTAGATTATGCACTATGATGGAGTTCACAAAACTAATTGATTATACCTAGAGAGGGTGGATTTTGTATCATTATCGTACTATTTTATCATGTAAATGTTTCAAGGGGTTCAATAAGTGTGTACACAACATGTGTGAATACAATAAGGGGGGGTAAGGAAATTGATATGGTCCAATGACTTGTTCCTATCCTAGGCATGACATAAGGATCTTATATGTTTATATTGTTATTGTCTAACCAAAACATGTTTTTGGAGACCAAATAACACCTTGTGAATTATTTTCATGTTATTAACCAAAATTATAAGTGAGTAGACTATATTATGCCTAGATTAAACATTCCTAACCTTCCCTTGACCTATGTGTGAATAGGTTCCTTTCCAAAGAACTTGGAACTTGAAATTACATAATAAGCTAAAATTGTCAACTTTAAAATTTTATGTTCCTACATATTTATTAGTTGAATGTGGCGTGTAAGTTTTAGTGTGCCATTTGAAATGTCTTGGAGGCCACATTACTAAAAATGGATTCCTTCTCGACTACTTGGGAGTCATGGAGTTGTAAGTCTAGAGAGGACACATGTCCCTCCTTAAATGGCTATAATGGGTAACAACCCACTCCTCTATTAAGGATATTCTTTCGAATGTAAATCTTATTCTTACTAGTAGAATAGAAGAGTGTTCTTTGCAGAGGAAAGATGATTAAAGGAGAAAAAGGAAAGCATAGAGGGAGTTTTGAAAATTTGAGGCAGGGTTCTAAAACCTAACACAATGGATGAATATTGTTGAATCATAAGTAAGAAAGTCTATATAGAAATAATTGTGTTTTATCCTTTTTATAGTGTGTTTGTACTTGTTGACGATGGAAGGAATGTTAGTGAAACTAGGTTGCGTACTAAGAAAATTGGCTAAGGGTTGCTTGTTGGTTTCTCTTATTGGGGATCATCTTAAGGCCTTAATGTAGAAGCAAACTCCTGTAATCTAGATAAAATTAAACTTGTTGTTAGCAAATTTCTATTTCATGCATTTTAAATCCTTATCCACTGCTCATCATCTCTTTCAAATACCTAAACCACCCTCGACATTGATATTATGTTTGTTGTAAGTTTTGGTGGACTATATCATGGTTAGATCCTGAGTATTTCTACCACATAAGTTGTGTTTTCCTCTGTACGTGTGTTCTTTGGGTCATTGGGAAACTCCTTAGGATTGAGGGTTGATGAGGGTAGAGATGTTGGATGCCTTTGTCAGATGACATCACTTGGCTATTAGGATATAACTTTTTCTTTCTTCATTAGAGTTGTTGAAAAGTTACACTAGGAGAAAATTTACAATGGATTGCTTCAAATTTGATAAAATAACATGCTTGAAATTTGTTGTAGATTTAAGAATTCATTCATATTGAAAGAAATAGTTGAAATAGTTGTGTGTAGAATGTTAAAAATTAGAGAATTTATCCTTATCATACGTATTTGGATTTTTTTTTTATAAATATTATATGATAATTGTATGTGAATATGCTTATAGTTGCAAAAGTAAATACTTATTCTAAATATTATGATGTTGAAAGTATAGTTGGTTAACATGCATCATGTAAAGTAGTTATAAATTTTTAATATGTACTATTGGACAAGGATTTGATCCCAATTATTTTTTATGCATCAAGTGTTACTCTTCCTTGTTCCTAATATTATGAATATCCTATTACATTAAATGAATAATTTCTAAACGGGATCAAGTACCTTTAACTTAAGCATTAAAGTATCTTGAATATGAAATTATTGAACTATATTTAGATCCCTATTACGTATATGCTCCAAGCTATTTCTAATCCTATAAAATATCTTTATAATTAAGGGAAGAAAAATAAAAAACTTTACAATGAAATTAATGATTATGCATGGAAAAAATTAGGTGTTTTGAGTAGTGTACTCGTGTGGGCATTACATACATGAGGGTGTGACACCACATATGATAAGTGATGTTGTATTAATGTGAAAGATGTACAAAAATTCATGAGCATGCACGTCATTAGATTGAAAACAGAATGTGTCCTTAGTGTTTTTCCTCAATGTGGTGTGATCCAATCAAGATAAGTGAGTCTTATTAAAGCATCACTATAATAGAGTGATGGTGCAGAGGTTGGTGAAGATAAACTTGTATTTGAGGCCTTGGTGTTATGTCCTAACTCATGATGTGCAAATTGAGTGGAGTGTTGAACAAAGAAAGATGACTACAATGTCATTGATTGTAGGGTGGGCCAATTATATGATGTGAGCCAACTTAAAATGTGCAGAACATTTTTGGGTATGCTAAAGTAATGGACTATAATATGTTTTTAAAAATCTTAGATCTTGCAATCTAGAGGTTCATAGTACTAAAGCTCTATAGTGAGAAGTCTTAAGCTTCAAATGCACTTTGGAAGCTTCCAAAATGCTATTTAGGTTGTGAAGTCATGTAATAGAAAAGTAGAGGAGTAGTTAAAAAGTTTGGTGCAACTGCACTTGGATCAATTAGACCTAATAAAACACGATCTATTCAAATAAGATATATATTAGATGACATTATTTTAGTTTGGGAAGGTGTGTGTGTGTTCACTAGTTTAATCAATAAGTGTTGTTCATCAAAATGTACTTTGAGGAAGCTTATGATTGCATAAAGTTGCATTTTATCCTCATCATGCTACATGCTTTTGGATTTAGAAACAATTTTATCCAATCAGTTCAAATTCTATTTGCATATGCTCGACACGTGTCATTGTCAATGAAGTACACTAAGAAAATTTTGTGTTTTTCGCTCTATTAAATATGGCTACATACTTTCTCATGATGTTTATGTTATCACAGCTAAAGGGTTTAGCTATATGTTAGATTTTGCAATGACTCAATGTTTGGTTAAAGGTATTTTTTCTTTCTACACAAACTTCTACCAATTTTTTTGATTACCACGTTTCTCATGGCTTCTTCCTCACGATTATTGAAAAAGAGGAAAACATACAAGCCATGTATTGGCTTGATGTTTTATGCCTTCCCTTCGGCTCCATTATTCAATGATCTAAGGCACAATGCTACAGACAGTGTCTCAAACCCCTCCTCCTTGTTTACGAACTTATACTTAGAAATGGATCCAACATGGATCATTTTTTTGAGTGTTATGAGACACCCCTTCCCACCTTTAGCAACAAGTCATGGACAAGGTAGAGAAAAATGTCTCTTGATGTATCATTAAAACACTTTCCTTAGCAAGTAAGTTCTAATTTTGTTATAAATTTCTCAATATAACTCATGTTTACTATACTTCATGTCAGTTCCTATCTAAGGACTTCCAATAAAACTTGTGAAAATATACTCATTTTTTTGAGCTAGCTCTAAGCATGGGGAGTGTTTTCATTTTATAGTTGTAGACATCTAAAATGCTGACATGCATAATTACGATCAATCTATCTCGCAAATAACATCATCACTATCCATGTAATAATTAATCACAAGATTAATTATTATTATTTAATCCATTTTATCATATTTTCTATTTATCATTATTTATCATTTATCCCAAATCCTTTTAATCCATCATTTATCCCATTCCATCATTAATCTCACTTTAATCCTATTATCCTATTTTTATCCTTCATTAATATTTTCTAGGAATTTAATATTCCTACACCTCACCTACCACCTACTCTACACATCCCTATACCTAGCCTCTCCATGTAACCTTACCCCTAATCATCATTTATTAACATAATCTAATTCTAATCCTTATCATATCCTCACACCTCTAAATCTAGAGGCTTCTAAATCTAGAAGTCTCTTTAACCTTCTCCTTCCATTGAATTTTTAATTCAATAAAAGCTTCTTCCCTCCATCAATTTTGAATTCAAAAAATCTAGAATTCTCCATTCTACTAGAATTCTGCAATCCTCTCATGCATTCTCCACCCTTGATCCTAATCCAACATGATTTCATATTAGCCATTGAATCCTCCACTCCACAAACTGTAAATCAAGAATCTCGTCCTCCACGAGAGCCTGTCAGATGAATCCCCTTTCTTATGCCAAAAGGCCCAAGGGCTAATTTGCGAGTCCTAATCGTCCAGTCAATCCACCCAAGGGTATCAATGGATCGTTGGGATCCATTTTGATCAAGGGGCATCCTTCGTCAAGCATTCTAGATATCCAAGGTTTTGCAAGGGGAGGTGCTGCTCTAGTTGAACCATGGCAACTCAAATAGGAAGCAATCGTAACTTCTAGTTACTTTTATTTTATTGGCCAACACAACCATGGAGTAGAAATGTGATCTTCTTGATAAGGGTAAATATTGGGGCATTGTTTCTCCTGAGGATCAATTTCTCTATATAAGGAAGTTGCTAGGTAGATTAGAGTAGGAAATGACAATTTTGGCATACATTTTATTGACCCTTCACATGCTAACTGTTGTTTGGGCATCTACAACTTGTGGAATAAAATCCCACAGGGACCCTAGCTTCGGTGGTGAGAGACCCGTCCCTAGCTAGCAGGGCATTCTATCGGTAGTGAGAGGATCTACCCTATGATCCGTCATTTTTAGAGCTGCTTTTAGGGATGTGTTACAGAGATATTATCAGAGGGTACCTGTACAAGTCAAGGGTTTGAGGATTTTTGGGGGCATTTGGGGAAAATAATTATTAGGGCTTCCATGGGAGTTAGAATCAAACGGCATGGCCACTTTGGAATGCAGGGCGTGGCAACACGTTGAAGGGATCTTCATCTCTTTCCAACCCTTTTCCCAGCTACGGCAACTTACAAGATGTTTCATTCGTAGAGATGCCTTGGGTTTCCATTGCTTCGACCATTTTTAGATCTGAAGGATGGAAATGATTAATTACGTATATTTGTTAATGTTATTTCCAACGACCCTTAATTTTTGCCCTTGTATTTGGAGAGTTACGAACCTCTGAAGTTTTCCAACTGTTTAGGGCACGCTGTGCTTTTTCTGGCAGCATTTTAAGTTTTTGTAAAACTCCATTACAAACAGTTTTATTATGCGGTGCACATTTATAATGAATATAAAAATTGTTGTCACCTTTGCCTAACGTTGGTTCAAGTAATTCGAAGTGGATATTTTGGGAGCCTGCCTTATCGAATTATTATCTTAGTAATGGGATATGGTTGGCTCTTGCCACATGTAAAAATATGCCTATAAAGCTCAACTGACGTTGGTTATTTGGCTAGCAAACTTGCTCACACTATGGTGTAGAAGATTGCAAACTTTTTAAGTGGCCATCCCATGAAGGGATAGTTAGCTCATGTTTCTCAATTCATTGGAAATCCATATAAAATCGTCTGCCATGTTTTGGTGTTCACTTAGGTGTAATTGCAACCCAAGTCAACAATGTTAGGGCCAATCACAATTCCAATCACTTGTTTTGGTCTCTCGTCAATAAAGATCTAAAGCGAGCTTCAACATGAATGGATGGTATCTTCAAACCTTGTGTGTCTCTATCAAAATCTTGAAGCAAACAATCAACAATCCAAGTTCCATCCTGAAGATTGCAATTATCCAACACATGCAAAGGAGAACCTGTGCAACTTGTGGCATAAGTGTATTGAGTATTGAAATCTCTCCTCTCCTTCCATCCAAGAGCAAATCCAGACACATCAAAGGAGAACCTGTGCAACTATTGTGGGTAAGTATTAGGTATTGACATCTCTCCTCTCCTTCCATCCATTACAAGGTTATCTGCGGTATTGTATTAGAGTGTATGCAGAATCAAGCACATTAATTTATTTATTCAGTTGCTTTGCAGGTTTGCACTAACATCTATTTTTACATCTACATTGTTGGCGCCCACCATTGGGGCAATGTACCTCCCTGAATTTTAATTGCTTTCAATGTAACATTTAATGTCATAAACAAGTTGCCCCTGACAAGGTTTTAAAAAAAATCGCTCCTATCATATTGCACCCTTAAAATTTCAAATGTATTCGAGCTAGTCAGTTTCAACAAATTTTCCCTAGAATAACAGCGCAATTTGTTCATATAGTAGCTCATTTGGGGCTTTTGTATTTGGGTTGTGCAGGTTTTGGTGCATTTGTGACACAGAACTGTGAGAGATTACATAACATAACATACGAATTATGCACACAAAACAACGCATTTACACACATAACAACATCATTATGCACCTGTAATTTTTTGTTCTTATCTTATGATTTGTGTAGGTCCTTTCCCTTGATGTGACTTGGTCCTGTTGATTCATAGACATCTAATTTAA
Source organism: Taxus chinensis (assembly GCA_019776745.2). NCBI lineage: Eukaryota > Viridiplantae > Streptophyta > Pinopsida > Cupressales > Taxaceae > Taxus > Taxus chinensis. The sequence continues at coordinate 698,119,752 of CM034150.1, forward strand.
TTATCCAATATATTATGCTCTATTGTTATACTTCTAACGTGTATAGATGAAATTATTTCTTTACAAGTTATATCAAAGCTCCAATTTGGGTAAAATGTATGAATTGAAACTCATGAATTTTGAAAGATATGAACCCATATATTACATTACCATTTGGAAGATTGATTTTATCAATTTTTAAGTGTACATATGGGGCTTTATTCAAAGTATCCTCACAATCCTCTTGTTTATATGTGTCCATGCTAATGTATTCAAATTTGAGGGCATTATGTCAATTTACAGTGCTCTTGGAGTAGATGGACTGTAGACCCCCTTGATTTTTAGGTACTATGGGGATTTCTTTACATTTTTAACCAAGCTTGTCCTCATGGCACTAAGTGTTTGTCCCGTGAACTTAAACTGCCTTTGGACTTCTTGAGGCCTTGTTAACGTAATGTCATCAATGAGGAATAGACATGGTGTTTTGATGTGAGCATAGGACAGGTGCAAGAATCAAATGTCAGACACGATTAACTTCTTATATGGGGGATCGATAAACTAGGGCGCTATTGATCTTCCACTAGTCACTCTGGGTAGACGAATGACAATCAACATAGATTTGCTTCAAGCTCAAAGAATAAGAAATATTGACTGCCTTGGATCACGAATCAGATTATCCAAACATACAGTCTAGTGCCATGTCTGACAAGTGAGCATATCGACATAACATCTTATCAAGTGTGTATGACCATGCTAAGACTACCATCCTTCAACACAACCTACATGACAATTTCCGTCGTCGATCATCTTACAAGCATTCATATATGATGATACCATCCATCTCACTGCCATGTTTGAAGTGGGGCTACCGCTACAATCCTATATCTTGTGACATGTATTGAGATTTGAAAACTTGAATAGTTGCTAGTATTAACCCTTTAATTGGGGATATGCATATGTGTACACATGTCTTTCGTCCTCATATCTAGTGTATACATGTCCTGTGTATCCCACCTAATATCATTATCAATACATATTTAAAGTTATCGAAGTTGTTAGTAGACCTTTACAATATCGTGTCAAAATTTATTCTCATTGTACTATGTTTTTTGTTGTGATGTTGGCCCATATGAAGTGTAAAGGCCATACACTTCAACATTTTTCTTTAGTTTATATCTCCTTGTGTTCTATAGTTATGCATTTTCCATCTGGAACCTCTTCTCCGTATTTGAACAACATTGTACACATACCATTGTCCTTGCAGTTGTCATGGTTGATCGCTACCTTCAAGGTGCTCTCCTCCAACAATGTTTCGAGGCTTCACTCGTTCTAAATCTTTGTTTCTTCAACAACTCCCTATGCAGGATCGGTCTGGTTGGGCCACTGTCATGAATTTTGACAATAAGAAACTAGTACCTATGATACTCAACAACATTGACTAATGTAAAGTGCCTGACACGATTCAACATTTGCACCTTCGCCATACAAAGACTCACAAACCGCCGAGTTAGGACAAACTAGATGACTTGGATCCCCTTTCCTAACTTTGGGCTTTTGTAATGGAAATCACTAAATTTTTTTTTTTTTTTTTATGTGACGAAGACAAAGCAGTACACTGAACTCACTTTCAGAGAAGTGGCATAAAAATGGCCCTCGCATTATCCCCATAGAGCTGATTGAACATGTTTGCCCCTTCCCTCTTAGCATAAATAGACTAAATAAATCCAAATATCTTCAATAATTTGTCCGACAAGACCAAAATTTATTATTAAACACTAAGTACTAAAAAAATTTCCGAGGAAACACGTACCTGAACGAACCTACGTCGCAACGATGTGACGACACGTGTAAGGTGGCTTGTCTTGTTTGCATACTTCTACTACCGAGATATTCTTGGTTACTTCAATGGTTAGTTTGAACGATTTGCACAGAACAGAAACTTATTAACGTATCTGATACTAATTTTCTTTCTAGTTCCATACACTACACGAATTTGTCCTCCAATTGACAGTGAAAATGGGAGCTGCTCTTCCAGTCTAAGGGGGAATTATCTCCAGAAGTAGATCGGAGATAAGAAGATCTAGAGGGATTGCGTAAACTGCTTCAGGGTTTCTGCATAATAGCCGTTTGACGAACAGACAAAATTTAACAAGCATGGCCGGTCAGCATTGCCGATGAAAAGATAGCCCTATCCTCCGCTATAAACTTACATTTCCGCATGTCCTGCTTTTGGAGGTAACTAACTCGTTTAACCTGATTTCTTCTCTCTCTTTTACCACAGTGTAATGGCATGTGTAGCAGAAACCTGCAGTCGATGTTTGCTTATGTGCCATTATACAACAATATATCATCATTGTGTTTGTGTATTTGGGATAACTTTAATAGAATATTTGCTGCTTTCAGATGATATGCAAACGGTTAATGATCATTTCCAGTTAGGTAGTTACTTTGATATTTAATGGTCGATGGTTTTAGGAGGAAAATGTAGCTGCAGCACGGAGTCATCCTCAGAGGACTATTTATTCCTTAGACGGCATTGTTAATGTATTGTTTTCCAGGTATTTAAAATTTTCTATAACAGAAGGTTATTTATATTGTTGTTTTTTGGGATCAATGTGGGTTAGGAATAGATTATAGATCACATCTCAGTATATGCTTTTAAAACATGGTTTGTGTTTCAGAATGTCATGACATAAATTATCGTAAATAGTCATAGTTTAAGAATCAATCTTCATGACCCATCTTAGTAAGTAGGCTAGTTCGTATAAGATACCCATTTCTCATGAGCACGTTTGTGTTTCTACTTGACATGCTTAATACATGCTCCCAGAGGCATTTTTGGGACATTCCTAGTTACAGGTCACCCTTCCCAGTACTACATCCGGCTAGAAGCGTGGATGGATATTCTACTATTGTTGCACCATAATATTGCTAGAGTATAATATTGTCTGAGTATGCTAGAGTCTGTAGGATGACTACTTGTGGTGGGGGATGGTTTGAAATGAATTGACGCTCTCTTGCTTTCTCCCCAGTGGTCCATTACCATTACTCCACAACTCCTTGAGACTTTCGGTGTAATTATTTAGCTTGAATACAAGTCATCCGCAGAGCTGAGCAATCGGTTCGGCATTATGGTATTCTTAAGCTGGTTTAGAACTTTTTTATTTGAATTAAATGGATGAATTTGTAGGCATCAACTATCAAGGAATGAATGAGTCTCAGTATATGCTTTTATTAGGGTTTGTGTTTCTATTTCATGTCGTAAATTCTCGTAAACAGTCAGAGTGTAAATACTTCTAAATGGTCACAGTAAAGGATATGCGTATAATATATGCTTTTATTAGGATTTTTGTTTGTATTCCATGCCCGCATTTAACATTTATTTTACTCGTCACAATTTCTGTTCACATGTTAGAAGCTATTATTATAATGAGAGCAAGTGTACAGGTGAGACAGAGACAATTTTACCTAGCGTAGAATGTCGGGTTTCTATAGTGTAGCCCTGGCTGAATTCATGACTGTAACAGAAAACATCTTTACATTTTTAAAAAGACTATTCAGTTCAACAAGTTATATTTAGCTTACTATTAAACATATGCTGAGACGATATTAAAACAGGATATCCATCGAACTACTAAAAATATACAGTCCAATCTGTTGCAAAACAATTTGAGAAGGACTGGTAATCTAGAAGTAAAACAAAACTTAGGAAATATTAGCAAGGCTTAAATCTTTTTTAGTTGACAGGGCTAATGTTGTTCCTCCCCTGTTATGACTTTTAAATAATGGTTATGACGCACCTGAACTTGAATCTTCTAAAGCATTAAGGCAGCCTTGCAGCACATACTTCCTAGTAATATGTGCATCGTTCCTCAACCTGTTAGTTGTATGTTGCATCAAAAAACTGGGTATCGTGACTTTCGTAGAATGGAGTCTCGTTATCCTCGTTACTCTCATTTCCCTGTTCCTCTGTTAACTTTTCAAGACGTTCCAGGTCTCAGTCTGCCTCTATAAGTCTATCTTCAGATTCAATGTCAAACTTGTCTATAATAGGACACCAGAGATCTGATAGTCACATATTACATTTTTCAGTTTGGAAAATGACAGTCTTTAATCCACGAGCTTGCATGCCCCACTAAAGCACCATCTTCTTGGTATCAGCCAACATAGCCCCCTTTGCATCATTAACAGAAATATAAACTACACTAGAATTCTACTTATTCAACCTCTCTAATGTTATTGTCGTAAATATATTTCAGTTTGGTGTGCTCTTCCTTAGCATCAGTTTTACTGTTTATTTCTTGTCTCATTTGCATACTCTTCTTCCAACTTCCTAATTATTTTCTTCGTAAATTCTTAATCGTTAGATGCATTTTCCAGTTAATATTTCTTTAAGGCCAAATAACTAATTTCATCTTTTTCATTCTTCAAAGTAACCTCAACACCTGTATTTCAAAATTGTTTAACAGTTAGTTCTATGGTGTACAAGATCAGAATCATCTATAGTTCTTTTTTATTCTCTCATTTCTTCAAGGTCAGAAATTGATTCCATTGGATTATGGTTTTTGACATACTTGGTATGATTCTGGAAATGCTTCATAACAGAGAGTCCATATTTTTTTTGCAATCTCAATTGTAATCCCAGATAAAACTAGTGCCTTTGGTAAATTTGTTTATTCACAGTCATATCATCCAATTCTATCGTATTAGTAGAAAGTTGACCTTTAGAAAATATTCACACAGCACACAAATCTTCTCCTCAATATTCTGTTTTTCATTTTTCTCTAGGAATTCCTCCTCGAACGAGGCAACATTACTCTACCTATGTTCAGAGCTATCAAGTCTTAGGGTCATTTTCATGAACTCTTATCGAGTGTGTAATCTGCCGTTTGAAGGCCCATGTGACATAGTATGCCCATCTGAAATTCAAAACCCCTCAGTATTTCTTGTTATTTCGACGCTTCTAACCTCTTAGCATTTAGGGCTGCTTCCAGATCAAGAGTAATTTTGCCCTCCAAAATCCCCAACCCACTAAAGTTTATTCTCTAGTTAATCTGCATATTTCCAATTCTGCTATGCATACTATTAATACCATCTTGCCTTGTGATAATATCCCAGTGGGACCTTCCAATAGATGATGGTCATTATTTGCCCAATACTGACATCACAGCCTTGGTCAACAGTCTCTGATTCCTAAGGCCAAGGTTCCTAGATATAGGATGACCTCTAAAACTCCTCTCACTCTCTCTTAGTTCATTCATGACACTGAAGATATCTCAGGCTGCTCCTCAAACTGCTCATAAAGTCCAGACCTCAGCTCCCTTCACTCAGCCTTTTCTTGCTGAACTAGTGAAACTTTACGTCTTTGGTCAATGGTATCAACGAAATGCTAGGTAGTTGGTATGTGGTACGAATTCGGGTTTGGTTATGGGGATCCGGTATGGTGGTACGGCAATTTTTTTGGGGGGCCCCGGGTACAACACTCCATATACATGCAAAGTAAACAAAATAAGTGAAATATCCAGAAATCACACTAATAGTTCAATGCATTTTGTCATGATATTCAATGTTCGAACTTATAACAAGTACATTGTTCAAATGTTACAATGTATACTCAAAAATCAAGATAAATCAAAATACTAATAGTGTAATTATAATCATAATCAAATGGCTCTCCTCCAATGTCTTCAACAAGATCATCATCACTGTCATGTGGTTCATTAGAACCACAAGCATCAGGAGTAGAACCACAAGCATCAGCAGTGCCGCTCCTGCTAGCTCCACCATGCAGGTCATGCAAAGTACGCTCTAGCTCCGGGATTAACAATGAACGTTGGCCAATGGAAGCATTCAAGTGTAGAGTCTCTAATTCTATATCCCAACACTTTGTTGGCCCTTGTTTGTACTCATCCTTCTTGTGTGATAGAAGTTGCAGGTTATAATGCACGAAGACCAAATCCTCCACCTTTTTCGATCCTAGCTTGTTGCAGTTAATAGAGGATAAAGGAGCATGTACCCCGGTTTTGCTTAGCTGAAGAAGAATTCACAACCTATTGAGGCAAGCCACAAAGTCAATGCAACATTAATATTTGAAATTTATAAAAGTAAAAACTTAAAAGCTCAAGAGAGTAAACAAATTAGAATCTTACCTGTGATAAAACTCTTATTACAAGTGGCATGAGGTAGGTGCATAGTTACCTAAGTCTCGGGGACAGGGGTTTCCAGGATGGCAAAAAATTTCCCAAATTTTGGGGACGGCTTTAAAAATAATCCATAAAAATTTATATTTCAATATTTTAACTTCTTTCAATGAGATTTAGGGATTTAAATTGTATTTAATGTATTTTAGGTACTTTCAAGATTATAATTTGATGTTCTTGGTAAAAGTAACATCTTTTTAAAAGTAAAAAACACCATAATTTTTTTGAAAGATTTTAAAAAAATTGGGGACGTCCCCTCCAAGTCCCCAAGTCCCCGAAACCTTCGGGACGCCACCAAAATCTAGGTGACGCGTCCCCGGGTAACACTGGGCAGGTGTATGGTTGCCCATGGAGGTACCACCACAATTAAGCGACGATCCTATATCTGTCACAAAGAGTGGTAATGGAGTGATCATTGGTGGATATGAACTTCACAAACTCTGCTCTAGACAAGTCTTCTACTTCTGGATCCGGGAAGAGTCTAGCAAATGCCGCCTTATACTGATATGATATGATATCTCAATTCTGCATCTTTCTAACTCTGAATTTAGGATTGTGATCAGTGGCACAGTTTCATTCCGTTTGGTCCTCGATTCCTTGTTTTCCATTTTTAGGGTATTGAAATGGCTTTGAGTTTTTGCCAGTGTGACTTTCAATCTTCTTGTCATCTTAGCATTTAGGTCTGTCCACTCTGAATTCATGGTTACGGTCAGTTTCACAACTTCATTTAGCTTGTTGTCATAAACTTCCTTTATAAAATTGCATTTAAATCCTTATTGTTGGTGTTTTGCGAGTTTCTTCTCCAACAGTTAGAAGCTTATATGTTGTTCTTTCAACCTGTTAGCCAAACTAACACTTAGTGCACGAGCCCCTGTTATCCTTAATGAATCATCTACTATCCTTGTATCTTTGTTGTGTAGGATTTGTTTTTGATTTGTACACTGGTTTTCCATTTTTTCCTTCAGGGGGCTGAGTTTGTTTTCAGTTTCAGAATTAATCACATGATTGCTGGGTATATGGGTTTTTTTTAGACAGTGGACCATACACGTCAAAAAAAAGTTCTATAATCATCCGTGAAAGCCGAGTCTAAAGTTTCAGCTGCAAAATATGATGCTCTGTTTTTTGGGTGGTTTTTGCTAGTACACCTGATAATAACAGATGTTTCAAGTACGTCACAAACTTTATTTTAGTATAATTGAGAGGGCCATGACATCCAAAATGTTTTTCAACAACCCGACTTCACCGACTTCAAAATCTTCCTTTTGCTTTTTCAAATTTCATTTCTAATACTAGAAATTACAGTTCTGGATTGCAATCTGTCCTTTATATATATGCTTTTACATACATAACTTTCAATTTTATGCCTAAACATTTGTGCTTTGCATTCTTCTTGCTCTATTTCATGTCCTTCACAGTATGATATATCCCTTTGTAAATTTTTTCCATGACGAAGGTATATCCAGAATGATGCTTTGATTTAACTCTTTTGAGTTGTTGGACTGGACCAAATCTGAGTTGTTGGACGATGTACAGATTTATTGACATTGGACATTGTACATTGTTGGATAATTTACAGTCACGGTGTAAATATTCCTAAACAGTCACAATAAAGGCAATGCATATTTAATATGCTTTTATTATAATGAGAGCAAGCACTTCTAGTGCATTTGACATTCACGTTGGTTGTCAGAATTTATTTTTGCATGTTAGTAACTGTTATTATAATGAGAGCAAGTGTACAGCTGAGACAGAGACAATATTAGCTCGGGGAAAATGTAGGGTTTCTATAGGGAACCCCTGGCTGAAATCATGTCTATAACAGAAACATCTGTACATTTTCAAAAACACTATTTAGTTCGACAAGTTATACTTAGCTTATATTCCTCTTATATTAAAAATATACAATCCAATCTGCTGCAAAACGATTTGAGAAACTGACTGGGAATCCAGCAGCACAACAAAACTGGGGAAAGATTAGGCCTCAATCTTTTATTCCTGACAGGGCTAGTGTTGTTCCTCCACTGTTATGCCTTTAGAAGAATGGTTATGATGCATCTGAAATTGAATCTTCTAAATCAGTAAGGCAACCTTGAAGGACATAAACAAGCTTTCCATTGTCCCTATATCTGTTGGTGAGCACAAGTCAACCGTAGAGGTGAGCATTCAGACGGCATTGTGGTATTTTTCAGTTTTTTAGAATGTTTACATCAATTAAATTGAATTTGCAGGCATCAACTATTAATGAATGAATGACAGTCTCAGTATATGCTTTTATAAGGGTTTGTGTTTCTATTTCATGTTGTAAATTCTCGTAAATAGTCAGAGTGTCAATTCTTCTAAACGGTCACAGTAAAGGCTATGCGTATAATATTTGCTTTTATTAGGGTTTGCGTTTCTATTCCATGCCGCAAATGCTCCCAGTCCATTTAACATTCATGTTACTCGTCACAATTTCCGGTCGAGGCTGAAGGAGGCAAATGTAGCAGAGCACAAGTCATTTGCAGAGGTGAGCATTCAGACGATATTGTGGTATTTTTCAGTTTTTTCGAATGTTTACATTAATTAAATTGAATTTGTAGGCATCAACTATAAGGAATGAATGACAATCTCAGTATATGCTTTTATTAGGGTTTGTGTTTCGATTTCATGTCGTGAATTCTTGTAAATAGTCAGATGCTAAATACTTTTAAACGGTCACAGTAAAGGCTATGTGTATAATATATGCTTTTATTAGGATTTGTGTTTCTATTCCATGTTGCAAATGCTCCCAGTGCATTTAACATTCACGTTACTGGTAACAATTTCTGTTCACATGTTAGATGCTATTATTTTAATGAGAGCAAGTGTGTTTGCTTATGTGTTTGTGTATTTGTGTTTGAGATGGTATGAAATGAAATGGTCATTTACAATGGTAGATACTTTTTTGTGGTCGAGGCTGAAGGAGGAAAATGTAGCACAGTACAAGTCATCCGCAGAGGTGAGCATTCAGACGACATTGTGGTATTTTTCAGTTTTTTGGTATTTTTCAGTTTTTTAGAATGTTTACATCAATTGAATTGAATTTGTAGGCATCAACTATCAAGGAATGAATGACAGTCTCAGTATATGCTTTTATTAGGGTGTGTTTCTATTTCATGTTGTAAATTCTCATAAACAGTCGGAGTGTAAATACTTTTAAACAGTCACAGTAAAGGCTATGCTTATAATATATACTTTTATTAGGATTTGTGTTTCTATTCCATGCATAATCCCAGTGCATTTTACATTCATGTTGCTCGTCACAATTTCTGTTCACATGTTAGAAGCTACTATTATAATGAGAGCAAGTGTACAGGCGAGACAGAGACAATTTTATCTAGTGTAGAATGTAGGGTTTTGTATGGTGTAGCCCTGGCTGAATTCATGACTGTAACAGAAAACATCTTTACATTTTTGAAAAGACTATTCAGTTCAACAATTTATATTTAGCTTACAATTAAACATATGCTGAGACAATAGTAAAACAGGATATCCATGAAACTAGTAAAAATATACAGTCCAATCTGTTTGAAAACAGTTTGGGGACTGGTAATCTAGAAGTAAAACAAAACTTGGGAAATATTAGGAACGCTTATATCTTTTTTAACTGACAGGGCTAGTGTTGTTCCTCCCCTGTTACGACTTTTAAATAATGGTTACGATGCACCAGAACTCGAATCTTCTAAAGCATTAAGGCAACCTTGTAGCACATACTTAAACAAATTTTTCATTGTTCCTCATCCTGTTAGTTGTATGTTGCATCATCAAACTAGGTATCGTGACTTTCATAGAATGGAGTCTCGTTATCCTCATTATTCTCATTTGCCTGTTCCTCTGTTAATTTTTCACGACGTTCCAGGTCCCAGTCTGCCTCTATAAGTTTATCTTCAGATTCAATGGCAACCTTGTCTATAATAGGACACCAGAGATCTGATAGTCACATATTACATTTTTCAATTTGGAAAATAACGGTCTTTAATCCACGAGCTTGCATGCCCCACTAAAACACCATCTTCTTGATATCAGCCATCATAGCTCCCTTTGCATCATCAACAGGAATATAAACTACACTAGAACAATACATATTCAACCTCTCTAACATTATTGCCACAAATATATTTCAGTTTGGTGTGCTCTTCCCCAGCATCAGCATCAGTATTACTTTTTATTTTTCGTCTAATTTGCATGCTCGTCTTCCAACATTTTCCTTTTTATTTCCTTCGTATATTCTTGATCATTAGATGCATTTTCATTCTTTAAGCCCAATAACTGATTTCATCTTTTTCATTCTTCAAAGTAACCTTAACATCTTTATTTCAAAATTGTTTAACATTGAGTTCTATGGTGTCAGATCAGAATCATTTATAGTTCTTTTTTATTCTCTCATTTCTTTAAGGTCAGAAATTGATTCCATTGGATTATGGTTTTTGACATACTTGGTATGAGTCTGGAAATGCTTCATAACAGAAAGTCCAGGTTTTTTTGCAATCTCAATTGTAATCCCAGATAAAACTAATGCCTTTGGTGAATTTTACAGATCAGAATCATTTATAGTTCTTTTTTATTCTCTCATTTCTTTAAGGTCAGAAATTGATTCCATTGGATTATGGTTTTTGACATACTTGGTATGAGTCTGGAAATGCTTCATAACAGAAAGTCCATGTTTTTTTGCAATCTCAATTGTAATCCCAGATAAAACTAGTGCCTTCGGTGAATTTGTTTATTCTCAGTGATATCATCCAATTCTATCGTACTAGTAGAAAGTTGACCTTTAGAAAATATTCACACAGCACACAAATCTTCTCCTCAATATTCTGTTTTCATTATTTCTCTAGGAATTCATCCTCGAATAAGGCAACATTACTCTACCTATGTTCAAAGTATGTCTTCAAGCTATTTTCAGAGCTATCAAGTGTTAGGGTCATTTTCATGAACTCTTATCGAGTGTAATCTGCCGTTTGAAGGCCTATGTGACTTAGTATGCCAATGTGAAATTCAAAGCCTTCAAGTATTTCTTATTATTTTAACACTTCTAATCTCTTAGCATTTGCCTCTAGATCAAGAGTAATTTTGCCCTCCAAAAATCCCAACCCACTAAAGTTTATTCTCTAGTTGATTTGCATATTTCCAAATCTGGTATGCATACTGATACCGTCTTGCCTTGGGATAATATCCCAGTGGGACCTCTAACAGATTATGGTCATTATTTTCCCAATACGGACATCACAACTTTGGCCAAGGTTCCTAAGACCAAGGTTCCTAGATGTAGGAGGACCTCTAAAAATCCTCCCACTCTCTCTTAGTTCATTCATGACACTGAAGATATATCAGGCTGCTCCTCAAACTGCTCATAAAGTCTTGCTGAACTAGTGAAACTTTATCTTATGTTAATGGTATCAACGAAATGCTAGGTAGTTGGTATGGGTAATGTCCCCTTTCCTACGCCATAGGCCTAGGGGCCAACTCGAGTCCAGGGCCTTGGTCATACCCAAGGGGCTATGGACGCTGGGAGCTATTGGGTATGAATATCTAGTCCATTTTATTATTATTCTTCATTGACATGTGCATAAGTGGTTTTGGAGGGGCTAGATGTTATGTTTTGTCGTTAGGGAGGGGCCACATGGTACTTATGTTCTAATTTTGCGTTGGGGGTCACTTTTGGACCATGGCGACTTAAAAGGTGAAAAGTAACTTAAGTTACTTTATGTTATTGGCCCATCCTAAGGAAAAATGCGACTAGGACCTTTTAGGGTTCTTTTGCCTTGGAAAAGGTTATATAAGGAGTTGAGGGGAGAAAGGAGAGGATACTTTATGCATACTCAACTATTTCTTTTCATGTGCAACTGCTGTTTGCAAATCTTCAGCTTGTGGAGTGAGATCCCACAGGAACCCTAGCTTCGGTGGTGAGAGATCCATCCCTAGCTAGCAGGGCATTCTTCGGTAGTGAGAGATCTACCCTAGCTTGTCATTTTGGAGCTGTTTTCAGGGCTGATTCACAGAGATATTTTCAAGGGTTTCAGAGATAGGGTTTTGAGGGTTTTTGAGAGGTTTGGTGAAGATAATCAGTGAGTTTTCATATCAGACTTACGACAGCAATAAAGGAAGGGTTTGGCATCATTTTCAGAGGTTTTCACAAGGGTTTCAACCATCTACCAAAAGGGGCGACTTGTTTTGGAGATTGCAGCCCTTATTTGGAGGGTTTCCAGTTGGCCATTTTCAGATCTGAAGGTTGGAATATCATCTTCTATATTTGTAAATGTTATTTCCAAAGTTTCATAGTTTTTGCACTTGTATTTGGGAAGATATGAATTTTAGAAGTTTTCCAGCTGTTTAGGGCACGCTGTAATTTTCTGGCAGCATTATATTACTGAAAAATTACAAAAATAGTTTTCTTATGTTCTTTATATTATTAGCAAGTTCTCTTTAAATTTTCAAGTGATTGAGGCAAGTATTTTGTGAGTTATAGATTTATTTCTATTCGCTGCCCTAGTTTTATTTTCTGTAAAAATCAGTAATTCTCTTTGGCTGCAAATTGTCATATATTTTGTGCTTTTCTAAGTGGTATCCCACAAGGGATATTTCAGTGGTATCAGAGCAGTTGTTTCTCCAGCCTGTTGGGATTGAAAGATGGGAGACAGAGACAGAGACAGTGAGGATATGGGTGTGGATCTGATGAAACAATTGTTCACCAATATGGTGAAGCAGCAGGAGACTACTAATCTCTATTTAAGCCAGCTCACTGAGAGATTAGCACAGGGCAGGATTGATGCTCATACGGAGAGAGGAGAAAATAGCAATATGGGACAACATGGTCAAAGAGGTGAGGGTGGACATTCAGGGTAACGGTCTCCCCATTCTTCTACCAGGCCTTTGGGGATTCACGAACCTTCTTTCGTGAAGGATCCGGAAGTTTTACAGGTAGCAACCATTGGATATTTTAGATGAGGAGTCTTGTTGGGAAAGGCGGAAGTTTTACAGGAATATGGCAGCCAAGGATATTTTAGATGAGGAGTCTTGTTGGGAAAGGTACCAGACCTTGAGTGATGGCTTTTGTGATGGCTTTCGTGACAACATGTCATTCCAGGAATATTGCAAAATGAAGATTGGCAGCAGGCCTAAGAGAGATCATCAGATACAGGTACCAGAGTTGCAAAGGAGATTGGGACAGATTTCCATTCCACACTTCGATGGTTCTAAGAAGTGTACTGCACAATCTTGGGTTCAGAAGTTGAAGACATACTTCGACTTGAATCCTATGCGTGAGGAAGATGCAATTAAGTTTGCAATCTTACATCTTGAGGGAGACGCTCATGATTGGTGGCATCATGGATTGATTACACAGGGACACATACACATTACTACTTATGCAGAGTTCATGCAGAGGCTAGTGAGCAGATTTGATAGGAGGGACCCTTGACAGGCATTTCAGGGAGTTGACTCATCTGAGACAGACCGGTTCCCTGGATCAGTATATCGCAGATTTTCAGAGGTTATCAGTTATGGTACCTGATGTTACGGAGATGAGGCTGATTTCACTATTCACGGCAGGGTTGACAGATGCTCTTGTTAGGTTTGTGAAGGCATTTGAGCCCTCTTCTTTACATGAGGCTATTAGGAGAGCTCATGATTTGGAGTTATCTACTCCTAAGTCAAGGTTTGCCCCTCGAGTACAGTCTAAGGTTTTTCCTTCTAGATCCGATGGTTCACAGCCAAAGGTACCTCCACCTAGGCAAGATGCAGCCAGGAAACCATTCATATCTAGGGAGGATAGAGATGAGTTGAGGCGAAAGAAACTATGTTTCGATTGCCGCACACCTTGGACTCCAGGACATGATTGCAGGGGTAGAGGGAAGGCCCAGTTCATAGAGGTCTTTGAGGAGAGTGATGGTGACGAGGAGTTGGACACACAGGGATTGGAGGAGGATGATGACGAGGCATTGGATAGTGCAGGTGTTGAGCAGGATAGCGAGACCTTTCCCCAGGAGACTATCGCCACTTTGTCTAGTACCCCGAGGTACAAGGCATTCAGGGTTAGGGGAGTTTTACAGGGGCAGCGAGTAGTGGTACTCATTGATAGTGGGGCCACCCACAACTTTATTGATGCCTCATTGGTTGAGAGGCGAGGATTACAGACAAAGGACTTTGAGGGCTTCAACGTGGTTGTAGCTAATGGAGAGTCTATGAGGTGTACACGGCGGGTACCCCAATTGAGCATCACGATGGGTAACTATACAGTTACCGATGACTTCTATATTGTTGGTATTGGAGAGACCAACATAGTGCTAGGAGTATAGTGGCTCCATTCCCTTGGTGAGTTTTGGACTAACTTTCAGACGATGGAGTTGAAGTTTAAGTCTGAAGGGAGGAATGTGATTTTGAGGGGCTTATCTTCAGAAGCACCTCGGGTTGTTACAGCTAAGAGAATCGAGAGGATTTACAGGCACAATGGGGTGGATTGGGCAGTACATTGTTTGGTTTCGACCAAGAAATCAGAGGATGGACAACATAAGTATCATGTGGATATACAGGGCTTATTAGACAGGCATAGTACAATTTTTGGCGACATACCTCCAGGCATACCTCCAGATAGGGGATTTGAGCATGTGATTGAGCTCGAGGATGCTAGACCTGTGGTTACTTCTCCTTACCGTCACCCCAAACGGTTTAAGGATGAGATTGAGAAGACTATTCATGAGCTCATTGATATGGGGCATATTAGACCGAGTTCCAGTCCTTTTGCTTCTTCGGTGGTATTGGTGAAGAAGAAGGATGGGACCATGCGGATGTGTATAGACTACCGTGCCTTGAATAAGAAGACAATAAAGAACAAGTATCCAGTACCATGTATTGATGAGTTGCTTGATGAGCTACATGGTGCTATCTATTTTTCAAAAATAGATTTGCGATTTGGATATCATTAGATCAAGGTCAGGGAGCAGGATGTGCATAAGACAACTTTCAGATGCCATTACGGTCACTTTGAGTTCTTGGTGATGCCCTTCGGACTGTCTAATGCTCCAGCTACTTTCCAGTCTTGCATGAACCATGTGTTCAACCGCCACCTGCGGAAGTTTGTATTGGTTTTCTTTGATGATATTTTGGTCTACAGCAGGACTTGGGAGGACCATATCAGGCACCTTGGTGAGATATTGGGGATATTAGAAGCTAATTCGCTATATGCGAAAGCTTCTAAGTGTGAGTTTGGCATGACCGAACTTTTATATTTGGGATATGTGATTGGTGGGGGTGTAGTGAAGGTGGATAGAGAGAAGATACGGGCAATTTTGGATTGGCCGCCACCTAGGACATTGACACATTTGAGAGGATTTGTGGGGTTGTGCACATACTATAGGAGGTTCGTGAAGAATTTCTCTCGGTTGACTGCTCCATTGACCGATTTGACCAAGAAGGGGGCTTTTGCTTGGTCAGAGGCAGCGCAACAAGTTTTTGATCACCTCAAGGAGGTGATGAGTTCGTGTCCCGTTCTCGCATTACCAGATTTCTCTCGCTCGTTCATTCTAGAGTGTGATGCATCAGGAGAGGGTGTTGGGGCAGTTCTCATGCAGGATAGGCATCCCATTGCCTATGAGAGTCGGAAATTGAAACCCGTGGAGAGAGGGTATTCAATTTACGATAAGGAGATGTTGGCCATTATGCATGCTTTGGCCAAATTCAGACAGTACCTTGTGGGCAGAAAATTCGTGGTTCGTACGGATCACAACAGTTTGAGGTTCTTCTTGGGGCAGAAGGAGCTCAACGATCGCCAGCAGAGATGGGTGAACAAGGTACAAACCTATGACTTCGACATAGAGTACACTAAAGGTAAGAATAATATTGTTGCTGATGCTTTATCTAGGAGGCCTTACCTCACTTCTATGCTTAGTTCTATGTCTGAGATTTCAGCGGATTGGAAGGCTCACATACTTGTTGAGTATTCCAAAAATCAGTTTGCATGTGAGATCATGGATGGTATTATACAGGATGACCGATACAGAGTAGTGGATGATCTCATTTTCTACAAGGATAGGATTTTCCTTGTACCAGGGTCCAAGATGAAGGAGAAGATCCTTCGAGCAGTACATGATACACCACTAGCTGGGCATCCTGGGTATTTCAAAACATACAGGTTTATCAGGGAGAGATTTGCATGGAAGGGGATGAAGGACGATGTCCTTAACCATGTCAGAGAGTGTATGGTTTGCCAGCAAACCAAATCCGAGCATTCTTTTCCAGCAGGATTACTCCAGCCTCTTCCCATTCCCGAACAAAAATGGGAAAGCATATCGATGGACTTTATCACAGGACTTCCCTTGGTGCATGGGCATAGCTGCATTTATGTTGTAGTTGATCGATTAACTAAGTATGCTCATTTCTTTTCCCTACCCAAGGGGCATGAGGCAGTGGATGTGGCCCAGATCTTCTATACAGGTATTTTTAGGCTACATGGGTTGCCTAAAAATATTGTCAGTGACAGGGACAAGATCTTCATGAGCACCTTTTGGCAGGAGATCTTCAGACTAGCAGGTACGGAGTTGACTCCTAGCACTAGCTACCACCCACAGACAGATGGGCAGATGGAGATAGTCAATAAGTGGATAGAGGGCTACTTGCGGAGTTATGTGTCAGGACATCAGCGGGCTTGGATTAGATGGTTACACATGGGTGAGTATTGCTACAATACCACCTATCAGATGAGCATAGGTATGACTCCTTTCCGAGCCTTGTATGGGTACGATGCGATGACATTTGTGGATTTGGTATTACCAGATAGCCGAGCTCCCAAAGCTCGAGATTGGTTACAGGAGAACCAAGATGTTCTGAAGGCCCTCAGGGAGAACCTTCAGAAGGCACAGAATCAACAGAAGGTATATGCAGATCGGCATAGGATAGAGAGGTCTTTTGAGGTTGGGGATCTAGTATTCCTACGTTTACAGCCATATAGGCAATCCTCACTGAAGCAGAAGGGTGCAGAGAAATTGAAACCACAGTTTTATGGTCCGTACTGGGTAGTTCGACGAGTTGGGGCAGTTGCATATGAGCTAGAGCTACCGGAGCACAGTAAAATACATAATGTCTTCCATGTGTCGTGCCTTAAGAAGGCCCTTGGACAACATATTGTACCATCTACAGAGTTGCTGCCACTGGATGAGGAGGGGAAGCTGGTATTAAAACCAAAATCCATTATTGACAAGAGACAAAGAGGCCTTAGGAGCAGAGTGATCACAGAGTATTTGGTGAGGTGGAAGGGATTGCCACTTGAGGATACAACTTGGGAGGGAGAGCAGATTCTGCAGCATCCAAATTTGCATTTGCTTGAGGACAAGCAAAATTTGGGAAGGGAGGACTGTAATGTCCCCTTTCCTACGCCATAGGCTTAGGGGCCAACTCGAGTCCAGGCCTTGGTCATACCCAAGGGTCTATGGACGCTGCGAGCTATTGGGTATGATTATCTAGTCCATTTTATTATTATTCTTCATTGACATGTGCATATGTGGTTTTGGGGAGGCTAGATGTTAAGTTTTATCATTAGGGAGGGGCCACATAGTACTTATGTTCTAATTTTGCGTTGGGGGTCACTTTTGGACCATGGCGACTTAAAAGGTGAAAAGTAACTTAAGTTACTTTATGTTATTGGCCCATCCTAAGGAAAAATGCGACTAGGACCTTTTAGGGTTTTTTTGCCTTGGAAAAGGTTATATAAGGAGTTGAAGGGAGAAAGGAGAGGATACTTTATGCATACTCAACTATTTCTTTTCATGTGCAACTATTGTTTGCAAATTTTCAATTTGTGGTGTGAGATCCCACAGGAATCCTAGCTTCAGTGGTGAGAGATCCATCCCTAACTAGCAGGGCATTCTACGGTAGTGAGAGATCTACCCTAGCTTGTCATTTTGGGGTTGTTTTTAGGGCTGATTCACAGAAATATTTTCAGGGGTTTTAGAGATAGGGTTTTGAGGGTTTTTGAAAGGTTTGGTGAAGATAATCAGTGAGTTTTCAGATCAGACTTACGGCAGCAATAAAGGAAGGGTTTGGCATCATTTTCAGATGTTTTCACGAGGGTTTCAACCATCTACCAAAAGGGGCGACTTGTTTTGGAGATTGCAGCCCTTATTTGGAGAGTTTCCAGTTGACCGTTTTCAGATCTGAAGGTTGGAATATCATCTTCTGATAGGTTGTAAATTTTATTTCCAGTTTCATAATTTTTCTTGTATTCGGGGAGATGAATTGTAGAAGTGTTCCAGCTGTTTAGGGCACGTTGTAATTTTCTGGCAGCATTATATTAACTGAAAAACTCCAAAAATAGTTTTCTTATGTTCTTTATATTATTAGCAAGCTATCTTTAAATTTTCAAGTGATTTGAGTGGATACTTTGGGAGTTATTAATTTTCTTCAGTTCGCTGCCCTAATTGGTAGAAATCTACAAAAATCAGTATTTTTCTTTGCTACAATTTTCGTATATTTTGTGCATGTATACACAAAAATCAAGATAAATCAACATACTAATAGTCTAATTATAATCATAATCAAATGGCTCTCCTCCAATGTCTTCAACAAGAGCATCATCACCATCATGTGGTTCACTAGAACCACAAGCATTAGCAGTGCTGGTCCTGCTAGCAAAGTACGCTCTAGCTCCGGGATTAACAATGAACGTCTGCCAATGGAAGCATTCAAGTCTAGAGTCTCTTGTTGTATATCCTAACATTTTGTTGGCCCTTGCTTGTACTCATCCTTCTTGTGTGATAGAAGGTGCAGGTTACAATGCACGAATACCAAAGGAGCATGTACCTTGGTTCTGCTTAGCTGAAGAAGAATTCACAACCTATCCACAAAGTCAATGCAACATTAATATTTGAAATGCAAAGTACGCTCTAGCTCTGGGATGAACAATGAACTTGTCTCTAGGTGTATATCCTAACACTTTGTTGGCCCTTGTTTGTTACTATCCTTCTTGTGTGATAGAAGGTTCAGGTTATGTTGGCTAGATTTTCTGCATAGCATAAAACCTAGGTAGTCATGAGATAAATCTCCCTCATTTAACCGGTGAGGCTCCCATGTCAGATTTGTCAATAAAAATGTGTTATTATCTATCATGGGTTTTACTTTAACCACTTAGTTCATGAACCATAACTAAGAAGGTCTATAGCTAGTAAGCAATTGTTCAAGAAAGGAAGTATTTTATGGAAGAAGGAAGTAAAGAAAATACAGAGAAGAAATGGGGAAGATGTGCATCCCAATTAGTAGATAGCAGAGCTAATTGCATGCACATAGAAGAAACTTAATAGATATGAACACACAAAATTATAAAACAAAGGCAACTCTAGATCTAGATCTAAAATAACACAAATTTTATTAAGAGATCTAAGATTAAAAGCAAGAAACAAAGTACATCGTGACACAAAGTTCTTTGGAAACCTGCTCCTTTGTATTCCTTTGCTCCAAGTTGCTCTTAGGGGTTCAGCACAAAGTCTAGAACACAAGATTGCTGCTTTACAAATTTTGATTGATTAACCTGAAGGTTCTTCCTCTACTTATAGAATGTAGAGGGGCAATTACAGGTTGAAAGCTTTAGTTGAACTGACACAGGTGGAAGTCGGAAAGAAACAACTGGCAATCTTCCTCCTGGAATCCTCTTTGTGTGACATGTATAATTTGCAACTAAAAATAGAACCTTCTACTTTACACGTGCCACATATCTCCAAGTAGTTGACTTCTTCAAGTAATGGCTTTTAAACTAATCACTTAAGTTGTATAATTTAATTGATCGCTCAATTACTTTGTCGGAGGAAAGAAGAAGGAAGAGGAAAGTTGACTTTTTCGGAAGAAAGAAGAAGGAAGAGGAAAGCTGACTTTGTCCTTTTTCATGTCTGCATGCAGCCGATTCTTTTCCTTTGATTCTCACCAAACTAGATCTAGGAGTAGCTAGATCTGAAAGCAAGCTAGAATTTTGCCTTCGCCTTGTCTTCTCTTTTATCCTTGAAGATTTTGCAGTTCTTCTCCAGTACATACATCAATGCATTGTTTGCTGTAGATAACTCATCATCCTTATTTTTAATTGCATACGAGTAATTAAAAATCCTGGAAAGCACTTCAGATGAATGAAAATTCAATGAAGGCTTCAACTAGAAGATGAGAGCACATGCAAAGGATCTTGGAAGGAATTTTCCACGCACTGACTTCTTCACGGGCTACATTCGAAACAAGAGGATGAAACCTTTGTGCCCAAAGCTTTTGCAACTATGAGATCTAGATCTGGATCTGTATATGGATTTACATCCGCATCTACATCTGCATCTGGATATGGATCTGCACCTGCATAACAAATTCTGGCAACTGGGCTATGGATGGAAAAGTTACAACTCGAATAATTCCACTACTTTTAATTTGCACACATGAGTGAAGTCTTTCCTACTCTGGATCCGGAAACAATTTAGCAAAAGGTTCCCAGCCTAGATCCGTGTCTCCAATATCTACAAATTTAGAAGTAATGCATAGCTCTGTTGTGCTTTCTTTTTCATCTTTCTTCACCATAGCTTTGTCTATCTTTGTCTGAACAATTCGTTTTCTTCTTATTTGACTGGAATTCTTATAAACTGGTGCAGATCTAGATAATCCTTTAGATTCAGAGGAAATATTCAATGTATTGGACATTGATATAAGTTCCTTTTCTTTTGAAAAACACTTGTAATGAATTCCTTAGCACCTGTAACACTTATGCAAACAATTATGCAGACAAAGATCAACCTCTTTCAAAGCATGCGCTAAATTTGGAAGCTTTTAACCTTGTTGCCACCTTGCCTGAGCAAAATCCTTCTTCAAAATCCTTGTTGTCACCTTGCCTGAGCAAAATCCTTCTTCAAATGCCTTGTTTCCACCTTGCCTGAGCAAAATCCTTCTTCAAATGCTTTGTTTCCACCTTTCCTGAGCAAAATCTTTCTTCAAATGGGGCGCACTTTTCCTCTTGCCTGCAATTCTTTACCTGTGAATTAAATAATTCACCCATATGGCTGCCCATGCTTATATACCCTCACAATTCTATAATTAATAATTGCCCTAACAATTAAAGGCAATTAATTAATTAAAAATCATGCTCTTCTCTTTAAAAATAGCATGTTTAAGGACAACCATCCAATAAATTAAATTAATTCAATTTAATCATCAACACTTCACTTCACTTAAGCTTCACAGTGTGCTTTGACCATAGCCACTGAAAATAGGAATTAATATAATAATTTAATACTTTAAAAAGTATTAATTCCTTCTCAAAAGGGGCTGCATTAAATAAATTAAATTTATTTAATTTTGGAATTCTATTTTTAAATTCCTTGTGTCCACTTCCCTTTGTTGACTTTTCCACAAGCTTGGGTGCCAAAATTGGGTGAATAAATATTAACAAATATTTATATAATGCATTAGTATTCACCCAAAGTGGGTCACACTTTTTTGCATAATAGAATTCTATTTTAAAGATTTTTTCACAATGGGATTCTTTACCCTGCAAGGTAGCCCAAGAAATCCCATTATCCACTTAAGTGATTTGACTTTGACAATGGGATTATTTACTCTGCAAGGCAGGCAATAAAATCCCGTGATTTCACTTAAGCCACTTTTCTTTTATTTCACCATGGGAATTTTTACCCTGCAAGGTAGGCAATAAATTCCTGCCTGCAGCCTCTAACCTGCTGCCTCGAATTTTCCCACTGTAGCTTAATTGAATTTTATATTACAGGAAAAAGTACCCTATAAGGCAGGTATAAAATTCTCACCTTGCCTACTGCTTCTATTTTTCCCATTGCAGCTCAAATCCTTTATTTTCTAAAAATGCGCCCAACCCAGCAGGGGCTTTTTTGTGCATGAATTCACCTTTTCCCAATGAACCAGACCTCCGATGATGACTTCCTCCAGGCATAACATGTGTATATGTTCTCCAGCTGCTCCAAGCCAAGAATCGGGCTAACCCGAGAAAGGAATCGTTCTAGAGAAATTTCACAGAAAATGAAACGGGACAACACAAAACACGAAAAAAATGCCAAAAGTCACAATTAAAGCCCAAAACTTATTCTTTGTTTAAATCCTTCTGGTACAAGAGAATAATGATATGTTCGATCATAAAAGAGTTAAAACAGAGCACAAATAGCCTCATATGGGGCTCAAAATAATTAAATACAAATTTCCCGCAGACAAATCCTGATGATAGAATATAACAATTTTGGGCATCTGGGTATTTGGCGAAAAAAGCTAATATGGCTCTTTGGGAATATCTTGACATAATACAAGAACTTTTAGGCAATAAAAATACAAAATGACCCATTATTTTAAAAGTACATTTTTTTTTGGGATAGGGTAGTCACAGATTTCAAGATGAAATCTGGGTCACACCACTTAAACTAGCAGAGTAGAATTATACCACAACCGAGCACGCGGCATTGTCAATGATCTACGTGCTCTTTAAGTTTTGACAATATCTGCTAGCAACACCCTTTGTGTTTTACACCGACCACATGGCATTAAAGTATTTGGTAAACAAGCATGTTCTTTAAGGGTGCATATGTCGATGGGTGTTGTTATTTCAAGAATTTGAATTCACCGTTGTAGTAAAACCTGGGACAAGCAACTGTGGGCCTGATCATCTGTCAAGAATTGATTCAGGGGAGGACACGTAGAGTATTGAGGAAGCAATGCCAGATGCGCAACTATTTAGGCTGCGGTGTGCACCCTCGGATTTAGAGGAGATTGCAGTATTCTTAAAGGAAGGTGTGGTGTCGAATGGAAAGAAGGCATTGGAAAAAAAGCAGCTGGCCATACGCACCGCGCCCTACATGTTAATCAGTGGAGACTTATACAAGTTGAGACGTGATGAAGTTTTTCTCAGGTGTGTCTTAGAGCATGAGTGCTTGGCCATCATGGAGGAAGCACATGGAGGAAGTGCAGGTGGGCATTATGTAGGTGATGCCACCGCGCGCAAGATATTAATGGTAGGTTTATGGTGGGAAACCTTGTACAAAGATTGCAGAGATTATTGTAAAGTGTGTGACCATTTTTAGCACATTGGCAAACTAGGAAGGAGAGATGAAATGCCTTTATGCCCTATTCCTAGCGCGAAGCCTTTTAAAAAGTGGGTGATAGACTTTGAAGGACCTATTGCATCGGCAGTGCGGAGGACTGGGTCACGCTATGTCATCACTTGTACAGATTATATCATAAGGTGGGAAAAGGCAGCCCCAACTAAAGATTGCACGACAACAACAACAACGAGGTTCTTATGGGAAAACATTATCATGAGGTATGGATGCCCTTTAAGTCTGACTAGTGATAGGGGTACACATTTCTTGAATGAGACCCTGTTAGCATATGGATTTGCACACATGAAAATGACATGCAATAGTGTGGGAACGAAGTCCCTCCTCAATGAAGGTGAGGTTGCCTTTATTGAAAACCAAAACTGTATTTACATCTGTACATTCAAAAATTGTATGTGGGGGGTGTTTTGGAACATCAATGGAAAGAAAAGTGAATGAGGGAGATGGAATGGAATGAAGGAAAGAAGTGGAAATGGAATGAATGGAAGGAACATGCAAGAGTTAGGTAAAATAACTTGCCTAGTATTGCATGAAGTGGAAAGATGAATAACCAACACAAATAACACATGGAGTTTGAGCTAGCCAAACAAGAACATGTAAAAGTTTTGGAACACACAGAAAGATAATCAATGAGCTTGATCACTGTGAACTAGAAAAACCAATTAATAGCATTGACAATAAGATCAAAGATAATATTTGCATGCAAGATTCAAACACCTAACATCTAATGAACATAAGAACATAAAATGTTACAAGAGAAAATGAATTAGACACAAAGTTCATATTTCATTAACTCCAAAATGTTTTTTTACCAAAGAACACAAAGTTTCTTCCTGAAACAAAGCTTGCACACAAAAGTTATTTCTTCTCCTCTCTCAAAGTCACCTTTTACAAATGAGCCCCTCACTTCCTTTTATAACCCAAAAGTTGGTTACAAAGTAGTTAGGGTTTTACATGATCATTAAATAAGGCATTTAAGTGACCTTTGACTTTTTTAACAACTTTATTAAATGAATAACCCAAAAATAGAAATTACTTAAAATATCCATAGTTTCCCGAAAAGTAAATAACAACATCCTTTCTTAAAAACAACAGATTATACAATAATAAACAGTGCCTTATCCATTGAAATGGGGTCCACCTATCTCAATCATATGAGAAATGAACTCTCCCACTTCGTTAGATACCAAAATAAATTTAACTCCTTGAACCGCTTCGATGAAATTAGGATCTGCCGCTTTTGCCCATTGAAAGGATCTAAACCTTCCTAAAGCTTCAAACATATTTTCTTCTTCTGGAGGTTCACTTGGTCAAAGAATAGCCTCACAATATACCTGTAATTCAAGAATTCTACTTGGCATATCATTTAAATTAACAATTTTGGATCGAGCATTCTCAAATAAGTTCTTTAATTTGATGCACCACTCCATCGAAACTGACAAGAAATTGTTGGTGGGAGTGTACATGTCCTTAAACAATTGTGAAAATTGCTCTTCCACCTGCTCCAATGAACACCTTTGATTATGCTCATTTACGACGTTGTAAGGAATCTCAGCTATGAATTCTTGAATCAAGGAGAGTGAAGTGAAGGCTTCATTGCACATGCTTTCATAATGGATCATAGAATCCTCTAGAAGCTTCTTCATTTGATTTGAGATGCAGACACCAAAGAAGACGTGTCCCTCGATGTTCAAATTTGAAAATTCCTTCAATAGCTAAAACTAAAAATTCCATACTTGTCATCTCTTGTAAAATGGGCAATATCTCATCCAAATTTGATATAGTAGAAACAAAAGTTTCTTTGAAATAAAGAATTGGATCAAGATACGCACTAACATCTTCATGAAGCTTAACCGCTGTCTTGATCATCCCCTGGCCTAAAACAAGAATCTCTGAAAGCCAAGTTTTAGTGACATGGCCTAATGTGTTTATTTCTTTTAACAAATTAAGAGTCTCTTCATCTCGGGAAGCCACTACATGGCCCAATGTGTTTATTTCTTTTGACAAATTGAGAGAGGGGCAGCCACTTACATGGTACTGGGAAAGTGGATGATATGGGATTTATCAGATGTTGAACATATTCCACCAATTGATATCTTTTCAGCCTTGAGCTAAGAGTTTTGAGACTTGTATTTCTCAAGTCTCTTTAGCATGATATCAATTGAATCTTGAGCCATCACCATGTCACTTACTAATGTAGACCTCCCAAGTCCATGTCTGGAAACTTCATAATCATTAGGTGTCTTAGCATCATGCTCCTTATCAGCTTGAGGGATGTTGAGATCCGCAAACCTATTCTCCGTCATTATGCACCATTATTCGAGAAAGCACCTTAGGCTTCTTTGGAATGACGTCATTTGAAAGTTTGAAAAGGGCATCAAAATCAATGTTAATTTCCTTGACAACCCTCTTCCTCTTCTTAACCTCAGAATCAACCCAGGAAGGAGTATTATGCACTATTTCCGCATACAAAATCCTAGAGCTCAAATCAATATTCCCATTGTTCCCGGCATCATGAGATCCTGCTTGAATCCTATCTACAACCTCGATTTGAGGAGAAACAACCTCAATATCCACCTCCTAATTATTCGGGAGATTTTGGGAAATCCCTTCATGAATTACATGCTCTGAACTATTTGATATTTGAATTACCTGCACCTGAGTGGACACTTGTTTGAAGCATGGCTGAGGATCGTTTGCCACTGAGCTTCTGAGCACTATTAATGATGTGGGTAGAAGAATCTCTACTCGAGGTAGAAAATCCAGACACACGCTCTCTTCCTTCTTCGGGGTTAGGATCTTTAGATCTTTCTCCTCATGACACGTTACTTCGGCGAAGTGGATTTTGGCAACCACTCCTTTCTTACTTGTTATGTATGATTGGATGGTACAGAGGTCGATCAAGAAGAGACTTTGGTTGAATGGAGGCCTCCTCGTTGTCAAATTTTTTTGTGATCCTGAAGCATGATCTGGAATTGATTGCAACTTGGAAAGTTCTCTGTCGTACCAAGAAATGCTTCTTTCAATAATTGGTTGATTCTTGCTATCAAGAGAAAATTCATCTCTTTTGGTTCAATCAATTCGAGGCAACGAGGTAAAATAAAATGCATCATATGAGGGATCAATAACATCTTCATCATCATTTATGAACGAATCAAGAGGGTTCTTGATGTGAAAGGCCTTGATCTGAGCAAGTGTTATGCGAGAAAAATATCATCTTCTTACTTCATGTTCATCCGAACAGGCAGCCTAGAAATTCATGTTCATTCCGAACAGGCAACCTAGAAATCTTCCATGGTATGGTCATGTTGATACTTTGCTCCAAGAATATTTTGCATATATCCATTGATATCAAACTGGGCTCTCTTCACATATGGATGAATTGTGATGAGGGAGAACTCTTTTTCCATGATTTGTGCACTGAAAAGATTTAGACATTAGTATTCCTCGATTTGGGTTAGGAAATGAATTCCAGAAAGGTGTTTTTCATTGAGAAGACAGTGACCTTGGAAAAAATTGTCACGTAAGCTCCATTAATGCCCATCTATCACTGACATACTTAGGAAGCTTCCATGGAGTACCAGCAAATCCACTCATGCGTGAATGTAAGAAAAGGATGAAAATTGAATAAACCCATGTTCCCCATTAGGAAATGAAATTCATGGCTTCTTTAGAAAATATTTCCTCTGTATTCATATTCAGGTTCCGAATCACGCAAAAGGTGAATGCATCGTTGACTCTTCTAAAATGGTGAGAGCTATTTTTGAAACTTAGTTGCGGATAGTAATGGAAGACACTATTTGATGGTCCTATGACTCCTCTTGTTTCAAGTCCAGAAAATAGCTTTCTTCTAGCTACTACATAAGTCATCAGATACAATGTCATGTAGAAGCATCTAGTGATTTTAACTTCTATCAATTTTTTGTGAAGGGTGTTATTGATGATGGTGGCCCAATCTAGAAACTCTTTCTTGGCAAGGATGATACAGATAAACTGATACATTCATGGGTGGAAAATAATAGCAGAGGGGTAAACCAAAAACTTGACTTAGGAGATTAATCATGTCCCTGATTTCTTCCACAAACTCAACACGGTACAGTTCTTTAGGAAGCCATTCAATTCGAGGCCTCTTGGTCACTAACCAGTTGTTATTAACCATCTTGCTCCATCTCAGAGGTTCTTCATCCCAAAATTCTTGTGTTGACTTGCGAGTGATATTTGCATTCTCAAGAAAGGCAGGTATGTCGAGAAATTTCTCAATGTGCTCTGGTGTGATTAAGAGGAAAGGCTTGTGATTATCTTTAAAAATTCCTCACCTCTTAGGATCATAATGCTCTGCACAAGCAATAACCAGTTCTGGACAGTGCACTGAGGCAAGAAATATTGATGTTTGAGGTAGACCACAATGGTAAAGCCTATCTGAGAATAGGGTTTTTTTCCTTAATTTTTCACCCGTTCATAGAATTGTTGCACGTTGATGTGACCCGGATTTGTATTAGTGATATTTTCGTATCCTGACTTAATGGAACTGGGAGGAATGATTCCCTGGAATTCATACTTGAGCACGGATTTGTTCGATTTCTCCACTAGCTTCCTTCGATCTTCCTGTATATTTATTTGATTTTTCGGCCATTATGAATTTCATAGAAAAATGACTCAAGTACGCGAAGCAACGCAAGCGAGTGTCGGGTCTCAGTCTCTGAAACCCCCGTCAATGCAAGAAAAATATGACTCGCTTTAATTATTATTCATTATTATTATTCTTTTAAAATAATAATAATAATTGATCCCAAATTACAAATTTTTAAAATGTGAATACAAACAAAAATATCGAGACTAAGCTTGAATTCCAGATTGGGCAACAATAATAATTTTTTTAAAAAAATTCTCCTGATTATATTAATTTTATGCAAGACTAATTTTAATCTTTTTAATTCACTATTTCTCCACCTAAACATGTGAATCTCAATCCTTTTCTTTCGATAGCTAGTGAATTATTAAATTTCCTCTACATGCACGAACAGTAACTTCTCTTCAATTGCATACAACTATTACCCAGGTAAATGCGTGGAATCCTGGCAAAAAGAAATGTATGGATTCTGCTAAAGAATGCGTGACAGTCTTTATCTTTCACATGTAAACCTCTTCTTCTTCTTGGCACGTGAATTATTCTTTTTATTTCTGCCTATTTCCTCCAACGTGAACAACTACTAACTGCTCCTATGGTTTTGGCATGGGATTGGGTGAATAAGTGCATTGAATTTGGCAGACCAATTTTCTGCAAATACGTTGAAAGTGAAACAATGACCTTGTCTGTCTTCTTTGGCTACGTGGAAAATATTTTTCTTTGCCTAGTGTATTACTTGGATAGCTTCTCCTTGGCGCGTGGGGCTTTATCTCTTTTCTTTTCCTTGGCCTACGTTTACTTCTTTTTCTTGTTTTGTATGACTATCCTCCTTTCCCCTTCCTTGGTAATGCGTGGCCTTTTGTTTTTGGTCTGTCCTGGCTTTTTCTTTCCCATGTGGCCTATGCTTTCACCTTGACTGCCCTCCCTTGACTATACGTGGATCTTTTCTTTGAATGTGTAGCCTACGTGGCTTTAATGAATGTGCTGGGAGTGGCTCCCTAGTTCCTCACTCGTGGGCTATTCTATCATTTGCTGCATGAAGATTTACATGGGACTGTCGTGAGACAGCTTTGCCAACTTGCGTGGACACTCCTGTTTTAGTGCCTTGCCCTGTGTGAGCCTATGTGGGCTTTGTGCATGGCTATTTTTACCTGATGAGTGCGTGAAATCTTGATGCAAATTATTTTCTTTAACCTGCGCTGGAAACTTGTTTTGGACTGTCCTCAAATTTTTCGTGGTAATATTGGGACTGGTTTATCTCCCTTGGGCTATGCAAAGATTAGTCTTGGACTATTCTGGCTTTTGTTTGGACATTGTTTTCAGTGGTTCCCTTCTCCTCATGTGTGGGTTGAAAACTGTTACTTTTGGCTCCTGACTGGACTGTCCTCCTTATGTAAAAATGTTTTCTCCATGATGAAAAAATGATTTTTCTTTCACCTGGCTATTTCTCTCTTCACAAAATACGTTGAAAATTCATTCAAATACTTCATACATGCGTTGGATTTCTTGTGTTTAAGGACTGTTTTTATCCATTTCTATGGCCTTCAACTTGGAGCTGTCCTCCTATGTCTTTCACAAACCACAATGATGCATTCACCCAGAGGAAGTAATGAGTTTGGCGGATGTGATACAAATCCTCTAAGCTTATTATGTTCCTTTAGCACGACTTTTTCCAAGAAGCAATTGATGGATGAAGCTTCAGGACGACTCTCCTCACAACAGGTTTGATGGAGGAAATTCGTGAGGATTAATCCAACTTCCCTTCTTTCTCAGGTAGTGGAATTAATTGCCATGGGAAAATTGGGAAAGCAATGGCCAATTGCCAATGGAAATGGCAAGGTGGGCTAGCAATCCCCATTTAATTTGTCCATGTGGGAAATCGGGAGGATTTTTTACTCGTTTGCCAATACATTAGTTTGTCAATCAGGGGAAAGAAATCCCATAAGTAGGAAATTTAAAACAATAATTTCCTAGGAAAGGGGAAATACGAGTTCGGGAAGCCAATTTGACATCCCTAACAATGGGAAGCGGAAGCTTATTTTTTCCCTCGGAAATTAAAATGAAAACTTGATCGAATGAAATTTTAATTAATATTTATTTAATTAAATACTCCAAAGTTATTAAAAATTAATTTTATCAAACAAAGAGTAATTAATTAATTAATAGTTAAATGCAGTTTAAGACTTGGTAGAGAGGAGTTCTTTCCCGAAATGGATGAAATGAAGACCAAAATGATCACAAAAATGAGACGGTCATGATGAGAGTGATAAATTACGCAAAGTAACACTTTTGAAAATTTTCAAAATTTCCATTTTTTTTAATTTATTTTGTGAAGTCAAAATTGGCTGATAACATGCATTAAAACATTTTTTTTGACTTTGTCAATGCAAAATGATGAACCCTAACATTTAAATGAATAAAATAACCTATGGAATTATAGTGTTCCTTTGGAATTTATGTTCCTTTACATGTCAAATAAAGATAGTCGTGCAGGTGGATGACTTTGTTAGTGTCAAGCAAGGTGGCAACTTTCAATCAAAATGTTCAATATGGTGACCTCAAATACATAATAAAAACAGTTCACCCAAAAAATATTGTAGGTATGGAAAAATAGAGGTTAAATTATATATTTAAAAAATATGTTAGATAAGATAAGATAATATTATTAAATGTCCAACAATTGACCACAAAATAGGTCAATGGGACTCCACCATACAAAGCAAAGTAGAGGCAGTGGGGAAAACCCAAAAGGGTCTTCGAAAACAACAAAAGAAGAAAAATGAGAGTACAAAGAAGGAGAGGGGGTGGAGGGAAAATCCTCGACACCAACCCTCACGACTGTCGTCGAAGGCCAACCGGAAAGAATTTGGTGATGTGCTGATGTTTGGTGTTAGGAACTGGAGGTTGTCTGAGACGCTTATGATCTGTGGAAATTCGAGCTCTCCTGGTGAACCCTCGACACCAACCCTAGGGTCTTCGAAAACAACAAAAGAAGAAAAATGAGAGTACAAAGAAGGAGAGGGGGTGGAGGGAAAATCCTCGACACCAACCCTCACGACTGTCGTCGAAGGCCAACCGGAAAGAATTTGGTGATGTGCTGATGTTTGGTGTCAGGAACTGGAGGTTGTCTGAGACGCTTATGATCCGTG
The DNA here is from genome assembly GCA_019776745.2 of Taxus chinensis. Classification (NCBI taxonomy): domain Eukaryota; kingdom Viridiplantae; phylum Streptophyta; class Pinopsida; order Cupressales; family Taxaceae; genus Taxus; species Taxus chinensis. The sequence continues at coordinate 698,150,806 of CM034150.1, forward strand.
GAAATTCGAGCTCTCTTGGTGAACCTGGTGGTATGTCACCTATGAAAGGGAGCCCTTGGCCATGTCGGAGTCCGGATATCTCTGGTCTGGGAGAAGTTCTTCTAGTCCTGACATATCTGATTTGAGGATCTCCACTAGGATCAGGTCCTCGCTTGGTGCCCCTCTCACCTGGGAGCACAACAAAGAAATATGTGATCCGTAGAGTAGCAGTCTCCTTGGAAGGAGGATGGAGGGAAAAGCCTCGACACTAACCCTCATGGTTGTCTCCCCAAGGCCAATCGGAAAGAATCTGGTGATGTGCTGATGTCTGGTGTCAGGAACTGGAGGTTGTCTGTGACGCCTATGATCAGTGGAAAGTTGAGCTCTTCGGGTGAACTTGGTGATCTGTTTCCTATGAGAGGGGGCCCTTGACTGTGTTTGAGTCCGGATATCTCTGGTCTGGGAAGAAGCTCCTCTAGTCTTGACAAATCTGATTTGAGAGTCTCCACTAGGATCAGGTCCCCGCTTGGTGCCCCTCTCACCTGGGAGCACAACAAAGAAAGATGTGATCCATAGAGTAGTAGTCTCCTTGGAAGGAGGATGGAGGACCCCGTCACGGAGCTTAAGAGCTTCTTGTAAATAGAGAGCGAGACACCTCTGATCATAATACCTGAAGAAGGTCGTGAAAAGACAATGAAACCTCCCTCTGATCTCATAGTAGATGGGGCATCAGAAAATAAAGTGTTCCTCTGTCTCAATCTCCTGGAGGGAGCAAAGCTGGCAAATCCTCTCGGACTGATCCAACTGGTGATCGCTCTCGACCCGAAGCCTGTGGGAGCCAACTCTGAACTCGCCCAGGGAGATGCAAAGAACATGCATCCAATGTCGGGAGATATAGATGGGCCGAATGATGAGTCCATTGTTGAATTTGAGGAAGTGATTGGCATAGAAGGCCATCTTCAGGTGTAGCTCATCCTGGGGGTTGGTCCAAGTAATTTGAATAAACTGTCTGTATATATCGTCTCAGATGATTCTGTGTAGGTTGTGCGCTCTCGGAAGGAGGTGGGCAGGAGCTTCCATGGAGTACCTGAAAGGGGGGAGACGGTCCATGTTGATCCCAAGGGATCCAAGGAGACGAGAAACCCCAGCATACCAGCAGCGAACATGGCCACTATGGTAAAAAAGAACAATGGCCTTAGAAGAATGGTAGGCAAGGATGATATTATGAGAAATAGTCTCTTTACATATGATGATCCATTTGAGCAAAAGGATCTGAAAAAACTCAATAGAAGCCCAATCCGACTCGAGTAGGGAGGGACCCCAAACCTCAGAACCATAGAGAAAGGTGGGTCTCACAAGAGAGTCCGAGAGAGACATCTTGGATAACGTGTCCTAAAAAGTGGTGGCGGAAGCACTGTCTCTCCAAGATCGCAAGGGAACCATACCCCTTGATGCGGGGTTAAATAGCTGCGCGTAGATTAAAGCCAGGTCGAGAGAAGAGAACCCTTAGATAGGTGTGGGAGTTGGTGATCTCCAGCTCCTCCCCTTTGTAGAAGAAATGGAAATCGAAGGTCTTCAGCATGTTGAAAACCATAACCTTGTTTTAACCCATTTTGACTGTAAGCTGTCTATGATCACAAAAGAGGGCTAAAACGTCAAGCTGTCTCTATAAACCCTCAACAGAAGAAGCCAAAAGGACCACATCATCTGGGAAGAGAAGAATGTAGATCAAAACCTGGTGAAGAAGACAACAGTCTCCGTCTTGTATGTGGTCCCGGAGAACTTCCTTCAACTCATCAATATAAATACCAAACATAGTAGGAGAGAGAGGGCAGCCTTGCTTAACCCCGATGGTGCTCTGTATGAAGTCGGAAAGCCTAGCAGTAGTACGAAGGTGACCCTACCCCTGTCCTGAAAAGTGGTGGTGGAAGCATTGTCTCTCCAAGATCGCAAGGGAACCATACCCCTTGTTGATGTGGGGTTAAATAGCTGGGCGTAGATTGAAGCCAGGTCGAGAGAAGAGAACCCTCAGATAGGTGTGGGAGTTGGCGATCTCCAGCTCCTCCCCTTTGTAGAAGAAATGGAAATCGAAGGTCTTCAGCATGTTGAAAACCATAACCTTGTTTTAACCCATTTTGACTGTAAGCTGTCTATGATCACAAAAGAGGGCTAAAACGTCAAGTTGTCTCTGTAAACCCTCAGCAGAAGAAGCCAAAAGGACCACATCATCCGCGAAGAGAAGAATGTAGATCAAAACCTGGTGAAGAAGACAACAATCTCTGTCCTGTATGTGGTCCCAGAGAAATTCCTCCAACTCATCAATATAAATACCAAACAGAGCAGGAGAGAGAGGGCAGCCTTGCTTAACCCCGATGGGGCTCCTGATGAAGTCAGAAATCCCAATAGCAGTAGGAAGGCACGATCCTCCTCGGAGGTGGTTTAGCCAGACACCACAAACCCTTACTTTGATAAGAGGGTTAAGATCTTGGAGAACATGGCAAAGGTAAGAACTTGTATACCAATGTTAGATCTTGATTGTTATGATCTCATTCTACACATGTTCGATGTATTCTCTGGTGTCATAGATGATAGTCATTCAGAAAATGTAATGGATGCAATGCAAACTATCATGTCTTTGGTTTTGAATGAATATGAGGCCCCAAGAGGAGTCATGTATTGCTCATACTTTAGCCAAACGTGTTTTGGATCAATGTTCAAGCAAGGTGAAGGCATATATGTTAGAAAGGTCTCCTATGAAGCAAGAAGGATCAACTCTCAAAGGTACGAGTCCTTTGGTATTTGATGATAAATTTTTGATATCTAATGTTTGCATGGAACTTGGTGATTGCAAGGATAAATCAGATTTGAGGAAAGTTGTTCCACAACTTCATGAGCCCTTTGAAGGGCAAAAAGAAAGCATGGACAAGGACATCACGGCAAAAAGAAAGCATGGACAAGGACATCACTAAAGAAGGGAAAAAATGAGAGTTGAAGAGGGAACATGAGGATGGCGTGGGTAGAAGTTATACCCATGGAGAAGAAGCATTTCCAAGTACTTCAGACCATTCTCAGCTGGCTGGTTTGCGCATAACAACAATCATTAGAGAGCAAATAAATGACTTCATTCACTCAAAAATGAACTTTAAGGAAGCCCCACACAAATCACAAATAAGACTGCATGATTCCAAGGTAGAAGGTGATGTTTGGTTTGAAAATTCTAAGGAGTATGAAGGTGTTCCATGGCCCAAAGGTATGATGGGCACCCCTAATCATTTTGTTTCAGATATATTGCTTTCTTTCGTAAAGGAAATCCATTGGCACAATGAATGGTATGAGATTCCTTGCATGAGTTATATTTCGGATTTTTCCTTTTCTTATATGAATGATGGAATAGAAACAATAGGGTATCATCATGCACATGCTACCTCATGGTATGAAGAAGTTTCGAATTATTTGTATTGCTACTTCCATGCTCTTATGAAATGATCAAGTTAAATATTCTATTGTTCTTATATCATGATGAGTTTCAGTTTTGGGTCATGCAAGGCCTTGAAGAGGATCATAAGGATGTCTCCTACATGCATCCTCCAACTATGAAGTTTAGTCATCATTATGAGAGATCTACAAGCAAAATACCTTGGCCACCCACTACAACTATATATAGATAGGATATAGATAGTGAGACTGTGGAGGAGGGAGGAGGGAAAAGATATGGATGGTGGAGTGTAGGGCATGGTTCATAGTTGTGGCAACCTTGCCACTTTTGCGTACCCATTGGAAAATGGCTCTTTTGGGAGTTCCTTAGGGACCGATTCACTTTGTGTGGATTGATCTAACACAGAAACACTGGAACTATCAGGAAATCTTTCTTTTCACATTATACTTGTTACTCTTGTGAGCATTCTCATTTCTAATATCTCCAAGAGTGCAAGCAAAGTGAGCGCCAGCAAACTATTTTGTTATCCCTTTTTTGATTCATGGAACGTCTTACTATTGACCCATACATCGCATTGTAAAATTTGCATAATAAAGAAACAAAATTTTCTTCCCAAGAATAAATCTTGTTTTTGGTTAATCACTTGAGCCTTGATATATTTTTGGTGCTATGGAGCTAGAACAATTAGCTATTAAGCTATTGTTGAAGAATGACTACTTCCAAGCACACCCCCAAGTTGTTATTGCTTGATTACCTCCTTTTCCACTTAGCGGTTAGGTAGGGACCATCTCAAATTTTGGCCTTCTCAAATTTGGATCCTAGCACTTAAAGTTTGTCTGTTTATTAAAAAGGCTTGTACTTGAAGTTTTCTTGGGGTTGGTCAAGCTTTGGGCTACTCTAGCCCATTGAGTGCTCTACCATATAGGCCATAAGGCACTCTCTATTGAAATGCATTTTGCAGAAAGACAACTTTATCTAATCTTGGTTGGCCTTTCACCCCTAGCCACAAGTCATCCACTTATTTTGTCAAGGCTTGTTGGAGTTGTCTTCAACTTGCTTATGTCTGGATCGATCAATTTTTGGTCGAATAGGAATAATTGCCCTATCTATATATATGGGGAAGTCGCACTAGGTCGGGACGTGCCCCACCCATATAAATGATAGGGTTGGCCTATATATAAATTGTAATTCTAGTCGTGCCTACACCTAGCCACATGTCATAAGTCATCACTGTATTTCTCCAAGGCCTTTTGAATCTCTCATCAACTTGCTCATGGGTAGATTGATCAATTTTAGGTCAAATAGGAACAACCGTTCTGTCTATATATGGAGTCATACTTGGCCAAGACCTCCTCTCCCATGATAGGGGTTGGCCTATATATGTAATGTAAATTGTAGTTGTGTCTACACAAAGTAGTGTAAGTTGTTCATTGTAGTTGCGCATGCACCTAGCCACAAGTCATCCCCGTCTTTCCTTAAAGCCTGTTGGAGCTCTCTTCAACTTGTTCATGGCTAGATCGATCTATTTTGGGTCAAATAGGAACAATTGCTCTATCTTATATAAATGGGGTAGTCACACATAGCAGACTATAAATTAGAGTCGCGTCTACAACTAATGGTAAATGGGGCATCTCCCTATCTCCTTGCGTCTTGATCAAGTGATCAAAATACAACCCATCATGAAGAGTTATTTGTCCCCTATCTCTACTATAAGTCACTAATCCCATATACTTGCTGACCCATTCTAAATATAGTTTTCCTCCCCATATACATATTGATAGAGCTTGGTGGGAGTGGGGGGAACAATCTCAATCTATAGTCATGTGACCTAGCAAGTAGATATCATTGTAGTTGGAGGGGGTTGAGGTATGTAGGAGGTAGTTGTGGGCTATCCTTCCATTCACATGTAGTTCTCAATGGAACCTCTATTCCTTAGACAAGTTTCCCCTTTACCTATTGGATAACGATAGAACATAGGAGGCCATCCCCCATTTAGATGGAAGGAGGTTCACCAACCCCTTCAACTTTCCCACCCCGTCACTTCCCTAGTTGTAGATGAGATGAATCTTGTTATCCCCATGCCCATTGACTCCATATTGGGCCGTCGAACCAAATGGTGAGGTCCTAAGGAAAGGATGCAACCATCCCATCTATAAGGGGTGTAGAGCCATCCCTGTCCACGCTCGAGCGCACTCCCAACTCTCTTTTCTAGTCCGACATTAGTGCTCCCCCGCGTAACCAATTATCTAGATCTAGATATATAGTTATACATTTTGTGCCAGCTGGTATGCTTGCTCCTCTATATCATTGTCCAGGCATATATAGATAGATACACAAATCCTTTCATCGGTTGGGAGGCAGGGATGTTCACACCACCATTGGGCGAAAGGGAAAAAAGTATTGGAGGGAGTGATTCTCCTGGTTGGAACGACTTAGTAGATGAGACAAGAGTTTTGATGTAGGAGGGTCATAGTTGCTCCTCCAGAACTAGAAAGATAGATGCCATGCCATATGGTAAATCAAGGGCTATATAATGGGGAAGTACTTGTCTTATTTTTGTTAATGTAATAGGCAAACAAACACTCAGCCTATCTATATAGGCAGCTGCAACAGTTAAAGTCTATCTATATAAATGGGCTTTCCTACCCTATGATAAGAGGGGTTACACTCCCCTGATCTTCCTTTATTGCCTTATTGATGTTATCTATCTCAATATATAAAGATAGGAGTTGGGATGGGGATGATGCAAACATTTCCTTCTCTCTCCATAGCTTTATAGAGAAATGTCCGCCATCAGATACTCCCTATCCAAACTCGTATTCGAATACAAGGTGCCTATCTATATATGGAGTGGGGGAATGCAAGAAGCCGCCCAAAGTCATATAATGAAGTTAGTGTGAATTGAGTGCCATCATATATGGTCATTAATAGAAGAAGCTTTTAGTATTTCTTTCGAGGTGCATAGTGATCTTGCTTAGGTGACCTCTCTCTCTTAAAATTTGTGGGTTGTATGGTCTAAGGCATCTCTTAATTGAGATCCCTAACTGTGAATTAATCAAAGAGCTTGCCCCATTAAATTGCATTATGGATGATAAGCATGGACTATGTGTTGAGATCTCACTACGCCGTGTCTAAATAACAAAATCTCACAACTAGGAACGAAGAATCCATGAATATGATATTGTGTACATTCTAGCTAAGAAGTTTGGCATAGGAGGAAAAGAGGGGATTCATAAAGAAGAACCCATGGATGAGCATAATCTCACAACTAGGAACCAAGAATCCATGGATATGATAGTGTAAATTCTAGCTAAGAAGTTTGGCATAGGAGGAGAAGAGGGGCTTCATAAAGAATAACCCATGAATGTACATGATGAACAACCTCTATAAGAAAAAAAAAAAAAGCTAAGGTAATCAACACACGCTCCTATAAAGTTGAAATAAGATACATGGTTAAAGAAATTGGAGGTACACTTTAGTGTGCACGAAGTAATTGACGTGTAAAAAAAATATCTTTGCACGTGTCAAAATGAAAGGTCATTGTCGATCTACATTTCTCTAACTATATATCTCTATCATCCACTATTCGGTGCCTACCTATTTGGGCATATATTTGTCTAAACTCGATCGAATGGATTGATTGATGATAGGAAGGATAGGGAGGGGGTAGAAGGAGGTAGAAGAGGGGCTTCATAAAGAATAACCCATGAATGAACATGATGAACAACCTCTATAAGAAAAAAAAAAAAAGCTAAGGTAATCAACACACGCTCCTATAAAGTTGAAATAAGATACATGGTTAAAGAAATTGGAGGTACACTTTAGTGTGCACGAAGTAATTGACGTGTAAAAAAATATCTTTGCACGTGTCAAAATGAAAGGTCATTGTCGATCTACATTTCTCTAACTATATATCTCTATCATCCACTATTCGGTGCCTACCTATTTGGGAATATATTTGTCTAAACTCGATCGAATGGATTGATTGATGATAGGAAGGATAGGGAGGGGGTAGAAGGAGGTAGAAGAGGGGCTTCATAAAGAATAACCCATGAGTGAACATGATGAACAACCTCTATAAGAAAAAAAAAAAAAGCTAAGGTAATCAACACACGCTCCTATAAAGTTGAAATAAGATACATGGTTAAAGAAATTGGAGGTACACTTTAGTGTGCACGAAGTAATTGACGTGTAAAAAAATATCTTTGCACGTGTCAAAATGAAAGGTCATTGTCGATCTACATTTCTCTAACTATATATCTCTATCATCCACTATTCGGTGCCTACCTATTTGGGCATATATTTGTCTAAACTCAATCGAATGGATTGATTGATGATAGGAAGGATAGGGAGGGGGTAGAAGAGGGGCTTCATAAAGAATAACCCATGAATGAACATGATGAACAACCTCTATAAGAAAAAAAAAAAAGCTAAGGTAATCAACACACGCTCCTATAAAGTTGAAATAAGATACATGGTTAAAGAAATAGGAGGTACACTTTAGTGTGCACAAAGTAATTGACGTGTAAAAAAATATCTTTGCACGTGTCAAAATGAAAGGTCATTGTCGATCTACATTTGTCTAACTATATATCTCTATCATCCACTATTCGGTGCCTACCTATTTGGGCATATATTTGTCTAAACTCGATCGAATGGATTGATTGATGATAGGAAGGATAGGGAGGGGGTAGAAGGAGGTAGATTTGGAAAGGAGGGGTATTCTTGGTCAAGTAGGCAAAATATTTTTTAGGCTTCATCAATTAGGCAAAATCTCTCTAGGTCTTTCTATTGGCCCAAACTAAATAACTAGGCGCTTGATTTCTCCTATAGACTAGATAACTAGCGGCTCAGGCCTCCTTTCTATATATGGCTTCTTGACCTTCTCAGTGCTTATATCTTTGAGTCTTACCAATGGTAGTGAAGACGGGTGAGTGTTTTGAAAGTCATAGAGTGTTATCAAGCATGCGGTGTACCCCTATCGATACAGATGTTTGAGCAACCCCTCTATCTATTGGCTAATGTGCCCCTCTAATCAAGCGAACAAAATAACAAAATATTTTTTGGGCTTCATCAATTAGGCAAAATCTCTCTAGGTCTTTCTATTGGCCCAAACTAAATAACTAGGCGCTTGATTTCTCCTATAGACTAGATAACTAGTGGCTCAGGTCTCCTTTCTATATATGGCTTCTTGACCTTCTCAGTGCTTATATCTTGGAGTATTACCAATGGTAGTGAAGAGGGGTGAGTGTTTCGAAAGTCATAGAGAGTGTTATCAAGCATGCGGTGTACCCCTATCTATACATATGTTTGAGCAACCCCTCTATCTAGTGGCTAATGTGCCCCTCTAATCAAGCGAACAAAATAACAAAACATAAAGGGAGCCACCTAGGTTTTCTAACTGACCGAACAACCATATGGAGTCTAACGAGGCCAATCCGACAAAGGCTATTTCCTCAGGCATCCTATCTATATATGACTTCTTGATCATCTCAGTGCTTATGTCTTGGAGTCTTGCCAATGGTAGTGAAGAGGGGCGAGTATTTCGAAAGTCCTAGAGAGTGTTATCAAGCAGGCGGTGTACCCCTACCAATATAAATGTTTGAGCAACCCCTCTATCTATTGGCAAGCCTCTGATCAAGCGAACAAAATAACAAAACATAAGGGGAGCCACCTAGGTATTTTGATTGACCGAACAACCATATGGAGGCTAACGAGGCCAATCCAATAAAGGCTATTAACGGTAATAGTACTAATGGTTATTGTCGTCACTTGGATCGACCCGCTGAATCCTAGACCGCTCTATCTATTGGCTAGTGTGCCCCTCTGATCAAGCGAACAAAATAACAAAACATAAGGGGAGCCACCTAAGTATTGTGATTGACCGAACAACCATATGGAGGCTAACGAGGCCAATCCGATAAAGGCTATTTCCTTGGGCCTCTTAACGGTAATAGTACCGATGGTTATTGTCGTCAGTTGGATCGCACACCCGCTGAATGCTAGACTTCTCTATTTATTGGCTAGTCTGTCCCTTTGATCAAGCGAACAAAATACCAAAACATAAGGGGAGCCACCTAGGTATTTTGACTGACCGAATAACCATATGGAGGCTAACGAGGCCAATCCGATAATGGCTATTTCCTTGGGCCTCCTAGCGGTAATAGTACCAATGGTTACTGTTGTCACTTGGATCGCACACCCGCTGAATTGTTAGATGATCCAGTGCAAGATGGGAACATCCCCAACGAGTGGGACCTTGGCTCCTTGGGATGAACCTCCGGAAAAGGCCGACTTTCTACTAAACTACGTGCATCTGATTGAAGATCAAGGTGCAAAACTACAATACTTGAAATAAACTACTGTACTTGGTTTCTTAGGAAAAGGGGTAGAAAGCTAACTGGAAATCATAGTTACCAGGTTCGGCCGGATTTGTATGAAATCCGGTTCGAACTGTATTTTTTGAAGCAACCGAATAAATCTGGTTCGGTTCGGTTCGGTCTTATTTTTGCAGGGAATTTTTTTTTTCTTTTTTTTGGCAAATTTTTTTTTTTTTTGGTGAAAAAATCGCGAGCATGGAAAAAAATTTGCCATTTTTGGAAAGGGTCCGGGAAGATGTAGCAGCAAAAATTTGCATGTGCCATAACTTTCATTCTGTGGCTCCGTTTTAGGTGTCGTCTTCTCTAAAAGTATATATTTTCTCGAGCTCTACGCATTGATGGCAATATTTTTCTTATTTTCATAAAATCCATTTTTGTACCTTTTTGGGCCAAGCAACTTCTTGCAATCTTTTGAAAGAATCATTATGATGATGATGATTATGGTAGATGGATGCTTTTTTGTATGATTTGTCTATATATAATGATATAAGTATATAATAATATAAATTTATAATAAAAGTATATATATTCCGAACCGGATTTTTCCGTATTTTTTCGGATTTTTTCAAGAACTCCGAATTTTCAGATTTTTTTGCCCTTCCGAATTTAATCGGATTTCCGAACCTGGTAACTATGCTGCAAACCATCATGCTTCGAGTGTCATGCATTCAATAGTTGCAAGCAGACTATTAGCCACCCAGTGCATTTTCCAAGCACAAAGCACTTTTTTAGCCTAGTATGTTATATGCTCATCTTTAAATCTCTTTAGACAAGAATTCATGGGCTATGATTGCCTTGAAACTGAGAGAACAATAGTAGGGTATTATCAATGCACAACTGAAATAAATTTTCTTTAAGAGCCACAAACTATACTCTCACCTAAGAAAACTAACCCGTGATGAAGGGAATGATAGTTGGTACTTTGAGATGAGTCTTATTCTCTATTCTATTGCAAATTAACTATGGACTGCCGCCCCTCCCCATGTTTCCTTCAGAAAAAGGGGTGATTAATAAAGTTTTGTATTTAGGACTGAGGACATATACCCTGCATATGAGAGCAATATATTGCAGAGCCTATACACTTGGATACAAAAGTCTGCCTTAATACATAATGTATTCTTAGTATTGATAGCTGAGCATTTGGTCTTAACAATTGAAGGCTGCTTCCTTGATCATGCCCATGACTAGAAGATAAAATATTGGTACACTTGGAGATGAGTCTCACTTCTCCATTAGTGCTATTGGCATTGTGCTATGGGCTTGCTCCCTACCTTTAGGTCATTCTTTAGATGCCTCTTCACGGTATTCTTCTAAAAGGGGAGATTGTGCAAAAATGGCCGCCATGTTCAGCTAGGGCTGCGCCACCCTTGCTTGGTCTGATTCTTCTTCTTCAACAGCTACCTTGTGCTTGTATTCAAGAAATTATTTGACGATTGTAGCTACTCCTCTTAATCATTACATACTAAAAATAAAATGCAAGTTACATAGGAAACAGTCTCGCACAAAAATAATGAAATGGTGTGCAGGTTTGACTGAGTCAAACCTACAACTCGAAATGGTGTTGTAACATGGAGACTGTGCAACAAATGGCCGCCATGTTCAGCTAGGCTGGTGCCACCCTTGTCTTGGTCTGATTCTTATGCTTCAAGCAGCTTGCTTCGTGATTGTATACTGGCAACATTGTTTGACGATTCCTTGAACTTCCTCATCGTAATGCCAATACGCATGTGTGGTGATTCAAGATTCCACTCGGGCAACTGATTTGCAGATAGAGACCAATCACCACATTTACATAAGGGGACCTTTTAGTTCGATCTTGCATAACTTCCAAGAGATGGAACCATCACTTATTTTTAGTATGATCCCATACCTCTGACATAGAATCCGAGGGGGATACACTATGTTGCTCATGGAATCAGTGTCCTCATTTACCAGGCTCTTGAATTGGGTAATAATTTGTTCAACCGAAAGTGTCTCAACATTTTAATCCAGAAAACTGCAATGGATTCTATCAAATTCATCCATAATATCATTGAGGCCATCAACTGCCTCGATTCTTTTCCCATCCATCTTAGAAATGGCCTTTTGCAACATCCGGACCGTGAACTCCATGGCTTCATTATATTCAAATAATTTTGAAGTATCATCAATGATCTCTTCTTTCAGAAGTAGATTTGACTTCATGTTCCGCACCTCTTTCCAGGTCTCAAGAGTGAGTTCCAAATTGTCACTTTCCTCGGTGAAAAATTGACTCATCCTGGAGACAGTATCCTTCTCAGAGTACAATTCATTGTAAAGATCAACAATGTCCTTAATCACTTGCTCTTCTTCCTGAATTAAACTTTCCATACACGCTCCTACTTCCCAACCTTGTTGTCCAATCTTCTCTACTACGGAGAAGGACGTGTCATCAAAGCTTGGAGGCATGGAAGGGCAGTAGTATGAGCAGGCTGTGTGATCTTTGTTAGAATAGCAGTCAACTGTTCCACCTTGTTTAAGCTCATCTTTGGTCACTTTGTCTTTGTCGAATTTGTCCAAAAGTTTCCTTAGAGAAACTTGAACATCTTTCTTGGTTCCCTCATGAGTAGCCTTCCCAAGGGCAAACCTGCTGCAGTGATAGTTTCTTTAGTTTTACCGGTAGCTGGAGTGACTATTTCGACAAACCTCTCCCCAGTTTGATCGACCGACAAGTTGGAAATGACCCTTGGCCACTTTGCTTGTCTCCTGGGGGATTGGATCTATGATACTAATGCACTTGCTTGGGGGAAAATCTTTGGAAGGGAATTATTCGGTAGCTAAAGGCTATAGTTCTCTACTATTGAAGATAATTTGATGAAAAAGGTATGGTAGGACCTTTTTGGTGTCATCTATGAAAGAAGCGGATGAAACTTTGACTCACCTTTTTATTCAGTGCCTCCTTCCATAAACTTCCCGTGACAATAGCTCATTCTCTCTAGAGGTCCATAATTCGATTCCAACCCTTCCCCTGACTTCAAGTCTTACTCCTTCTGCTACTCCCGATCCGAATGAGACTGCAATTACAAGTACATCCCAAACAGCTCGGTGACTTTCTCTCCCTTCGTCCGTTAGCTTGAGGATCGGGCTAACTCCCTTTATGGTCCCCTCTCATGCTCATTCGTTTAGATATGGATATGATTTATGGCTGGGCATTTGCAACTTGAAGCAAGCATGGAGATAAATAGGTCATCTCTCATCTCTACACTAGTAAGATGAACAAATCATCATTTGCAACATTTCTTGATCGAAAGGTAGGAGCGACGAATTGAGCAATTACAATACTAGCCATAGATATGCTTGAGCAACTCTTGGGTTTGGTTCATTTACGAATTGTGCCACTATCTATATATGGAAGGAGAATGAGAAGAGAGATGCAATTATGGATAATCAATCAAATTATCAAGAGAAGCTGAATATGTTTATTTAGTCTTCACCTGAAGTGGACACACTTGTGTCTTCCAACTGAACTATTCGTATCTTCTATCGGTTTTGCTTCTGGTTGTGCATTCTGCTTTGAGTCAACGTCTTCCTCAAATTTTTGTCTTTTACGATCACTGAACTCCCCTCAATATCTATATCTATTGAAAACCTCACTTTAGCAAACCGTTTCAACTAACGGTAACAAAGCATCCCTTTTATCACATACATGGATTGATTACAAGAGAATGGATATAGGGTCCTTATCCTTCCCCCCAAGGAGATTCTATTGAACAATAGCTCTTGGGCATCTCTAGGTTGGTACAAATATTTCTTCCCCCCAATAGGTAGAGGCAGGTGCCCCAATATAGGTTTGGGATGATAGGCTTTATAGGGTGGGGGAAGGTAGATTTTTTTGATAGTTTAGGAGCACTTCATCAGACTCTCTTTCTAGCAGGTTTCCTCTAGTCCATGGTTCAATCCATACTTGGTATCCGTTTGACCCCTTTGAGATGGGGAAGGGCTTCTCTTGAAGGGATCTGGATAGCCTAGACGGTTTCTCGAGAAAGATAGGAGGGGCCTTTTCACCATAGAGTAGGACTAATCCACTCTACTCTATCTTGGGTTTGGTTGAGACGTGACTATATGTAGTTGAGGACCCTATGATATATATGGAGGGAGAGGCACCCTAATGGAGGTAATTTGAGCACCCTATATATATGGTGATGGGAGAGTGTAGTTATGTTGTAATAGTGTACCTTATACACACACACACACACACCATATATTGCTCTCCTCTCCTCTTCCATCGGTCAGGGCCTTCCCGTCACATTACATTGTTGCGGACCCTATATCTCTCTTGGGTCCTGAACTATAGATATGGTAACACTATGGTAGAGGAACCCCTATATATAGAAATTGCCCTTATGCATTGGAATGATCTTAGCTTCTAGATTTTTGTGGTTATAGAAGAGAAGTAGAAAATTCGATAAAGCCAACCATAAATCCTTTAGAGTCACTTTTGGGATTGGTATTGGGTATTCTAGATTGGGAGTTAGTATTCAGATAGGATATTGAAATTGGGTCTTCAATTGAAGGATTGGGTTTTTGGATTGCCCCGATGGGATATATTCTATCTGTTTGGCTAGATTTTTTGCATAGCTGAAAACCTAGGCAGTCATGAGATAAATCTCTTGCATTTACCGGTGAGGCTCCTGTGTCAGATTTGTCAATAAAATACGCTAGTATCTATATGGGGGTTTTACTTTAACCATGCAGCTCATGAACCACAGCTGTATAGTTTTGCAGCATGTAAGCAACTGTTTAAGAAAGGAAACATTTAAAGAAGAAGGAAATAATAAAACACAGGGAAGAAATAGGGAAGATGCGCAACCCAATCAATAGATAACAGAGTTGATTGCATGCACATAGACGGAACCAATAGATATCAACACACAAAATTATAAGCAAAGGCAACTTCAGATCTAGACCTAGACTAACACAAATTTTATAAGTAGATCTGAGATAAAAGCTAGAAACAAAAATGCACCGTGACACAAAGTTCTTCGGAAATCTACTCCTTTGTATTCCTTTGCTTCAAATAGCTATCAGGGGTTTCAGCACAAAGTCTAGAACAACAAGAATGCTACTTACAAATTCTGATCATTAACCCGGAGGTTCTTCTTCTACTTATAGAATGTAGAAGGGAAAGTACAAATGAGAAACTCAACTGAACTAAAACATAAACAAGAAGTAAGGATAACATCTGGCAATCATCTTCCTCTAATTCCTTTTCAACTGACATGCATCTGGATCCATAGTCAAACTTACACACATCTGTCACTTAACTAATAGAATCATTCCACATAACTTAAAGTGATGGTTTCAAAACCAACTTTAAAGTTTTAGAATTTACATCCGGGGAACATGGAAAAATAGAAGAATAAAGAGTAGAAAAAGAAAGATACGCCAGCTGTAACGTCTACATCTTTTTGTTTTGATACTGAATGTACTTGTCGAACATGTAATTCAGTAACCTTCCTATCTATCTTAGCCACAACTTCCTTTTCTGTCCTGAACTGTAGCAAGCCTTCGTTCAACATCCTGATGCATGCTTCCACCTCCTGCAAGCTAGGCCCGAACTTTTCAATATCTGACTGCAGCGCCACCAGCTTACTGATGGAATTCATCGTGAAAGACCTAACAGCTCCATCAATTCTCCTAGGTACCATCAGAAGAAATCCCTCTAGGGCATTAGGCACTCTGCTAAGAATGATCCTCGTATATGAAGTAACGTTTCCGACCACTTCCTCATTGGTGAAAGCAAATGACATTGTCTGGTAAAGATGATGCCATACTCTTGAGTGCCTCCATCCTTTTTAGCAAAATTCTGTAGATCTCCAAATGGAAAGATACTGCAAACTCAATTTGCGTCCCCTTCTCAACTGATCCGTCAAGCACAATTTGTTCCGCAATCAACACCTCTCTTGACAACTTATTTATTTCGGCCAAAGTACTCAGGTTACTCTCAGCAACTGTGTTCATATCTATCGTGCTTGTTATCAGTTGCTTCAGCTGATCTGTTGCATCTTCCATAACCTTTAGACGGGCTGGCACTTCTCCGAGTTGTACAGAAGCTTGGTGAATGATTTGGCTCTTCCATTCGTCAATAGCTTTAACCTGGTTACTTGCATCTTCCACTTCTTGCATCAAATGATCACTCACATGTTTTTGTGCTGAAATTCGCTGAGTGGAAGAGTTGGCAACCTTGGCAATGATCTCGCACAACTGAGATACGTACCTGCTTTTGAAGTTCAACTTTCTTCGCCTTCTCTTTGTCAAGCCTAAGGAATAAAAGCATCTATCAATGTCTGCGTGTCCTGCTTCAATCCTTCTGTGGTGGCTTGACCTATGGGTACTCTGGTCACTGTTTATATCTTCTGCCGTGAGCTCATCCTTCCTCTTTCCTTCTGCTGGAACTGTCACCTCAGCTAATTTCTACCCCAACTCCTCGATGATCAACCTTGAAGTTACCTTAGCAGCTTTAGGTTTTCTATCTTTTCGCGCCTAGATTCAGGAGCAACTACAAGTCGTGTTCCTCCAAGTTGGCTTCCTCTCTGGCCTTTGGAACCAACCGGGAAGCCAACCATTATGAGAAATTACTTCTCGAAGAATAAGAAGTTGCCGAGTGTACCACTATGTCATGCTCTGATTCCTCTCCATCTGAAACTACTATAGTGTTGTGGCTTTCGTCCTCCGAATTGTCCAAAGACAAAACTCTTTCAAATTCTACCATCTGCAGCTTTAACGTTTCTTCAAGAAGAGGTGCTGAATGGAGTGGCTGAGGAGAAAAGACGAATGTTGCCGGATTCAATGGAGGAACGGCAGTATCTCGCTGAGGTGCGATAGTCGGTGAAGTACTTGATGCTGGAGAAGTAGGAACTAATACCATAGCAGTAGAAGTGATATTCTCCTTTGAATGAGACCTTTTGTGCAGTTTCATCTTCTCAAGCCTTCTGTTGCTCTCCTTTGTGCTTGCTCTTGAGAGAATTTCCTGTGCCAAAGTTGCCCGTGACTTGATTCATCAATGCTTCATCAAGGCAATATCCCTTCGTCAGCAACCAATTTGAATTACTGACCAAAACGGCGGCAGACCTTTCCTCGATCGTATGGCCGCCACCTATGCTCTCCTGAAGTACAACTCTATCTCCTCCCATCCGATGGTATGCGTCAAGTAACATAGGCCCATCATCTCTAAGATCCGCAGGTATCCGTGCTAATCCAAAGTCAAACACTTGCCGCGCTGATAACTTGCTGAAATCTCTCTTTCTAACCTCGTACTCTCTTCTGCACTTCATCCAGAAATCTTTCAATGAAGGCACATGCGCGTACTCCTAGGAGATCGTCTTCCTTGCCACTCCAAATGGATCGAAGTTCAGCCGTGCTGGGAAGAACTTGTGGTCGTACTCGAAGAATATCTCCGCTTCAATTCCTCGGGCTTTATGGATACTCTGGCAGCTGTAATAGCCCACTGTGAGCGGGAAAAAGCCTGTAGACTTGTGCCGCTTCGACTGTAGGTCATGCATCTCCACGAGTTGTCTGCTCAGCTCCATGATGACCAATCTATCACTTGAATAACTAGGCAACTTAACTTCAGCCGTGCTGGGAAGAACTCGTGCTCGTACTCAGAGAATATCTCAGCTTCAATTCCTCGGGCTTTATGGCTCTCCTGAAAAGCCTGTGACCCCGAGGTATGTAAAGTCCGCAAACTAGATGAAGATACTGCCAATCTTGGACACAGCTTCCCACGCTTCCTTGCTCACCCTGTTGGCCTTCAGATCACCATCCAACGTGCAAATGAATCCATAGAAGAATCCATCGTTGACCACTTTATAATCTTTGTAGCATGCGGGTATAGTAAGTTGTGTATAGCACTTGAAAATAGGATCCTTGGAAAACACCCCACGTCTATCTAGCTTGGAGAAGACACCCTGTGAAGCTACTGCATATACCAAATAGGAAGTCATTTTGAAGCTGTAAGTACGCCTCACATTCCAGAGCTGCTCACCAATGTTGTCACTAATGATTTCTGACTAGTTGATTATTGAATCTGCTTTGTTAACTTCAATGGTCCTAATGAAAGCATACATCCATGTGCGGAAGTTGTGAGCGTTAGCTTTGCCATTCATTCTGCATAACAATTTGACAATATCATCCACCTATACCAGATTGGATCGTGGAAGAGTTCTTGGGAACTTGGATGGAGATTTAGGATTCTTCATGTATCTGCTATTCATTATGCCCACACAGTCAACTTTATGCTTTTCCCACCTGTTGTTGGCATCCTGCATGCTAATAGTAGTCACCACCTGTCGTGTTGGGATCTTCAAATAATAATTGATGAACTGTGCATCCAACCGGATTATTGTCTTCCCCGTAGCATCTCGGACTGATCTGGACAATAGATGGTAAGACCTAACACACTCCATGACGAATTCCGGCAATTGGGCTGTGAATGGGAATGCTGCAGCTCAGATGATTAAATTGCTTTTGACCGCACGCATGAGAGAAGTCTTTCCAGCTCTGGCTCTGTCAATCAAATTCAAAAAGAGGCTCTGGACCTAGGTCTGTATCTCTGATGTCAGTGAACCTAGAAGTGATGCATGACTCTACTGAGCTCTCTTTTTCATCCTGCTTTGCCATGGTTGTACTTGTCGTTGTCTGAGCAAGTCTTTTTCTCTTTATTTGGCCGGAATTCTTCACAATCGGTGCAGATCTGGATATTTCTTTAATGTATTGGACATTTATTTAAGCTCTTTTTCTCTTATAAAAGCACCTATAATGAATCCCTGTATTTAATTCAGACAAAGATAACAACCAAAACATGAACACTTATTTTAAGCATAAAAATCTGCATATATCAAGCCTGCTACCCCAAAATTTGATGTTTTACTTGAATGGAAAGCAAGCATGAATTTTACCAACTTCACCTGAGCACCTGTACCACTATGCAGACAATTATTCAGACATAAATCAAGCTTCCTCCAACCTAGGTTGCTAATTTTGAAGCTTCCAGCAGTAAATACACCTTCTGAGCTGCACTTCAAATGGGGCGCACTTTTTGTCTGGGCTGCACTTCCTTGCTATGAAATTAATTAATTCATCCTTATAGCAGCCCATGCTTATATAACCCTTGCCATTCTATAATTAATTATTGCCCCTCTTATTCCGGACAATTAATTAATTAATTAATAAACTTTTCTCTTCAAATGGGGTGCCTATTTTGTGCATGCTCATGGCTGCCATTAAATAAATTAAATTTATTTAATTTTAGCTCTCTACTTCCAGTCCACTTAAGCTTCACAGTGTGCTTTGACCTCATCCACTGAAAATATAAATGAATTAAATCAATTAATACTTTAAAAAGTATTATTCTTTTCCCAAATGGGGCGCACTTTTTGACATGAAGGGGCTGCATTAAATAAATAATATTTATTTGATTTTAGAATGTCTAATTCTAATTTCCTTTATCCACTTTCCCTTTGTTGACTTTTCCACAAGCTTGGACGCCAAATTTGGAGAAGAAATTAATTAATTTAATGCATTTAAAGCTGCCCTTCTTTCCCAAAAGGGGTCGTACTTTTTGGCACAGTCAATTTCTATTTTTAAAAACCAATTAGCAATGGGATTATTTACCCTGCATCGCAGCTCCAAAAATCCCATGATCCACTTAAGCTGTTTGACTTTCATAATGGGATTATTTACCCTGCAAGGTAGGTACAAAAATCCCACCTGCTTGCTGCTACCAAAAAGCTTCCCATTGTAGCTTAAAACCTCTTTTTCCCAAAAATGCGACCTGCCCAGGAGGAGCTTTTTTTTGTGCATGACTTCGTCTTTTCAGAGAGAACCAGACCTCCTTCGGTGAATTCCTTATGGCATAACGTCCATAGGTGATCTCCAGATACTCCAGGCAAAGAATCAGACCAAACCGGCAAAGGAATTGATCCAGAGAAATTTCACAGAAAATGAAACGGGAAAACACCAAAAACACAAAATGTTGCCAGAAGTCACAAATAAAGCCCAGAATTCATTTCTGGTTAAAACCCTACTGGTATATGGGAATATTGACATGTACGATCACAACAGGGTTAAACTGGAGCACAATTTGCCTCAAACGGGGCTCAAAATAATTAAATAAAAATTTCTCACTGGTAAACCCCAGTGACAAAATATAACAATTTCGGGCATCTGGGTATTTGTCTAAATTGGCTTATATGGCTCTTTGGGAATATCTTGACACAATACAGAAACTTCTTGGCAATAAAAACACAAAACAACCCATTATTTTAAAAGTACGATTTTTTTTTACATAGGGTAGTCTCATATTTCAAGGTGAAATCTGGGGACACCACTATCGTTCCCCCGCTAGAGATTATAGGGGCCCTATAGATAGATCTGGGGGCCGTCTATAGAACATAGAATATAGGGGAGATATGTAGGGGGTCTAGATAGGGCATTAGGAGAGGGAGAACCTCACGTCGACATCTTTAGTTCTCTCGGGGCCTCCCTCTCCCTCCCAATAGATCTTATCTGTTCTATATGGGTTCAAGGCTCCTTTCCCGATGGCCTACTCTCTATAGGGGCACCACATCTATACCATATATTATATACGTGTTATGGTTAAACCGCCTTCCCACCCTCCCAAATGTAGATTTCTATCCGCTCTCTCGTCTCTAACCACATAGATAGGGGACTTGAGTTGAGCGAGCCTATTCCTCTCCCCCATACCATATATTAGATAGGTCCCCCTCATCCCGGACCGGAGCCTTTTCCCCATTCACCTAGGCCAACTACCTCCCCTATATTCTCTCAATGATGTGTTTAGGGCTCCTCTCTCGATGGCCTATTGTATATAGGGGCACCACATCTACCATCTTATATATACGTGATATGGTTATACCGCCTTCCCACCCTCCGAATGAAGACTTCTCTCCACTATCCCGTCTCTAACCACATAGATAGGGACCCGAGTTGAGCGAGCCTTTTCCTCTCCCTTATACCATATGATGTATTTAGGGCTCCTCTCTCGATGGCCTATTGTATATAAGGGCACCACATCTACCATCTTATATATACGTGATATGGTTATACCGCCTTGCCACCCTCCGAATGAAGACTTCTCTCCACTATCCTGTCTCTAACCACATAGATAGGGACCCGAGTTGAGCGAGCCTTTTCCTCTCCCTTATACTATATATTAGATAGGTCTCGCTCATCCCAAACCGGAGCTTTCTCCCCATTCACCTAGGCCAATGATATACATCAAAGAATTTCTTTCGCAACCTACCCAGTATGTCTTTCTTTGATAAAATGGTCAATTAAGGAAGTGAAAATTCTTTCATGAATTAGGATCATCTTCGTAGATGGATTGTTTCCAAAAAGTAATGAAATAATTACTTAGGCAAAGAGCTTGAAGACTGAGTTAAAGCTCTAAGCAATAGATTTCCTGTTGAAAATGTGATAAACAAAAGAGTGAGATTTTCCAGAACCAAAAGTGGAGAGTGCCTTCCAGAAATACATGATCATTTAATGATAGGGCCATTCCGTGGGGTGATGAATCAATATAAATCACCGTGAATGTTACCTCCCTTGGGGGTTTCTAGCAAAAAACAAAGAAAGAATTATGAAGACCGAACCGAGTTAAAGGCCTCAGCAATGGATTTCCTGTTGAAACTGTGATAGACAATAGAGTGAGATTTTTGAGAACCAAAACTGGAAAGTGCCTTACAAAAATACAAGATCCTTAATTGAGTGGGCCATTCCATGGGGTGATGAATCAATTTAAATCACCGTGGATGTTACCTCCCTTGGACGACTCTACTAAGATTTGAAACTCATCAAGAATCAAAATAAAAAAATGACCATTTTACCAAAGTATTCGGACATTGTTTATTCGTTCGATTAGAAAAAATTGTGTGCTTGCAATAAATGAACCCCATTTGTATTCTAATATACATGCCTTATTGACTTAACCCCATTTGTATCATAAAAGGCGTGCCTTATAGGCTTAACCCCATTGGTATTAAAATAGACATACATAATAATCCCGAAGGGCATATTGATATAGACACAAACAAATCTTAACCCCAAGACTACATTTGTATTGCATTTATATCAGCATATTACATAACCCCAAACCCAGGGACCCCGGTTGTATTGCATTTATATTGGTATATTACATAACCCCATTGCCCAAAGTCAGGTGAGTAACACCCCCTTCCTTTTTTGTCTTTAGGAGGAAGGGACAAGTGGGGTGGGGGCGGACAGGAAAGGGGTTGATAATTGGCTACATACGTCAGTGAGATCCTAAGGGACGAGGGACAAGTGTTGCTAATTAATTGGATTGGCATTTCCTAGGTCAGTAAGATCCTAAGGGACAAGGGACTCCACTGCCCAAAGTTAGGTTTAGGCACCGCTTCCTTTATTGATTGGCTGGAAGCCTCGCTTCACTCGGGACCTTGATGTGGGACAAGCGGGGTGGGGGCGGACAGGAAAGGGGTTGATAATTGGTTACATACGTCAGCGAGATCCTAAGGGACGAGGGACAAGTGTTGCTAATTAATTGGATTGGCATTGCCTAGGTCAGTAAGATCCTAAGGGACAAGGGACTTCGTTGCCCAAAGTTAGGTTCAGGGACCGCTTCCTTTATTGATTGGCCGGAAGCCTCGCTTCGCTCGGGACCTTGATGCGCACATCTATAGATAAGGGTAGGTCCCTATCTATATAGGCTCCAGAGAGCTCATTAATTTGGCTCTCATAGTCACTTAAGCCTCTTTTATCCCACTCGGGGAACTTTTCTATTGGCATTGATGGGGAACTTTTCTTTGTTGAGAGATAGGAGCATTCGGTGGAACCGGTGAACTTCACTTCTCACTCACGGATGTGTGGGACAGACAACTCATGGTACCTACTGCTTACCCCAACGATAGATAGGGGCCATCCGATGCACGTAAACAATCAATCGGTCGCCACACAGGGCTATATGTGGCACACATCACTATAGTCTATAGCCGAGGTTCATTGTAGAGCTGAACTATGTACCTTCTCTATAGGAGCATTCGGTGGAATTGATGAACTACACTTCTCACTCATGGATGTGTGGGACAAACGGCTCGTGGTTCCTATTGCCTACCCTAAGGATAGATAGGGGCCATTTGATGCACGTAAACAATCAGTCGGTTGCAGGGTAGGGCTATACATGGCACACATCACTATAGTCTATACCCGAATTTCAGTGTAGCACTAAACGACGTACCTTCTCTATTCTATATCATATTATAGGGTAGGGGAACGAAAGGAAAGTTACCCCCTTTTTTGGTCCCTCGCTCGATTCTAGATAGCGGAATGGAAATCCAACCTATCGCAAATCTCTGCGGTGATGAGATGCACAGAGGGCCCCTCTTTCGATTCTAGGTAGGGGAATGAAAGGAAAATTGTCCCCCTTTTATACCCCCCCCCTCTCTCGATTCTAGATAGGGGAATGGAAATCCCACCTATCTCAAATCTCCATTGTAATGAGATACACGAAGGGCCCCTCTTTCGATTCTAGATAAGGCAATGGAAGTCCACGTATCGCAAGTATGGTGATGAGATGTATGGAGGGCCCTAATCCAACGAGCAACTCATGTGGCCATATCTAGAATTCCCGGGGGAGTTTACTAATACTTATACTGAGTAAATGAGTGGGCTTATCTAGCAGTATGGGGTGGGGCGCACGGTTAACGGGTTACCTGTTTGACCTTCCTCCCTCTACCGGGTCAATCCCTTTCTCCCCCTACCAATTATTGTTAAATAACTTACTCTCCCCCCGCCCCCGTGCCATATATAGATAGGGCGCCAACCATATATAGATAGGGCTCCATAGAGAGTTTAGTTCAAATCTTATGACATTCCCTGAGCCTGACCTGCTATGCCCTAGAAATTTCGAGGGAGGGGAAAGGGCGAGAGGATAACTGCCCAACTATATATTAATCCATATATAGCCACCCCCAGAGAATATAATATAGCGAGTTGGCTATTGCATATCGGTTTATTTATAGAGGGCTGGGGCCCTTCCCTGTAGTGAGCCGGGGGTACGACCTCAATCTCTTGAGTGGTTTGTTGTCGCCTTATATGGTGTATGGGCCTTTCTGACACTGTCTAGTTCTCTAATCGGTTAGATGAGTAGAATAGCCATTTCTATATAGGGTGAATGTCGAACGCCCTGGGCACAAATGACCGAAATGGTATGCTGAGCCCCACTTTACATATATGGGATATAGAAAACCCCGGACTTCTCCATCCCCCCTCCCTATTATATCTTATCTATATGATCCGTCCCCGATCATCCCTGGGTCTGAACTTGGCTTCTATTTGATCTTGAGCAAGAAAACCCTTTTCTTGCTCTTTAAATGATTTTGGACTACTAGAACTGAAATCTACTCTATATAGAGAACTTATATCCCTTAGATTGAGATCAGGACTTAACAACCACAGGGATATGGGAGTTTTACTCATGTTCTCTTTGCTCGATTCTCTGCTTAGGCTCCATTTAAGAAAATTAAGGGAAAATTCAGATCCAGTTCTCTATATAGGGGGCAGATAGATAGGCGGCTATATGATAATGATATGATAAGGGCTTGGATGCTGACCCAATCGCCTATACAACGCCGGGGAAAGGAAGGAAAGTATCTACCATCATCCGAAAAATAGATATAGCAATGGAGGTGGAGATATGGATAGATTGTATGGGCATGGACTTGCTTCCAGATCTATCCTTGGGGGGAGAAACAATAGGGAGAGGTGTAATGATGGGATAGGTGGTCCTTGGCTACAATCAAAAGATAAAAGCATATCTCGGAGCTTATAGTATCTGTCGAAATGGACCGGTTTGAAATTGTTCTTGAAGCGTGGTTATCGATCAAGCACCTTCACTTCATCCCATATTAAGATTTGATTCCCCCACTTCTAAGCTCGATTACTTGATCCTGAGCTCAATCAAATTGACCTGACCTGACCTGACATATAGTATTCGTATCTCGTCCCATAAACTAAAGCCCTAGAGTTGTATACGACATGATCTTTGGGGTGGCTTGGGAATGAGGTGAGTGTCTAGGGGGGAGGGATATATGTCTAGGGGGGAGGGATATATATCAAGTAGAGGGTAAGGGTAGAAGGGGGCTTAAGCGAGTTGGCGCACCCTTCGACCTCAACTCAACAGGGGAATTCACTTGCAGGGGAATCTACACCTTTCTAATCAATAATCATTCTTTTCTTCTCACCATATATGAGATATGGGGCTAGCCCCTTGCCCCTATATAGGTATGTATCTCCAGTAGATATATTTCTTTCCTACTTTCCTAACCCCCATATATTGATTAGATCTCAACTGGAGGGTGAGGTTCCCTGGGTACTATATACACGAATATGGCCTCCCGAACGAGACCCCAGATAGAATAGATAGGGCGGAGTTGCCATAGAAATCTATAGGGCCTCCTCCCTCTGCCTAACTATAGAGAGGAGGAGATAGTAGGCCAGCCCTATCCCCTGGCTATATAGATATTGTATGGGGCGGCTATAATCTGGATAATAGGTGGCTCCCTGGGCAATGGACCTCGTCCATATAGAACTAGAGTAATATAATATTATATATATTTGTTTCACTATGTTGCACCCATTGTGGTTGGTGTGTTGTAATATATCTACGATGAAACCATCGAAGAATACTACTCCACCACTCCACTACTCTGATGTGGCAGGTGGCAGGGCGGCTGACATTTGATTTGACATGTTGGACCGTCCATCTATTATTGCCGATGTGCCACGAACAATAGGATTGAATGGAGTACACGTCCATCTCGATTGTACATTAGAGAGAATTCCGTTAGAACGAGACAAGTGAGGAAATATTCCTATGTCGAAGGATTTTTCGATCAAATGGAATGAAGAGGATCGGGAATGCACACTTTATTCATTGTGTGTTTGTCCTTTTATTATGTGAAAGATGGTTACAATGCGGTTGAAGTAGTTTCAACTATTTATTAGTTAACACTTAACTAATATTAACACAAAGCTAATAAATAAGTCTTATATTTTAATAGCCTCTCTTAAGGCTTACTCTATAGAACATACTGACAGAAGATTAAAATAACATAACCAACCAAGACCACACATTCTTCAGAAAAATTTTCCCTTTGAAAACAATGCTTTGACTAGGTAGATCTCGATCAAACTGCCTCGTTGACCCTCATAAAGGTGTAGTTCCCGAGCTGAATTCCCGAGTTCCCGGATTCCACCTCCTCGAACTTTCGAATTACAGAATCTCCTGAATTGTTGGACAACCATCCATATTGAGCCATCCACAAGCTCCATCAAGTTGTCTCATGACCCTCGTAAGGGCAAATTCTCGAGATCCACAGACTCTTGAACTATTTGGACAACCATCCATATCGAGTTTCACATACACTGGATTTCTTCATGTCTTCAAAGTGTTGCGATTCTTGTAAAATACACATTCTCTATCAGTCAGTTCATCAATGTCAGCATCCAATGGATTTTCAACACTATTTGATAGGTCTTTGTCTTGGAATTTTCCCTTCATCTTTTTCTTTATGATCTTATCTGTCTTGTGAAAAATATTTCGCTCAATAACTTGATAATATAAACTTTTTGCACCATCATTTATCATTTGCTCCACGAGTAACACAATCCATTCATGGCCAAATAAAAAGCCCTAGTTCGTGATTTGCAACGGCAGATCCTCGCGACTGTATTTCGTGACTATCACAAGCCCTAAATGACTTATCACATTTGAAATTCTCTATTTTTGCTCTCGATTTTTATTATGTAAATCAGCTTTACACAATTCGTACCTAATTAGGGAGAGATTAAACACAATTTTAGATTGATGCCCTCTATGTTTGCAGGATTTCGCGCCCTTGAAATCAGTCAAATCAATGGAGTTTGACATTGCAATTGTTTTTCATGTTTTCTATGCCCTAGCGCAAGAATTTCCATACTCATTTATTCTTCCTCGACCTCAGTTTCTGCCTTTTCCAACCCTCATGATTTCTGTTTTCCTGTGAAAAGGCGACTGTATATTCTTCCTTACTCTGTCCTAAATGGCCCTCATTTTCCTACACTTCGTGACTCTAGAAATGAAGTTTCCGGCCCTCGTGACCTTTGTTCCAGGGTTCTGTGACCCTTGCGACCTATGTGAAAACAATGTTGTCCAGTGCCCTAATTGGTATTCACAACCACTTTTTCTGCCCTCTCGTGATTCACATGTGTGTGTATATTCTGCCTTTCTGCAAACTGTAACAACAATAACAATGGAGACCTCTTTCCTTCTCTTTCTCCCTTTTTGCTTGCCCCGCGCTCTGATACCAATGGTAGAATAGGCAGACTGAGAAATAATGAAGAAAGACTAAACTGTACAAAAATGGAATGAAGAGAAACCGGAATGCATACATTACTCATTGTGTGTCCATCCTTTTATTATGTGAAAGATGGTCACAAAGTGGTTGAAGTAGTTTCAACTATTTATTAGTTTACACTTAACTAATATTAATGTAAAGCTAATAAATAAGCCTTATATTTTAGTGCCAAGAATAGAGTAGGTCATTATCAAAGAGGAAGGAGAAGACCCCGTTACGTACGAGAACAAGGACAAGAGTTCTGTTAGGTTGTGGAGCCTGTTTTCATGTGTGAAAGTGTTGAAAATTGTACACTAAGAGTATCGTACACTTTCCACGTTGTCTTGCCGAGGTTCGCCTTAAAACGTGCCCGATATATTAAGAAACATGATTTTCTCATATGGGTGGGTTTTTTGACCCATAGGTTTATGGGAGGGTTTTGGCCCATGGTTTTGATACCCACGGTTTTGTAAAACTATTTAAGCAGTTGTCTATTTATATGGTTTTATGCATATGGTAGATATAATGTAAACATTGCAGATGTCCTTTGAATGTCGAGTGTGAATTTTAGTAGAGTTTGTTGAGCATTAGCTCCAAACAGATCTGGGTATTGTATTGAGAGAGCGGTGGCTTGTAATAAAATCTGAGCAAGTGATTTTTGATGGACGTAGCCCAAAATTGGGTGAACCGGGTGTAAATACTATCTCTTTGTGTTGTGTTATTTTATTCTGCACTTTTATTTGAGATCTGTAATATTTTCTTGCATATTAGTTTCTACTTATTGCGATTCTGTGAGGGATTATTCCACATATTTTAATCCCTTATTTCCTAACAATTGGTATCAGAGCCTAGTTTGGTTTACTGAAGTGTTGAATCACAGGGAAAGCTTTATCTTGAGTGGGAGCTATGGCAGATGATGGAAGATCTAGGGTTGATAAATTCAACGGGCAGAATTTCAGTCTTTGGAAGATACAAATGGAAGATTACTTTTATCAAAAGGATCTTTATATTCCATTGTCTAAGAAGGTGAACAAACCTTCGAGCATGACGGATGCGGAATGAGATTTGCTGGATAGGAAGGCACTTGGGACACATCCAGCTGTGTCTTGCATCTTCGGTATTATTTAATGTTTCAAAGGAAAAGACTACAAAAGAAACTGATGGATGCATTAGAGAAGTTGTATGAAAAACCCTCTACCTCAAATAAGATATTTTTAATGAAAAAATTATTTAAATGATTTTAATACGGTTGTAAATATGTTAGCTTTGGTTACAATAGAATTTGATGAAGAAGTTAGGGCTTTATTAGTTATGTGCTTTTTACCCGAGAGTTGGAAGAGCCTGGTAATAGTAGTAAGCAACTCAGTTCCAGCTAAATATGTTAACTTCGGTTACAATAGAATTTGATGAAGAAGTTAGGGCTTTATTAGTTCTGTGTTATTTACCCGAGAGTTGGAATAGCCTGGTAATGGCGGTAATAGTCTGGTTCCAGCTAACTCAAAGTTGAAGTTTGAGGATGTTGTAGGGGCGATTCTAAGCGAGGAAATGCGAAGAAAAAGCTCTAGGGAATCTTCTAATTCAGGGAATGCTTTGACAGTGAAAACTAGAGGGAGACAGAAGAATAGAGGAAGCCGTGGAAAATCAAAGGATCGGGCAAGGTCAAAATCCAAAAGCAAAATAGTATGTTGGCACTGTGGAAAATCTGGGCATGCAAAGGACTATTGGGAGCTTCGGGACAAGAAGAAACAACAGGAAGAAAACAAGGAGGCAAATGTGGCAACGGGTAATGTATGTTAGGATCAGTGTTTTAAAAACCGGTCAAACCGGAACCGGAACCGGCCGGTTTGACAGATTTAACATTTTAGAGCACGAACCGTTTAGTAAACCGGATCGGTTGACCGGTTTTAGCCCAAACCGGTCCAACCGGTCCGGTTTCATCCTGAACCGGCTGAGTTATGTAAAGACAACATTTCTTTCCTTTTTTGGATTTTTGGTGAAAAAAACAAGGATAGAATAAAATTTGCCATTTTTGGAAAGGGTCCGAGAAGATGTAGCAGCAAAAACTTGCATGTGCCATAACTTTCATTTTGTGGCTCCGTTTCAGGTGTCGTTTTCTCTAAAAGTGCATATTTTCTCGAGCTCTACACATTGATGGCAATATTTTTCTTATTTTCATAAAATCCATTTTTGCACCTTTTTGGACCAAGTAGCTTCTTGCAATCTTCTGAAAGAATCATGAGCTTTGATTGCCTGTACACAATTTAGTATTTAAAAATACTGGATAGCTTTCCAAAACTCGGCGAGTATTCTGGCCAAATATTGCCGAGTTTTTTTTTTGGGGTCTGCCGAGTATTTGCCGAGTGCGAGCATTCCAACTATCACTATATACATGAGCAAACTTTGCATATTTTGTGTGTAATTGTTGGAATCATGGTTTCTAGTTTTTCAAATATATTATTTTCTTTAAAAATGTAATTTTTATGTGTTTTTTAGTAAACCGGTTTATAGAGTTTGAACCGGTCCGGTCCAACCCTCGACCGGTTCCGATTTTTAAAACATTGGTTAGGATGTTTTGATTCTTTCTTTGCACAATATTACTGAATCTTGGGTTTTAGATTTAAGGGCTTCTTTCCATGCTACTCCACAGACATTATTTTGTTGATTATGTTCAAGGAGATTTTGGACATGTTTTTTTTTGTGATGATGAGCCTTGTAGCATAGTTGGAAAAGGTTCTGTTTAGGTTAAGATGCAGAATGATAATACTTGGCTATTGAAGGATGTCAGACATGTGCCTACATTAAGACGAAATTTGATATCGGCAGGGCAGTTGGGAAGTGATGGTTGTACTGTGATATTTACAACTGACTCTTGGAAGGTTACCAAGGGTGCTCTTGTGGTGGCAAGAGGTAAGAAGGCTATAACCTTTTATTTAACCACTTATAGCACTAATGTTTGTAATGTTGTGGCTTCAGAAGTAGATACAACATTGTGGCACTATAGGCTCGGTCATATGAGCCATAAGGGCATGGAGATCATAAAAAAAGACTTTCCCAGATATACAAAAATAGGTTTAGCGTTCTGTGAGAACTGCATATATGGGAAACATAAGCGAGTAAGGTTTCTCAAGGTTGGACCTACAAAGAAAGAGACTAAGTTAGAGCTGGTGCATTCTGATGTGTGGGGGCCGGCTCAGGTATTATCTCTTGGGGGTTCAAGTTATTATGTTACTTTTATTGATGATGCAACAAGGAAAGTTTGGGTTTATTGTATTAGAAACAAATCTGATGTATTTGACACATTTGTTAAATGGAAAGCCTTGGTAGAGAATGAAACCGGTCTCAAGCTAAAATGTCTCAGGTCAGATAATAGAGGGGAGTATTGCAGCAATGAATTTGATGATTATTGTTCTAAGAATGGAATCCGCAGGCAAAAGACGGTTCCAGGAACTCCGCAGCAGAATGGGGTGTCAGAAAGGACGAACAGTTTAATAACGGAACGTGCTAGGAGCATGAGGTTACATGCAGGACTGCCTCTTTCTTTTTGGGCAGAAGCGGTGAGTACAGCGGTGAGGTTACATGCTAGGAGCATGAGGGGAGTATTGCAGCAATGAATTTGATGATATTGTTCTAAGAATGGAATCCGCAGGCAAAAGACGGTTCCAGGAACTCTGCAGCAGAATGGGGTGTCAGAAAGGACGAACAGTTTAAAACGGAACGTGCTAGGAGCATGAGGTTACATACAGGACTGCCTCTTTCTTTTTGGGCAGAGGCGGTGAGTACAACTATGTACTTGATCAACAGAGGACCTTCAAGTGCCTTGGATGGAGGCATACCTGAGGTGGTTTGGCATGGTAAGAAAGTTGATTATTCATTTCTTAGAGTCTTTGGATGTGAGGTGTTTGTCCATATTGACAAGGATGATAGGACCAAGCTAGAGGCTAAATCAGAAAAATGTGACTTTGGATATAAATGCTGGAGTATTAAGGACAAGAAAATCATTCGATCTAGGGATGTGGTCTTTAATGAGAAAGTCATGTATAAGCAACAGTTGCAGGAAAATAGGGAAGAATCGAAGAAAGAATATGCAGCGGTAGAGGATTTTCTGAATGGAAAAGTGACACATGAATCAGTTTAGGAACCTCCTCAATAGGAACCCCAAACTCCTATATTAAGGAGGTAATCTAGGGTAAGAAGAGAGCCTGAACTTTTTTCTCCTTCTCTTTATTATTTATTACTCACTGATAGTGGAGAGCCAGAGAGCTTTAATGAAGCAATGCAAGTAGATGCCAGGAAGAAGTGGGAGCAAGCCATGAATGAGGAGCATCAGGTTCGCATGGAGAACCAGACATGGGATTTGGTAAAGCTATCCGAAGGCAAAAGAGCATTACAAAACAAGTGGGTGTTCAGAGTGAAAGAGGAAGGAGGAAAGAAAAGATACAAGGCCCGGTTGGTGGTCAAGGGGTTTGTACAAAAAAAAGGTATAGATTTTGATGAGATTTTTTCTCCTGTAGTAAAAATGACTTCTATTAGAATTGTTCTGGGAATAGTTGCAGCAGAAGACTTGCACTTAGAACAATTTGATGTAAAGACTACATTTCTCCATGGTGATTTGGAGGAGGAACTATATATGCAGTAGCCAGAGGGCTATGAGGTCAAAGGTAAAGAGGAGATGGTGTGCAAACAGAAGAAGAGCTTGTATGGCTTGAAACAAGTTCCACGTCAATGGTATAAAAAATTTGATAGCTTCATGATGGAGCAAGGTTATATTAGATGTCATTATGACCGTTGTGTGTATACAAAGAAATTTGAGGATGGTAGTTATATTATCCTGTGTCTATATGTGGATGACATATTGGTTGCAGGTAAAAACATGCAGGAAATAAAAGTACTCAAGAAGCAGCTAAGTGAATCCTTTACTATGAAGGATTTGGGGGCAGCCAAACAAATCCTTGGTATGAGGATATCTCGGGATAGGAAGGCACGAAAGCTGACTTTATCTCAGGAAGAGTACATTAAGAAGGTATTGGAGAGGTTTAATATGCAGGATGCTAAACCGGTTAGGACTCCTTTGGCAGGCCATTTCAAGTTATCAAAGGAACAGTGTCCTAAAACATAGCAGGAGAGAAACCAGATGTCTAAGGTACCTTACTCATCAGTGGTTGGCAGTTTGATGTATGCCATGGTGTGCACTAGGCCTGATATTGCTCATGCAGTGTGAGCAGTGAGTAGATTTATGAGGTGATCCAGGTAGAGATCACTGGCAGGCAGAAAAGTGGGTCCTTCAGTATTTGAGACGGACCATGGGGCTAGTTTTGTGCTACAGTGGATCAGACACCACTTTGTGTGGTTATGTAGATTCAGATATGTCTGGAGATGTAGACAACAGGAGGAGCACGACAGGTTATGTTTACAACTGTAGGTGGGATAGCAATAAGATGGATTTCACGACTACAGAAGTTGGTGGCTTTGTCAACCACGGAGGCTTAGTATGTTGCTACCACAGAGGCAAGCAAATAAATGATTTGGTTACAACAATTGCTTGAGGAGTTGGGGCATAAGCAGGAGGAAGGAAAGTTGCATAGTGATAGTCAGAGTGCTATACACCTAGCTAAGAACTCTGCTTTCCACTCTAGGACGAAGCATAAACAATTAAGGTACCATTTCATCATGACAACTTTGGAGGAAGAGAAGTTGAAGCTGGAGAAGATTCATACTAGTTAGAATCCTGCAGACATGATGACTAAGGTGGTCACAAGGGAAAAACTGAAGTTGTGTTTCAGCTTTGGTTGGTCTTCACGAAAATTAGTGAAGGGTCGAGAAGCTTGCTCAGAAGAAAACTAGTCTCCAAGTGGGAGATTGTTAGATTGTGGAGCCTGTTTTCATGTGTGAAAGTGTTGAAGACTATACATTAAGAGTACTGTACACTTTCCATGTTGTCTTGCCGGGGTTCGCCTTAAAACATTCCTGATATATTGGGAAACGTGATTTTCTTATATGGGTGGGTTTTTTGACCCATAGGTTTATGGGAGGGTTTTGGCCCATGGTTTTGATACCCACGGTTTTGTAAACCTACTTAAGTAGTTGTCTATTTATATGGTTTTGTGCATATGGTAGATATAATGTAAACATTACAGATGTCCTTTGAATTCGGGTGTGAATTCTGTAGAGTTTGTTGAGCATAGCTCCAAACAAATATGGGTATTGTATTGAGAGAGCGGTGGCTTGTAATAAAATCTGACCAAGTGATTCTTGGTGGACGTAGCCCAAATTGGGTGAACCATGTTAAATACTGTTTCTTTGTGTTGTGTTATTTTATTCTGCAATTTTATTTGAGATCTGTAATATTTTTTGCATATTAGTTTCTACTATTGCGATTCTGTGAGGGATTATTTTGCATATTTTATCCCTTATTTCCTAACAAGTTCTTGTATGGCAGGATAACTTGAACTCCCCTTATGGTTCCCTCTTCCAAATAGTTAGATTGGCGTATCATGAAGAAGCTGTAGATGGAGGAACAACAAATAGAGCATGAACAAGATCCAAATTGGTGATCCAATTAATTATGTTTTCAAGGAGACTCCTGGTAGCCCATTGTAACTCATTGAGCATGAACAAGATCAGCTCCTAGAGCACACAAAATGAGTGGAGATCCAGATTGGGATTGATTCAATGCCCTCAAAGTCAAGTTCTACAACCACAAAATTTCAATGTTCAGTGGATGTCCTTGTACCAGTTTTTCTCCCAATTCCAAATAATGCACTTGGTGTCCCCAGATTTCACCCTGAAATCTGGGACTACCCATTTAATTTTTTTTTGTTCTTTTTAAAATAATGTGTCTTTTTATGTTTTTATTGCCAGAAGATGTCTCTATTACGTTAAGAGGACGAAAACCCTCTTAGAGCATGTGAGAAATTTCTACACAAGGAGTTCCATGGAGTTGCAAAGATTTTTTATTATTTTCCAGCAGTAGAATAAAGGGAGTTTAGAGATTTTGGTCAAAGGGTTTGAAGAGAAACTATTATCAATTTTTATATGCCTTAGATCAGCTTTAGTGACCACCTATGAAGATGATACTTCATGTTCTAGGGCAGATTCGGAGCTGTTTTTAGTGGCTGTTATTGCTCCATATTTTTTATATATCAGATTCTTTATTTTCAGAATTTTTGGTGTGCAAAAAGGTACCATTTTTATTTAATTTCAGGGACAACACATCTGAAGACTTTTATAAATTATTGCAGCCTATTTTACCTTCAAAAATCTGTATTTTTTATTCATGCATGGGCTGTTAAAAATATGGAAATAAGTTTGGAGTGAATGGGTATGAATTTTATTGCTGATTCGTGTGGATTCTTCAGTAAACCCAAGTCGTCATTCCCATATTTCTGCATGATATTTTATTGGTAATTTGTCTATAAGTTGCAGTTAGTGGTTGGGATTGGCCTAAAATCCATTTGGGGTGAAAAATGTCCATTTGAAGACATTACAGTACTTGAGGGGGAAATACCCAAAAATTGGAAAAATTTAAATTAATAGTTGTACAAATTACATATTATCGTACAACCTGTACCCAACAATGGTGTAAAACAACCAATCACAAGGCGACACATCATCTACTCAACTTTTAAATACCCAATGCACAAGTTTAGGTCTAACCCTTTTTTAGTGCATTTCAAATTTGCTATTGTAAATCAATTCAAAAGGGAACTTCCCCTCCAAATAAACACATGAAATGAAAAATCCATGTTAAATAATAAATAAATGTTAAGTCAACTATGAGACAAATTTCAAGTGCTGATTGTGGCATCAGTTAATTGCCACCTAGGTGCCAAGTTAGCTATTTCCACTATTGGTTCCACTAGCAATAATAATCTTGTAAAAGTAGTTTTTGTATGTTGTTGTATCTTGATGGAAATATTGTTTTCTAAATTTTTTGGGATGTCTTAATATGAAGGGCACACAATAAAAAAAATTAAGAATGTGGTTCTTATTCTTCAACATCTCTTTAGGAGGGCATAGGCTCTTTCTGACTTCTTCAGGTATGAGGATTAGAAGCGCCTCGATTTATACTTAGAGGTGGCTCTGAGGCTTTGTAATATCCCTCTCACAGGTTCAAGGGAAAGAGCAACACTCAAGGAGAAAAACAACACCAAAAATGATTAGAACATCCCTACAAGTGATGAAACCCAGCCAGTAGTGCTCAGATCTTCAATAAATCATCAAAGAGCTCATGCAAACAATGCATAAGTCAAGATGATTTGTTAGGCAATGATTTACTTCCAACTCAATCAAGACTAGCCCCTTATGCTATGAAGTAATTAGTGCAAACTGATAATGGGATAACAGTGATTAAATACACACATACTACCAGCGAAATCTTCCCACAACTGCTGCTGTCAGCTCCAACGCTGATCGCTGCACCTGGAAGTTATCTACTACTTCAAACAACACAAACCATGCTCTACAACCACTGAACCTGCTTTAAATGCATATGTAAGATCTGATCCAAATATTAATCTACAGATCGCTGCCAGAGGGATTCTAAGCACCATTAATAAATTAGCCACTAAGCCGAGTATGCAAATAAATAGAGGTCATTGCCAAATGTGGGTTAACACATGCATAAAACTTAAGATTACCTTCCTCATACAGTTTGTTGTTACAAAGACCTTCAGAACACCTTAATAACATGCGAAATACAGTTTGACGTGCATGGTGGAGACCAGCCACAAGAGGATATTCAGACAAATACGATTCGCTGCCCCAAAATATATATACTTCACACAAATATGAACCTCAAACAAGGTCGCCAATACTGGAATTTAAGAGCTATCAAGGATATTCGATTTAGCTTGAAAATTGTTGTTCAAAACACTCAAATCAGATCTGAATTAATGGATCTAACCACCCCTATGCTGGCGGTAGGCAAGGAGCATTCAATATCCTTAGATCCTGCACAATACAGGTCACTAGGGCTTAGCAAACTACTCTAAACAGTTAGCTGCTCATATGTGACTCAAAACACTTATCCCAAATGTTTAATAACTTCCCAATGAAGTCGCTGAGTGTAGGGAGATAGAGCAGATTATTATTTATCAAATACTAACACCAAACTTTCCCTAAATAAGGCTGTAGAAAAGGAGACAATATCAAGCAACCAGCTGATAATTCACATCAAATAAACCTCTAAAAACAGTCCACAAACACCATGAGAAATTTGCTAGGGCTAGGAGTTATAAACCAATATCACAAGGAATATTAAATCAGCCAAATCGATATGCAAGGAGCAAGCAATCACACCAAAAACCTAGCTGCTACAGTGAATCGCTACAGTGATTCGCTATAGTAAAACATGCAGATTTCTACTTGCAAATTCAACCAAAGCAAATAACCTGTTCAATTTGATATTCAAAGATCAACTACAAAGATCTCCCAAGCATGAGAGAGAGAAGGAAAATATCAATGGGCGTGCATCCCAACTCCAAGCATGGAGTATCAAATAAATCTCATCATAACATAATAATAATAATGATCCCAACACTCCTTTTATAAGTAAGGAGACACAAAATTCAAAATCCCTAGGAGAGGGAAATTATTAAATAAAAGCAGTTTATTTCCCCTAGGTGTGGCGTCCCCTTTTCAAAGTGTGAGTTTATCAATAAAAGCCACCTAAATATTTATTTAATTAATTCCCCATTTAATTTTTATATTTTGGGAATTAAATTAAATAATCTTCATAATTAAATAATTAAATAAATATTGCAACAGGCAATAATATTTAATTATTTAATAAAATGTTCCCCTTGCAATATCCCAAAGCCCATGGGGAAATATAGGTTAAGGGTCTTCAGAAATGGGGACATTACAGTTCTCCCTTCCCAAGATTGCTTGCCCTCAAGCAATAGCAAGCTCATGCACCTGGTACCAAAAGGGTAGCACTCCAAGAACCGGGTTCCCATGCCATTCAAGTGGAGTAACATTTGTAAGATCTTTGGCTGCTTCATCCTCCTAAAAGTTAGGAGTGTAAACTGTTGCAATTTATTCCTCAAACCTGCCCATGAAACAAACCAGTTAGAAAAATGAGTGTTGAAGAACACTCTTCTTGCTTCTTCTTGGTATCTCCATGGCTTGGATAATGCCCAACTTTCTTTCATGCATGGGCTGCCCCTACAAACTGCTATGCAGTCCCATACTCTGCTGTAGTCATGCCATTTCTCATCAAAAATCAGACTTAGCCCTTCCCAATCAATCATGCATGAGTTACAAACAAACACCGATAACCATATCATCATGTGTACATCAAAAATCTGAACTGTAAAAGGAATAAAAGCGCTGATTATGACGAGGCTAGATACCAAAATGATGGGGCAGCAGTTAGTCTTCCATGTCATCATCCCAATATCAATTCCTGTTTGTTGGGCAACAATTTTAGAAGCTATCAAACTGAAAATATTGGATACAACAATCCCATCTTGCATGGGAAACAACTCCAACAATACATATTCAATTTTCTTGTCATTTTCTAGCAAGTACTCAATGTGCACCTGTTTTCTTTTGCTTGGGACAGCAAGATGACATCCCTCTTGTTTATATTCCAAGATAATCTCTATGCTCCCAATACTTCCTTCAAAAGCTAGAAGTAAATTATCATGACACAGGGAAAGTAGAAGATTTGATCCCAATGTGCAAGACATCAAAACATTCATGTGAAGAAATGACATACCCCTCATGATGATAGAATTCATGTCCGTATCCTTATGCAATCTCCCAATCTCATTTGCATGTAAAATGATAGGCAACACATGATTGACCTTTTCCTTATCACTTACCAAGTCATTTAAAATGTCACTTCTCCCATGCTTGTCTGCCCCTTGTTCTTCTTCCTTAACTGCCATAAGAATCATAGAATATGGATCATGTGAAGACCTTATACCATGACCTTTCTTCTCCTTCAAACTCTTTGTAGAAGCCCCAAAATTTGTAGCCATGTAATGTCCCCATTTCTGAAGACCCTTAGCCTATATGTCCCCGTGGGCTTCGGGATGTGCAAGGGGAACATTTTTATTGAATAATTAAATATTATTGCTTGGAGCAATAATTATTTAATTATTTAATTATGAAGATTATTTAATTTAATTATCCAAAATATTAAAAAAATAAATTAAATGGGGAATTAATGAAATAAATATTTTTGGTGGCTTTTATTGTAAAATCACCCTTTGAAAAGGGGATGCCACACCTAGGGAGAACAAACTGTTTTTATTTAATATTTTCCTTCTCCTAGGGTTTTTGAATTTTGTGGCTCCTTATAAAAGGAGTGCTAGGACCATTATTATTATTATGATATGATGATATTTATTTTATGCTCTATGCTTGGAGTTGGGATGTATGCCCACCCTTGATACTTGTTCTCTCTTGCATGGGAGATCTTTGGAAGCTAGTTTTGTTATCAATATTGAAGAAGTTATTTGGGAGATCCATGTTTTTGGTCTTGGTAAATATTTTGGATTAATTTGCAAGTAAAATCTGCATGTTTCTACTGTAGCGATCACTGTAGCGATTCACTGTAGCAGCTGGATTTTGATATCAATTGGAGTATTTTCATGTGCTTTTGCAAATCGACTTGTGTTGTGTGATTTCTACTTGCCCTAGCGAACTCTAATGGTACTCTGGTGATTGTTTTGGAGTGCTTTAGCGTCATATAAATCATTCTGGCCTAGCTGAAGCAAATCGATTTGATTTTTAAATTAAATCCCTGGAATATTGTTACTTGAAGGGGTCTAGGATTGGCGAATTTCTTATGGTGTATGTAGACTGTTTTGCATGCAATAATTGGAGTGAAATCGACCAGCTGGTTGTCCTCTAATTTCAGCGACCTCTTTGACAGTGCTTTGAATATTCCAATGCATGTTTGGTGTGCTAAATGCCCGGCGAATTGGCTGATCTTAGTTTACTAGCTACAGCGATTTCATTTGATGTGTTAGGGTCTGATTTTGGGTTTGAAATAAACTGCTGTTCTCTCTTTAAAGCCAGCGACTTCATTTGGGGGTAAATGATGAATGTTTTGGTGCATATTTAAGCTTCATTTGATCCACGAACTGTTAGTACTGTTTGCATAAGCCTAGCATCACCATTATGGTGTGCAAGCACTGATTTTAGCATCGATTTCCATGCATATCGAGTGTCTCTAATGGTCTGAGTGTAGCGGCTGGGTTGAATACATGATTTAACGATGAATAGAAGTCTTATGGGAGCGAAATATATGAGGAAGTTAATCTGAGTTGTGTGCATGCTTTATCTCTCACTTGGCAGTGATTCCTTTTGGATTGAGTGCTCTTTCTAATGGCTGATATGTCACAGTCTTGATGAAATGTGTTTGCATATTATTAAGGTGACCTTGAAGTATTCTAGCAATGATCCATATGTGGCTGGACTAAGTAAACATACCTTGATATCTGAACACATTTCGGTTGAGGTTTTTGCATGATAAAGAGTGGTTTGCCTTGTTTGCATTTAGGAGAATACTGTGATCAGATTTCTATTACAGCAGTCTATATTCATAAGATTGTGGAATTTTAGTAGATGAGTTAAGGCCATTAAACCATTACCCTCGGGTTTATTGAGTCATTTACTCAACTGGTATAAATAGTTTGTTGTATTCAATCGATTGATGCATTGAAGAGTTGGTTGTTTGCCGAATCCCTATTGATATTAAAAGTGGGACATTACAAGCCATGCAAGCAATGTCAACAAGATTCATCCCACACACTTCCTTTACCAAAATTTTCTATGAAAACACAAGAATCAAATCATGCTTAAGGAAGAATTGAGAAGGGAGGCATCATGCATTTCTCAGCCCGTCATGTACAAATTTCATAACAGCAAGATAAAGTGCATGAAATGACTCTAAATGGGCTTCAATACTGTGAAGAATGACTTCATACCTGTGGGGATGACATCACCTAAGTAGAAACCTTCATCATGATTGAAATTTGAACCATGTTCAATCCACAAGAGTTGAAATTTACCAAGATATAACTGCTGCATCAAAACTGAAAGTGAATTTCTTACCATGTAACATGTGGTCCGTGTAATTCCCTTATTTTGGAAGGCCTTCATGATTACCACTTGTGCCTTGAGCTCTCCAAAGTGAATGGTTGAATATTTCTTTTCCCATTGGTGAGAAGAAACACGAGAATCAACAAGATTAGACACATCTTTCTTCAAAGCACTACCGAGCTTCCCATATTCATCAACAACTTCATCATTCTTATTAGCCAAATCAAATTCTGAATAATCCATTACCTTAGCATCTGATTTTTTAGTGCTTTCACATTTTGTGCAAGTATTAGATACAAAAAGCTCATTATTATGCATCAAAGAACTCGTACCTTGAGGATTCATTCTCATATCTTTTTCTGAAGACTTGGCTGCCATATATGTCTTCATCTTGATTTGGTTCATGACACCTTTTGCCAAGGTGTGAGAAATGCATGATGCCTCCCTTCTCAATTCTTCCTTAAGCACATTCAACAAATGTAGAGGAATATCATCATATTCATTTAACACCATGGACATGATGGTTTGCATAGCAACCCTTATATTTTCTGAATGATTATTCTGTATGACCCCAAAAAATACCTCAAACATATAAAGGATAAGATCATTGCAACCAATATCTAACATCAATACACAAGATCTTACCTTTGCCATAGTTTCTAGAATTTTTACCTTCTTGCTGTAATAAGGGCTTGTGATGTTCCAAAGGCCTTGAAAACTTCCGACCATGTGTTCGAAAATGTCTCTCATGACATCATCACTGTAGGGCAGATTAGGGGCTGTGACCCTTGTGACTTCTGCAATGCAAGTAACCATAATTTTCACTCTCACATCTTCATGCCAAAAGATCTTAGGCTTAATCAACTGAAACATCAATGAATGAATCATGTACTTATCTGATTCGACCATGGCCAAACAATTTGATGTTTCCTCCAAGTCCTTAAGCAAGGTATTCTCGGAATGATGCGGAAGCTTAAGCTTCTTCCCAACCTTGATGATCCTTTCTTTCAAACCACCTTCACTCATTAACTCCATGGTTCCACTCCGTCTCTTATCTTTGCATGCAAAAATAACCCACACGAATAAAGAAAGGAAGCTCTGATACCATTGTAATATCCCTCTCACGAGATCAAGGGAAAGAGCAACACTCAAGTAGAAAAATAACACCAAAAATGATTAGAACATCCCTACAAGTGATGAAACCCAGCCAGTAGTGCTCGGATCTTCAATAAATCATCAAAGAGCTCATGCAAACAATGGATAAGTCCAGCTGATTTGTTAGGCAATGATTTACTTCCAACTCAATCAAGACTAGCCCCTTATGCTATGAAGTAATTAGTGCAAACTGATAATGGGATAACAGTGATTAAATACACACATACTACCAGCGAAATCTTCCCACAACTGCTGCTGTAAGCTCCAACGCTGATCGCTGCACCTGGAAGTTATCTAATACTTCAAACAACACAAACCATGCTCTACAACCACTGAACCTGCTTTAAATGCATATGTAAGATCTGATCCAAATATTAATCTACAGATCGCTGCCAGAGAGATTCTAAGCACCATTAATAAATTAGCCACTAA
Organism: Taxus chinensis; assembly: GCA_019776745.2. Classification (NCBI taxonomy): domain Eukaryota; kingdom Viridiplantae; phylum Streptophyta; class Pinopsida; order Cupressales; family Taxaceae; genus Taxus; species Taxus chinensis. The sequence goes on from CM034150.1 coordinate 698,192,631, forward strand.
GCTGAGTATGCAAATAAATAGAGGTCACTGCCAAATGTGGGTTAACACATGCATAAAACTTAGATTACCTTCCTCATACAGTTTGTTGTTACAAAGACCTTCAGAACACCTTAATAACATGCGAAATACAGTTCGGCGTGCATGGTGGAGACCAGCCACAAGAGGATATTCAGACAAATACGATTCGCTGCCCCAAAATATATATACTTCACACAAATATGAACCTCAAACAAGGTCGCCAATACTGGAATTTAAGAGCTATCAAGGATATTCGATTTAGCTTGAAAATTGCTGTTCAAAACACTCAAATCAGATCTGAATTAATGGATCTAACCACCCCTATGCTGGCGGTAGGCAAGGAGCATTCAATATCCGTAGATCCTGCACAATACAGGTCACTAGGGCTTAGCAAAATACTCTAAACAGTTCGCTGCCCATATGTGACTCAAAACACTTATCCCAAATGTTTAATAACTTCCCAATGAAGTCGCTGAGTGTAGGGAGATAGAGCAGATTATTATTTATCAAATACTAACACCAAACTTTCCCTAAATAAGGCTGTAGAAAAGGAGACAATATCATGCAACCAGCTGATAATTCACATCAAATAAACCTCTAAAAACAGTCCACAAACACCATGAGAAATTCGCTAGGGTTGGGAGTTATAAATCACTATCACAAGGAATATTAAATCAGCCAAATCGATATGCAAGGAGCAAGCGATCACACCAAAAACCCAGCTGCTACAGTGAATCGCTACAGTAAAAACATGAAGATTCCTACTTGCAAATTCAACCAAAGCAAATAACCTCTTCAATTTGATATTCAAATATCAGCTACAAAGATCTCCCAAGCATGAGAGAGAAGGAAAATATCAATGGGCATGCATCCCAACTCCAAGCATGGAGTATCAATTAAATTTCATCATAACGTAATAATAATAATGATCCCAACACTCATTTTATAAGTAAGGAGGCACAAAATTCAAAATCCCTAGGAGAGGGAAATTATTAAATAAAAGCGGTTTATTTCCCCTAGGTGTGGCGTCCCCTTTTCAAAGGGTGAGTTTATCAATAAAAGCCACCTAAATATTTATTTAATTATTTCCCCATTTAATTTTTATATTTTGGGAATTAATTAAATAATCTTCATAATTAAATAATTAAATAACTATTGCTCCAGGCAATAATATTTAATTATTTAATAAAATGTTCCCCTTGCAACATCCCAAAGCCTACGAGGAAATATAGGCTAAGGGTCTTCAGAAATGGGGACATTACAGGCTTCGTGAGCACACTCTTCAACTACATTCTAGATCAAATTCTTCCCAGCATATGACTTCCTTCTTCATAGTACTACCTTTAGTGAGAGGCACCAAGCACCAAGATGAGGCCACCTCCACTTCTTACTTCAGATTTGTTTGGCCCAGGGAAACCATCCACAGTTCCCGGAGGCATTTTAGATAGGCCTTGCACCAGGAGATAGACTCGATCTACTAGGCCTTCAAGATATAGTACAGTGTCCAAACAACAACATTGTAGGCATCCTCTACACTCTACCATCTCTTCGTCTGGTTGTCATTCCATCCAAATTTTCTTCCATTCGGCCTCGGATGTTAGGAGAGTTGGATCTACCATTCCCTAGTAGACTTTCCTCATTGCTTCACCCTTAGCCGTCTCTCCCTTTCATCTTCTCGTTCGCATTTCCACCCCTGTTTTTAGGTTTGGGGGTTTACTCTTTTCGGTTCTGCCAACTTCTTTGTGTTTGTACTCTTCTTGCTCGGGTACCTATTGGTTCTCCTACTATGAATTTGCTCATGGTGTTTTCTGTAGTCCCTTTGACTGAAATGTCCCAAAAGGACCTTAAAGGGCATACAATGGATTTTTGCCAAAACCCAACCTCAAATGTACCATTATTTTTTCACAATAGGTAGATCTGAAATTAATATTAGAAAATGCGACTTGCACCAATAATAGAAAATGCACCACAAGTTGCCACACAATGCTTTTCTCTTGTCCAAATGAAAGCAATAATTTTTGGAAGGTCAAGCAAGAGAAATTTACCAATTCAAAGCTCCAAAAATATATGATTTTATTTAATAAAATCTGCAAACCCTTGTCTGCACTTACAACTGGAAAAGGAGGGTTTGGATCTAAGAAAATACTCCAAAAGTAGCAAACTAGATAACTGAAAATCAGCTCCTTGCAGCAACACTCAGATTTGAAATTCATACCCTTCATGCTAAAACGGTCCTTTAACTGGGTCTCTCCAACTGGAGAAATTACAATACCTTAGCAAATAATTTTCCCTTGAATGTTTAACACTGCTAGATGAATCCAAAGAGAAGAGTTTTCGTTCTTCCCTTCACTTCTCATGAGGGTTTTCATCCTCAGAGAAAACAGCTGCAACACTAGGCTAACAAGAAAATTTCAGAATTTTTGATAAACATAGAATGATGCCCAAAGCAAGTCGACTTGCCTCTTTGATGAAAAGAAAGGGCCCAAAATGACCACCCACCACAACCAATCAACATTCTCCAATTTTTTAATGCCTCCTTCACATGTTTTCATCTCAAGGGTGGTCGCATTTTTCCCTTAGGAATATAACATTTGCTAAGTCTTTTAATCACCTTTCAATTTGCACTTTATTATTAAGTCATAATAATTAATTATAAGTGCTTATACACTTTTTTTTTTGGCACTTTATAATAATTCATCATGACTTAAGTCACCCTTAAGTTCACCCATTAGCCACCAGGTAGACAAAATAGGCCAAGGGTCTTCAACAATGTTATTTTAGAAAGAGGGACATTTTAGTCCTCCCTTCCTCAAATTGCTTGCCTACAAGCAATTGCAGATTTGGGTGTTCTAAAATTTCTGCACCTTGCCATGTTGCATCCTCAAGAGGTAACCCCTTCCATTGTATCAAATATTCCCTGATAACTCTATTCTTCAACCTTTTTTCACGTACTTCCATGATAGCATTCGGCTCCAATACTAATTTTCCCTCATCATCAAGAGGGGCAGCGCCATGAAAAGAGAGATATGCTGTCCCAAAGCCCTTTTAAGGCATGAAACATGGAACACATTATGGATTTTGCTTTGAGTCAGAAGTTCAAGCTCATAGGCAACTTTCCCAACCTTCCTTATGACCTTGTAAGGGCCATAGAACCTTGGATTCAATTTCTTAGACCCTTTCTCTTTGAGGGAAGATTTTCTATAAAAGGTTGTAATCTTAAAAAAACCATGTCTCTTACCTCAAATGACCTCTCAACCCTTCGCTGGTCCGCATATAATTTCTGCTGATTTTGTGCATGTGAGAGGTTATCCTTGAGTGCGCCTTTAAAATATCTTGGATTTGTTGCACCAAATCTCTAGCTTCCGACACTCGACTCTTCAGAAGAACAACATCCACAAAGGAAAATGCATCGTAACCATATAAACATTTGAAGGAAAACATACCAATAGACATATGGTAAGATGTGTTGTAGCAAAACTCCTCTAAGTATAACCATTTTATTCGTGTTGTTTGCTACCCTGTAATAGCTCCTTAAGTACCCATCTATCCATTTGTTGACAATCTCAGTTTGCCCATCTGTTTGTGGATGGTAACTTGTGCTAGGGGTCAATTCTGTACTTGCAAGGTGGAAGAGTTCTCACCAAAAGAAGTCAAAAAGCTGCTATCCCTGTCACTCACAATGTTTTTAGGCAGCCCATGAAGTTTGAAATTTTTCTTAAAAAAAATCTAACCACCATTGGTCCATCATACTTGGTAGTGGAAAAAAATATGCACACTTGGTCAATCTATCCACTACAACATAAAAGACACTCTTATCTTGCATCCAAGGAAGTCCAATGATGAAATGTATGGAAATACTCTCCCATTTTTGATTTGGGATAGGTAGAGGATGCAAATGACCCACTGGAAACTCATGCTCTGCTTTACATTGTTGAGATGTGATACACTCCCTTATGTGTTGGAGTACCTCCCCTTTGAGTCAATTCCATACAAACTTCTCTCTAATTTGTTTGTATGCTTTAAAGTAACCTGGATGACCGACCAAAGGTGAATCATGCATAGCCACTAGAATCTTACGTTCCACTTTGGATTCAGGTACTAATAAGACCCTGTTTTTGTAGAGTATGAGGCCATCCACCACTTTATACTTTTCATCTTCAATCCCAGCTTCCAGGACAACACTAGCAATCTGATTTTTTGCATACTCAGTTGTTATAACAGCCCTCTAATCTGCTGCAATTTCAGACATAGAGCAGCAATATGGCTTCCTAGACAATGCATCTACTACAACATTATTTTTCCCTTTAACAAACTCAATTTCGAAGTCAAAGGACTGAATTTTACTCACCCATTTTTGTTGTCTATCATTCCAATGAGTTTGGCTGAGAAAGTAACTCAAACTGTTGTGGTCTGTTTTCACCACAAACTTGCCACAAACTAGATATTGTTGGAACTTAACCAAGGCATGCATGATTGCCAACATTTCCTTGTCATAGATAGAGTACTTTTTTTCAATCTCTTTGAGTTTTCTACTTTCAAATGCAATGGGGTGTTTGTTTTGCATCAAAACAACCCCAATACCATCACCAGATGCATCACAACAAAGGGAATAGAAAAATCTGGAACAAGTACAGGGCATGTGCTCATCACCTTTTTTAAATTGTCAAATGCATCTTGAGCTGTCCTAGACCATTCCCTTCTTTGTTAAATCAGTCAAAGGAGCTGTAAGTTGAGAGAAACCTTTGACAAAGCTCCTGTAATAATTGCATAATCCCAAAAATCCTCTCAAATGTGTCATGGTGGTGGGTGGAGGCCAATCCAAGGTGGCAATTATCTTCTACTGATCCACATGAACACCTTTGGTATTGATAATGTACCCAAGTATAAAATTTCAGTCACTCCAAGTTCACATTTTGATTCTTGTGCATAAAGTGACTGCTTCTCGAAAATGCCCAACACAATATCCAAGTGTTGAAGACGTCCCTCCCATGATTTGCTATAAACCAGTATGTCTTTAAAGAAAACCAATACAAACCTCCTCAAATGCTCTCTAAAGATATGATTCATGGATGATTGAAACATAGCTAGGGCATTGTTCAATCCAAAAGGCATCACAAGAAATTCAAAGCAGCCAATATGACACCTAAATGGAATTTTGTAGACATCTTCCTTCCTTACTCAGATTTGATGGTACCCGGATCTCAAGTCTATCTTGGAGAAGTAGATAGGTCCATGTAGCTCATCAATTGTATGTATGGTATACCTATTTTTGATGATCCTTTTATTCAACAAGTTGTAGTCAATGTACATTCTCATAGTCCCATCTTTCTTTTTCACAAGAACCACTGAAGATGCAAAGAGACTAGAGCTAGGTCTTATACGCCCTATTTCCAACAAATCCTTAGTGGCCTTCTCAATTTCTTCTTTTTAGGCTCTAGGATGACGATAAAGAGTAGTAAACATAGCCTTATTACTTGGTTCTAATTCAACGGTATGCTCAAAACCTCTATCTGGAGGTAACCCAAGGGAAGGTTGTCAAATACCTTGGCATGCTCGTTATAGATAGCTTAAATGTTTTCCTTATACTACTGTTGTCCCAAAATCTGATCTGCAGATGTGATTAGACACTTAGCTGCCCAAGTAATCTACCCTTTTTGAAAGGCTCTTTCCATCCACTTAGCAGTCACTACCATAGGAGCTCCATTTGCCATGCCATGTAGTACTATTTCTTGATCTGCTGATCTGAATTTCAGCTCCATTGTTTGGTAATTTTGGGTGAACTCCCCAAGAGAATGCAACCATTGTACACTTAGCTGCCCAAGTAATCTACCCTTTTTGAAAGGCTCTTTCCATCCACTTAGCAGTCCTAACAGAGGAGCTCCATTTGCCATGCCATGTAGTACTATTTCTTGATCTGCTGATCTGAATTTCAGCTCCATTGTTTGGTAATTTTGGGTGAACTCCCCAAGAGAATGCAACCATTGTACACCCAAAACTAAATCCGTTTCACCAATACCCACCACATAGAAGTCATTTGTTACCATATGCTTACCAAGTGTGATTTTTAGTTGTGATATCTTCTTGGTACAAGGAATGGTGAAACCATCTGCAACTGTAACATTAAATCCTTTGAAATCCTCTAATGGCAGCCCCAATCTTGCAACTAAATCAGTATCAATAAAATTATGAGTTGCGCCACTATCTATCAAAATAGTGACTCTTTTACCTTTTAGTTCCTCTCTAACACAAAAAGGGTGATACCTTAGAGCTCCAAATAGTGTGGCAAGAGTATTATCCAATTGATCTTCTTCTTTCCTTTCTTGCTCTTCATCCTCATGGCGTTCTTCCTTGTCTATTTCTTCCTCCTCTCCATCAGAAATGACTTCAATGTAATGTATTTGGCCCTTTCCTAGGCAACGGCGCCTTGGAGTCCATGGATCTTTGCATGTGAAGCAAATATTCTTCCTTCATAATTCATATCTTGTGTTCTCAGCATCTATGTTCCTTGGAAGCTCTTTTTGGGGGTTTTTACCTTGCTGAAATGGCCTTCTTGCTTGATTAATGTGGGTTGTCCTTGGCTTCCCTTGAAATGTATGTCTTGGCTGCCCCAAATAACTTGGCTTGGATTGTCCAAAGGGCAAATTTTTACCCTTGCTGTAATTTCCAGATTTAACGACCTCTTTATTGCATCTTGGAGAGAGGGAGGCTCAAAAGCATTTACCAACCCCCTAAGAGGTTCGGTTAGACCTTCCATGAACAATACCACCAATCCTCTCTCATTTACATCAGTAACCATGACTGCTAATTTCTGAAAATCAGCAACATACCTCTCCACGGACGTCTCTTGTTTGAGTTGTGCTAATTCTAAGAAGTGCACTTTTGGATCTTTCCTGTCAAATCTTTTAGTTAACCTTTGACTAAACTCTTCAAGAGTAGTTATGGAGCCTTGTCCTTGTGTCACAAGACCATGGTAACACCATTCATGAGCTATACTGTCCAAGTGTAAGGTGACAAATTAGAGAGACTCTTCTTCATACATTGGGTTGAATGATAGGTAAGTGTCTAATTTTTGCAGCCAAGGCCTTGTGGAACATTTATTTGAACCATCATGTGTAGGGAGGGTGATCTTACCCAATCAGTGTTGGATATCTTTCCTTGTCTTTTGTGGATGATTCACCTTCTTCCTTCGTCCTTCATTCCTTCTTAGTTGGCAAAAGTCCTTGAATGAAAGTAAATTCCTTGTGTTGGGATTTAATGAGGCATACTCATCTCCATATAGATTTATTTCTTTCGTGAACCCATGTGTAGGTGGTTGTTATTCCTCCCCTTGTGGCTCATTTCTTTGAAGGAAACTAGCATGAAAGAATTTGGAGGGAGTCTTATTTGCACCCCTGTCTGCATGATGAGTAGAAGAGTTTCCCTTACCATGAATGCCTTGATTTCCTTGAGGGTTTTCCTTGTTATTACTTATCCCTTGTAGGAATTTACCCAAATCTGCGATGGCTCCTATAAAGGAGTCTCTTAAATCTTTGTGTGACTCCAGCAAATGGTTTTGCAATTCTTTGTTACCTCGAGTAAACACCTCATTCATGTAGCTTTGCTCATCATTTGGAGGTCTTTCTCTATCATCCATCTCTCCTCTTCTTGGAGTTTTTCTTGAATAATGATATCTGAAACCATCTTCTTCTCTATCCATGCAAGTTTATTTATCCTTTACAGGCTAGGAGAATCACTGCTCTGATACCATTGTAGTGTCCCCAAATGGACATTTCAACCCCAAGTGGATTACCCGCAATTCCTACTAGGGATAAATCTGATTAATCCAAAAAGCCAAAAAAATCTCAGTTGCTATAAAACTAAAATTCAAAATGAAATTAGGTCACAAACTGAATATTTTTCAAAATACCCTAGTTTGCTGCCCTGGGCCAATGATTTAGCTAAAATAGCTTTTTCTACCTCAAAATACCTCCAAAAATTATGAAAATTTGTTTACAAGTAGATAATGAATAATCAAAATAGGATCTTCAGTCAGATTCAAAAAATATCAATGCTGACATTTATTAGGGCAAAAAAGTAGCAAAACTTGTAAATTCAATAACTTACAAAATACTCTAAATTTCGGGGCGAATGATAGTTCAAACAAAAGCTTGAAATATAAGCTTTCCAATGAGCCCAAAATCATAATTTTTCAATGGCGGAAAGACATCCAAAACAGATCTGCAATTCTAGAACAATGTAGATAAACCCTAGTTGTAAGTGAAAGCTGGAAATACAATTTTGCCCCACTTAAGAAAGGCCCAAAAAACACCTCACAACTGATAAAACACTTCAGATTTGATCTCTCCTTGAATTTAGCTTGAAATCGGTCTTCAACAACTATTGGAAAACTACTGGAAAATCAACTAACTCCTTGATATGCAATGGAAACCCCTATGTGGAGAATCCTCTCAACTAGGAGAAGGGTTTTTGTCCTTTTACTAGGCTCTTTGAGGGTTTTCATCCTCACGAGTGAATCTCTAAGGGTTTTTCATCCTTAGAAGATTGAAGATGTAGCTCAAAGCTCATCAAACAAATCTGATTTGAGAAAATACACAAGTGATGTCTCTCCAAGCAAGTTCACTTGCTAAAATAGAAGAATATGGCACAAATGGCCACTCTCACATCCAATCAGAATTTTTCCTTCATTTAATACTTTTCCCCAATTGCTTTTCTCCTCTAGGCAAGTCGCATTTCCCTTTAAATAATAACTTTTGCTAAATGCCTTTTGCCTTTTTTTCCTTTCTCTATTTTAATCTTATTATTAAGTTTATAATATTTTATTATAAGTGCTTTATAATATTTCTTTTTATTTTTTTGCACTTTATAATAAACTATTAAAACTTAAGTCTCCCATTTAGTTTATTCCTTAGCCGTCAGGAAGACAAAATGAGCTATAAGGATCTTTGACCAGAAAGGGGATATTACAATCCTCCCTTCCCAAAATTGTTTGCTCGCAAGCAATTGCAACTTGTTTAAGTGTTATGCACAATAAACGAAACATGTTGAAGTGATTCAAAATCCTTGCACTTGTTGCTGTCAAATGAGAGAGCTCTTGCCACAATATGTAGCTCTCATAATGCCCACAATCATAAAATTGGAACTAAGGATCCACATCCTCCCTTCCCAAAATTGCTTGCTCGCAAGCAATTGCAACTTGTTTGTCTAAGTGTCATGCACAATAAACGAAACATGTTGAAGTGATCCAAAATCCTTACACCTGTTGCTGTCAAATGAGAGAGCTCTTGCCACAATATGTAGCTCTCATAATGCCCACAATCATAAAATTGGAACAGAGGATCCACATGTTCCATATTGCACTTTGTATTACCATACTTCTCATGAAGAAAGCAAATCTGAAATGTCTTAATTTGCAGCAATAAATTTGACACATGTTCATTCCTTTGATACCTTGGAGTACCATCAAGATCTTCATCATTCTTTGTCTTCATCATAACTTGACTTCGCTGCACCAAATCCTTGGCATTCTTGTCCCTAATAGGCTGAATACCATCATGATAGAACTGCTGTAATAACATAGTATAAAGATGATGCAATGAATCCTTGCTACTACTAACCTCCTCATAGAAAATATCATTAAAATGTTTACCTTTAGCTGCTGATTTGAAAACCTCGAAAACAACACCATCCCTATTTTGACTCATGATTTCAGACACAATACAAGCATCAACATTCTTCACAATTTAATGCCCATTAATACTATGGCTTGGAAAATCCATCCCATATGACAATGACTCATTAAAATGTACCTTTGGAACTGAAACATTTTCTCCAACTTGGCATCCAACAAGCAATGTTTGTTCCTCACTAATGCAATTATTTTGCTCATTAGTAGAAGTCATACTTCTTGAAGCTTCTTATTCTTTGCTTTGCATGTGGAATACCCTATGAGCTGATTTCTCTCCAATTTTTGCATGGTAATTTTGTCTTGTTGATATCTTCTATTGTTTTAGGTTTTTACTATGTATAAATTCACAAAAATCAGCGAAGGTCAACATAGCTCTTACCTTGGGACTAAGTGTTGCATACTCTTTTCCCCATGTCTCCATGTCATAATCCTCAATTGGTTGTTCCTCCTTTTGGAGAAACATGGTTATGCTTCCTTCGCCATTGTTGCCTCGATTTTCTTGAGAGCTTGATTTGATAGTACTCATTCCCTGTATAGATTTGCCCAAGTCAGCAATGGCTCCTATGATTGAGTCTCTTAAATCTCTCTGAGCATCCAACCAATAGGTTTGCAATACTCTGTGGCCTCTAGTGATCTCTTCACTCAGATAGTTTATCTTATCTCTAGGATGATATCTCTGATTATGCCCATCCATGGTCACCTTCTTCATCTTCAAATCTGATTTTTTCTTTCACAGGCTGGGAGAATCATCGGTCTGATACCACTGTAATGTCCCCAAAGGACCTTAAAGGGCATACAATGGATTTTTGCAAAAAACCAAACTCAAATGTACCATAATTTTTTCAGAATATGCAGATATGAAATTAATATTAGAAAATGTGATTTGCACCAATAATAGAAAATGCACAAGTTACCAAACAATGCTTTTCTCTTGTCCAAATGAAAGCAATAATTTTTAGAAGGACAAGCAAGAGAAATTTACCAATTCAGAGCTCCAAAAATATCTTATTTTATTTAATAAAATCTTCAAACCCTTGTTTGCAGTTACAGCTGGAAAAAGGAGTGTTTGGACCCAAGAAAATACTCCAAAAATAACAAAATAGATAACTGAAAATCAGCTCCTTGCAGCAGCACTCAGATATGATTTTATACCCTTCCTTCATGCCAAAACAATCCTCTAATTGGGTCGCACCAACTGGAGAGACTAGAATACCTCAGCAAATAATTTTCCCTTGAACGTTTAACACACTGCTAGATGAATCCAACGAGGAGTTTTTCGTTCTTCCATTCACTTCTCATGAGGGTTTTCATCCTCAAAGAATACAGCTGCAGCACTAGGCTAACAAGCAAATTTCAGAATTTTCGATAAACATAGAACGATGCCCAAAGCAAGTCGACTTGCCTCTTTAATGAAAAGAAAGTGCCCAAAATGACCACCCACCACAACCAATCAGCATTCTCCAATTTTTAAATGCCTCCTTCACATGTTTTCATCTCAAAGGGTGGTCACATTTTTCCCATAGGAATATAACATTTGTTAAGTCTTTTAATCACCTTTCAATTTGCACTTTATCATTAAGTCATAATAATTAATTATAAGTGCTAACAATTTTCTTTTTTGGCACTTCATAATAATTCATCATGACTTAAGTCACCCTTAAGTTCACCCCTTAGCCGTCGGGTAGACAAAATAGACCAAGGTTCTTTGACAATATTATTTTAGAAAGAGGGACATTTCATTGACCTACTTTGTGGTCATTCGTTGGACATTAATACATCTATCTTATCTTATCTTATCTTAGTTGCAAAACTGACATTTTTTTTTTCTAAGATAATAGCTTGCTTTGCATTTCCAAAGAAATATAAAAAGTATATGTTGCCATCCAACCAAGAAAGAAGTAAGAAGTTGAAAGGATGCTCAACACAAAGGAGCAGAGGCGGCATGGCATACAAGAGAACTAATTTTTATCAATTTCTCAATGATTAGGAGCAGTTCACCTACATTCCCCAACAATTGACCATGCTCTTGCGAACAATAGAGTTGGGCTTCCTTCCTTTCCTCTTGAGCTCAGAAGGCACCTCTTTCCTATTTTTGGAACAGTTGTTTTCAGCTTTAAGCTGGGAATATAAGATGAAATAAATACTTTTCAATTTTTTAATTATATGAGGAATTTTGTTTCCTTCACCATCTTCTGACCATGCTCCTTCAAGATAATCACTTTGGCTTCCTTCCTTTCTTCTTGGGTTGAAAAGGCCCTGTATCCTATGTTTAAGCAGTAGTTGTAGTCAACATTAGGTCTAATGGCACTTGAAGTAACTATTATTTATGATCAAGACATTCAAGCAATATATGGCCATTTGATATTGATCTTTACCAGTACCTAATTTTATTAGTTAAAGAGATAACTTGATAGTGATCACATAGGTCATTAGGATTTTTATTGAGATGGTATATCTTGTCACATTCCTAAAGATGTACATCATATGCCAGGTTTGAGGCCTTATCTAGAAATGCTATTTCCTTTTCTGTGCAATCAAAAAATTTTGGACTCATAAAATTGATCCACTGAATGATGCCATTGGCAAAACCCTTGCATTTTTTTAACATTGCTGGTATGTTACTTTTGTAGGATGTTGACCCATCTTCTAAGATCTTTGAATGGGTACATATGCAATAAGGATATTATATATTCAACACTGAACTCATCATTACTAGCTTATTTTTTTGTTTTGATTTCAATGCATGAGTGTTTTACTTTTAATGTATTTGGATAGCCTTAATGTTCCTTTTATAGTGCAGGTATCTAAAAGATGATGAATGAATCAAAAATTATTTTGCAACATCTCTGGTGTCCCCAGATTTCACCTTGAAATCTGGGACTACCCATTTAAAAAAAATTCGTTCTTTTTAAAATAACAGGTCTTTTGTGTTTTTCATTGCCAGAAGTCGTCTCTACTGCATTAAAATATTCCTAGTGAATCATATGAGCTAATTTCGACAAATACCCAGATGCTCAAACTCATTTTATCCGTTCGCTAGGTTTTTTCTGTGGGAATTTTATTTAATTATTTATCTAATAAATAAAGCTCCGTTTAAAGTAAATTGTGCTCTGGTTGAACCTTGTTGAAGTTTTCCATGCCAATATTCTCACATCTCAGTAGGGTTTTTACTAGGAATGAATTCAGAATGATTGTTTGTAACTTCTGACAACGTTTTTTGTTTTTTATTTATTTCTTTTTGCATTTGATTTCGGTTTTCTCCACAGTTTATCTGTTAAATTCCCCTCGATCCAGTCTTTGTTCTGTATAGCCTTTTTAATTACCTGGAACATCTGGAAGTCATTTATGGCCTCAACAATGGAAGGAATCAGTCTCGGAAGGCAAACTTATGACCAAAAAAGATAATTTAAGTAGAAAAAGCCTCTCCTAGGCAAGTCACACTTTTTGGGATAAATAGATCCAAGCTCCAATGGGAATTTTGGTAGTGGCTGGCAGGTGGGAATTTCTTGTTTGCATAGCAGGTAACTTTTTCCCATCAAGTCAAAATCACTTAAGCTGTAATGGGAATTTTAGAGGTGGCAGGCAAGCGGGAATTTCTGACTTGCAACGCAGGGTGAAAATTCTCATTATAAAGAAAAATCACTTAAAGCACCGGCGGCGCCAATTTCTTGTTTTCCTAACAGGCTAACCTTTCCCATCAAAGAGGTTTATTAAGCCATGCAAGTCACACTTTTTGAGAGATGATTTAAGCTGCCAGTGAGAATTTTGGCAGTGACAGGCCGACGAGAATTTCTTACCTGCCTTGTAGGGTGAAAATTCCCATGAAGGTCAAATCACTTAAGTGAAAGATGAGATTTTTGGAGATGCAGTGCAGGGTTGAAATTCCCATCAAGTTGACTTCCTATTTTTAGTTGTTTCCCTTGCCAAAAAGTGCGACCCACCATGGAATTAAACCATGCATTTAATGATATTTATTTATTGCTTTTCTATCCAGTTTTGGCGCCATAAATGGAAGGAAAGTCAAGGATACATGCTAAAAATAAATTCATAAAAAAGCCAACAGAAGCATGCATACTTGGGCACCCAAATTGGATGAATAGACATGGCTTTTAATTAATTAAATTGCCAGAAATAGGGAAAGACAATTATTAAAAATAACATACAGAAGGTTATATAAGCATGGGACGCCATAAGGGAGAAGCATTTAATTTTTTTTAATGAAGTTTGTAGCCCAGACAAGTTTTGGCACCAAAAGGAGGATTTTACATTAAAGATTATTTTCCACTGTCGGGAAGCTTCCAGTTTTGGCGCCTAGGGTTGGAATAGCCTAATTTTTATCATTCAAAGTATTTGCATGTTGGTATATGTGCCCAGGTGAATTAAATAATATTTTTGCTTAATTTGCATGCAAGAAAAACCTCAAATTTTAAGGCAGCAGGCTTTATATGCAGATTTTGGTGATAAAAATCAAGTACTCATGCCCTGGGCTCCATCTTTGTCTGAATTACTTGCAAGTATTCATCACAGGTGCTCATATTAGTGAAAGGAAGTTCAAATCAATGTCAGGTATATTGAATATCTCTTCCGAATTAGAAGAAATTACCAGATCTGCACAAATTGAGCCAATTACAAGGGATTCTGACAAAATTAAAAGAAAAAAAGCTCAGACAAAGATTGTTCCAGCCATGATGACACATGATGAAAGAGAAGGATCAGCTGAATCATGCGTAACTTCCAGATTTGCTGACATCAATGATACAGACATAGGCCTTGAACCCATCTCCGATTTAATTGACAGATCCAGATCCAAAAGGACATCTCTCATGCAGACAATTACAAGCAGCGGAATTATTCAAGCTTTAACATTTCCAGTCACAACTCAGTTGCCTGAATTTTTTATGGAGTGTGCAAGGTCATATCATCCTCTTTCTAGAACAATTCGGGATGTTGCGGGAAAGACAATAATCAGGCTGGATTCTTAATTTATTAATTATTGTCTAAAGATTCCGACACGACCTGTGGTGATTGCAATTAGCATGTTGGATGCTGACAATAGATGGGAGAATCACAAAGCAAATTGCGTGGGCATAATGAATAGCAAATACAAGAAGAAGCCTAGATCTCCATCAAAATTCTAGAGGACTCTTCCACGATCCAATTTGGTGTAGGAAGTTGATGATATTACTAAATTGCTTTGCAAGTTAAATGGAGAAGCCAATACTCATAACTTCCGCTCATGGATGTATGCTTTCGTGAGAACCATTGAGATCAACAGAGTTGATTTGGTAATCAATTGGGAAGAGATCATCAGTGACAACATCGATGAGCAGCTCCAAAGTGTGAGGCAGACATTTAACTTCAAAATGACTTCCTACCTAGTATATGCAGCAACCTCGTTGGGTATATTTTCCAAATTGGATAGACGAGGATTTTTGTCGAAAGATCCTATTTTTGAGTGCTTCCCACAGTTAACAGTTCCTAAGTGCAACAAAGATTACAGGGTGGTAAACAATGGGTTCTTCTATGAATTCATCTGCAAATTAAATAGTGATCTAAAGACCAGCAGAGTGCGCAAAGAAGATTGGGAAGTTGTATCCCAGTATGGCTGCATCTTCATCTAGTTTGTCGACTTCACGTATCTCAGGGTTAGTGGCTTTTTAGGAGAACCAGTTAAGTTGCCAAGGTATCCAAGTGATAAATGGGTCATCATGGAGTTGTGTAGGCAACTCGTGGAAATGCATGACTTACAATTGAAGTGGCAAAAACCTACAGGTTGCTTTCCGGTCATGGTGGGTTATTATAGCTGCCAGAGCATCCATAAGGCGAGGGGAAACGAAGCTGAAATGTTTTCCGGATATAAGCATGAGTTCTTCCCAACACGATTGAATTATGATCCATATGGGATAGCTAGGAAGACAATCTCTCAAGAATATGCACACGTACCTTCATTGGAAGACTTTTGAATGAAGTGCAGAAGCGAGCATGAAGTCAGGAAGAAAGATTTTAGCAGGTTATCAGCGCAACAAGTGTCTGGTTATGGTTTAACACGGATACCTGCAAATCTTGCGGATGATGGGCATGTGATACTTGACACATACCATTAGATGAGAGGTGATAGAGCTGCTCTTCAGGAAAGCATAGGTGGCTGTTAAACAATTGAGGAAAGTTCTTCCACGATTCTTGTTAACACCTCAAACTGGTTGTTGATAAAGGGGTATTGCCTGGACGAAGCTTTGATGAATCAGATCACATGTAACTTTATTACATGAGACTTTAGCAAAAGGAAGCATGAAGGTGAAAGTAGCAGGAGACCAGATAAGCTTAAAGTATACAAGAAGTCTCAGGTACTGGAGGATGTCAAGTCTACAACTATTGTACCAGTACCACTTTCAAACGAAGCTTCTCCGATGTCAACTCATAGCACTTCAGCAGCCCCTAAACCCCAGACAGATGTTGTTTCTCCATTAAATCCAACATCATTTGTATTTTCTCCTCAACCACTCAGATCTTCACCTCCCCCTACAGAGAAGCTGAAAGCAAAGATGGCAAAGTTTGAAAAACCATTGTCTTCGGACAATTCAGAGGATGCCAGCCACAACACTGTGGCAAATTTAGATGCAATAGAGTTTGAGCATGAGAAGCAATTTTTCATCATAGTTGGCTTTGCAGACAGTTGTAGAAGCCAGAGAGGAGATCAACCTGCAAGAGCATGACTTGTAGCTACTCCTAAGTTTGGGCGGAAAGGATAGAAGACCTAAAGTTGCCAAAGTAACTTCAAGGTTGATTATTGAAGAATCAGGGAAGTAGTTCGTCGAGTTGACAGTTCCAGTAGAGGGAAAGTAGAAGGGAGAACTCACGTGGTAGATATCTTAGTAACCAAAGTGCCACTAGGTCAGACTACCACAGAAGGATTAAAGCAAGATACATAGACACTAATAAACGCTTTATTCCTCAAGCTGGACAAAGAGAAGGAAGAAAAAACCAAACTTCAAGAGTAGGTTTCCCAGTTGTGTGAAATCATTGCTAAGTTTTCCAAACCTTCCTCTCAACCAGTTTTAGCACATGAGCAGGTGAGCAACCATCCGATCGATGATGTGGAGGATGTTGATAATCAAGTCACGGCTATCAATAAATGGAAAATCCAAATCATTCATCAAGCTTCAAAACAACTCAAAGAGGTACCAGCTAGTCTGGAAGTTATGAAAGGTGCATTATTGCAGCTAAAGCAACTGATGACAAGCATAGTGGATGAGAATACAATGGCTGAAAGTAACCTGGACATTTTGGTTAAAATAAACAAGTTGTTAGAGGAAGTTTTGATTGCGGAACAACTTGTGCCTGATGGACTAATTGAAAAGGGTAAGCAACTCGAGTTTGCAGTTTATTTCCACATGGAGATTCTCAAGCTTATGTTGAAAAGAATGCAATTGCTCGAGGATAGGATATTGTCATTGCTCGGCAATATTGCTTTCATAGAGGAGGAAATAGTTGGGGGTGTTTCTTCCTACAGAAGAACCATTCCAGACAAGGTGCCTGTTTCTCTTGAAGGGTTGCTTTTGATGGTTCAAGAGAGGATTGATATAATTGTTAAGACTTTCACGTTAAATTCAATCAGGAAGCTGATAACACTTCAATCGGATATTAAAGAGTTCGGGCCTAATCTGAAGGAAGTGGAAGTAAACATTGACATTTTGTCCAAAGGATTGCTGCAGTTCAAGACCGAGAAAGAGGTTGTTGCTAAAACAGATGCGAAATTGTTGAATTATATGTTCGACACGTATATTCAATATCATAACACGAAGAAAGCGTAGGGTGTAACATCTGACAGATATTCTTTCCTCTCTTCTTTAAGTTATTCCCGGATGAAATCGTGAGATTAAAGTTATTGGTTTAAAAGCCATTACTTTAAGTTATTTGGAAAAATTCTCTAAGATAAGTGACACATGTGCACAACTTTGGCTTAACCTCGAGATACATGTCACTCTAAGAGGAATTCTAGGAGAAAGATTGCCAGATATTCCCTTTACAACTTTCCACATGTTCTAGTTCAGTTGTAGTTTCCATTTGTTATTTCCCGTCTATACACTATAAATAGAGGAAGAGCCTACGGGTTAAAAAATCA
This sequence comes from Taxus chinensis, assembly GCA_019776745.2. Taxonomy (NCBI): domain Eukaryota; kingdom Viridiplantae; phylum Streptophyta; class Pinopsida; order Cupressales; family Taxaceae; genus Taxus; species Taxus chinensis. Next base: position 698,210,456 of record CM034150.1, read on the forward strand.
AAATTTGTAATCAACATTCTTGTGTTCCATACTTTGAGCAAAAACCCTTATTATCTTTCTGAAAGCTAAGGAATTGAAAGGAGGCAGATTTCCAGGGAACTTTGTGTCAACAGTGCATTTGTTTCTTACTTCTGTGTAAATCTTTGCATAAAATTTGTGTTATCTCAGATCTAGATTTGAAACTTTCATTTTTTATAAATTTTGTATTGTGAGATCTGTTTGTTTCATCTATGTGCATGAGACCAACTCTGCAAACTATTGGTTGGATTGCACATCTTCTTTGCTTTCTTCCCGGATTCAATTATTTCCCCCATTTTTTTTGCAAATATTTTTTTACAGATGCTTTCTTGGTGTAGAATTGCCTAGCTATGGCTAATGAGCTTTGCAATTAAAGTAAAACCCACAAACACTTACTCAAATCTATAATTGATAAAAATCATGCACGGGAGCCTCACCGGTAAATGAGGGAGATTTATCTCATGACTACCTAGGTTTTCAGCTGTGTAGAAAATCTAGCCAACAATTTCACATGCATAAGATTTCCCAAGAGTTTTTATTTTCGACAATTTATGTGAGTTTTTTGATGAAGGGTTGCGATTTTTTTAGCGATTTTAAGAATCTCAAAGAAATGGTTAGAAGCTAGATCGCCAGGGTACGAGTATGGGTTTGGTATGCCGGAATGACAATTTTTTACAAACCCCATGGGTACGATACATTGCGGGTATGTTCGTACAAATATGTTTAAAAAATATTAAAATCTACATATATATAAAAATTTAAATAAATTTAATACTCATAAAACCACATGGATTCATAATTTTATCATTCATAGAAAACAAATTTCAAATACTTTGTATACATTCAACTTGCTTCACTTTATTAGAACATATCATCTCGATGATCCTCAAAAATCATCTCTATGAATGACACTTGCAACTCCACCCCCACTTGCACTAGCTTCACTGTCCAACCCTTGTGAAGGTCTTCGTGGATGTTCATCATTGATGCCAAGTAGTGAAACATTGGACAAACAAGCAACAAAATCTTCAAAGTCAGTGGTTTCAGGATGAACATCCCAAAGCTTGTTAGGACCTCTAATATACTCCATCTTTTGCGTTAGTAGGTGTAAGTTGAAATTTACGTATACTAGATCCCCAACCTTCTTGGATGCCAACATGGTCTGTTTGGTTGAGTGGATGAAGCCACAAGTACTCCAGTTTCGCTCTGTTGAAGAATTACTAGCCACATGTCCCAAAAAATATTATTAATAAACAAAAATGAGTGTTGTCATCTTAAATTTTAATTTTTAATTGGTAATCAAAATATCAAATAACAAATTTCATACCTGTGAGAGTAGTTTAATGGTAACAAGTTGTTAATACTTGACATCATGGCCATGTACATACCACTACTTGATTGGAGTCATGTTGGACTTGTCACAAAGAGCTTCTACCTCTCCCATGCTACCTTCTGAAGATACAAACATTCTCATCTCATTGAGGACGACATTAGATATAGATGGATCATGAAACAACCTTCTGAAGATACAAACATCCTCATCTCATTGAGGACGACATTAGATATAGATGGATCATGAAACAACCTTCTGAAGATACAAACATCCTCATCTCATTGAGGACTGTATTAGATATCGATAGATCATGAAACAACCTTCTGAATGTTTCCCTAGTCCCATTTGCAACTCCTTGTTCATCATATGGTGGCTGCCTACCAGGTAATCCAACTATTTCATTGCTATAATATTTGGGATTGAAGGCATAAGAAAGGAGATGCAATGGGGTGGTCTTTTTGTTCCACCTCTTCATGACCACACTCTTAACTTCATTATGGAAGTTTTCTTAAGGGTCATTTTATTTGGCTTGTATGCTTTCTTTCATTTTCTCAAGCATGGAGTCAATTCCATCATAATTTTTTTTATGCAAGCACTTTGTCTAAAAATCTAATCATCCAAATAATAAGGTCTATAAAACTTATCAAATACTCAACTTGTGCCCGCCAATTATCATCAAGGATCAATGCTCATGCATGAGCATCACTCCTGGCTTGTATATAAGGTTGACATCATCAATTTTGGCTTTCTCAGTGTGTTGAGAAGTCTAGGAGGTCATCTAGGGTCTTCTAAGTGTGTTTGTTTTGTATAAGACCTTCATAAATTTGAATTTGTCAGTTTCCCTCCAAAACTAACAATTTGAATCTAGAAGGAAATTTTGGCTTGTAATTGGAGTTTAGATTAATCTTGGAGCCTAAAAAAACATGTAATGAGGTTGGGAGAAGACATAATGAGGTCTAGGAGTCCTAATAAGGTCAAGGTTGTGACCTAGTTCTTAGGTCCCAGGGTTCTAGACTAGGTGGAGTCTTCTAATGTTGTAATTAAGGACAAAACATGTAATACAAAGGGTATAAAGGGCCAAGAATCGGTTAGAGAGGATTGTAGATCATATATAAGCATCTTTGTAACTGTTTTCAGGCCATTATTTGAATGGTCATGAATGGAAGGAGCAGCTTGAAGAGAGTTTGAAGAAGAAATTTGATGTGTACACATTCTGTGACAAGTTGCAAGTGTTTTGAGCATCGTATTGATCAAAGAAATCTGTGCATGTAATCTAGGTGAGAGTTAAAGGAGGTAAGAAGCCTTATTTTATGTGTTTGTATTGATGATTGTGAGACTTCATCTCTGTGTGTGTGTATATAAGCTTGAATACAGTTTATAAAGCTATGACAGACAGTGTGGAGAGAATTTAAGAACAAATGGTGAACAGTGAGGTATGTGCCTATCTGGAGAGTTGAACAATGTAGCAAAGAGAGAGAGATAGTGATCACCGACAATGTCACTCTCTTCTAATTAAGTTTTTACAACAAAAGTTGAGAGTATCTCCTTAAAAAAGTTGTAATAGTCAGTTTGAAGATCTTTTATGAACAAAGGCAAACATTGGTGTGACTGTCTACAGAGAGGGTTAAAAAAAGAAGCAATTAGAAACTAATCTATAGTCCCATTTCCTTCAAACAATGATCTTACAAGCAAGTGGAGGGTTTATTTCTTTGTGTGGATTGTCATCAGTTAAGAGTCCCCTGTCTTAGAGAACAGAGTAGTGGGGTTTATAATCATTTTCGTGTTTAGAGTCATATTGAGCACTACTAGTAAGGAATAATCGAGAAGAAGCTTAAGACAGGGCTTTGAGACAAATTTTAAGATTTGAAAGGGAGTAGTTTTCATTTGGTAACAAAATTCCACCTATCGGGCTGAAGAGAAACCCTCCTTAGGGTTTTGTGGAAAAGAGAGGTTTGAGAGAGTCAATGAGTGAATTAGACCCTGCAATCTCCAAGGAAGTCTGGTAAGGCCTTTATATGATGGAATACAATGATTAGGGGTTTTGAACTATCTTGAGTAGTGAGAAAATCGTGACAGTCCCAATGCAAGACCTATAGGTGTGTAACAGTGATCCAAGAACGAGGTTGTTGAGAGCATTTGAAGGCTTTACGGAGAAAAATGAAGGTTGAAACTCCTAAGGTTTGCCCTGAGCTTCAAAAACAAACATACATTGAGATTATTGAAGGGTAAAAAACTTTATTTGTTTGATTTGTTACTAACAGTTAGAGTCCAAAGAAGACTGCTACCTCACAGAGTTGCCCAGAAAAGGTCTAAACCACAAGATTGAGGTATGAAAGTTGAATCAAGGATTGGAACTTTGAGCTTATAATATTGAAACCCTAAGGTTTTCCCTGAGCTTCAAAAACAAACATACATTGAGATTATTGAAGGGTAAAAAACTTTATTTGTTTGATTTGTTACTAACAGTTAGAGTCCAAAGAAGACTGCTAACAGAGTTGCCCAGAAAAGGTCTAAACCACAAGATTGAGGTATGAAAGTTGAATCAAGGATTGGAACTTTGAGCTTATAATATTGAAACCCTCGTTTCAGATATTTTGAAGGTTCTAAGGCTTGCATCATCACAAATTTTGCTTAGCTCTAGACATTTGTGAACACAAGCCTTAACATAGCCTAGGAGGGCTAAAAATAACTGTGAGAGTGAGATTTGAACAACTTTCTGAAAGGAATCTACCTCTGGTGCAAAAGTTAGATCAGAAAAACCTTTAAAGGAGGGCTAATAGAAGCTAAGATTGAAAAAGGAAAGTGGGTGATAAAAAGTGGGCTTAGATTTAGAATGAGGATCCCAAATTTGGACCACACCTTCAAGATTCAAAAGGGTATTAGGAAGTGAATTTGATTTGTTTTGGGTTGCTCTAGTTTTTTATAACCATGAAAGTAGCAAGAGTATTTGCTTAAGAAGCCTACCAAGCGCAGTTTAGCAAGAAGGTAAGTTAAGACTTTTGATTGGTTTGATTCCTTTTAATGGTTAAATGGACTTGGTTTAGGGTCTAAGGATGTGATCAAGTGAATGGATAAATGAAATAAGGTGAATGAACAAGAATTTGCATAAATTTGAGTGTTCTAGACTTTTGGAAAGGGCTAGTTTTGAAGGTCTAAAAGGACTGAATTGAGTTTGTGAATATTCTAACATTGGGAGTTGATTGAAAGTGATATAGGCTTTGCATCAAATGCCTTTATCTTATGGGCTATTTCTATTTTTGATTTCCTCTAGACGGTTCAAACATTGTCAATCACCATACTGCTCAAATGATGCTTTACTTTCACAAGTCGTCTCAAGACGAGTGTGTGAGAGGCAAATCTAGTCTCAGCAATCTATACGATATTTAAAAAACTATTTTTTTTAATAACAATAGAAATTGATTTTAAAACTAAAATTTACAATAAAAAGTTATTAATTTAAAACTAATGAACTGTTCCTTTACTTTCAACAACTCCAACCTCGAGAAGCTTCTAAAAATGACTTGAGACATGATGATTGGTGATAAACATCTGAATTTCGTTTGCTTTTGTGTATATTTTCTTAATCCATGGGATTTTTCTAATCTTCTACAACATCAAGTTGAGGGAGTGTATTACACAGAGTATCTAAAATATGTGCTCATATTTGCCCTCTACTATAGATCCTGATGCCTTGCAATTTTTTACGTTGTCTGCAATGACGTGGACAACATATTTAGGGCCCACTGACTCAATAGCCTCAATTGGAATGTTTGAAATAAATTATACATTTTTTATTTTCCCCTCACAACCAACAATCTTAAAAAACATTGTCTCTTTAGGGCTTACTGCAACAATGTTAATAAGAAGTCTATTTCGGGAGTCTTTACATTCATCCGATATAATAGACACTCTTGAATTCTTTTAGGAATCTCTAATTAGCTGCAAAGAAGTCTGTATGTGGTCCACTTCTTTCACCAACAGAGATGTGCAGACCTTCTCATAGTTAAGAATTTAATATCCCTGTGACGCTTCATTAATGTCTCTCACCATTTGCTGCCATATGGTGACCTCAATAGATTGAAGGGTAGCCCACATGCATAAATACATCGAGCTACCTATTCATCTGTAATGTCTTGCTTCTCCAAGTTAAATTCTTTTTCTAGACGTCATTTGTTCTTTTTCGTTATGTGGTCTTTTCATCCAAATGAGTTTCAATTGGTGGAGTTTCAATCTGAATGTCAATGAAAGGATGGTATGATAGTGGTGTTGGTGGTTTTCCTATACCTCGTTGTTGCAAAGGAACAGTTCAAGAGCGACCTCTTACAACTTGCAAGGTATCCTCTTGTTCTGTTAAGTATATGGATATTATATTCTTGTTCACCTTCTTACATGTTGTAATGTTTGTTTTCCTTTCCCCAGTTGAATGAGCCTTCAATCAGGTATACAAGGACTTAAATATCATGTTACAATGGGGGTATACCCAAACACAAACACCACTACCAACAATGTGCTCTAGCTCTTCTACATGCCTCCATAAACAAGAGGAAGGATCCAATCTCAAATTCATGGGACTCGGAACACTTACTTGTGTGCCTTCCTCATGGCTTGCTTCCCTTTGCCCCCTTGAAGCTAAACTTGATGCCATGGCTACAATTTTTGATTTACTTTGACCTACAATGAAAAATATTTTTAAAAAAATTGCAAAATAATTTAATAAACTATTAAAAACAACAAATACAAATTATATAATTAAGTGATTAACCCCTACACATCTTTCTCTGATTCTAATCACCAAGTTTGCCATAAATGGTGCTAGGTGAGAGCATACATGGAGGGTAGACGGTTAACAAATTAAAACTTCAAAAAAATGCAAATTTATTTAAAAAAATCTGATTCTACACGTCATTATCTGATTCTAATTACCAAGTTTTCCATAAATGGTGCGAGATGAGAGCATACCCTAAAATTTTAAACTTCAAATACATAACAAAATTTAAAAATTAATTAATATTATAAAGAAAATTTAAAATAAATAATAAATATAGATAGATCATGATCAATGATCATTGATCATATACCAGTTAATGCATAACAAATTTGATAAAAAAATGCAAACAAAAAAGAACAATGGATGCATGGAAAATACTTGAAATCACTCCCTCCTTATTGTTTGAAATTGATCCTCATTTAAACTCTTATCATCCTCCTCCAGGCTTCTATCTCTCTCCTTCAACTTTTATGCTCCCAATTTGCAAAAAATGAAAACATGAGTGTGTGAATAGAAATGGAGGCAAACACATCATTCATGATCATTGATCATTGATCGCATACCAGTTAATACATAACAAATTTGATAAAAAAATGAAAACACAAAAAACAATGGATAAATGGAAAATACCAGAATTCACTCCTTCCCTCCTTCCTCATTGTTTGAAGGTGATCCTCCTTCAAACTGTTATCGTCCTCCTCTAGGCTTCTATCTCTCTCCTTCAACTTTCAAGCTCCCAATTTGCAAAAGATGAAAATATGAGTGTGTGAAGAGAAATGGAGGCAAGGGGTGTGTAAATAACATTGTAGTGGTGTCTTTATGAGGGTTGGGTAGGTAAATTAGAGTTAGGGTTCACTTTTTAAAGTTTGGTTTTGTTTTTTATTTATTTTTTTGCACTTTAAAAGAAATCGTGTGGGTGTGTACAATTACACTAAGCTACCCCCAACATACAAGTGTGGGCCGGTACTAGACGCTTCCCTGCAATCTAGGTTAGACGGTAAGCCAAGCCCATCAAGGGTAGAAATATTTCCAATGACATGCCATCCCATTTTTAGTGCATTGCAAAAAAAATGCACAACCAAGAGCATGCAATATGCTTCTTTCTCAATGGTCAGAACTTTGGCCGTATGTTGTAAGATACATTCATAACATTTTCTCAATCAACATGCCACGCAACAAAAAGTAGAATTCACAACTTTATGTTGTGTACAAAATTAAAAATCTAGTTAATGTGGTTTATTTTCCTCTTTGTAGAAATGGTGGTCTTATTACCATTCCCATCTTAAAATCTATACTTGTGTCAAATTTTATTTTTGTAGCAAAAAGCTACCTTCCAAAGAGTCATACAAACACTTAATTTCTGAAACTCGTGTTGGAGAAACTTCCAAGCTTCTATATATTTATTAGAGATGGCTGCAATATTTCCTTACATAAAAGTTGGACTGTAGGGAAACGTCTAGAAGTGGCCCGTACTAGGTCTCAAACGTACCTGGTATAGAAACCAGTACTAGTATGTTGTGGGTACGTACCTACGCGGTTTTTTTAAGTACAAAAAAAACACACCCAAACTTAAAAAAAATAAGCCTCAGCTCTAATTTACCTACCCATCCTATAAAGACAGCACTACAATGTTATTTATACACCCTTGCCTCCATTTCTATTCACACACTCAAATTTTAATCTTTTGCAAATTGGGAGCTTGAAAGTTGGAGAGAGATAAAATCTTGGAGGAGGATGATACGAGTTTGAAGGAGGATCAACTTAAAACAAGGAGGGAGAAGTGATTTTAGGGATTTTTCATGCATCCATTTTTCTTTTTTCTTTTCATTTTTTAAATCAAAATTTCATGTATTAACGCGTATGTCATTGATGATCATGAATGATGTGTTTGCACACATCATTCATTACCATTGATCGTGATCTATGTATATTTATATTTAATTTACGTTTTCTTGTACTATTAATTAATTTTTAAATTTAGTTTTGTATTTAAAGTTTAAAATTTTGGGGTTTGTTGTTTTTCTTTAAGTTCTAATTTGTTAAACATCAACCCTTTGTGTATGCTCTCACCTCGCACCATTTATCAAGAACTTGGTGATAAGAATAAGAGAATGACGTGTAGGGTTTAACCGTTTAATAATTTTTTTAATTAGTTGCGTTTGTTTTTTTTAATAAGTTTTAATTTGTTAAACATTTACCCTCTGTGTATGCTCTCACCTCGCAACATTTATGGTGAAATTGGTGATCCGAATCAGAGAATGATATGTAGGGGTTATTAAATTAATTTTATTTTTATTTTTTTTATTTGTTAATACTTATTAAATTATGTTTTAAAAAAATCTCATTGTATGTTAAAACAAATAAAAAATTGTAGCCATGACATCAAGTTTAGCATCAGGGAGCATGGGGAAGCAAGCCATGAGAAAGGCACACAAGGAAGTGTTCTAGGTCCCGTGAATGTGAGACTGGATCCTTCTCCTTTATGGAGGCAAGTAGAAGAGATCAAACTCATTGCTAGTGGTGGTTTTTCGTGTTTGGGTGTGCCCCCATTGTACCATGACATTTAAGTCCTTGTATACCTGACCAAAGGCTCATTTAACTAGGGCAATGAAAACGAGCATTAGACCATGTAAGGTGGACAAGAATAAAATATTTATATATTTAAAAGAGCAAGAGGAGGATACCTTGCAAATTATAAGATCTCGCTCTTAGAACTGTTTCTTTGCAACAAAGAGGTATATAAAAAAACTACCAACACCACCATCATACCATCCTTTCATTAACAGTTAGATCGAAACTTTGCTAGTTGAAGCTCCTTTGGATGAAGAGGCTACATAATGAAAAATAACAAAATGACGTGTAGAAAAAACATTCAACATGGAGAAAAGAGACATTGCAGATTAATAAGTAGCTCGTTGTATATATGCATGTGGGCTACCCTTTAATGTGTTGAGGTCGCCATATTGATAGCAAATGGTGAGAGACATTAATGAAGTGCGGTAGGGGTATAAAGGCCCCAACTATGAGAAAGTTTGCACATCTCTCTTAGTGAAAGAAGTGGGCCACATACAAACTTCCTTACAGCCGATTAAAGATTCCCGGAAGGATTCAGGAGTGTCTTTTATATCATATGAATGTAAAGAATCTTGAAACAAACCTCTTATGAACATTGTTGTAGTAAGCTCTATAGAGACAATGTTTTTGAAGACTATTGATTGTGAGGGGGAAATAAAAAATATATAATTTATTGCAAACATTCTAATTGAGGCTATTGAGTCGGTGCACCCTCAAAATGTTGTCCTAGTCCTCGTGGACAATGTAAAAAATTGCAAGGTAGCAGGGTTAGTAGATGGTAGAGATGAGTACATAGTTTGGACATCATGTGCAATACAATCCCTCAATATGATGTTGGAGGAGATTGATAAAATATGCAAAGAGACAAACGAAATTCAGATGTTTGTCACCAACCATCACGTCTCACACCATTTTCAAAAGATTCTTGAGGTTGAAGTTGTTAAAGGTAAGAGAACAATTCATTAGTTTCAAGTTTTTTAGTTTTTTATTTTAAATTTTAGTTTTAAATCAATTTGTATTGTTATTGAAGTTTTTTCATTCATTTTCAATATTTTATAGGTTGTTGAGACTAGATTTTCCTCTCACACTTGTCTTGAGACAACTAGTGAAGGTAAAACATGCTTTGAGCAGTATGGTGATTGACAATGTTTGAACTGTCTGAAGGCAATCAAATATAGAAAGAGCTCATAAGATAAATGCATTGATCGTTGGTGATGATTGGTAGGCACAAGTTGAGTATTTACTGAGTTTCACAAAGCATGTTTTTTGTATGATTAAATTTGTAGATAAAGATAGTGCTTGCATAGGAAAAATTTATGATGGAATTGACTCCATGCTTAAGAAAATGAAAGAAATCATTCAAGCCAAAGAGAAAGACCCTAAAGAAAACTTCTATAATGAAGTTAAGAGTGTGGTCATGAATAGGTGGAACAAAATAACCAACCAGTTTCATCTCCTTGCCTATGCCTAAAATCACAAATATTACTACCTAGTAGCCTAAATATTATAACAATAAGATGGTTGGTTTTACCTGGTAGGCAGCGAACATATGATGGCCAAGAGGTTGCAAATGGGATTATTCACGAGGTTGTTTCTAGATCCATCTATATCTAGTGTAATCCACAATGAGATGAGGATGTTTGTATTTTCAGAAGGTAACATGAGAGAGGTAGAGGCTCTATCTGACAAGTCCATCATGACTCCAATCAAGTGGTGGTATGTACATGGTCATGATGCCATGTACCTACGACCTTGGCCATGTACATACCACCTTTTGCCATTAAACTGGTCTCATATATATGAAGTTTGTTATTTGATATTTTGATTTTAATTAAAAATTAAAATTTAAGACAATAACACTCATATTTGTATATTAATAATTTTTTTTTATGTGATACATGACTAGTAATTCTTCAACAGAGTGAAACTAGAGCACTTATGGCTGCACCCACTCAGCCAAACAGACCATGTTGGCATCCAAGAAGGCTGAGGATATGGTATACGTACATTCCAACTTGTGCCTCCTAACGTACAAAAATGAAGAGTATACTAGAGGTCCTAACAAGCTTTGGGATACTCGTCCCGAAACCATTATAATTGAAGCTTTTATTGCTTGTTTGTCCAATGCTTCACTACTTGGCATCAGTGATGAACATCCAGGGAGCCCTTCATAAGGGTTGGACAATGGAGCTAGTGCAAGTGGGAATGGAGCTACAATTGCCATTCATGGAGATAATTTTCAGGATCATCTAGATGATATGTTCTAGGAAAGTGAAGCAAGTTGAATGTATTATGTTTTGAACTTCTATGAATTAATACAATGTTTTTGAAATCTGTTTTCCATGAATGATGAAATTATGAATCTATATTATTTTATGAGTATTGAATTTTAATAAGTATGTATTTTTCTTTAAATTTTTATATATATTTAGATTTTTTTAATTTTCAAAAATATATTGTACGAATGTACCCTTAGTGTATCGTACCTAGGGATTTTTAAAAAAATTCTGTTTCAGCGTACGGAACCTGTACCCATAACCTGGCAGTCTAGCATGAAAGGTATGTTACCCTCATTTTTTTAATGTTGAAAAAATGTCCATTGTATTTCATGCAGTATTGGTGTGTTTTTCAGCTTTCATTTGATTATGTACTTGCTGATATATCTTTCTCTTTTATAATTGCTTGAAGAACGCGATGGATTTACATTTACAAAAAAAATCAACAACCCAACTTCCTTACAGTATCTTACATTTGTGGAGATGCAGAACAATCAATCAATCAACAAGGTATTGCAAATATTCATTTGTTGTCTTGAAGAAAAGAACATTCAGGCCTTCCTCTAGTCTTTCTGTATGATTCAGACTTTGGTACCAAACAAAGCAGATGAAATTGTGACAAGAATGTATGATTCAGCTCGAATCCCCCCTTTTGGCATACCACATGCCTGTTGTACTGGCTTTCATTTCCGTTACACATATCAGATACTCTCTGTTTTCATGTTAGGACTTCGGTTGCCACTTATTTTAATTTTGTAATTAATGTGATATTTTTTGGCTGCAACCTGTTTTATGACTGGAGTTGATTGAGATGTTATTGATTTGTTTATAACAGCCCTTAGATGTAATAATTTCATTTTTTTGACTAATCAAATTCAATGCCAGATTAAGCCCTAGGTAAACTAGGCAGTTGCCTAGAGTGCCAACAGGTAGGGGCGGTTAATTTAATTGATTTCCACAGGTCTGGTGGCCTTATTAAGTTTTATGTGTATAATACTAATTCAAAATTTCCATTTATAGTCACAGAAACAGTCCACCGTTTAAACGCAAATTGAATTCAGAACTCCAGCAGACTCTTCACTAATTTCCTGTGGGTAGAAAGTTTTAAGTTTCTCCGCAATTTGACCATTCCATTTCCAACATTCTCTTTATTTCTTCTGATATGGAAAAATTTATGCAGCCAATGACTTATAGAGAATTAAATGTTTGAGATCTTAAATTTAATTTTATGTCCATATATGCACCATTCGCCGAATAATCCTCTTGGCAGCCACCTATGCTGTTAATTGTATTTGAGTTATATTCCATTACATTCAACATACAAAATATGATATAGGATAATTTACGGATATAACATTGTTATGATCAAGAAAAATATTTCTTTATGAAAGTTATATAATGTTTATATCATTGGTCTCAATGTATTTGCTATCTTAATTAAAACATTAATACATTCTGCTATTTTTCATCCTCACTTCTTATTTATGATTTCATGATTTTTTGATATATATATATATAATGTTTGTTGAACTGTTTTTAATATATGTTACAGAAGAAGCATATGTTTGTGTATAAATATATATTAAAAATGATAGTTATATTTATTATATGCAAATCAACGAGACAATTATTTCAAATATTTGTAAGCATTTCATTGTAAAAATCATGAAAAACATTTAAATGTTGGTCAAATTTAAACTCTAGTGTTGACTACCTATATTGAGATAGAATCTTAGGCCTTCTTCCTTGATTTATGAACCACTTGTATTTATTTATCTCATTTGGGTGTTTCTATATACTCCTTGCGGCAACTCTAATGTTTGTTCCAATGCCCTTACAAATAAGGTGGTACAATTTTTATCTACTTTTCTAGAATGCCATTTCAATTCTCTAGTCCTCTTATTTCTTAAATGAAACTATTTTTTGTATTACAATTTAGCTACTCTAGAAATTATGAAAAATGTTTTTCTATCCTTAATTATGTGCTATTAAAAATTCTACATTATAATTTTAATTTTTTTTTAGGGGTGTTGGCTCCATGTACTGCCTGGGGTGCATAGAAACCTTGATCCGACCCTAATCACATTTTACAATTATTTTATTTTTATGCTTATGCAAAGTTTAACATTAGAAAGTATGTATGGAATGTTCTACGTGTCTTATTGCCAAATATTCTTTTATTAATTTGAACATAATAGTCAACCTTAGTAGAAATATATATTTTTGAAATAAAAACAATACTAGAACTTAGTAAAAATATAAATTTTGCATATAGTGTTATTTTTGTCCATTTTAGGTTTTTTACAACTTTTGGGATAGCTTCAAGTATGCTTGCATATATAGTTAGGGTGTGGTGCATTGGTGTTTGCAATTGATGGTGAAATGAGTCATATTTTGGTGGCAATGACACTGACGTGGATTAATTTATAGGTCTTTCCTCAATAAATTTATCATTTTCTTTTGATTTTCAATGTTCTGCCATGGACTTTCTTAAAATTGTTGTAGTGGCAAATGTTATTTTATCAGGCATGTGTATAACCAGTTTTAGGTTATAGAATAACATGTGTTTCCAATTTGTTTATTGATTTTGAATTTTTTGTACTTTGTTGTATTTGATTTCTTTGATTTTTTTGCACATTTTTTTTTTCATAAGGTATTTTGTTTGTGCCCAATTCGCCAACTACCATTGAGGTGGATATGAGAATACACAAGCAAACAAGCATGATATAACCAGGAAAGAGTCACATGAGAGTTGGTCAAGGAAGCTAAGAAGGCACTAGCAATGATTGTGCTATGATGAATAATGACCCTTGTAATCCAAAGTTTTGTCAACAATGTGCATTCTACATGTAGACCATGTGGGTATGTCTTTTCCTGTGGGTATTCCTTTGTTTGTCAAACTAAATCTTTCTCTAGATGTTTGCCTCCCTCAAACTTAATATCCATTTGAATATGTTCACAACAATTTAAGCAAATTAGAAACTATGGGGATGCATTATGTGGTAGTTACTGGTTATAACCAAATAAAAGAATTGCACACATGTTTTTGTTTGCGAAGTTGCCTCAATTATTGTAGTTGTGCTATAATGATGTTTCTATTGTTCCCCCATGACACCTCTCTCCACGCTATATTCCTGTTTTTTTACACTTCAACAACCCCTTGATTCAACACCACAACATAAACATCTACTGTAAACACCTAAGTATTGTAGGAGGTTGAGACATTATTTCCATACATTAAATGCTTCAAGATGACTGCTTATACTTCATCTCGTGCACCATTCTAATCTTATACACAACCACTTCTGCCCCTACCCCTGCCCGAGGTTAACATGTTTACCATTAACATTGTAGCTGCCCCTCTTCTAATCTCATATATTCCAACAAATTTTGATATAGAACTATAAGATGCTAACAATTTAAATTTTGAGTTTTAGTGAGTGTGAGCCCTCTTCTAGTTCCTCAAATCTCATAAATTTCAACAAATTTTGATATAGAACTATAAGATGCTAACAATTTAATGTTTACAATCCACAAATTGAATATGAACTCCAATACTAACACTCACAAAATATGCGTAAAATCTTTGTATGGTCCTCACCCTTAAGGAGGTCATGGGATGCAATTGGAAGAAATAAGGCCTCATATGAAGAGAAAATTATGGAAACATCATGAGTTCTAGAAAACAATTTACCATTATAGAGGATGATGATCAACCCCACATGGGGCTCATTTCTAATTTAGAATGAAACACCTAGGTGCATACAAAGGTGAATACAATTTGGTTGTTATTTCGTTTAGTTGTCTGGTCACTTTTTTATATCTAGCCCAACATGAGGATAATGTGCACAACAACCCATTATATCTCGCACATATTGAATCAATCCATCCTCAGTTGAGCTCCTCAATCCCTTCAAAACTTTAGCATGGAAACCATGTATTCTCTCCTCAAGTGTTGACCCCTTTACAATGCCAGACAAACTAACAATTTCAATTGTAATAGAGGGATTGGTGTGTGCCCTCTTACCCATCAATATATATTCTCATCTTCTACACCATTAGCTTGCTCATACCCCTCTTTTAGTTCATCAAATATAATAAATTCTGGTAAATTCTGGTATAGAGATATAAGATGCTAACAATTTAATGTTTACGATCTACAAATTGAAAATAAATCCAAATACACACTTACATGGATGCAAAAACTCACAAAATATGTATATAATCTTTGTATGTTTATTTTTTAAATTTAGCTTTACCATGAAGGAGGTCATGAGACGTAATTAGTATAAATAAGGCCTCATATGAAGAGATAATTATTGAAAAAATAATAAGTTTTAGAAAAAAAATTACCCTTACAAAGGATGATGATTAACCCCACATACGACTCATTTCTAATGTGGAATGAAACCCCGAGGTGCATATTGTTGTCATGTTTTTTTTTTGCGAGGGCAAGATTCAGTGATGAAACATGACAACTATACCCTAGTGTCTACTTATTTGCTTGTAAACCCTCCCGAGCACTTATTCGGATCAATTTCTCCTTTGTGTCATGAATATCCCAATAATTAGAGTGCTCATGTGTTGTAATGACCTTTCCCATGTGTTGGAAATATAAAAACAAGTTCATGAAGTTCTTCCAAGACAGTGCCTCTCAAGGCAATTTTTTCAATAGACTTAGAAATGACTATTTTTAGCCTTTCTAAGGTGAGGTGTGCATCCTACGGAGTAGAGTTGAAGGCCCAAATTAATCAAGAAATGCTATTAAGGAGTTAAGATCATATTGCAATTGATTTATGAAAGTTTAGGGAAGATTTGAAGGTTTAGGGACAAGTTTAGTGAAAGTGGGTTTTTAAAGCTGAAGGAGCTTGTAATTCAAAAAAGCACCTGAGTTTCAGAAGATGATTTTAGGTGCTCCAGAAAGATGTAGAAGCCAAACAAGATACCATTGAAAATCTAATTCAATTATCTAAATTACAGTGCTTTGAATTTTTTCACTAGATCAAGACACTTCGTTTCACAGACCATTTTTGGTAGGCACACCTTGCTGTCCCGAAAAAATATTATTTTTAGGGAGTTTTAGGCAGAATTAGATCATGGGAACCATCCCATTCTTCTCAAAAGGTTGTTTGGAGTCAAAATCATATAAATAAGTGCCAAAAAAGACTTCACGGGGCTCCGACAACTTCATTTTCAAACTCTCTCTCAAGGTACGCTCTCGTAGTTAGAAATTTTTTCAGGTGGACACATGTTAGTGTGGCGTTGAGGTGTAATTTTTTGTCCCTTTTGTCTCTTCCAAATGGGACACAAAATTCACCCCATGCCCAGTTGAGCCCATGGACCCACCATATGACCTGAGCAGCCTTGGTAAGCCCTTTTTCCTATTTTCTAGCTCCCCTTCTCCTGCAATCACAAAGTGCAACTTATCATCATGAGGCTGAGGCGCACTTTTCCATCCTTTCCATCCTAAAACAAGGGATTAATGGGGACACAAAAATGTGCCCTCCCCTTTGCTCCCACATGGTCTCTCGCATGACCCAAGCACAATCCCCATATGCTAAAAAGTAACTCTTCTCCCTCATCCGCCAACGAATCAATGATCACCAATTGTCATCATAGGGCTAAGGCTCACTTTTATGTCCCTTCCATCTTGTTCCAAGAAGACAATGGGGACAAAAAAATGCGCCCATAAGCAAGTTGATTGAAAAACCAAAAAATGGCTAAGTCCTTAACTCTCATGTGCTTCCTTCCTCCATCCTCCACTCCATGAATGCATCAACTCATGCTCACCATTACTCACAACTTAAAAGCACAACTTTAAAACATGAAGTAACCTTCTTGGAAGCCATTAAAGCACTTTTTAAAGATGGTTCATAACATTCAAGCATGAAAAAACCCTCTATTGTGCCTTATATCCCAAATCAATTTTTGCTCATATCTCACGTTCCCGAACTCTGTTTGCCACGAAATTTTAACCATGGATTATTTGTGTGAACGCCTTTAAGAAGAATATTTGCATGCCCTCATGTATTTTTATAGCCACATGAAATTTCCCGCAAAAAAAACACCTTTTCTCAGATCTGCACTCCAACGAACAAAATCCCCTGGAAATTGGAGCAGAGCTTTGAAATGAATTATGTAAATTTCTGCAAGTGGTTTTGTTCGAATCCGACATCGAGAAGACCACTTTATATTTTTAGTAAGTCCTTACCACACAACTTATTAAAAATAGTTAGTCCAAGGAGAAGTTGATTTCCAGTTTCTCAAGGTACTCCTTCAAGTGCAAAACATTCAAAAGTGGCAAATTTGGCTAAAATGGGCACCAATGTGAAACATGCTAAAAATAGTAAGTGGGTGAAATGAGCTAAAAGTGGTCTTATTTCAATCCTTCACACATTCTCCAATAATCTTGGTACTCACAAAGGTCTCGAGGCATCATTTTGGTCACATTTACAGAATAAAACACCGCATGACACAACAATTGTAAAGGAGAGGCATTGTGCAACCAAAGGGGAATTAAAAAGAGCCAAGATGTCAGTTGAAAATCCAATCCAAGGTGGTCATTGTAACTTGTCAATCAAGTTAGAGACATCCACATCTCCTCATTGAGTTGTTTGGGTGAACTCAGTGTGCTATTCAAGGTGAATCAAATGTGGTGAGCATAATGTATCTTAAAGAGGAAATGACAATTTTGGAAGTATCTATAACTCTTCCCCTGTCACTATGGTGACCATCTCTTTGGAGATTTTCTCATGGTAATGGTAATGATAAATTCATGCTTATAAAGGAGTGAAAAATGAATTATGACTCATATGGATTGGTTCCTAATTTTGGTCATCCATATCCTCGAGGAGGGAGAATCATCATGGTTGCATTATATAAGCAATTGTTTCATGTTCTCATTCATATGCATGATTGATCAAAAAGGGGTGGCAGATTTTAATGGTTTTTTTAAGTATGCGAGGACATCCTTCATTGTCTACAGTGGTCTAGTGACCAAGTTCTTCTCACTCCTTCACTCAATGTACCTAATGGGCTAAAATTGTTGATCATTCAGAAGGAGGTTTCTCACGGGCAAAAGAGTTCAAGGTTGCAAGTGTTCATCATTTAGGAGGAGGCTTATTTCAGCCAATCATTCTATTGGATCATCATAGGAGTGAATTTTCTTCATTTTTGGAGCTTCTCATCTCCTCCCTCTTCTTTCTCTCCCCTTTCTAATTCTTCGTTGAACATAATCATTGTATTTTGTCCTATTCACTTAAGTGACATATTTTTTAAATTTGTAAAATTATTTTATCAAAATTATAAGAGAAATACTTAATTTGTATCTTCTAATCGAAAATGAAAGATCACAAGTAGAATAGGAACGTGAAGTGTCATGTGGGGGGAGATGAGAAGTCAATTCACATTGCTATAAATTGGGATAGCTTCTCCATTCCAAGGGATCATGAAAATGATAGATTTTGATAGCATCCGTGTTGTAACAATTGTGGATTGTGATTTGGGCATTGAGATTTGTATCACCAACACATGAAATAAAGCTACATTTCTTCCATTTCCTTTTTCCCTTGTATTCCTCTATTTTCTCTCATATATGCACTTTTTAATCATAAGGATCAAAAAGATCTTTGTATCTTTGATGAATGGACCTCAGAGAATTGTGTGTATGTGTGTGTTTTATTTGTCTCACTTCTAGCTTCATTGTTTCTCACTTCTATATTGAATGTTGAACTACTCCGATTATTGGGTGTGAATTCTTCTTGTACCTACTCACATCAATAACCTTCCTTTATCTAATTTCTCTCCTTCACCCCCATCGTTGTAATTTCCTCCCTACAAGCACTCTGCCATATGTTCAGTAGAGTGTTCCCGTGTGATCCCTGGCCTATTTGGCCAACTCAAAGGATTTTGATAGGAATATATTAGTTTACATTCAATAATGGGAGTTGCACCATTCAATGCAAGAGGGGCGTAGCGCCGTGAATGTTGGTGGAAACACCTAATTTCTCATATCAATAAATTTTTTCACCAACATTTTTTGGTGACTCTGTTGGGGAGAGATTTGCCCAAGTGCACCCGAAAAGATCTATGCAAAATACCAAAAAAGTATATATTACAAAAAAATAAAAAAAATGGATTTGAAAGAAATATCAAAGTTTGAAGGCGACTCTGTCAAAGAATGAATCAGTGTCACGTTCGTTTCCCGCAACACAATGAAGAAATTACTAGATTGGAGTGAGGTGCCAATGAGTGACAGTGAAGAAGAAGAAGATGGTTGCCGAGAAATGCAAATTTTTGATTAGCCATCATTCTGGACTAGTTCTTACAAAGAGGAGAATTTGAGAACGACAAAAAGGTCTCTTGCTTCAATAAAAAATATGCAAGTAGATAAGGGAAAGAAAGCTTGTGGCGTGTCTCAAAAAATCAAGGAAAGACTGTGTAGAATGAAGAAAATTGTTGTTTGTGAAGAACCTATCATCAAATCTTGTTGGCTTCAGTTCAAGAAACTACTGCTAAAGGAAATAAAATAGGACTTGTTGAGGAGGAAGAAGGTAAGAATTTGATGAAAAAGATGCAAAGGAGGTACAAGATGTTGTATGAAGCCAACAAAGACAGAGAATCTACCGAAGGTGATTCTTTCAACCTCACACAACTGAACGAGAAACTTGTGTAGTGCCCCCTCCGTGCTTATGTGGTGGCGTCGTTAATCTTACAATCCTGTTGACTCGAGAGTTGTGAATCTTGAAGTTGAAACATGTATATGTATTTTTGTGTATAACGTTAAAGTTTATCGAAGTAAATGGTAATGCGGGAAGCGATCATGATGATCCATATGTTTCTCAAATAAGGTAGTCTTCTCGTGATAAGGTAAATGCAAAAGCGGGGAGATGTTTTGGTTTCGATTAAAGCATTTTATTTAAAAAAAAAAAGAGAGTAATAAATAATATAAATCATTTATCATAGATTTATCCAAATTATATCATAGATAATAAATAAGGTAACCATCTCATTTACGTGTTAAAATAAGCCTATTTCAGGGAGCTGATGGGGTTATGGATAAAACAATTTAAAATAAATAAATAAATACTTTAGTGTTTTGATACTAATTGCCTTAACAATAAAAGAAATATGAAAACAATTAAACCATTAAATATGTTGAATGTTAATTTTTCCACAAGTTTTTGAGGCTTGTGCCGAAGCATTTACCAAGAAATAATTCTTTCAGGTAATCTGAAATTCGCCCGTGAGAAGGATTTTTAGAAAATTCTTCTTGGTTTTGTAAATTGCATGCCATGAGAGGATTTTTGGAAAATCTTGGTCAAGGACTGTAATTCTGGGCATGCATACGGTGGTTGGGAATACCTCCATTGTTTAATTTTTGCTTGTGGTGGAAGAATGCATTGCAGGTCATGAAAGCTTTGTTGAAATGTTTATTCAGAGCTAAACTCCACAGCTTTGCCAGCATCCTCCCCAACATTTGAATCAGTTTTTTTATCTCACATCTAACGCAATAAGAGGTGAAATTTTGTCTTTATTGTGGGACTGAGATTAGAAGTAGGAAACATTGTATTTTTATGCCTTTGTCTCTCTTTTGATTAGTTAGAATGGTGCAGAGAAGACTAGTGTAGCCCTGCATTAAGGATTGAGAGTTGTTTGACAAAATTGTTTCATATAAATGTGGCCTACTGAAGAAACATGGGTTTCGTGGAATGCCCATGGTTGGGATGCACACATGATTGTTGAAAAGGCCGTGGAAACTTTCAATCAAATGTAATTGGGTAGATTAGAATTCGTCCCCACAATCTTATCAGCATTCTCTTTGCCTACACCAAAAGAGTGGCCACATGGTAGCATGGACTGCAAGTTATGAGCTAGAAGGTCTACATTTTTAGCAAAGAGAGCATGCCCTAGATACCCATCGAAGCCATAAGACAGTGAATTTTTGTGTGTAATGTTGTTTCACTACCATGGTAAACAAGTATGCAAATGTGCAAGCATAGACTGACACGTGAATTGTTTGTCTATATGTCTGATTTTATTGGGGTTTGTGGAGGAACAGGGGTTTAGGATGTGCCCTGTTGTTTGTTTAAAAAAAGGCTCTAGAAACTTTTAAGCAAATGCATTGGCGCAAGGCTGACAGATTGTTTGACAAAATTGCCTGAAAAAAAAACAAAATGTGGGCAATTTTGATTGTTGGTCGTGCTATGTGGAATCCTGCACAAGGCTCGTGATTTGTTTGGTTTAATGTCTCCACAAATGTGGTCTCAAGGAATGTGATTGTTGGATGGGTGCGCACCAGATGGGGTTGTTGAGTTTGATCTTGCAAACTCCAATAAATTACATGTATACTGTCATGTTTGCGAAACATGGGAAGTGTGTTCAATGCTCATGAACCGTTTGACAAAAATCCCCTTCTTAATTCTTGGTCTTGGCACGGGGCAAAATAAGAGGTTTGGAGCAATTGCAAACAACCATCAACCATTGAATGTGGTGTCGGTGTTTTGCGTGAAATAGGTATGGTTTTTTCCTTCTTCTTGCATTTAAATTTCACACTCTATCGTGTCTTATGTGGTCGGTTTTTAGTTTGGATCATGGAAATTTAATCTAGAACGAATGTCAAAACCTTTATCATGCTCAAAAACCTTCAAAACATAGAAAAATTACCCTCAGAAATCGCATGCATGGAGCGCCACACCCAAATGTACCGTGAATTTGGAACTTCTAATTTGATCCCTGGTAACGTAGGACATCGTGGTAAAACTTAGCTTTGTTGTTTGAACTCTTTTAATGCCTTTCTGAGTTGAGTCTCAAATCCCATTTAGTATATCTGCCACTTGTGGTGATGTGTACAATCTAATAAAATGTGATAGGATGCGGCTTGAGGATGGCTCTTCGTTTGAGCGAAACTGAAAACTGTTGCCGCTACCTCTAGACTGCCAATAAGAGAATTGAAATCAATTCTTAGTTATGCAAAAACACTATCAGGGATTAGTTTTGCGAGTGGGTTTTGAGGTCCTTTGACCGTTGGGCAACATGAAATTTTAGTTGTGATTACTTATCAGTCTCAGAGATACCTTTGTAACTTGAGCATTACTCGTCATTTTTAACTTCTGTTGAATGTGATGAAGTCTTTGTATGTTGGGGAATACGTAGGCATTGTTCAAATTTGTGCTTGAACTCAATATGAGTGTTTTCGGGACCCAATTTGTAGGCACTTTTGTTGTTTTGGTCTGTTTTCTCAACTTGCTACTTTAGCTAGAAATTCCTGCTAAGGGACTCTTTTGACTTCTAACCACGCGTGTGACCTTTTTAATATCGCCACAATGTTATGTAGAGTGTTATACGATCTTTAGCTTGTGTGAATGGATTTTGAAATGTATGGTGTTTTTCTCCCTCCTCCCTCCTCTCTTTCTAGATATGAATATGATACTTTGGTTGATTTTGAAAACGTAAATGAATTGAAAAAGGTAAATTGGTTTGAAATGAAATGAAATGAAAATGGACATGAAATGTTAATATTCATACTCTCTCTAGAACCAAAAAACATAAAGTGCAAATGAATGTGTGAGAAACGAACTCTCTCTTCTTCTCTCTCCCTATCTCTACCTCTCTCTACTCTTGGTTTGAAATTTTTTGAAACAATGAATGTGTGGATTTATGCTTAGTGTAGGGGATTTCTATACTAGTTCTAGGACTAACCCTGCAGTGGTTGCAGGTACATGAGACGAGAAGAAAATGACAACATTAATTGTGTTTTTTTTGTAACCACGAGATTATTTCTTTGAGTACATGTAATATTGTATATAATATACTAACGATATAGTAATGAATAAAATACTTTATTCATTGTTTCCAAGATGTATTCAATCTTGTTGCCTATTGGTGAAATGTAATTTTTTTTATGTAGTTGTACTTTTTGCGTTATTCACTAATTCCACACTTAGTTGTATTTTATTTTATTTTGTTAGGTAAATGAAGTCTATTGTATCATGTCCCAGTGGAAAATGTTGTAAGAGGATCCCTTTTATTATATCCAAATCATCCTCAGAAGAATGAAATTGAAATATTTTTAATTAAAACAATTTATACCATCGTAACCTTGGATATGATTGCACCAGTAAAATTTGAAGGTAATAATATGGTAATGGCATAATTCATCTATATGCTAGTGGTGTATGGACCTAGGAAATCTTTTAGCTTTCAAAGAAAATTATAACTTGTATGTGTGTGTTTCCCTTTTGGGCGGAAAGTGTTAACCAAACTTATACTTTGAAATATCAACCTTGGTGGTATGGAATGGTCCCCTTGAGCTTAATCTCATGCCTTGTTTCTTTAGTGGAACCAAACTCCACTTGGGACATCTCTATGCCTTAGGATTGGAAGTGTTTTCTTTAGCCTTTGATTAGAGGAATACCCTTGAGTTCTAGAGGTCATAGGTGATTCAGTTGTTGAATGCTAGCTTTGGCCCGGGGTAGGGTGTCTATCCTTAGGGGGATTTGGAAATAATTTTTGAAGGATTTGGAAAAAAACAAAATCTAGGACCTTTTTAATGGTAATATGTGGACATGTTTTGGTATCTAAACCTTATCATACGGGTTTTGTTAACAGTAGAATGTTGACCCATTAGAATTGTGAGAATTGTGATTGTACCTTACTCCTTGTTAAGTCTCCATTTTCTGACATCAAAGATAGTATGAGATGTCTCCTTCAAGAACACGATACTCTAGAACATTAAGTATTAACTTGAACACAAACCATATGTGACTCTTTTGTATCTTATATATGCTCCCAATCATCTCTATCCTCAAGTTGTACCACAAGCAAAATGTTAACTAATGATTCTCCTTTTATCATCTTGTGATCCTTTTCCTCGCAATGAAAACTAGGTGGAATGACGAAAAACCATGCTCTTTAAGAAACATACTAAAGACGCAACAACAAATTTATACAAAAAATTATTAATTTCACTGTAAATTATATTGCACAATACAAGGGCTATTATATAGCCAAAAGCATAACCCAACCACCTCTTAATAAATAGGGAGGTGTAACAACAAATAACCCAGAATACTATTCACAGGTATAACAATACAACAATATTTTAAACAACTCACCTGTATACTAGCTCACAAATTATATTATACTAACCCATAATGTGAGCACTATAGTATTATTTCCTAACATCCCCCCCCCCCCTAGTGCGAACATGGAAGAAAAAAAATCACACTTCTTTCGTAGCGTGCTGCTCGTGCGTGCTCATGATCTGGATGGTTTTTTAAGATAACCAACAACCTCAACATGGATGGTTTTATAGGACAATGAACAACCTCAACAATGATGGTTTTACAAGACAACCAACAACCTTAACAAGGATGGTTTTACAGGACAACCAACAACTTCAACAAGGATGGTTTTACAGGACAACCAATAACCTCAAATATAATGATGTTGCTTTTCCTTGTGCTTTCTTCTGTCCACTATGTTTTTCCTTCAAGGAATTATGTAGGAAATATTGCTCACTGAATACAAATCTGAAAAGAGGGGAAAATGAAAATGGGACATTGAGACCATGTTCACCCCCTCAGTGTGAACATTTCACTTATTCAACACAGAAAAGGAACTCTGAAATAGAATCACACTGCATAGAACTAAAAATAAACTCACAACACAAAATGTCATCATAGCTTCGTGTGGCCCCATCGTTGGTGATTGACGAGAGGTCGTTGATTGACCTCCAGCCTCTTGTGCCTCCATCCTCCAGTGAATGATGCAACTTACTGAGAAAATATGATCATGTCACTCAACTGTTTCCGCATCATGGTTATTCTTTTTTCCCTTCCACAATGTGAAACACTTTATTTTTTGGACGTCGGGTAACACTGAAAATGAGTCCGTGATGCAAATTTTTTTTTTAAGACTTTTGACTCTGAATCACAATGAAATTTTGACGACTAAACAAAATTCGACTCTTGACAATAAATGATACTTGACAATAACGAAATTCATTTGACTAACAACATAATTACGACTTGATGACGTGCTTGAAGATAATAAAATTCATATGAGAGGACTCATGATAACTAATGAATGACACACATACTTTTGTTTCGAGGACTCGACTATTTATATTGATGATTATGAAATATAGTTGGAACAATGACATTGACAATAACAATTCTAAAAACATTGATACCTATACTACTCTTGCTATAGACATTTGAACAATAACTACACATTTTTGAAATAAGAAAGACTTTATAATAAGTTACCGAGATCCAATATTAATACCTTTAAAAAAAAAACAACACCGAACATCTAAACACAATGTATTGACTATTAATTGTATAATTCAATCCACTTTTAAATGAACACGTAACCCACATGACAACATGAACGTTTGGATCAAACTATATTTGAACCCAAAAAAAACTTCAAGCTAAAAGAATCGATAAATAATATACTAGCAATCGCATGTGTACAATGCAATGTGAACGCCGAATGGTATTTGTTATTCGATTTAGAAAGATAGTTATTATTTTTGTAGTTGTTGATAAGGGGTGTGATTGATAATATTGATTTTCTATTAAAGCCATAACAAATGTTGCAAAATACATTAGAAGGGATGTTAGATAATAGTTAGTTGTGTAATAATTGAATACAAATGCAAGTGAGACATGTAAGTTTGCTATTACTCACTCTCAAGAATGTAGAGTATGTGAAGTGTTTTTGTCAAAGTAGGTGCTTTAGCATATTATCTTTCCATGAAACTAAAATGAGACAGAATATGCAATTATATATAAACAAATCTGAAATGGTTATGGTACATAAAGAAATTATAATTAATATAGGGAGTTTATATACATTGGTAATTGAGCAGGAGATGAAACTTACAGTGCATAGTTGTTGAATTACAAAAATTGTACATGTGTTTGAAAAGTTTGATTCTCTGTCCGATATATACTGCCACAATACATACATGGAATTATTTGGAACGAGTTACAGTTTGTTTCAAAAATACTTGTAGACAAACACTTATAAACTAACCACTACAAGCTATTTTTTAAAATCAAATTTCTTGTTTTTTGCTTGTGCAATTTTCTTTGCACGTTTCTTGTATTTTTGTCCAGTTGCAGATGCCTCGATTGGTATTCCCATTCTCCTCAATTTGTGGGGTGGTTCATATTTCAGTGCATCTTCATTAGAATCATAAATCAAGCAGAAGCCTTGTGAATGATCTCCAATTGTTCGGATTTTGGATAGAAAAATTGGGGATGCTGCCATTAGGTGGAGTTGATCTCTGATCATTTTGGCTATCACTGTTTTAGGTGGTTTCGGTTGCCTGCAATGCAAACCATTAACAACACATTGAAGACGTTTAAACTCTTCCTCCCTCTACAAGAGAGACATAATTAATGCCAATCCCATTGCAGGGAGGGGAATTGTGTTTCTAGTTTGCATCATATTAAACTGGAGAGGGAAAATAAATATGTTAGTCCTAGAAGATGTTCTTAGGTATGCCGGGAAACTTAAAAAACCTTGTCGCTGATCAGTCTAACGTCTAACTTGGGACGCTTTGAAATGGCATCATTAAGGAACGAACCTCTCAGCACATAATGAATCTTGTCATTGTCGAAGGCACATGCCCCCACATGTCACTTCGGGAAAAGGATTGTAGTCAACTAAAAATAAAAATGTAACAATCAAAAGCAAATAACATGAAAACACTTTACAATATTTTTTTAATCCATAACATGCAATAAACAAAACAAATGAATAAATACTTCAATCAATATTGAAACCCACCTAAATTTCGTTTAGAGATGACACTCTCTTCTTTACTGCAGGAGAAAGAGAATCACAAATACCCTATACAAAAGTGAAAAAAGAAGTTAATAGAACTAAATAGATCTATACTTATTCAATTAGTTACATAAAAAACAACCCTATTTTCGAAGAGATTATAAAATGATCAATGAATAGATGAGCACCAATTTTTAAAGGTACGAATTAATATAGAGGTAATTTTACAATATTTTCACACCCACGAGCCCAAATCTCATTAATCAAGCTTCCAAGGCTTTACATATTCCTGATTTATGTTAAATTGGCATATCAGCTGCATAATCATTGCCTAAAAAATTGCTATGATTAAGACAGAATAAAACACATGGCCTAACAAAATACTTTTCTATGATAAGAATATTATAGACAAAGACACACACACAGAGAGATATATACAAGAGAGGTCTAGAAGAGCTGAGAATCAAGATCAGTTACTCAATGTTTTTTGCATAGGTAAATTCATTATATAGGACTACAAAAGTTAAGCACAAGCTGTAACTAAGTGATATGTATGTATGTGTGCATTAGTAAATCTATTAGAGTTTGCTTATTTGAGTAGGTAATTATGCTCTTTAGTATTTAGCCATTTTGCTTCTCACACAACTACCTCCTCAACATTTCAATGTTCATGCAAGACAAACTCAATCTTAAGATCAACAGCCATATCAAATTTCACAAATTACTCTATTGCATTGACATACATAAAACAACCCATACTGCAGGTCAAAAGTAAACCATTGATATAACACACAAATATCCCATACACTGCAGGTTAAAAGTAAACCATTGATATACCACACAAACAACACATATTGTAGGTCGAAAGTAAACCATTGATATAACACACAAACAATACACACTGCAGGTCAAAATAAACTCATTGATACAACTCATAAACAACCAATCAGGCAGGTCAAAAGTAACTCATTGATATAACACATAAACAACCAATCATGTAGGTCAAAAGTAACTCGGTTGATATAATACATAAACAACACATAATGTCGGCAAAAAAAAACTCATTAACACTATACATTAATAACCCATAATGTAGGTCAAAACTAACTTGTTCTCCCAAAATTTCTCATAGCACTTGGTAGTAATTGAGGTTGTTTCCAAGTTCAACTTCCCCAACATCCTACCCGCAACATGTACAAATGACATGCTGGGAAAACCACCTCCAAGTACAATCCATATAGAGACAATGCAAGGATAATCCAAATGTCTTCAAATTAAGACTCATCACTCAAGACAAGCTGAAATATTCTAAATTTTCATTTGTAAGAAGAAAGAAACTTTAGGACGAACATAACCAAAGCTTAAAAGAAAGTAAAATATGGAAGAGTAAATCATCACAAAACTAAAGCAGGGAAGAAATAATAGCAGTCTAACCTAGAACATTTAGATTGCGGCATATTGTATGATTTGTGGAAACTAATTTTGGGCTTCCACGGTCCATCATTAATAGACATGGCTTCTTGAAATGGATTGTGATCGGAATTTAAACCATTGTCATCTAGGATCAACACCAAAAAACATCTCACCACTTGAGCAAAGTCCCAATTAGATGGCATCCCCAATAACTTGGGCAACATATATATCAATGGTGTTGACCTGTTGAAGCCCTTAAGAAATTAGCACATGGTTTAAATAAATTAAACTTACCTTGATTCAAAAGACGGTTGTAGATGGGAAAAACCTGCACAAACGACTCCAACTTTTGCTGCTTAGACAAAAATTCTGTCAAGTACCGCATACTGCTGCAGATCCAAGGGTCGTGTGTCTGATCCACTAAATTGTTAGAAAACAGTCTTGAGAACAATATTCCTGTAGACTATATATATACGCAACATTCACCATGCAATTGTTAAAAACGGAAAAGCTAAAAATATATTTAAAAAAATTAAAATGTCAAAACCTTCATATTAAAAGTAAAGTCAAAGCAACATGCAAAATCAGAAAAGTAAAATCGTTAGAAAAGCAAAAAGCAAAATTGTTAAAAATAGGAAAAGCAAAATTGTTAAAAATAGCAAAAGCAAAGGTTAATGCATGCAAAAGTTATAAAATAAAATTTAAAAATAAAAGCAAAATTGTTAGAAAAGTAAAAAACAAAATTGTTAAAAATAGCAAAACCGTCATTTAAGCCGTCAAATTTGACACAGTCCCATGAATGTCGCTATAAAATAAAATTTAAAAATAAATGCAAAATTGTTGAAAAAACAAAAAACAAAAAACAAAATTGTTAAAAATAGAAAAAGAAAAATTATTAAAAATAGCAAAACCATCATTTAGGCCAACAAATTTGACACAGTCCCATGAATGTCCGCAAAGCCCTTTCCCATAGGGGTAATGCCTTTGACGTAATTATATCCTCAAGAAACATAGACCTATAAACACGGCCAGTAGAACAACATTTTCGTGGAGTCGGTTTGGCGAGGATTTAGTGAGTAGCTCTGAAGTGAATCCATTGATGTATCTTTGAAGTGCTTAAGAAACCGTTGAATAATAAGCACTCATAAGATGTTGTGTTTATTCCATAGGTCACAAAATCACCGTTCACATGTAGTTAGCCCCAAAACTTGGAAGAAAAAAACATGTACCGATCAAGGATGACTAGATTGTTCTTAGATTGTGGTCTTCTTACCAATATGTAAGGCTATAGATGCAAGCTGATTTCGATGCTTAGAAGGAGAGGCCGAACTCACTTAGACGCATCCACAGTCTTTGTAAGAGAGATAACACAAGGTTGCGCTCAATGTAGCAGAGTACGAGTTGGATAAAAATCAAGCCAGAATATGAAAATTATTTGGAATGCCTCAGGTCGACAGTTAGAATGGCCACAAACTATTACCACCATGTCAAACTAGCCACGCACCCAAATATGAAGCCTTGTCCGAAGACCAATTCTCCAATTCACTAATGACGACCAAAAAATGATGTTATCACAATGAATATGTCGAAAATTTTCAGTAACAAAGATAGATTAATTTCCAGCATGTGATATAAATATGGGACTAGTGTAGATGAAGTATAATATACACACCCAAGTTGAGGAACCAAATATCACTCTGGCAGATATATGAGGATCTTAACGGCCCACTTCCAAAAAAAGATAATAATATCAGAGAACAATCATCTACAATGCAGATTATTAGCGCAAATGACTTTGACCATGATCGAGGAACTTAATAATGGTGGAGATGCCCCTGATTAAGCATCAAAATCTCACACATTAGTCCATTGAAAATAATTCCTTCTTCAATTTGGATTAACCTTGCTCTGATACAAAATAAAGACGAAGTAACAGATTTACACAACAAATTATTAATTTCACCGTATATTATATTGCACAGTACAAAGGCTATTATATAGCCAAAAGCATAGCCAAACCACCTCCTAATAAATAGGGAGTTGTTACAATAAATAACCTGGAATACTATTCACGGGTATAACAATACAACCATATTTTAAACAACTCACTCGTATACTAGCCCACAAATTAGATTATGCTAACCCATAATGTGAGCACTAGAATATTATTTCCTAACATGTGCCCATAGTCTAAGAGCGAGATTTGGGGGATGTTTACGCGTTTAATATGTTAGAACTAACTTTGTGCTTTGAAAATTAATGGAAATTTAAATATGAAACAATTAGTGTACACTTTAATAGGATATTCGCAAAAAGGTGCTTTTCATAAAAGGAGTTGTTGGCTAGATTTTCTGCATAACATCAAACCTAGACAGTCATGAGATAGATCTCCCTCATTTAACCGGTGAGCGTCCCATGTCAGATTTGTCAATTAAAATGTGTTATTATCTATCAGGGGTTTTACTTTAACCACTTAGTTCATGAACCATAACTAAGAAGTTATGCAGCAAGTAAGCAGCTGTTCAAGAAAGGAAGTATTTTATAGAAGAAGGAAATAAAGGAAATATAGAGAAGAAATGGGGAAGATGTGCATCCCAATTAGTAGATAGCAGAGCTAATTGCATGCACATAGAAGAAACTTAATAGATATGAACACAAAATTATAAAACAAAGACAGCTCTAGATCCAGATCTAAAACAACACAAAGTTTATCAAGAGATCTTAAGATTAAAAGCAAGAAACACAGTACACCATGACACAAAGTTCTCCAGAAACCTGCTCCTTTGTATTCCTTTGCTCCAAGTGGCTCTCAAGGGTTTAACACAAAGTCTATAACACAAAATTGCTACTTACAAATTCGGATTCTTAACCCGGAGGTTCTTCTCCTACTTATAGAATGTAGGAGGGAAAGTACAAATGGAAAATCTAATTGAACTGAAACATAAACAAGTAAAGATGACATTTAGCAATCATCCTCAATTATCTTCTCCTTAAGTGACACATGTATCACTTAATTAATAGAATGGTTCCACATGACTTTAAGTAATGGTTGTAAAACCAATAACTTAAAGTTTTACAATTTCATCCGGGAACATAGAAAATAGAAGAAGAAAGAATAGAAGAAGTCATGCCAGTTGTAATGTTTACGTCTTCTTCTTGTTCTAATATCGGATATACTTGTCGAACATGTAATTCAAAATCTTTCCATCTATTTTAGCCATTGCTTCCTTCTCTTTCCTGAACTGCAGCAACCCTTCATTCAACACTTTGATGCATGCTTCCACATCTTCCAAGCTCAGCCCAAACCTGGCAATATCCGCCTGTAGCACCACCAGCCTGCTGATAGAATTCATCATGAAAGGCTTAGTAGCTTTATCAATTCTCTTTTGTACCATTAGAAGAGACCCTTCCAGGGAATTAGGCATCTTGCTAGGAACGATCCACATGTATGAAGTAACACCTCTGACCACATCCTCCTCAGTGAAAGAAATTATATTGTCTGGTAAGGATGATGTCCTACTCTCAAGTGCCTGCATCCTCTTCAACAAAACTTTGTAGATCTCCAAACAGAAGGATATTGCAAACTCTAGTTGCTTCTGCTTCTCAACTGATCCATCTGGTACAATTTGTTCCGCAACCAATACATCTCCCGGTAGCTTGTTGATCTCAGCCAAAATACTCAGGTTACTCTTAGCAAATGTGTTCATGTCCACTATGCTTGTCACCAGTTGCTGCAACTAATTTTCCGCATCATTCATAACCTTTAGGCGAGCTGACACTTCTCCAAGTTGTACAGAAGCTTGACGCATAATCAAATCCTTCCATTCGTTAATAGCTTTACTTGATTGCTTGCATCCTCCATTTCTTGCATAAGATGATCACTCACCTACTCTGAAATGGGCTGAATGGAAGGCTTAGCAACCTTGGCTATGATCTCACACAATTGAGATACTTGCTTCTGCAGCTCTTCTTTTTCCACCTTTTCATTGTCAAGCCTAAGGAATAGATCATCTATCAATGTCTGCGTGTCCTGCTTCAATCTTTTTGTGGCTGCTTGACCGAGGGGTACTTTGGTTACTATTATATCTTCTGCTGTGAGCTCCTCCTCCTTCTTTCCTTCTGTCGGAATTGATATCTCAGCAAACTTCTCTCCCGAATCCTCGATGATCAACCTATAAGTTGCTTTAGCAACTTTAGGCCTTCTATCTCTTCCACCTAGATTCTGGAGTAGCTGCAAGTTGTGCTCCTCTAAGTTCATCTCCACTCTTGCTTCTGGAACCAACTGCGAAGCCAACCATTCCAAGAAGTTACTTCTCGGAGATTGAGAAGTCGCTAAGTGCACTACCATCTCCCGCTCTGTATCCGCTCCGTCAGAAAGTGCCACAGTGTTATGGCTTCCATCCTCTGAATCATCCAAGGACAAATCTCTTTCGAACTCCACCATCTGCAGCTTTAACATCTCCTCTGGAACAGGTGCTGAATGGAGTGGCTGAGGAGAGAAAATGAATGTCACCAGATTCAGTGGAGGCATGGAAGTGTCCTTCTGCTGCGATGCAATAGTTGGTGAAGTACTGGGTGTTGGAGAAGCCAGAGCTAAAGCCATGGTCATAGAAGTGATCTTCTCCTTTGATTGATATCTTCTGTGTACTTTCAACTTCTCAGACCTTCTGCTGCTTTCTCCTTCGTGCTTCTGCTTGAGGGAATCTCCTGCACCGAAGTTGCACGTGACTTGATTCATCAATGATTCATCAAGGCAATATCCCTTCGTCAACAACCAGTTTGAAGTGTTCACCAAAACAGCTCCAAACCTTTCTTCAATTGTATGGCAGCCTCCTACGTTATCCTACAGTATGACTTTATCTCCTCCCATTTGATGGTAAGTGTCAAGTACCACGTTCCCATCATCTTTAAGATCCGCAAGTATCCGCGCTAGTCCAAATTCGAACACTTGCTTTGCTGATAGCCTACTGAAATCTCTCTTTCTAACCTTGTACTCACTTTTGCACTTCATCCAGAAATCTTCTAATGAAGGCACATGTGCGCACTCCTGGGAGATCGTCTTCCTGATTACTCCAAATGGATCAAAGTTCAGCCGTGCAGGGAAGAACTCTTTCTCATACTTAGATAACATCTGCATCTCCATCCCTCGAGCTCTATGAATGCTAATGCATCTGTAATGTCCCACAGTGATTGGGAAGAAGCCCGTAGACTTGTGCTGCTTTGACTGAAGGTCATGTAACTCCACAAGTTGCCTGCTCAGCTCCATGGCGATCAATCTATCATTCGGATACCTCGACATCTTTATTGGTTCTCCAAAAATCCTGTAACCCTGAGGTATGTGAAATCTGCAAGCTGAATGAATAGACTGCCAATCTTGGACACAGCTTCCCATGCTTCCTTGCTTACCCTATTGGTCTTCAAGTCTTTGTCTAGCCTACAAATGAAATCGTAGAAGAATTCATCATTGACCACTTTAGAATCTTTCTCGCATGCAGGCACAATAAGCTGTGGGTAGCACTTGAAAATGGGGTCCTTAGAAAGAACACCACATCTATCCAGCTTGGAAAAGACGCCTTGTGAAGCTACAACATACACCAAGTAGGAAGTCATTTTGAAGCTGAAAGTACACTTCATGTTCCGGAGTTGCTCACCAATGTTGTCGCTAATAATTTCCAACCAATTGATTATGGAATCAACCTTGTTGACTTCAATGGTCCTGATGAAAGCATACATCCATGTATGGAAAGTGTAAGCATTCACCTCGCCATTCATCATGCATAACAATTTAACGATATCATTGACCTCCTACACCAAATTAGACCGCAAAAGAGTTCTTAGGAACTTTGAAGGAGATCTAGGCTTCTTCATGTATTTTTTATTCATTATGCTCACGCAATCAACTCTATGCTTCTCCCATCTACTGCCATCATCCTGAATGCTAATGGAAGTCACCACCTTTCATACTGGAATCTTCAAACAATAATTGATGAACTCTGTGTCCAAACAAATTATTGTATTTCCCGTAGCATCACGCACTGACCTAGATGAAAGATGGTAAGATCTAGTGCACTCCATAGCAAACTCTGGCAACTGGGTTGCATATGGAAAGGCTGCAGCTCGGATAATTCCATTGCTTTTAACCGCATGCATGAGTGAAGTCTTTCCCACTCTAGATCTATCAATCAATTCGGAAAGAGGTTCCGGGCCTAGATCTGTGTCTCCTATGTCTACAAGTTTGGAAGCGATGCTTGACTCCATCGTGCTTTCTTTTTCATCTCTCTTCGCCATGGCTTTGTCTATTTTTGTTTGAATAATTCTTTTTCTTCTTACTTGGCCGGATTTCTTCAAAACTGGTGCAGATCTGAGCAATTCTTTAGATTCGGAGGATATATGTAATGTATTGGACATTGATAAAAGCTCCTTTTCTTTTGTAAACACCTGTAATGAACTCCTGTAATTAACTCAGACAAAAATGGTCACCAGAGCATGAATAGTGAATTTTAATTGTAAAAATATGCACTTTTCAAGCCTGCTGCCCCAAAAATTGATGTTTAATTTGCACATAAAGAGAGCATGAATCCTTTCAACAACACCTGGGCACCTGTAACACCTATGCAGACAAAGATCAACCTCCTTCAAACTATGCGCCAAATCTGGAAGCTTTTAGCCTTGTTTCCACCTTGCCTGAGCAAAATCCTTCTTCAAATGGGGGCGCACTTTTCCTCTTGGCTGCAATTCTTCACCTGTGAATTAAATAATTCACCCATATGGCAGCCCATGCTTATATAACCCTCACAATTCTATAATTAATAATTTCCCTAACAAACAACAATATTTTGTTTAATCTGCCCTCTACCCTCTGCCCTCTACTTCGGCCCTCGGCCCGCATCCTCTGCCCTCTGCGTGCGACCTCTGCCCGCTCTCTGTCCGCGCAATGTCCGATGGTTTCTACCCGCGCCGCGCATACTAACAGACCCCCACGAACCCTAAATGGGGAATAGATGATGTTTTTAATGACAGCGGCAAACTCCAGTTGGTTTCCAACGAAAACGCCCTAGATCCAAGCAGGTCCGCGAGCACTGGAACAAAAACACTCAAGGATCGGCCAGTAGAACGGATTGGAGGAGGAACGACTGTGGGTTCGCCCCGTTCATGGATTGATCTTGCCTTCACTAATGCTGGGGGTTCCGAGGACGGCTGCACAAATCATTTTCAAACTCCAGCTGGGGGTGCTCTTGTGAATACGCCAGGCAATGGCCCTCTCAAACCCTTGCTGGAAGGATCTTCTTGTGGTGGGCTGGAACATGGTACTTTACCTGTTATTTCACCATTAGACAGAGAAAATAAGCATGGATCCTCCTTCAAAGACGTTCTAAAGGGAAAGGAATCCTCCATGAAACCTGCAGACATTACCCCGTGTATTACATTTGGGGAAGATGTTATTTCATCTGAGATTTACCATAAAGAGCATGCTTTGATTTGTAGATTCGGGGGACTGTGGCCCAGCCTTCCTACTCTTCACGCATGGATCTCTCAGCATTGGACTCCAACTTTAACTGGTAAGATAGACTTACATCTGTGTGCTAAGGGAATTTTCATTGTGACTTTCTCTTTAGTAGCTGATAAAGAAAACATTGCTTCTAAACTCTGGTCCTGTCAATCTAAATATTTGGTCATGAAACCCTGGTTCCCAGCCTTTAACCCGCACACAGAATCTTTCTCATAGAAACCTTTTTGGATCACGCTACCCCACTTACCTATCCAATTCTGGAGTAAGGACTGTCTGACAGCCATTGGCAATACCTTGGGAGTTACACTCTTTATAGATTCTCAAACCACTAATTACACCCATACTACCTATTCCCGGATCCTGGTGGAACTTGAAACTGATAAAAATCTTCCTGCTACTATAGATCTTAGAGTGCAAAATCGAACTTGGTCACAAACTCTTGATTATGAAGGTCTACCTTTCCGATGTAGAAGATGTTTGGCTTAGGACACACCTCTATTGCTTGTGGGATGGAAAAAAGTCAACATGAAAAGCGGAATTGGTGGAAAGATGCACTCCCAGAGCACCTAATTTTTGATGCTAAAAGGGATCTTGAATCAAAAGTGGAAACAGTGGCTGTTTCCAAATCTGCCCTTGAAACCCCTCTATCCGAAAATCAAACTGTTAGCAGCATGAAAATTGCTCAAGTTGTTGAGGGTAACACGGAAAGTAATAAGTTTGTGGTTGTCCCATTTGGGACATATGCGACTAAGGAGAATACCCCTCCTTTGTCTCCTCCTTCAGCAGTAGAGACTCTAGCAGGCTGGGTCACGGTTAACAAAAAGAAAAAAAAATTACCCTGAAGGAGAGCTATTCGTCTGGATGATTTCTCCGTTAGTGTTCGGCCGGAGTACATTGTTATCATTTTTGTGGCCAGATCACTGCGTGTTTTCTTTCCTTGTGTATTGTTGTACCTTTGTTGTTTGTTCGTTGTTCAGCAGTTGTTTATTTGCTGCTGTGTTGCTGGTTGTTGTTTCTTCTTTGCAGACTGCATTCTGTTGTTGGTCCTTATTGTTATATCAGGATGTTGATCCTTTTCTTTGTGCTTATTTTTTCTATTCTGGCTTCTGAGCCTTGTTGTACAAGGGTATAGTCCCTTTCAAAAAACTATTTTCCAATAATAAAATAAAATAAAATAATTGCCCTAACAATTAAAGGCAATTAATTAATTAAAAATCATGCTTTTCTATTTAAAAATAGCATGTTTAAGGACAACCATCCAATAAATTAAATTAATCCAATTTAATCCTTCACACTTCACTTCACTTAAGCTTCATAGTGTGCCTTGACCATAGCCACTGAAAATAGAATTTAATTTAATGATTTAATGCCTTAAAAATTATTAAACATGTCCCAAATGGGGCACACTTTTTAGCTAAAGGAGGGCAGCCTTTAAATAAATTAAATTTAATCCATTTAAATCTATTTCTCTTATTCCCTTTTGACTTGTTGACTTCTTCCAAGCTTGGGCGCACTTTTTAGAAGAATAAATTAATTAAAATAATCACTTAAAGGCTGCCAACATCTCACCAAAGGGGGCGCACTTTTTTGCACAATAGAATTATATTTTTAAGAATTTTCCACAATGGGATTCTTTACCCTGCAAGGCGGCCCCAGAAATCCCATGATCCACTTAAGTGATTTGACTTTGACAATGGGATTATTTACCCTACAAGGCAGGCAATAAAATCCCATGATTTCACTTAAGTCACTTTCCTTTTATTTTATCATGGGAATTTTTACCCTGCGAGGCAGGCAATAAATTCCCGCCTACCTACAGCCTCTAACTTTCCCACTGTAGCTTAAATGAATTTTATAACACGGGAAAAAGTACCCTGCTAGGTAGGTACAAAATTCTCACCTTGCCTGTTGCTTCTATTTTTCCCATTGCAGTTTAAATCTTTCTTTGTGATAGGAATGTATGTTTTTGGGAATCGAAACTTAATGTGTAAATGTTAAGAAACTTCTAGTCAGCAATTGGGCTATATGATGTGTTCACAATTATACAAACTAACTAAATTGGATGAAACAAGTTTAAGCTAAGTGAAAAGCAAACCAAAAAGAATGTGGTCTCCAAAAAGGAAAATGCGCTCTCTCACGTTAAGTACTCCTTAGTGCAATGAGGTTAAATAACAAAATATGAATATAATAAAGATGTAACTTACAATTGTGGTAATGTGGAAGGTGGCCATGGGCGATGTGCAATTCTTGGTTGGGTTATGGTTTTGTACTCGTTCATTATAAATGTGTGTCGTTGAATTGTGTCTTGTGTTGTCTTGTTATTTGGATAACCTGCATGTGTATGGGTGGGTTCATGTTTGTGTTGGCATCACATGTTGTGTGGAGTTTGGCGAGTAATTCATGTATTATCTTGTAACAAGTAATAAGATTAAAAAAAAATCCTAGTATATTTTGGTCTTATGTTTGGCTCCCACATGGGTGAGTGCTACAACTTGGAACCATGTCTTTTATCTCTCTTCCTTGGGATGATTTCCTTGCATATGGTAATGAAGAAATGACAACCTTGAAAATTGAGTATGTGCAAAGAATTGTGAGCACTGCACAAGGAAATTTAGATCCCCAAATTTTCCTCAAAACTATGAATTATGTTGAAGCCATGCAAGAAATATACGAACAACTTGAAGAACTTCATGGCAAGGAGGAAGAAGAGAATATTTGACTTATGGAGGAAGACCCTGATGATTGTACGCACTACGACGTATTCATCATTAGAAGATTCTTGGACACTTCTAAGGAATTTCATATCTTTAAACCTTCTCATAAGAGTCAAATCAACACTTTGGAGGATGACAGAGAAGACATGATAGTTGAACCTTTGTTCATCAAGTCATTTTGGCTCGAGGCACAACCTGTTGAAGAAACAATGAATCTAAGTGAGGAGGATTCTTGTTGTACAACAAAATACCCAATACTTGCTAAATAATCCATTAATCATGAAGAAGTACAAGAAGCACGTCCTACATCCGAGACTCAAAACAATGAATTCAAGTAATCATAGATAAATTTCCTTCCTTTTTTGATTCTTCAAGTGATGATGAAATATTCAATGATGAAATTGAGATAGTTTGAGAATCAAATTCTTCTCTCGATTCAATCATGGATGAACAAATGGAATAGGCCAATTTATTTTTCGAAACCAAAGAGAATGAGTAATTTGAGCATAACCTCTCTGAGGATTTAACTCCACCACTCTCACCCAAGGAGTATAATGTTGATCATCATGGTGAGTATGAAATATTTCATTTTCCATATGAGCAAGAAGATTCAATAACGAATGATCATGATAGAGTAAAAAATTCTCATCATGTTGATGCCCCAACATGGTTATTTGTTTCCCATCATGAGGATGATGAAATGGATCTTGAGCTCGAAGGAGTGCCCTTCCCAAGTAGCATGGATCTCTTCTCCTTGTCAGTGAATTTTGAAAACCAAGTATGCTCATTCTTGCAAGAAGGTGAGACTTGGAGGACAAGAAATGAAAATCAAGAGAGCAAAGAGGTTTTGGATGAAGTTTGGCCATGTGTAAATCAAATTTTCAACCATCTCCTGGAGGCACAAAGAAAATATTATTCCAATGAGGATGAAAATGAGCATATGGAAGTTTTGAGTGAGCAATTTGTGCAAGACATCTTGAGGACTGTGGAAACAATTGAAGACCCTCAACTCAACCTTGAGATACCGACTCAGGCTATGGAAATGCAAGATATATATGATTCAATTTTTTCTTCTCATTTTGATACCCTCATTTTGATACCCCAATGTTGGATGATGACAAATACCAAATGGATGAGCTCGACGTTTTCCTCGATCCATGGATATATGAAAGAAAATGTGAAGGCGAGTCTTTCTCTCTCTCTTTTGTGAAGCAGATCATGAATGAAAAAGAAACAATATTCTTGAATCCCCAATGAATATTCTCAATTTTGAAGACAACATCTCTACCATGGAGGATTATAGCAGGGAAAATGTTAAGCTGATTTGTATTGAAGATATGGTTCAAAACAAGGTGAAAAGTTACAGGAGTCTTGTGAGTGTGTTCAAGATTAAATTGTTCTCACTACAATATTCAATCAAGGGTGAAGAATTATTTTATGACCAAATCAAGGATTTTTGATGATACCAAGATGGACTTTGAGTAGATAGGTACCGACAACGATTATTCTAGACAACAAAGTGAGAATTTTCATGATTCTTGTGAAAGGATTTTAAGTCAGATTACACTCACCATTTCCCAAGCTCTAATTTTTCTTGAACATGTTTCCATGCTGCAACAATTTCTCGAGAATGATGAAGATGTGTCAATGATTTAGAATTTTTTTAAAAGTTCCCACTCTGAACAACAGACTGAAAGGTTCAAAGAAATTATTGATCGGGAAGTAAATAATTTTTTTCTCAATTCCTCTAAGTTCCTTGCTGATTTAGGAGATGATTGCATACTGCAATTCAAGGAGGATGAATGTTTCCATGACAAATTCAATGTTTTCAATTTTGAGAACATGGAGGATTGTCTTCTTATTTTCACAATGCATCAGGTAGAAGATGTTGGGCGTAAGAGCTTCGAACAAGTAATAACTTTTTCTTTGGATGCAATAATGTTTTCAGTGCTATATATATATATATATATATATATATATATATATATATATATATATATATATATATATATATATATATGAAGATGGAATCTTGGTTTGTCTCCTTCTTCTCAAGCCATACAAAGTCATCACAGGACCATGGTATGATCATATAGTGATTTTTGTGCTTCAGATGTCACATTTCAGTCCACTTTTCCATGATGGTATGTAATTTTCCCAAGCCATTTTTAGGTATGTGTACATTCCTTCCCCGCCTCTGTAAACACCCCTCCCTTGTAATATAATTTACCTTTATGTTGTGTGTTGTTTTTCACTTTTGGTGTGCCTCCCTTCCATGTGTTTATTTGTGTATGTGTGTTTGGAAGAAATGACTCCATAATCCAATGGATAATGCATTGGTCCACGAAGTGTCTTGAGATTCTTGGGATCCTGCTTACTCTGTCTTCACTGTGCTTGATCCAGAACATGTCCCCAAGTTAGAGCCATTTGTTGTTATGTGTTTATGCAATGGAAAAATTTAGTGATGAAACATGACAACTATACCCTCGTGTCAAATTATTTGCTTGTAAACCCTTCCAAGAACTTCTCCAGATCAGTTCCTCCTCTGTGTCAGGCCTATCCCAATCCTCCAAGTGCTCATATGTGTTGTAATGACCTTGCCATGTGTCGGAAATATGAAAAAAATTCATGAAGTTCTTCCGAGAGAATGCATCTCAAGGCATATTTTTCAATAGACTTAGAAATGGCTATTTTTAGCCTAAGGCGGGTGTTGTAGTGACGCCCCTCCAATTCGTAGAAAATTCCTTTCGTCGATCTTTATGGTTTGCTTGGAATTTTGAATCGTGTTCATGTGATTTGTGAATCCCTGAGTGTCATGGAGGAAAGGATTCAACTCTCTTAGTTTTGATTCAAGGTATTTAAAATTGTTGGCCTAATGTCTCAGGATGGTCGTTAAATCTCAGACTCAATGCAGTTATCGTTGTTTGACCGCTTTTGTTTCTATCGTTAAAAGTTCCTAGAAATCGTTTAAATGCTATGTGGGTGAGGATCCTTCTATTCCCCATGTTTTCGTTTTCGTTTTGGAGGGTGGATTGATGTTCATTCGAGGCCCCTTTTTCATGATCGCGAGATAACATAAGAAATTTAATAAATTTAAATGTGCGAGATTATAAAATGGTGTAAACCTTTTTGGAGACTAAAATGATATTACCAAAAGAAAAAAAAAGAAAAGAAAAATTAATTTTTTTCAAATCTCCCTAAACTACTTGGGGCTTGGACCAACCTCATTCAAAGATTGAAATTAATGAAAAATTTGGGGTTCTATATGTTTTGTGCGTGAGAGATTTTGGGAAATCCTTTTTGGTTTTGGAAGAATTTTTCTCATGGAATGTTATGGAAATCCCTTGGCATCATTTTGGAAGCTCTCATGGAGTGGATGCAAGTTTGTTTACAGGTTGGCATAAATGGATTTCTTTGGGAATGCTTTTGAATTTGGCTGACAAGTTTTGGTAGGTGTAAAACTACCTCTACCTCTAGAATGTCAATAGGAGAATTGGGACCAACTCTCATTTATGCAAAAACACTATCAGGGATTAGTTTTGCAAGTGTGTTTTGAGGCCCTCCGGTCGTTGGGCGAAAAGAAAGTCTAGTTGCGATTACAATTATTAGGCCTGGAGATACCCTTGTAACTTGAGCATTGTTCATCATTTTTTACTTCCAAAACATTTGACGAAGTCTCTGTATATTGGGGAATAATTCGGAATCGTCCAAATTTGTGCTTGAACTCAAGATGAGTGTTTTCAGAACCAAGTTTGTAGGTGCTTTTACTGTTTTGGATAGTTTTCTCAACTTGCTACGTTAGCTAGAAACTCTTTCTGAGGGTCTTGTTTGACCTTGAACCACGCATGAGACCTTTCTCATATCGACTCAATGCTATGTATGGTGTTATTATATCTTTTATCTTGTATGAATGGATTTTGAAATGTATGGTATTTTTCTCTCTCTAGAAATGACTATGATACTTTGGTTGTATTTGAAAACGTAAGTGAATTGGAAAATGTAAATTGGTTTGAAATGAAATGAAAATGGACATGAAATGAAAATGGTTATGACATTGTGAATGGAAAATAAAATGTCTCTTAACCTTCTCTCCCATCCTTACTCTCTTTCTAGATCTGAAAACGTAAAAGTGCGAACGAATGTGAAAGTGTGACTGCATGAGAAATGAAATCTTTCTTCTTCTCTCTTTCTATCTCTACCTCTATCTACTCTTTGATTGAAATTGTTAGAAACG
Organism: Taxus chinensis; assembly: GCA_019776745.2. NCBI lineage: Eukaryota > Viridiplantae > Streptophyta > Pinopsida > Cupressales > Taxaceae > Taxus > Taxus chinensis. The sequence continues at coordinate 698,253,097 of CM034150.1, forward strand.
ATGAATGTGTGGATTTATGCTTGAGTGTAGGGGATTCCCATACGAGTTCTAGGACTGACCTTGTGATGGTTGCATGTACACGAGATGAGAAGAAAATGACAGCGTTAATTGTGTTTTTTTGTAACCACGAGATTATTTTTGGAATACATGTAATATTGTATAGAATATACTAGCGATATAGTTATGAATATAATACTTTATTTCTTTGCTTCCATGATGTATTCAATCTTGTTGGCTATTGGTGAAATGTACTATTTCTTACATAGTTGTACTTTTGCATGTTTAACTAATTCCACACTTATTCATATTTCATTATATTTGGTTAGGTAAATGATGTTGATTGTATCATGTTGCACTAGAAAACGATGTAAGAGGATTCCTTTTATTATATCCAAATCATCATCACGAGATTGAAATTGAAATCCTGTTATTTAAAATTGTTTGTACCATCGTAAGCTTGGATGTGATTGTACCAATAAAATTGATGGTAGTAATCTGGTAATGGCATAATTCATCTATATGCTAGTGGTGTATGAACCTAGGAAATCTCTTAGCCTTCAAAAAAAATATAACAATGTGTATGTGTGTGTTTCCTTTTGGGCAGAAAGCACCAACCAAACTTACAGTTTGAAATATCAACCCTTGTGGTATGGAATGGCCCTTTGAGCGTTAACTTGTTCCTTGTTTCTATAGTGTAACCGAACACCTCTTGGGACATCACCACGCCTTAGGAATGGAAGGGTTTTCCTTAGCCTTTGATTATAGGAACACCTTTTTTGTTTTTTTGGAGGTCTTAGGGGATTAAGTTGTTGATCACTACTAGCTTTAGTTGTGGTAGTGCATAGATCTGATGGGGTATTTGAAAATAAATTTCAAATCTTAACCTAAGACCTTTTTTAGGGTAATATGTGGACATATTTTGGTATCTAAACCTTAACAAATGGGTTTGTTAATGGTAGGATGTTGACCCATTAGAAAAGTGAGAAGTGTGACTTGTTCCTTACTCGTTAATTTTCAATTTTCTGACATCAAAGATATTCTGAGACATCTCCTTTGAGAACATGATATTCTAGAACATTAACCTTTGACTTGAACACAAACCTCATGTGACTCTTTTGTATCTTATAAATCCTCCCAATCATCTCTATCTTCAAGATGTACCACAAACATAAGGTTAGCTTAAGATTCTCCTCCTATCATCTTGAGATCTTTTCCTCGTAATGAAGACTATGTAAAATGAAGAGTAACCATGATCTTTATTGAAAAAACCCTTAAGTGTAAGAACACGTGTTGGGTGAAATTCATGTGTTCAAAAGGTTTAGAACTAACATTGGGTTTTGCATATTAATGGCAATTGAAATGTGAACCAATTAGTGTACACTTATTATAAGATATTCACGAAAAGACTCTTTTCGTGAAAGGAGTTTGTAGCTTGTTTTCTTGTTTGATAATGTACTCTTCTGATGTCGGACTATGAATTATAAGTACCACGAAGATTTTTTGCAGCTTAATAAATCTTTCTTGTGTTGTGAAGGTAGATGTGATTTGACCCTCTAGAAAACAAATCTTTGAGAAAATATAGTTTCTAATTTTGGGAATAGAAACTTAATGTATAAATGTTAAGAAACCTCTAGTAATCAATCAGGTTATATGATGTACTCACAATAAGACAAGAAAACTAAAATGGATGAAACAAGTATAAGCTAAGTGATAATAGAACCAAAAGGAATACGGTTCCCAAAAAGGAAAAATGTGTGCTTTCATATTAAGTACTCCCTAATTCATTGAGAAAATATGAATATAATAAATATATAACCTAAAAAATGTGTTGATGTGGAAGTTTCCCTTGGGTGATGTGCAATTCTTGGTTGGGACATGATTTTGTACTCATTCGTTATAAGTGTGTGACATTGAACTGTGTCTTTTGTTGTCTTATTCTTTGCATGACTTGCATGTTGTATGGGTGGGTTCATGTTTTTTCTAGCATCATATATTGTGTGGATTTTTTCAAGTAATCCATTTATTGTCTTGTGGCTAGTAATGATATTAAAAAATGTGTTTATCCTGGTGTATTTTGGTCTCATGTTTGGGTCCCACATGGGTGGGTGCTACAAGTGTGCATCCTACGAAGTAGATTTGAAGGCCCAAATTCATCGCGAAATGGTATTGAGGAGCTAAGATCATAGTTCAAGTCATTCAGGAAGGTCTAAGGAATATTTTAAGGTTTAGGGAAAATTTTAGTGAAAGCGGGGTTTTGAAGGTGAAGGAGCTTGCAGTTCAAAAAAACACTTGAGCTTCGGAAGATGATTTTGGGAGCTCTGAAAAGAGTTAGAGGCCAAACAGGATATCATTGGAATTATATTTCAATTCTTTAAATGATAGCCACTTTATATTTTTCACAAGACCAAGGAGCTTCTTTTGACGACCCATTTTTGGAAGGCACGCCTTGTCGTCCCAAGACAAAAGGATATTTTTACCGAGTTTTAGGAAGAATTAAATCATGGGACCCATACTATTCTTCTAAAAATGATGTTTAGAGTCAAAATCATATAAATAAGTTCTAAAAATACGTCACAGAGCTTCAGAAACTTCATCTCTAGGCTCTCTCTCAAGTTATTCTCTCGCATTTAGAATTTTTTTTAGGTGGACGCATGTTAGCACGACACTGAGGTGCACTTTTTTGTCCATTCTATTCCATGCCAAGGAGACAATAGAGACAAAAAAATGTGCCCCATGCCTAGTTGAGACCCTGGACCCACCATATGAGCCCGAGAAGCCTCAGTAAGCTAATTTTTCCTATTTTTTAGCCCCCTGCCTCGCGCAATCACAAAGTGCCACTTGTCAACTTGAGGATGAGGAGAAATTTTCTGTCCCTTCCATCCCAAATCAAGGTGAAAATGGAGACACAAAAATTCACCCTCCTCCCTTACTCCCACATGGTCTCTCACATGACCCAAACGAAGTCCCCGGGTGCTAAAAATTAGCTCTTCTCCCTCATCCGCCAACGAATCAATGATCGCCACTTGTCATTATATGTATAAGGAAAATTTTTATGTCCCTTCCATCCCATCCTAAGGGGAAAATGGAGATATAAAAATGTGCCCACCAACAAGTTGATTGAAAAACCAAAAAAAGGCTAAGTCCTTAACTCTCATGTGCTTCCTCCCTCCATCCTCCACTCCATGAATGCATCCACTCATGCTTACCACCACTCACAACTTGAAAGCACGACTTTAAAACATAAAGTAACCTCCTTGGCATCCATTAAAGAAATTTTTAAATCTGGTTCATAACATTCAATCACGAAAAAACCCTCCGTTGCGCCCTATCTCCCAAATCAAGTTTTTCTCATATCTCATGTTTCTGAACTCCATTTGCCACGAAATTTCAACCATGGATTATTTGTGTGAACGCCTTTAAGAAGAATATTTCATGCTATAATTCATTCCCTCATGTATTTTTATATCCACATGAAGTTTCACACAAAAAATCACCTTTTCTCAGATATACTGAACTCCAACAAATGAAATCTCCTGGAAATTGGAGCAAAGCTTCAAAATTGAATTATGTAAACGTCTGTAAGTTGTTTCATTCAAATATGAAAATGGGAAAACCAATTTTTATTTTTAGTAGTTGCTTACCACATAGCTTACTAAAAATAGTAAGTCTAAGGAAAAGTTGGTTTCCGGTTTCTCAAGATACTCCATCAAGTGCAAAACATTCAAAAGTGGAAAATTTTGTAAAAATTGGCAAAATTGGCTAAATGGGCATCCATGTGAAACATGATAAAAATAGTAAGTGGGTGAAATGATCTAAAAGTGGTCACATTTCATTCCTTCATACATTCTCAAATGATCTTGGTACTCACAGAGGTCTCGAGGCATCGTTTTGGTCACATTTGCATAATAAAACACTGCAGGGCACAACCAAGATGTCAGTCAAAGGATAATTAAAAAGAGCCAATATGTCAGTTGAAAATCCAAACCAAGGTGGTCATTGTAACTTTTCAATCACTTTAGAGCCATCCACATCTCATCGTTGAGCTATCTAAGTGAACTCAATGTCCTATTCAAGGTAAATCAAATGCGATGAGCATAATGTATCTCAAAGAGGAAATACCAATTTTGGAATTTCTTGTAACTCTTAACCTGTCACTAAGTGGTGACCATCTATCTATAGATTTCCTCATGGTGATGGTAATGATAAATTCATGCTTACAGAGGAGTGAAAGATGAATTGTGACTCATATGGATTGGTTCCTAATTATGGTCATCCATATCCTCGAGGTGGCATAATCATCATGGTTACATTATACAAGAAATTGTTTTTCTCATTCATATGCATGATTGGTAAAAAAGGAGTGGCAACTTTTCATGGTTTGTTCAAGTGTGTGAGGACATTATTTATTATCTACAGTGGTCTAGTGATCAAGTGCTTCTCACTCCTTCACTCAATGTACCTCATGGGCTACAATTGTTGATCATTTAGAAGGAGGTTTCTCATGGTGCAAAAGAGTTCAAGCGTGCAAGTGTTAATCATTTAGGATGAGGCTTCTTTCATTATAGAGGGCCAAAGTTCTTTATTCAGAGTTCATGACAACATCAAAGCATTCTATTGGATCATCACATGAGTGAATTTTCTTCATTCTTGGAGCTTCTTATCTCCTACCTCCTTCTCTCCTTCTCCCTCTTCCTTCACTCCCCTTTCTAATTCTTCATTGATCATAATCATTGTATTTTTTCCTATTCACTTTATTGACATATTTTTAAAATATTAAAAGTATTTTCTCAAAATTATAAGAGAAATACTTAATGTATCTCTTTCAATGGCAAATGAAAGGTCATAGGTGGAATATGAAGGTGAAGATTCATGTGGGGGGAGATGAGACATCAATTCACATTGATATAAATTGGGATGGATTCTCCATTCCAAGGGATCATTAAAATGCTAGATTTTGATAACATTTGTGTTATAGCAATTGTGGATTGTGATTTGGTTATTGAGCTTTGTATCACTAACAGATGAAATAAAGCTACATTTCTTCCATTTCCCTTTCCCATTGTATTCCTCTATTTTCTCTCTTATATGCACTTTGTAAGAATAGTGATAAAAATGAGCTTTGTATCTTCGATGAATGGGTGTCAGAGAAGTGTGTGTCTATGTGGGTTTTATGTGTCTCACTAATAGCTTCATTGGTGCTTTCCTCTATATTGAATGTTGAACTTCTCTGGTTATTGGGTGTGAATTCTACTTGTGCCTACTCACAACAATAACCTTCCTTTATTTAAATTCTCTCCTTCACCCCTCATCGATGTAATTTCCTCCCTTGTACCCTATACAAGCACTCTACCACAGGTTTAGTGGAGTGTTCTTGTGTGATACCCATCCTATTTGGCCAACCCACAACATTTAGATAGGAATATATTAGTTTACATTCAATAATGGGAGATGCACCATTCAGTGCAGAGGGGTGTAGCTTCGTGAACGTTTGTGGAAACACCTAATGTGTCATATCGACAAATTTTCTCACCAACACATACAAAGGCGAATGAAGTTCAATCCTTATTTTTTCTATTTACTTGATCACTCTTTGATATTTGGTCGAGAAAGAGGAGAATGTGCACAACCCATTATAACTTGAAGGGCTTGAATCAATCCATCCTTAACTGGGCTCCTCAATCCCTTCAAAATTCCAATATCAAAAACTTGTGTTGTTCTCTCAAGTATTGTATCCTTTACAATGTCAGGAAAACCAACAATTTTAGTTGTAATAGAGACATTTGTGCGTGGCCTCTTACCCTCCAATATTTCTTTTCTTCTACACCACCAACCCTACCCTGCCCCCTCTTTTAGTTCTTCTAATCTCATAAATTTAGCAAGTTCTGGTATAGAACTATAAGATTATAAAAAATCAATGTTTATAATCCAAAAACTGAAAAAGAATGCTAATACAAACTTATAAGGATGCTAAAAATCATGAAATATGTATCTGATATTTGTATAGGCCTCATCGTTAAGGAGGTCATGGGACATAATTAGTAGAAATAAGGCCTCATATGAAGAAATAATTATTGAAAAACATCATAAGTTCTAGAAAAAAACTACCCTTACAATGGACAATGATCAACCCCACATGTAGCTTATTTCTAATAAGGAATGGAACACCTTGGTGTATACAAAGGAGAATGTCGTTTGGGTCTTATTTCATCCATTATGTTATCACTCTTTGATATCTAGCCTAGAAATAGGAGAATGTGCACAATAACCCACTGCAACTTGAAGGCTCTAAATAAATCCATCATCAACCGAGATCCTCAGTCCCTTTATAATTTCAACATTAAAAACTTGCATTGTTCTCTTCTCAAGTATTGCATCCTTTACAATGTCGAGAAAATTAAAAAAAATCGTTGTAACAAAGACATTGGTGTGTGGCCCCTTTGATGTTCTCCACATTCACACCAATTTTTATTGGATTCTCATTCTCAAATATGATGCTCAAAGTGTGGATCTAGCCATCATACCAAAATGCAAATGAACTAATATAGCCAATTTTGCCAAAACTTTATGGTCAATGGAAATTATCTCCATGGAGGACATTAAACCCTCATGTTTTGTACACAAACCAAATTGGATTGAGTTTATATGCTTACAACACGACTATATACATTGGCTACCTAAGTCAACAAATATTCAAGAAGTTAAAGTACAAATTCTATTTATTATACGACTATTGTCAAAATCTACCAAAAAAACTTATTGAAATTTACTACCCTATTGACATGGTATATATGAAATTTTTACTTTCAATCATGCAAATATTACAAATATTCGATCATGCAAAGTTGATAAAAATATTTATGATCCTAAACATTTTAACTATCTAAATTGAGCAAATATTCCCTTATAAAGACATTCAATTATTTGAATTATAAGATTAAATATATTACATTCTTTGAATTTCTTCAGTAACTTAAAACTGAAATGGATCCTTCAGTAGCTCAAGACTATTATAGGAATCTTTCAATATCTGAAGACTAATATAGAGCTTTCATAATAGCTCAACATCGTAGTTTGGTGTTGAACGACTCAATAGTCATTATCACTCTTTCTAGTTAGGAGACGAGTTTGATATATATAGACACCCTCTTTTAATGGAATCTTATTTTTTCTCTGGCCAAGAAGGAAATAAAATAAAAAACCCTACTTTAAGTGACACAACTTTTGAGAACATATTGTATTTATCTATTGAATAAATATAACATATTATATTGAAAATTAATGTTATCACATCATATCTATTTCTTTGCTATTTCAAAAGTTATTATCAATGCTTCTATTCTATATTTTCTTATATCAAAAGTATGGTAAAATACTATGTTTTTTGATATTTGGAGATGGGCATATTGTCTAAGAGCACATTGGAAAATGTTGGATCAAGTCTTCACCAGACAAACACATAATATCTTTTAAGTATCCTTTTTTTATTGTACTTTAAATGAGCATTTTCAATTCTAGTTTAAGGTGGGGGAAATTGTAGATACCTAAAAAATCTCCAATCCCCTTTTATCATGTATTTTAGATGATTTTATGCATATGGTTGGTCAACTCAAAAATTATGGATTAATTGGCACAATACTTTTGTCTGAGTCTATTTCATTGATAATTTTTTCTAGACACATTCATGATCATCATTCGTTTGTTTTCATATTTTGTTGGGTATTACCACTTGTGGTTTTTAATAGGATTCATTATTCTATGTTTAGGACATAGTCGGCCATCGTGGACAAAGTGATTGATGGTCTTGCCTTATGCAACTAAATTTTTCCTCACTTTCTTTTCACTTAAACTTTTTGAGAACAAATTCTTCATGTCAATAGTTTGGGCCTTTTGATTTTGAATTTGAATTGTTTGCACGAAAAAAGGTTACAAATTTGAATTATGATCATTATATAAACATGTTACTATTATAAAATGTGTGACTCCTTAGCCAAATATCAAAATATGTCTTGCACACTCAAGTACAATTTTTGATTAATCTTATTACAAATTAAGCACACCTATTGCATGCATTACTTCTTGTTCCATTTGGTTTTAATGAACAACATGTAAAATTGCATTGATTATCATGTTCTCACATAATTGGTAGAAGAAATAACTACATCGATTTGAGGACTCTTTAGCGTACTATTATGTAAGAAACTATGAACTCAACATGGGGTTGAGGAAGCTCGACCATTACAAACTAACCAATTCTTCAAGTTTTCATACAAATGAAAAGCTAGGATTTTCATGAAGAAGGCATAAATCAATTGCAAATGTAAGATCATGCACATCCAGATATAGAATATTGATCCTAATTAAAAAAAAAGTTACGCAAAAACCAAAATTTAGATTAGATCTATAAAAGACAAATCCATCTATAGAGGGAAAATCCATTTGAGAGAACTTGTTTTAAATGATCGACATCATCCTCTCCTTAGTTTTAACCCTCCAATTTTTAGGACAACTCAATGACACCCTACATAACCTTCTTGCACATTTACAAACAACTGCCACTTCATCTCATCGATTAAATCAATTTAATCTCTTCTAACCCTAGACTAGAATTATTTTATCTAGCTTTGTACGAGATTGTATAATTATGATTAAGAAAAATAAGGAAATAAAATATTCCTAATCTAATTGCTATTGTAGTAGTAAATGAATGATCGATGGATTACAACAAGTGTCCCAATAAAATTAAGCTCAAATTTATGAAACCCTAGCTACAAAGAAGGGATAAAATGCTCGCTAGTAGGTCACACAATTATCACTGAGGTCACTACTAACTTGTAATGAAAGATTCACCTGTTAAACCCTTAAGAGTGCATAAAATCCCAAAAATAAAAAAATGCAAATGAGGGGTCATACTATCCTCAACTGTAAAAAAAGTGAACTTACAACTGAGCCTTGCACTACATTTCAGACCCAATGTAGTTCTAGGTGTGTGTGTGTGTGTGGAATCATGCCCTATGTGGCTCTTGTGTGTGTCGCACTTGGTAGCGAGAAAATAAATAGATGTGTGCATGGGATAGAATATAAGTCCTCTCCTCTAAAGTGTATGCAGAATAATGTAGTCCCTTTCCCTTGAATGGATGCTAGATGGATGCTTGAATGCTCTTGATGATGGCCTTTTGGATGAAACCTTAGGTGGTGATAGATAATGCTTAGTGCTTGGTCCCTTATTATGATCACATAACTTTATATTTGTATGATTCCCTTGCTTGAATTTCATAATTAACCTTGAAAAAGACAACTACCAAAAATATAATATGCTCAAACAGTTAGAAAGGACCCAAAATATGTGAACAAAGTAAAAAGAGGTCAAGGGCACCCAGAGGGGACATGGGTGCCTGGCACTGGCGTCCTAGTTGGGTGCTAATGTCTAGGAAGAGAAATGTCGAAGTATGAAAAGACAGTCTAAGCCAGAAAGAGTGTAAGACCAAAAGTGGCAACATAAAGAAAGAAAAGATGGCCAAAGACATGGGTTGATTAGTACTTTTCTTACTTAGGAATCATATGAATAATAATATGCAATTAGGAATAGATAATTACCAAAAATGCATGATTTTGTGTCTATATTTTCCCCCACTTTATGTTGTTGAGAAAAATATAAATAACATAAAGTAGATAGAAAATGTGTACCTGAAAAACATGTAGATCGATGGAAAAAAAATGTGCCGAGAGACAAGAAAAAGAGTGGAATGATAAAAAATGTGGAGCATGGAAACTATAGAGGAAAAAGTGCAAAAAGTGATGATGATGGTGACCCTAGGGCTAAAACGCATGTGTAGATGTCATTGTTGTGCTTGTTGTTGATGTCGATGCTAATGTGATCGATATTGTTGATATTGTTGTGATGTAGGATGATGTTGACTGCCGCTTCCCATAAGGATGGGTTTGAAAAAGAGAAGAACGAAAAAGTATTCAAATATGCAAATATGTGTGTAAAAAGTATGTAATGAAGTATGTCAAATGCTAAAATGTGAAAAAGGAACATGTGCACTTGATCTGTGATGAGGAAAAGAGTGTAGAAAGGATCCTGTAGATGATGTAGAAGAGTGAATTTTTTGGGTGATCTCATGCCAATTGTGCTGGGCTAGTGAGTTTTTCAGGAGATATCATGCCAAGAACTAGAAAAAGTGTGGGGAGAAAAGTGTTGGTGTCATCCTCCAACCTTTAATTGCTTCCTGTAAGTATGAAACACCACTGTAGATGTTGTGTAAAAATCTGATCCAGTTTGACCAATTCCAATATAATGCTGAAGAATAAAATGTCGAATTTTGTATGTATGCTGGGTGATAAGGACTATGCATGCCCTCGTAAAAACCACTGTGTGAAGTGCTGTAGAATGTGCCACATTGAAAAATGTCTTTGTAACTATCCACCTAGGTAACAGGCATTTAAGAATGGTCAAGGGCAGCCCGGGCACTACTATTTTGGGTTTAGGCGCTGATGTCTATGATGTAGTCAAGGACCTAAGTTAGGATTCTGAGCCTTGTCTGATGTTGATAACTATGTTGTACCAATACTATACTGTGTTGAAATGATGACTGTAAACTGTTGTATGGGGGTGAATGATTTACCCAAATGATTCCCCCTCGTTTGGGGTAAATGCAATGTCACTGAGGAGTAAGGAAACTCAAAAGAGGATCAAGTGCTATTACTGAAACTAATGCCCTACAGGGGGGAAGGAGTGTGCTTGGTAGAAACCAAGGAACAAATAGAAAAGAGTGGCTACGAGACAAGTGTTAGTACAAATAAAACAAACATTTATGTAAGATGAAAGCTAGCGAACAAGTAGATAATGTGTAATCTAAGATGCAAGATAGACAACACACAAGAAGACAATGCAGGCCACGAAAAGTGGGTTTCAAACATGGGACATCACCCATGATGTCACAAGATAATCAAGGATGACTACGATAAAAGTAGACAAGTGTACACATAAGACAAAGGGAAAAGTCCTGCAAACAATGGCAAAAAATGAGTAAGAAATGAACAAACAAAGTAGTAAACAACCATGGTAGCAAATAGGGATATGCAAAAAAAATGTTGTACAAATGAAACACCCGTTAGCATGTTAGAGAGATAATAAAAATATGTCAAAGCGTGTATAACCCAATATAGTGGTGTGCTATGAAACAAAATGAAACAATAACACCTATTGTGTACTAAAGTGGATGCCGCCGAGAGTCACTGTGGGATCAGTAATAGGTACTGCGCCAAGCATCTGTGTTACGTGTATCGATCAATTAGAGTTTGTGATCAAAACTAGTAAACAAGGGAATGTCCTATGTGTGTATGGATAAAGATAATGAAATACACGATATTTATCTATCATGTGTAATAAAGTGTATATGTAACCATTAAATGTACGAAAAAATAAATGTACGACCAAGATATACAACATGTTGTGGATGGATGAGATGGAATGGAATGTGGAGTGAGTGTGATAGGAGCCGCGTGCCCCTCGAGTGAGCATGAATGGATGTATACATGAGATGGATGTTCATTTATTTATGCCCCCTCAACAGTAAAGAATGAACCATAAATACAAGAGTGTGTCGTCAAGAAATGGTTTAAATGTGTGTACACTAAAAATATGTGATCGATCAAAGCACAAAGCATAGAGTATAAAAGCGTTTGTGAGTGAGTGAACGAGTGATTAAATACGTGAGATTGTGATGATGACCATTTGATATTTAAACCCTCAGCAATTGAGTATGGACCATAGAATTGGAGTGCGTCATAAGGTAATGTGTCATGTTGGTTGTGTGAGATACATGTGTCGTGAATGTGTCACGTGTTTAAGATGTTGTGAATTTATTTCTTGTGTTGAATGTTGTGAATATTTCAATTATAGGATTATGTCATGTTAGATGTTTGATTATGAACATGTTGAGTGTGTGACATTACATGTTAAGAGAGATGTGTTGTGAATGTGTCATACTTGTGGTAGGTTCGATCGCATGTGAAAGCTTATAAAAGGTAGTGTGTTTTGATTGTGTACCATTGTGTAAGATGTTTGTGTTGATTGCGTGTAAGAGAGATCTTTCATGTGATGTAAAATAGGTATGTCATGGAAGTGCTTAGTGTGTAGTGTGTTGTAGATATGTCGAGTGTGTTTTTGTGTCTGAATGTGTATGAAAAATAAGGATGTCGTCAAGTATGTTTATTATGTAGTGATGAGTATTTGCTATGAGGATGTCAAGTGTGTGAGATTCATGTGTATATGATTCTCTCAATAGTCAATTGTGAACCATAACATGAGAGTGCATCATCGGGTAATTTTGATATGCGCGTGTATCAAGATGTGTATGTTACATGTGGAAGTGATCAGAGATATAAGACGCATTTTGATGCTGAAAGGGGGAGAAATAATTGTGTTTCCCCCCAAATGTGCAATGATGAAGAGTTAGATCAAGTGATTTAATCTAAGAGGCCGTCATTGTCATGGTCAAAACCAAATGGTGAAGCATTTAAGACTTGACAAGCGATAGTGTTAGGTTGGTCAAGTAAAGAACCATTTGAGGTGTAAATTATACATGCCCATAACATATTATTGATTAGTGAATTAGAGTTAGTGGACAACCATGTGCATGCCAATGAGTAAGATTTGGTGAATGGCTGAGGAATGAGTCATTGTAGATGAAAACACAACCAAACGGCATGGGGAATGATTATATCAATATGACCAGGGTATAATTTTCCCCCATTGTAGTCAAGCCGAGACTTTCTCCAAGTGTAAGTGGAGAATTTTGAGGAGCAACGTGCAAGAAATATTATGAGATAAAAGATAGGAAGACCATAAGTGACATTGATAATGCGAAATGGATCAATGATAAAGATGAGAATCATGAGTTGGAGGAGAAGATTTAATCAACTGTAAACCCTAGTTGATTTAACCCATCACATGTGCATACAATATTCAGATGAATAGGTAGCATTGAATGGAATATGTTCTGAATAAGATTAATTCATGAAAAGTGTGCACATGTTAATGGAGTATGTGCTAATGGAAGTTTCTCATGAGTAGGTGTAAGGAGATGGAATGACGTCCACTGTCTGTGACATAGGCCCCTGATAGATAATCATAGTGGTAGAACAAGCGGGTGGAGGTGATGGTGTAGATGACACAATATCCATCATGCAAATAACACCTTCAAGTGGTGGTAAATGCGATAGAAGTATCCATAGGTTGTGGTTCATCAGTAATATCAGATCTTGGAGTAGGAAGTTTAGTATTGGGATCATGGTTGCAATATTTGAATAGGTGGATGATCACTAGGTACTGCATATTATATGCCCTCATGTAAGAATTGTGACACAGTCATTGTATTGTAGAAGGAAACTTATTGCACGACATGAAGCCATGGCCTACCATAGTAAAAAATTATATGAAACCGGGAAGTAAATGATAAAGAAAACCGTGTTAAGAGTTTTTGGACCAACAATGATAGGAAAAATAATTCTGACCTATGCAAATAGACAAAAAAGAGCCATCATAGGCAAGAAGAGAAAGACACGATGGACTAATATTAACAACGGAAGAGACCGATCATTCTCAAGGATTGACATAGGGACATATATTAAGTTCATATCCATTGTTGATTAGATTACGTTTGATATCCATATTATAAATGTGAATTATGATGTGTAGAGGTGGATCATAGTTGAAAATAGAAAGATCAACATTATGGATTAGATAGAAAATAAATGTGCTGAGGAATTGTATCTACAAATGTATTATATAATATATCTAGTATGAATATCAGAAGGAATGTGAGTAGTAGCTAGGAGAGTTTTTATATTATCTCTTAATTGAGGATTTATGAGTAAGAAGTCATTAATAGAGATACTTATGATGAGAATATCCTAGAAATATACAAGCAATAAAATTATGAGGACCCTTAAGAGTGTTCAGATCGAGTCGAGGTTCACCAAAATGATTAATCAAAATATTGAAGGAAATGCAATAAAAATGTATAATCTAATTGTTATTCCAAGAAGTAAATGAATAATCAATTAAGTATAACAAATTAAACCAAAGCAAAATTAAGATATAAATTTGTGAAACCCTAATTGTAAAAAAGAGGATAAAATAACTTATGTATGTTTTCCAACCAGAGATCTAGAACTATGCACAGAGGTATAATCAAATTAACAAATCCAAAGCACAAACTGTCGTACACAAAGCCTCAGAAAAATGTATGATCTGGACGAAATATACCTGGACAAGGGCGCTTAGGAAGGGGTTAGGGTGCACATGCGGGTACGACAAGACATGTAATGGGCTCCTGTGATTGCGAAAAAGATCTTAGAAACTTATCTTTGAATCATCAGCAAGGTGTTCATTATTCTTTTCCTTTGGTTGCTAGTAGGTGACACAATTATCGTCGAGGTCACTAATAACCTTGCAATGAAAGAATGACCTGACAAAACCCTCACAGAGCACATCAAATCCAAAAAAGAAAAGAATGTAAATGAGGGGTTAGACTATCCTCAACTCGTCAAATAAGGGAACTTACATCTGAGTGTTGCACTAAATTTCAGAGCCGATGTAGTTCTAGGTGTGTGTGTGTGTGTGTGGAATCGCGCCCTAGGTGGCTCTTGTGTGTGTCACACTTATCAGCGAGAAAATAGCTAGATGTAAGAAAATGTAATAGATGTGTGCATGGAATATAATAGACTTCCCCTCCAATGAATTGTATGCAAAATAATGCAGCCCCTTGCCCTTGAATGGATGCTAGATGGATGCTTTAATGCTCTTGATAATGGCCTTTTGGATGCAACCTTAGGTGGTGATAGTTAATGTTTAGTGCTTAGTCCCTTATTATGATCACATAACTTTATATTTATATGATTCCCTTTCTTGAATTTCATAATCAACCCTGGAAATTATGACTAACAAAAAGATAAGATGCTCAAACGACTGGAAAAGACCCAAAATATGTGAAAAATTACAAAGAGGTCAGGGGCGCCTAGAAGGGACAGGGGCACCTGGCGCTGGCATCTTGGCTGGGCTCTGGTGTCCAAGATGAGAAATGCTGAAGCATGAAAAGATAGAATGAGCCAGAAATATTATAAGACCAAAAGTTGCCAAAAAAAAAGAAAGCAAAGATGGCTAAAGACATGGGTTAATTAGTAATTTTCTTTCTTAGGAATCATAAGAGTACTAGTATTCAATCAGGACTAGATAATTACCCAAACTGCATGATTTTGTGTCTACAAATTGTAATACATGTTAGGATCTATGATTTAATATCATTTTTGTATTTCTAGATATAATTCATATTTACATATTAATTGATCTAAATTAGCTTAAATACTAATTTTCATATTACACCTCTATATAAAAAACATCCATGAGGTTATTACTCACCTTTCACGTACTTGGGACACTTAGACAATTCACATTATATTAGTGTAATCTTACTACATTGAAGATCATTTTAAAGACACCAACAAATTAGTAATATCTTAAGGAACAACACTAGCCCAATCCAAATAGCCAATTCTGAAATCAAGGAGGATAAAGTTGCTTGATGCTTAATGTCAAAATCTAAATGAAAGTCAATTATTTGAGCACAAGATTGTACACATACTCATGTAGGAAGGAGAAGTACATGTGACTTGATCCCTCTTCAAAGTATTTATATGTAGCTAATGTTTGCCACTTCATTGGGTGTGCAACTAAGGTTTTCCAACCAAAAATGCAAAGCCCTCTATTAGGGTCCTTTTTGGTCTTATAAACATAATGGTACCTATTTATATGTAGCTAATGTTTGCCACTTCATTGGGTGTGCAACTAAGGTTTTCCAACCAAAAATAGGTACCATTACACATGATCAAAGAGATCCCAAATATGTTACAAACATAAATGAAGAATTCATAAAAATTAAGATCTCTAAACAACTTCTAGACACTATTGGTAAGTCACATAGTGCCAATCTATCATAGGGGTATGAGTATGCAAGTAGTGATGAATAATCATGTTAATCATTGTTCTCAATTTGACCACCTGACAAAGCACTTTGAGATCATTTCCACCTACTGAGACACCTTTTGTGAGTAATATATAAAGTAATTAACTAACTCATCTTTCTATTGTCTTTTTATTCAAAATCAAGTGATGACAACATCTACCTAAAAAAATTCATATTATTATGCCCTAATGACCTAATTATATGGTTTGAATTAATCTTATTTTTAATTATAAATTTATATTATTATGCCCCAATGACCTAATGTGATATAAGATCATGCACAGATGACAAAACCTGCAGTGAAAGACCAGGAGGATTCAAAAATGAACACAGAGAGGGCTGAGAATCATCCACAGACATGCATTACTTGCTCCAAAGATTGATACAATACACTACAGAATGCCATGAGGCAGAATAGTATTACAGTTCAAATGAGAGGTTCGAACTCCACAAATTCACCTGAGGAGAAGAAGGGAGAGGCAAAACAGAAAAAATGTTCGACCCTTGAAAAGAAGCTCCACTTTACAATATATAGAAAGAATGAGAGAGGGAAGAGAGAGGGGAAATCCAAATCTACCCCAACCACCTCCAGGTTGCATTTAATTCATCTCATTATGGCAGAAGTGGTGGATCCTAGCAAAACGGCGGGCTTTCTTATAGAAGCGGCGAACTGTCTGCTGCATTAAAGTTGTTTGCTGAAGCATTACTTCTGCTTGTTATTTTGCGCCAGAGGCGTTTCTTGATTTTCTCTCTCCAAACTGAACCAAAATGCAAGATTGACCCCGGAATCGTGTAGAGAATTTTACCAGCTTTCCGTTGATATTAAAGAACGTGCAAATCTGAGCTCTGGATCGAAAGTTATGGCGATCTGAAGATTTAGGGCAAAAACAGGCCAAAAACGTGTTTTGAAATCTTCCCTGCGCTCTGCCACCATGGATGACACGTGGCACGTGCTGATTGGACGAGCAATTCTCTCTCCTCTGCCTTTCGCGGGCTTTCCTTTTGAAATTTCCTTGTGGGCCCCTTAAACTTGGACACGTGGCGCTATTTCATTGGTTCGGGTCAGTGCTCGAAACCTCGCCCTTTGACTTTTGGACTGCCTCCCTTGCGACACGTGTCGTGATCTAGTTGGTTCTCAGCCCTTTCGGCTCTTTCGCGTCCACCGCATCCATTTGTCCCGGATTTCCCAGTGCTGTCTGGGACAAAAACCTCCGATCCGCCCGAAATGGGCTTCCTTGTCCCTCATTTGGCCGATGACACGTGGCATGCATTGATTGGCTTTCGGCTCCTTCGGCTCCTTCACGTCCATTTGTCCCGGATGTCCCAGTGCTGCCTGGGACAAATTCCTCCGGTTCGCCCGATTCGGCCGGTTTGCGTCCTCGCGGCCCAGATGTCCCATTTGCTTCCGGACTGTTTGTTCTCATTTCGGCCGAACCGGCCGGTTCGCGTACCTTTGTCCCAGATGTCCCAAAGCAGTTAGTGCGAAAGTTCTCCTTTTCGGCCGATCCGGGCGGTTCGCGTCCTTTTGTCCCGGATGTCCCAGTTGCTTCCGGACTGCCTAGCGGCAAATCGGCCAACTCCGCGTCTTCCGCGTATATTCGTTCCAACTGTCCCAAAGGAAACCTTTAGAAAGACTTAGCCAATTTTCACGATTTTTCCTGTTTCAATCTACTTGCTTGGAACTGCAAAACTCTGATGCATGTTATCGAAATTTACCCTGGGGGGGTGAAATTTTGACAACAGATACCTTTATGAGCTCATGCATTTGAGTATGTACTAAATCTAAATCTAATTTGAGTGTTCCTTGCAATGATACCTAGGTATCTCAACCTAATCTAATAATGTTTTGAAGTGAGATCCAGTGAAATACACTGTGAATCAATTTTCTTTAACTTCCATATAAGGAAATTAGTAAATTTGTTTTATGATGTATTCATAGTGAGGGGGTCCAATGAAGGAAAAATTCAACCATGTAGCACATGAATTCAACACTCAAAACACAGACCCACACATACACACCTTATACACAAAATTGAAATAAACATACTTATTCTTTATTTATTTCAATGAGGAAATTGAAAAAACGCTCACCTACATATCACCAAATATGTAGTATTACAATCTCAGCCCATTCATGGGTATGTTTGATAGTATTAGAACTAATGGCACCTTCTATATGCCACCTCATTGTTAGTTATGAGAACAATTTCATCAAATATGCCAAAACGATGAAGAATGCTAGTTCATCAAGTTACCAAAATACCAAATTCTTGGTCAAACCTATTACCAAGGGCTAAAATCATCTTAACCCTTCTCAATATCATCAAACAAACATGATCAAATCATCCACAAAGTCTCAAAGTGTCGTTTCACCTTTATCACCTTTTAGTATCTCCTTAAGAGCTCTTGTAGCCCTAAAATCATGCAAATCTTATAGCCCAGAAAGATTCAAAATGTCACAAACCAAACCAGTACATTTTTAGATACCCTTTTTCCTTTTACAACTTACATATCAATTTCAGGCCCTGAGAGTTTATGCAACCCCTTCAAATCACACTTTTGTTCCCAATTAGATCTCTCTTTCAACTATCCCTATATGAAAGAAAATTAAACTTTTTGGAACAAACCCCACGCTGTCCATAGAAAATAGCTATATTTATGGATACCCTTTATTGAGAACTCCCTCTTCACTAATTTTCATTAGCCAATTCTCCCTATAATTCTCCAACTCACTTTTCTCTCCTTTCCCAACTAGGTCTTCTAGGCTTACGAATGGTCTAAAACTGAGTTTTTATGCTTTTTGGGTAAATGCATTTGTTTCTTTACTTCTAAACCCGCCTTATCACCTAACCACATATCACAAACACCCCTTATTACATTCTAGCCTTCACACTTGTCCTAAACACTAGATTACCACAATCTTTACAACCTTGTCATGGTTTATGCTAAGATCTTATATGAATTTATTGCATCTAGATCTCAAGTATCTTATGGGTTCTTTCTCCAAACATGTTATTACCTTCATTTACCCATGTATATCCCAACTTCTTTGTATGCAGGGTTTCTCATAGCGACTTTAACCTTTATGAGTATATTATTTGAAACTTGTTTAGATTTTCTAGTGAGCATGGTAAAGGACTGTGTACTAACTTGTCCTTATTTTAACCTTCTTTAACTATTTTATTTACCTCTCCGAGATATTCCTAAATAACTTACCAGCATGAACTAACCTTCATCATCTTCTATTTATCTCATTTTAATGCCCTTTCTCAACTTTTCTCATGATTGTTGCATGAAAAGGGTTCTAGAACTATGTAGACCGAGTTTCTTGATTTCTTATCACTTATGGACACTTTCCATCCTTCATGTAAGTTCATCACCCTTATTACACCTCTCTCCCACTACATTAACCATTTCGTAAGTTATAAACACAATTTTTTAATCCTTTGATCATAATAGCCTCCAAAACCCCCCAAACATGGTGTTTCCTAACAACTGACTGTGATGTCTATCTTTTGACCCATCTACCCTTGTCGAAACACCTTGAAAATTATCTCACATCTCTGCCCTTCCTAGAATCTCATTTATACCAATTTTCTTACATTTTCAATGGTTAATTTGCAAGTTCCACACGTTTTCCTCTTTCCTCAAAATACTAGACAAGGTATAGCCTGAGAACAAGTTTCTTTGGTTTATTTTAATTGTTTAACCCTTAAAGACTTCTAAAAAACTTCTGCATACTCCACTCAACTCTCAAAATATCCCTTAATCATGAAAAATTGCCATGACTTCGTGTGAGGTCTCTAGAAACTAAGTTTACCAGTGTCCAACTGACTGTACACCAATATTCCCTATTTTAAGTTATCTGTCAAACATTTCTTAATGGAATTTGTGAGTTTGTGCTCAGAATATTTCAATGAAAACATGACTTCCTATAGGTAATATATCTCTTAGAGTCTTTTTAAACATTTACAACAAGCACCTTTATACTATATGTCCCAATTTTGCTAAAACCCATGTGCAAGCGTATCAACAAGGTTGTTTTTATCATCTCAAAGATGCATCATCTGCAACTCAATTCTTCATCAAAGAACATTCAAAAACAAATATTTCATAACTTATTTTAGTGAAACATGTATATTTTGATCTTCCTTACAATATGACAACCCACCATGAGCCTTCTACTAGATCCTCCCACGTAATTTTACCTTTGAACCTTCTTCCCAAACCTAACTAACTCCTCTTTCAATTCAAATTTCATTCTTTCTTAACATGTGAAGAGGTAGTTACAATTTAACTCAAGGTCACCCAACCATGGTTCAAGATGATTATAGGTCATGACATCCCAACACAAAGGTAAAGACACCTTATTTTCCCCCATAAGGTATGACCTTTTACAACATTAATAGTCCTTACACTTTACATTAGACCCCTTCATATAGACTTAGCAATTCAATTTTTCAAAAGTTCCATTTTGGAGGGAAAACACACAAAGGACTCAAAACACTCAAGAAGGATCTCAAGAAGGTTAGGAAACACTCAAAAACACCTACAAAGACCCATAACAACCCCAAATTAGATGAAAACCAAAATTTTGAATTTATACATCGCAATGCTCCTACATCAATGTTTTGCTTATACAATTCTACTCATACCTACACAATCTTCAAAAACTCTCTTCTTCCAATTCTCTAACTTCCTAGAGAATAAATCTATCTCCAAAAATCTCTATGTATTGAAGCAAATTCCCCTAATTATCAAATACTAACTCCAAGATAACCAAACCTAACCTAGAACTTTAGTAGAGCACATGTTCTTAAGAAGGTGTTTCCTAATAACCATTATAGAATTCTAAGTGCATTAACTTCCAACAACAAGCCATTTTATGTTCATAATGTGACTTTTAAGATAACATATTTTTTTGGCTACTCTCATAGGTGCACAAAATTTTGAAATGTCTATACTTATACCATGTACCCTAAGTATCCACACTATAACAATAAGTATCCAAGCGGCAAAAGCATGGTTTTGGAGTTCTATTGAGAAGTGTTACTTAGTGCCATGTTTAGTTTTGACAATTCACTTCCTTATGATGCTATAGATTTATACACCTAGTGCAAGATCATGAGGTTCCCTTTTGTATTTTGAATTTTTTTCAAGTTTTTTTATTGTGCAACAAAAAATGATTGTGCGTCTCACTTCCTTAGGATGGCATGGACATTTACACCTAGTGCTAGATAATGATGTGTACTATAACATATTTTTCCTTTTTATTATGCCTCTGAGGCATGTGTTGTAAGTTTGCATCACTTTAAGAGACCATCTAAAATATACATGCAATTTTTGAGAAGACACAAAATATTATAGCTCATTTAGAGATCCATCGTGACTTTGAGCATCAAATTTTCATCTATCACATCATTGAGTGAGTGTGTACTAATTTATAAGGATATTTTGATTATCATGAAAGTACTATTGGCCTTCTGATGCGACTCAAGAATACCATAATTTAGTCCACCACCAAAGGCCTATAGACACTTCTTATTAATATCAAACCCACTTATGTTTTTGGTTGATGCAAGAATTTACATGCACATCAATAGCTACTTCCATAATTTTACAACATCATCAATAGCTACTTGCATATGGGGAAGTGAAGAAACATTGTATGGCATAGAGATTGGAGGCAAAAATAAGCGAAATATATGTCATCCTTTTCAAGTGTGGGATAAACTTGCTAATCATGTATCTCAAAAAAAATAGATTATGCACACCATGTATATGATAGGAAACATAAGTATTTGATGTAAGAGATTGCCATGTAAGCATTTTTGATATATGTAAAAAAAATTATGTGAGTATGACTATAATCAATGTAAACATCATAATATAGTCATGATTTAAGTGGGAAGATGTGAATCATGTTAACACAATAAGATAGTGCCCCAAGTTGTGAAAGATACAAATAGTGTAAGAACTAAATATTATATGCCCCAAGGTAGAAAAATTATAATTAATGATATTTAAAAAATAAGGTGGTGCCCCAACATGGGCAATATATAGTGAATATGTGTTGAAAATGAGATATTTCCCCATAATGGCTAATATGTAACACTATAAACTTAATAATGAAATGGTGCCACAAGGTAGGGAAATATATAACACCATAAGCTTGAAAATAAGATAATTTCCCCAAGATAGGGAAAAATAATAGTGTAAATAAAGTGGGATAATACCCCTAAATTAGGGGGAAATATAACAATTTAAGATCAACAATAGAATAATTCCCCAAGGCGGGAAATATATAATTGTCCCCCAGGTTTAAGCACTAAATTGGATAATTATTCAATATGGGAAAGGTATAATCTTTTGTAGACTCATAAATAAAAATAGCTCCCCCAGGTGAGAAATATATAATCATGGACAAAGAGATCAATAGTCCCTTTCCCCATTGCATGTATGATATAAATCATGGAAAATTAGGCAAGGACATATAATAAGATGAACATGATATGCATCATTCCTTTTTAGGGTAAAATAGGAATATAAGATAGGTTAAGGGTAAGTGCAAAAATATGGGGAGCAAAAAGGGGGTCAAAAAGGGACACCTTTTTCCTGAAATCAACGAAACCTGAACTTTATCGAATAATTTGGCATGCCTATGCTCAAAATTTGACAAAGTGATAAGAATAAGTATTTTAGAGCTTGGAATATAGTTTCTAAACTACTAATTGTTTTAAATGGTTGAGATTAAGAGGCTCAAATGTTGTGCGCACAAAAAGTATGTCTATTTTTGTGTAAAAAAGATAAGAACCTATTGTGTGTGCACCCCCTCCCCCTCCCCCTCCCCCTCCCCCCCCCCCCCCCCCCCCATTTTTTGAGTTGTATAATTTATTTTTTTCAAATCCCTTTGGTAGAAAGTTAGTTAAGACCATATACGAGGTCCCACTAAATTTCCATAATTTTTGGATGAATATATAATTTTTTATTAATTTTCAAAGTGCACATATCCTAAAAATGAAATATTTGTGTGTGCACCCCCATAACTTTGAGAAAATAATTCATTTTTTATATTTTTTTTGAGTGCATGTGGAATGGAGTTTAGAAAAAACCACATTTATTTAATTTGGATGAAAAAGTGTAAATTGTGCACCAAAACGTATGCATAGGTTTTTGCTAGAAAACAAGGCACTAGTAAAAGAAATTCTAGATGAAAGCCTTAAACTAATCAGATTTTAGAAAGAATTATATCGTCATCAAGGTTAAAATGAGCTTGACATCATAGTATAATTTATTTTTGAATATTATGTTTTAATTTATGAGATATTGGGGTGCACACGTGAAATTTTGATATTTTTCTGTCAAACACGGTTTTTAATCACACAATACATAGTCCAAACCTCTGGTTTGGAAATCCAAGCCTTTGGATTGGGTATTCCAAACCCCAACAAGATGAAACGCGAGCGCATTATAATGCACTCACGTTTCTGTCTCCAATGTGAAATATGTCCATTTGGGAGGGATAACGTGGAAAAACGCATAGAAAACCATAATGCGAGCACGTTATAATGCTAACGCGTTTTGGATTGGTAAACCTAAGTCGTAACGTGAACTAGATTTTCCCTTTTTGCATTATAATGCGACCGAGCCATAATGTGAGTGCATTATGGCCAAAATGGCCAAAAAATGGATTTGTGTCCAGTTGGAAGTTAATGTAGGATTTGGGAATGAGCAAAAGTAAGATAAATAGGGTTGGCCCTCCGTCTTTGTGCATACACCCTTGGTCATAGTAGAAACAATCAATCTATTATGAAAAGATATGAAACAACATAGAGATATAATCCAACAAATTAAATTGAACAACTGAGTGGAATAAAAATAAAGAAATACTAAGAACATTGATGAGAAAAGCATGAATACCTTCTTACTTACAAATTACATCAGCTTTTTGTGCACTTAAGGATGCGGTGCCTCCATAATTATGTTTTCATCAGTTGGAAGTTAATGTAGGATTTGGGAATGAGACAAAAGTAAGATAAATAGGGTTGAGGCTTGAAACAATTGAGAAAACAAAGGAAAATAACTGGACAAACAATTATAGGTAAATAATAAAAATCCCTAAAGCTTAAATATTTCAAGGAAAATAAATAGGCTTTGGTTAAGACACATCAAATAGAATAATAGGCTTTCAAAAATAAATTCAAGGAAATTTTTGAATAAACTAAAACATGAGGAACACAGGAGGAATTAGAAATCCAAATAAATAGAAGAAAAATCATATCAATGAAAATCATATATCAAAGGAAAATCATTCCTAAGAGGAAATCAAGGACATCATAGGATAAAAAAGACTTCAAGACACTATATATATAGGAAGATACATAAAGGAACTATGTATAACAAGGAGCAAATAAAAACTATTTACAATCAATAGAGTAGGATTGGTGTCCCACAAAAGTGGATAGTCAAAAGACTAGTACATCCAAAAGAATCATCATCATAATTTATATACAAAAATATATGCATTAGCGAGAGAAAGATAAAGATGAGTAGGTTTGAAAAATCCAAATACTATTGGTGGATATGAGCTGCTTTAAAATCTTCATATCCTTAAGGATGACGAAGGAAAATTTTTTAGCAAAATTTTACCTAGCTTCACAATCCTTGAGCATTGGGTTTGTGAAAGAAATTCACTACTATTTTTTTTTGAAAGAAATGGGCTTGTGAAAGAATGAATTCCTTCTCAAAACTAGGGTTAACTTAAAATGGGGTTTAGATCGATGGGAACTAGGAAGAGTTGTACAATATTTTTTAAAAATGGATTATGTGACCTTGGCCATCACGGGAGTAGGATTGGAAGGAAGAGAATTTGATGAGTGTGAGCATTAGCTATTTCATGGAGGATGAAGAGTTCCAAGTAGATGAAAACATATTGATAGAACAAGATAGGAAGATATTTTAACTGCTTACGAATCCTAGATCGAAGAAAATGGACAAGTAAAACAAGAAAGAAAATTTTAAGGAAATGAGGAGCGAAGATCCAGATTTGGATTTAGATTATGATTTCAGTTCAGAAGTTTTCACATAAAACTAGATAGACATGAATTATGATGCGTGGCTATGGTTATCTTCCTTTTTGACTCTAGGAAGGGACATAGAGGATTCGTTGTTGGAAGTTGATGGAAATGGACTATCAAATAAAGATAAGGAATGAATTGTTAAGTTAGAGAATAAATTTTAGCATTCAAAACCATCAAACATAGAAAATACATGTAAGATCCCAATGCCCAAGGGTAAGGCAAGGTTCAGGGTAGAGGAAGAACTTTGTTGGAGAAAATTTTTGTGACTCTCTCCTTTGGGCTATCTAGTGAAAAGGAAGTGTAAGGAAACCTTAATGCATGAAACAGCTAGAGGTTCTGATCAATCCTCTTCTATCATGGTAGAGAACTTTTGTTGGGAAAGGATACATTTGAAGCTACATCTAATGATCCATTATTTCCAATGATAAGGTGGTATATGGTTGGGAGTACTGACAAGTAGGCTAATTGGAAAGGAATCAATATAGTCCTTAAGATTTAGGATGGATGAGGTTTCAAATCAAATCCTTTGTTGCGACGCAAAGTTTACAATCTTAGGTAAGATCTATGGGTGGCTTTGGAGGAGGATAAGGTTTAAAACTTGGATAAAAAATATTAGAAGGGGGGTGACTTATAGATTTTGTGTTTATTCCATAATGGAAATTTTGTTATCACCTTTACTTTAACAAAACAAAGGTATTATGTCTTAAATCGAAGCATGTGGTACCTTTATAAATGTAGGCTTGAAGTAACAATGTGGAATGGAAACATAATAAGTCACCCCAATGGTCACAAGAAAATAATCTGGACTGGGATATATGATCAACAATGGGAATTTTGGAATATAAGATTTGTAAGGAAGATTGGAGACTCTCTTGGCAAGTTATCTAGAGTAGACCCAAGGTTTTGGGATGAAAATTAAGACATTCATTTGTTTGAAGAGTTGGGTAGATCCAGACTTGCTCCTACTTCCTTCGATGATGTTAAAATTGTATGGTGAAAATTGGATTCATGTGATTGTTTATGAGTTTCTTATAACTAGACAATGATATATGTGTAAAATACATCTCATTTGGCTAGCATTTATCCTCAGAAGAAGATGACTAGGTATGGAATTAATAATTTTTAGAGATAAAGCATACAACAAAGGAAAATATCTTCCCAAGATATAATGCAGACTTGAAACCCAAGCATATAATGTCGTTGAAGAATTATGAAAAATTAGAGAAGATTAGGTCATCACAAAATGGGCAAGTTTATGTGGCTCAAGAAATGTCTATAGTTCAAACTAGGAATATGGGTTTCCAAAGGCCTTTGAGTTTTATACAAAACTCTCATAGTAAAAAGAATGTCGGTGTTCCCCATAATAATGGGAAATACTCTTTTATGATATCTTAGGCTTCTAATCTCGTAGTTTCAGGATATGGGGAAATGGTATCTAAGAAGGCTATGGAAGTGCATGATGATAAATACGACACCTATTTTTTCAAGCATATGGAATATAAATAATTTGGAAGTAATCATCAATGAGTAAATAAGATTGTGTGGAAGTACATGCGCATCTAAAAGAAAAAGTAAATTTTTTTCATTTGCGAAACAGGTTTTCTAGGCTAGAATTTTGAGTAACGGGAGAAATTTTGTTGTTTTATACACAATGGGGGTTCTATAATCAGGATTGAATCGGATAATCATGTTGTACTAGAGGATGATGTTACTTGTAAGAGGATTTTCAAGTAAGTGAGATGGCTAATTTTTTTCAGATGTTTCAAGGGGCCGATGAAGTGATTTATTTGGAATTTGTGCCGTCTTGGAATAACAAGGTGGTGAATGTTTGGGGTTTGGCATTTACAGTTTTAGAAGAGGAATTGAGAAATTTTTTGAACCTCTCTTGCGATGGGGAAAAATTGTTTGTGGTTAAAATAAAACAACATTGCAAAGACGGTTTTCTCCTCCCAAGAGAGTAGGTCCAGGGCACAGGAAAATGAATCTTTCGTACTTCATTTCCTCCTCATTTCTAGGTGTGGATTTATATATTATCAAGTATATTACTAGTAAAGGTAGGTTTTCTTTTATGTATTCGTATCATTTCAAGTTTTTTGTTGATTTAAGACATAAGAAATTGGTAGTTGTACTTTTCTTTTTACTAGGATGTCTAGAAAGTATGGTTGTGAGGGGAAATGGAGGAAACAAAATGCAGTTCACTTTGGAATTATTAAGCTTTTGATTATGGATGTCATTAATTCATCATCTAGAATAATGTCATGGGAAGTTCATGGTAACCCAAAAATAAAATGAGGAAACTAATTCTATAACCCTTTACCTTCTCATTAGGAGAACCTAGGGAAGCTGGGAGAAATGATGAAATTAAAATAGGGAACTTTTAAATCTCAAAGTTCCAAAAGACTACTAAATTTCCTATGGTGGAAATTTATGGGAAAGATAGTAAAATAAAAAAATGTTTGGAGCAAAAATATGTTTGAGGGAGTTTGGGAAATTGGGGCCGAAAGTGGACAAGATAATGAAATTGTTCAAATCTTGATAGCTTATCAAGGAACTAATTTTAAGGCTAGTAGGTCTAAAGGAATAAATAACCATATTCGAGTTGAATTGGAACAAATGATTTTAAAATTGTAACTACATATGGATGCATTAAATAATGAACCATGCACGAGGAACATTGACAAATTATCTCTCTTAACAATTTTGATTTGTAGGGAAACTGTAACAAAGCGGAAGTCTAGGTTCTCTTTTCAAGATATAACTATGCACATAGATGATAAATTCCTAGGTAAACTTCCTATCTTCAGAAAAAATAGATTGGATTTAACAACTTGGAAGAATAAAATAGGGTTTTGGAAAATGCAAGGATACTTTTGAATAATTTCAAAGAGAAATGTTGAATATAGGGAAAAAAGATAGAGAAGTGGTTTTGAAGTTGCTGGTAGATTAGAGAAAATAGGAACAACATACTAAAATCTTACAAGACAATATCCTTCTCATCTCATTTGGCACACAATTGTTTGAATGAAAAGAACCTCCTAGAGTTTACGCTATGGTTTTTAAATAAATTTGGTTGAAGTTTCAAACAGGTAGAATTGCTTCTTTGCAGCCAAAACAAATATCAAGAGGTAAACAATTTTGTGAAGTGTTCTTTTTGGATATAGAAGAATATTTTATGTGAAGCTTACGTACATAATTTGGTAATCCTACTGAATCATACTTGGAATCTCCAACCTTTTGTTGGTGATGTGGTGTTGAGGGATTTCTTGTCTTACATACAAAATGACATGAGATTAACAAGAGAAAGGGATCTTTTTCGCATAAGGGAAGAGTCCAAGTCTATATTGTTTATAGCATTAAATTCTAAACCTACTACAATTCAAGATGATTAAAAGAAATTATAGAGAATTATTTAGATTGAGCACATGATGGATAACATTAAGAAAGTAGTGGAATGTTTTGGGTAGAAATATCTTCAAGAGTTAGGATTTCATACTTATAGTGGATGTTGTGTCAAATGGCAGCCCCTACCACTCTTTGAAGAAATGAGAATTGACGTCTCCACCAAATGTCGGTGAGGAAATATTATGAGCTACTTTCTAAATTAGAGCGATGGGAATAAATGAGATTAAGTGGTTGGGACTAATATTTCAATTTACATTCTTTTGGACACCACTTATGCCATATACAAAAAAAATCTCGTGGACCAAGAAAAAGAAACCAAGAAATAGATATGATTTGAGTCTACCTTAGATATTATAAAAGACTTGATGACCTAACCTCTTTTCCCTTAGATATCTCAGTTTTGTGTCAAATTTTAACATTAAACTAAGAGGGAGGTAAGGAAAGAAGGATGTGCTATAGACTAAATATTGTTTCCAGAAGTGGTTATGGAAATGATCATCAAGGACACTTCAGTTGCTACAATAGATACATAGAACCTAGTTTTTTAGTATTTATTGCTTTTACTTTGGGTTTAGGTTTAAGAAGGTAAAAATGTAAAGGTCCTTTAGTTTTGGTATTTTGTTTTTTACTATAAATGGGCAAGACTCTATGTAAAGTTTTCCACTATTAATATAGAAGTGAAATGGACCCACCAACCCTCTTTTACCGATCAAAAAGGAAAGATAAGTAGGTCTAAATGATTCTAGAAAATGTAAATCATTGGTATCATCAGTTGTCTTTCCCAAATGTTGGATTGTACCCCTATGAAAAATAATGTGATCCTTATCTTGGTATTGGATCGAAACACAAGATCATTTGTAAACATTGAATGTGCCTATGGAGAAAGATTTTTTCTGAGCGCACCCTTGGAGGTTTAACATTGAATTTTGGAGTATGTTTCACAATTGTTTGAGGTTCAATAGATAACGTTTGAATTGGTATTAATTTAAGTTTGAACTTAAGTTGAATGGGTTTTGGTATAGTAGGAGCATGTGTATAGTTATCACTTCGTTCTCATGCACATGTTTTAAACAATGATGTAGAGTATATGTTATTACTTTCATTTCATTAATCTTTGTGCATCTAAGCAACACATTATACAACCCATTATTAAGCACTATGTGAAACCAAACTAATATGGTATTTCCTAGTGTGATTATATAATAATATACAACCTAGGGATTTTAAAGTATTTTTTTCATATCTTATAAGGTCTAAGTCTATCAATGAATATCTATATGCATATATTGATACTTGAGTCGTTATTAATAATGACTCCATATTGATTATTCATTATGTGTCAATAAGAGCTCATATGAATGAAGTTTTATTGCATGATTCATTGTTTAAGATTATTAATTTCATAAAATATAAAGGGAGGTGGGTTCCTCTTTGCTAATGCAACTATAATCACACGGCTAAATAAATTCGTCAAGTATATGATCTCTAGATTATGGTGGTTGGTCCTTTCCATTTATCATATGAATATTGTTTTGATGTACCATGATTTGGAAGAGAATTTATAAATATTTTGAGATGGTTAGTGCAAGTTGAAAGAGCTGGAGAATATTATCACACACAAAAACTCATTGTATTGTCATAGGGGTTCTAACAAATAAATAGGATTTTACATATCCTAGAAAATAGGAAACCACTCACTAATGTTGATAAGTTGTTAAAACAACTCATAACATATTCAACCATATTTATGTGGTTTTTAATACTAACAACCATACTAACAAATACATTATTATTGCATATAAACAATATAATGTGAGCAATAAGTAATTAATTCCTAACACAAGTCACTCACTTGTTAAATACGCTTTTGATATCTTCAATACTTTTAGAAAGGTCATATATTTTTTGTTTCAAGGTTATGCCTTTTTTGGAAAAATGTACAAAGATTATGACAATCACAATATGCATTTGCATTATAGATCTTAGGAAAATACCTTGATTGATCCAAATCTCAAATATGAGATAAATCGGTGCAATAGCTTATATAGACTCTCAATCAACCTTTTAAACTATATACACTCTCAATGTTGTGGAATATCTAATATGTTTCCTATTTGTTCTAATGTTTTTTCACACTTTTAGCTTCATGCTTAGGTTGGAAATTATTATCATTAATTTTGTCCTTAAATTTTTCATTTGGTTGAAAATTTACTCCACTAGAGGTACGAATATTGACCACATATTTGAGCATTGTATTCTCTAAAATCTTGACCTCTACATTTTTAGCTGTGTGAAAAAGTTAATCGAATGATTGATGAGTTTTGAATATTACTTTTATCTTTGGTAGGAGCAAGAAATATTTGAGAAAATAATATTGTAGGTTTGTGTTTAAGTAACATGTGAGATATT